>ML661885.1:20725013-20753426 GCA_007570785.1 Antilocapra americana | reverse complement strand
GGCTTTCAGAAATTTCTGTTCCAGTTAAATTATTTGTCACATTTGTAATTTAATTTTTGAGTTTTAACAAAACATTCTCCGGTAAAGTGCATGCATGCATCCTCTGTCACTCAGTTGTATCCAACTCTTTGCGACTCTATGGACTATAGCCCACCAGGTTCCTCTGTCCATGGAAATTCTCCAGGCAAGAATACTAGAGTCAGTTGCCATGCTCACCTCCAGGGGATCTTTCTGACCCAGGGACTGAACAGTATCTCCTGCCTTGGAAATGGATTCTTTACTGCTGAGCCATGGGAAAGCCCCTGGTAAACTACATATAGAAAATTATATGTATTCATGGTCATTTGAATATATATAGCTTATCCTAGTAGCATTTCTCACAGGAAAAAAATCTGGATATTCTTACAAAATTCTAAAAAATTATGTTCAGTTACTTTAGACTCACCTCTTTGTCTCACTTATTTTATCATAATCTATCAACAAAGATGGAAAGTAAGGTTATAGAAATAGAATTGCACAAAATAATTGGAGAGTGGTGGGAAATATTTCATTGTATGTGTTAATTACTACTTAACAGATTTCTTCAATTTACTTGGCAAAATCAATGATTTTAAATATACATAAATGCTTGAACACCACGGAATGGGGATTTCTTTCTTTCTCTTTTTCTTTAGGAATGAACATGATTTTCTGTCAAGTTGACAATAAAGCATTCTGTCAGTGTTCCAAATATATAAAGAAAAGCATACTTGAGAAGATCTCTTATTATCCTGTTAATTTATGATGAATATAAAATAACCACTTGGCTTAATTATCATTTTCAACCATCCACATCTCTCAGATCCTAGAGAATCTATTTAGAGATAAACTAATCTTAAAACAGGAGGTTAATGCTTGATTTAGATTTTAACACATGTCTCTTCAACTCTACATGCCAGTCAACTAAATGCCTATGGCATATCTGATAGTTTATATTTTATTGACCTAAATCATGAAGCTGACTTAATTTTCTTCCCCCTCTCATAATGTAAGGTTGGCTGCAGCTTCAGCAAAGTCTTTCTTATTCTCTAAGACAAATCTATATATTTCCTATGCTTTGTTGTATTGTCAAGGAAAAAAAAAAACTCTGGCAATTGGAAGCTTTAGCAAAAGGTTAATCACTTATGCTGCTCTTATATTAGCATAAACCTCCAACTGGATATTGGGGAGGGTACTAGGAGGCAGAAGAAAATAAGGCTACAGAAATGACTTTCGGCTCCATTAGTCTTATTGCAGATTTTATTTTACCCCCTGGTAACTGTCCCTGTTTACCTCTCTGCTATCTGTAAACTGTACAATTTTGATAAGAGGATTTCAATTTGCCACTGAGGTAAAGCTTCGCTGCTGATGGAAGACAATGGCAGCAAATGGCAGTTAGTGGCTTATTTAAAAACCATTTGCAGTGAAAATGGAATTAAGGGTCACTTAGGCTGGTTGGACACTTGCTATATTTTTTCTTACCATGCATTGCAAATCAGATATTGCTTAAATGTCACTCTATTTTTAAAGATATGGGAGGCTGTGTATAATGAGGGTTTGTTAGTACTGCAGATTTATTGACAGGTGGTCACATCTGCGTTCATCTAGTGAACACAGTAATCCACATCCAGTGTTCACATTAGCAATGAGTAGAAAGCTGTGGATCTCTTACTTGTTTCTTGTTATGCATCAGGTAACCTAAGTTCTTTACTTAAATAAAATTTTTACAACAATCTTATAAGGTTGAAAGTGTTAGCTCAGTCATGTCTGACTCTTTGCAACCCCATGGACTATAGTCCGGCAGGTTCCTCTGTTCATGGAATTCTCCAGGTAAGAATACTGGAATGGGTAGCCATTCCCTTCTCTCCAGGGATCTTCATGACCCAGGGATCAAACCCAGGTCTCCTGCACTACGGACAGATTATTTACCATCTAAGTTGTTCATTATCTCCATTTTAACGGATGAGACAGTGACATATTCAAGGTTGTATGTTTGGTTAGTTGTGGAATTTCATTAGTTGTGGAGTCAAGGATGGGATCTAGACACTGATTTCAGAGACTGTACTTGTCAAAGATAACTGTCTAATAAGGCCCCAGGAAGGTCATTGTGTTCATGTTTTTCTGGCTTCCTTAGGGAATCTTGAGTAATGAGGAAGCAGGTTAGATCTATTCATCCCTTAGGGGAGGTTTATACTCTGCCACTTGGCTCTGCTCCTCTGACAAGTGTTATAAAAGATTTTTACCTTTTCCAAAAGAGGGTAGGTTTTACATCTATATGGATTTATATATGCATATGTGTACCATATATATGTGAATCTATATGTACAAATACATAAATATGGAAATACCAAAGAACTCGGGAACAACAGCTTACATCTATTTAGCACTTTATTCTGGGCCAAGCAATATTCTAGGACATGCATTAATTTATTTAACCTTCACCACAACCTTACTAAATAGGTAAGAATGATTTTCATTCTTAGCTTTTAGCCAGAAAAACTAAGGTTTAGAGCAGTTTCATGACATCCCCCAGTCCTATAATAGTCAAGCTGAATTTTAAACACAAGCAGTCTATCTCCAAAAATGAAAGTGAAAGTCCCTCAGGCAATGTCCAACTCTTTGCGAACCCATGGACTATACAGTCCATGGAATTCTCTAAGCCAGAACACTGGAGTGGGTAGCCATTTCCTTCTTCAGGGGAACTTTCCAACAGGTCCAATCATCTACGTACTAGCTATAATACAGTTTCTATTTCCTTTATTTCTAATTAATGATTGACTAAGAAGCATAAGAAACACCCATAAGTGAACTCCTCAAATTTAATTTCTCCAACCTGTGTAATACATTTTTTTCAAGTTTGAGTTTTAGTATTCACTATGAGTACTATGGTAGTGTTTATAAATAAAAATATTAATACAATAATAAAGCTTTTTTGTATCATAAGAACTATTCCTACCTTTAGAAATTTCTGTCTTGCTGAGAACTGAAGATACATTTAAAGTAAAATTGGACTGTCTTTAGTGTCGGCTCTAGCAGGTCAATATAAAAATCAATGAAAAGAGAATGCCTTAGCCAATAACTAGAATGATTGCTGTGCATTTCTTTTTAACCCAAGAGAAGCTTACCTCTGCTATTACATCTGACATTTTAATTTAGCTTCTTCAGTAACTGTATTCGAAAGCAAGCATTTTTTTCTCCATTAGCTACACTTTGCTCCAGCTTCAGTAACATGCTTTCAAATGTTCCTTCTGAATACTTCTACAATCGCAAGTGATGATTTCAGCTTGCCTGTCATTGCTCAAGAGAATCCTACACTTTGAGTCAATACAGAAGGGATTTCATCACATCCTGAAATGTATTGGCCTGTGGGTTCTACCGACAGCCAAGATTTATTACTTGGTGAATATAGTTCTCTTGTCTATATGTACAATAGTCATATTTTCTGAATCAAAAAAAATGAGGACGCATCATCCAGCATATGTCCTGACAATAAGATAGACTATGTAATAGCAGCCCTGTCAATAAAATTTATTGTGCATTATCAACCTTTGTGCAAAGGCTGTGTGGGAAAATCCAAAGTGCAAGTCTTTAGTTCCTTGTTTGCTTTCTATAATAGGAAGAGAGAATAAAAAAAAAAAAGAACAAATGACTCTTTTTCTAAAATTTTGGCTTTATGTCAATCACATTCCCTTTTCCCTCATATCCTTCCCTATCCTTCTTTTCTTTTCCCCACATTTTTGTGCTTATTTTATGAGGCAGAAAACTGATTAAACATTGGTGAAATGGAGATAAATATAATACTACTCTGCCTAATAGGAATGCATAATCTCTTTGGGAAAAGATATACTACCACTTCAATATGGTGTTCTGTGAGGAACATGAAAGAGGGATACATGACAGAGTAGCATTTGAGAAATCTAGATTACATTAGCTTAAATATTAGTGGAGGGAAGGGTCATATAAGGTGTAGAGGTAGATTGGCAACTTCAGGCAAAGCTGAAACAAAGCCCTCTAAATGATGTCCTCCAAACATGGCATCTCTTGGTTATTTAGTCCTCTCTACTAGCTTCATTCTCAGAATTCCTCTTTTTAAAGATAATTTTAGATGTATACCTTACTTACTTAGTAAACCTAGCAGAGATAGGGATTTTCTGTCTCATAATCCCAGAAAAATCCCAGGCTGTATGTTTACTGCATTAATCGAGTTACATGCTCAGTCTTCTATCAGTTAACATGGAGAAGGTTGGCATGAAAAGCCCTGACTGGGCACATCTGGTTCTTGTGACATCTCCTGAGTCTAGAAGGAGGGATCAGTCCTGAGAGAACCATTTTCTTTGTAGGTGAGAATGAATGGTTAACCCAAAGGAAAATCAGATGCAATTACTGGTAGAAGATGGAATGGATATTGATGGGCAAACAGCAAACAAAACCTGCCATTTTCGTAGTCTTTGCAGAAGGGAGAATGTGTTAAGATGAAGAAATTTGCTAAAAGACAATGGTGGGAGGATACACATCGAGACAACCTAGCAAAGAAATACTAAGGAAGAAGTAAGTCCAGGGGATGATTTGGAGCCTGTTAAGTACATGATATGATATTTTCTCAAGCCATATGGATTCTAGACTCGTCTAGTCAGAGTTTCTCTTATGTGTAATGAACCAAAAACTTTGTTAAAGTGAAGATCACAAGTTCAGGTTAATTTAGTTTTTATCGCAATCATCTGCAATGATTCTAAACAACCACATGAGAGAAGGAGAACTGGTTGCTTCCTTCAGTTGGGACAATATAGCATTTGCATATTTTTGATCCTAAAGGAGAATTTCAAATCAAAACCATGTGAGGAATACAAACCAAGGGAAGAGAATTACTTTAATGCCTTTCTTCATTCTATCATATTTTAAACTAAGGAAGGTAATGGTAAATGTAGTATAATCCAGGAGTTAGAATTAGAAATCTTAATTGAAATACTAGTTATGATTTGATTAGGTAGGTGTATGATATTGAAAGATTTATTTAATCTCTCTCAGACTCAGCTTTCACACATTTAAAAAGTAAATTATAGTGTTTTACTAAAATAATTTGAAAACTAAATAAAATATAGATGTAAAATTTCTTTGAAAACACTAAAGTAATATTTTTGTGACCTAGAATTCAGTTTGCAGATTATATTTAATTGTGTACTTCTCTCTATTAACAGTGAACATGATATAAAGTTTTTACTTTATATGATTGTCCTTAAAATTGGAGTTGAAAGTAATGACATATCTAAAATAAAATATTATTAAATACATGTTCATATGTGTTCAATTCAGTTCTGGACCTTCAAGTGAGACACTTAGGATTCAGTTAAAAACCACAGTAACAGAAGATTCAACTTGACAAACAAATAGTGTGCCAAAGTAATAATATGAGCAACCCACAGGAGCTACAATTAGAGTAATCAAATGTGAAATGAACAAACAAAAAATCCTATGATTAATATGTTCAAGAAATTAATTACAAGATAAAGAATTGGAGCAAGGATTAGATTCTATAAACAAAATAATAAATGGACTTTCTATAATTAAAAGCAAAATGTAATAAAATTAGCCACTCAGTGGATGAGTTTAATAAGGGATAGGAAGAAACAGAGAATTAGGAACTGATGAAAAATACAGAAAGGAACTTAAGAGACATGTAGAATACATACAAAGGTCTAACACAGATCCAACTGAAAATCCAAAAAGGGAAAAGGGAGAGAACACAGAGAGTCAATATTTAAAGGGGTGACATCTGAGAAAAACTAAGGAAAAAAGAAAATCTCACCAGTAGACTAGTGCTGAACTAAATAATGAAGTCTGTTTTAAAGAAAATTATTACAAATGAAAGCAGAAAAAATTGAAGAGCTTTAGAAAGATAATTTGTTGCATTTATAAACTTAACCAGAGCATTGTATGTCTAAAGGCAGTGAAAGTGGGGAGTGATTGTTGGGAAAAGTCACAAGGACAATTTGGGGGGTGATGGCAATGGTTTATATTTGGGTTACAGAATAAATACAACTATCAAAACCCATTGAACAACATGCTTAAAATTTGTACATCTTGGTGTATGTAAAGAAAGAGTCCATGGGGTCTTAAAGAGTCAGACATGACTGAACAATTAAATTTTCACAAATGTTACATATCTTTTTGTACTGCATATGCATTTTACTAAAATTGACCATTAACTTTGTGCTTAACTATTAAGCATGCTTCAAAAACATTTCAAAGGAATGATATTATAGCAAACATAAAACAGATAATTAGAATATTCTCATTTAATGGAAATCAGCAATGCATATTTAATAACTTATCAGATAATTCAGAATTACAATGGAAAATAAAAATATTTTGAACTATATATATAACACATATCAGAATTTCAGGTATATAACAAAACAACATTAGTCTTTAATGCATAGATTAGAAATCTGAAAACATATGCTCTAAACATCTATCTCAAAGTTTAGATAAAAAGTTAATTTCAAAGAGAGAAGAATACAAGAAAAGATAACAGAAGTTAATGTAATAGAAAAGGAATAGAATGATGAAATCAAAATTTTTTATCAAAAAGACTAATAAAGCTGATAACTCTTGGTGAGACATATATTATTTATAATACTTAAAATAGGCTTTTTGGGTAAATCTTGTGGAAGAGATGAGATGACCTGCCTGAGGTCACACAACTCTGAATAGAGTCAGAATTTGAATCCCGGCTTTCTGGCACTAAGTTTTACTTTTTTAACCATTACACAATGTAAAATCTCATGTTATTGTTTATTTATTTATTTATTTATTTTAATTTGAGGCTAATTACTTTACAACATTGTAGTAGTCTTGCCATACATTGACATTATTTAATCTCTTAGTTACTTCAGTTATAAAGAGGAATGTGGCTTATGCTAAACTTTTTTAAACTAACATACTCCTCTATCATGTATTTTAGGTTATATGCGGCTTATGCTAAACTTTTTTTAACTAACATACTCCTCTATCATGTATTTTAGGTTATCTCTAGAGATAATCTATATGCTTTTCTCCACGTTTCTCCATTGTGCGGTCTTTACCACATAACTTTTCACACTCAATAATATTGCTTCCATAGCGTTCTTGAAATGGAAGATGAGTCATTAAAAAATATCACACGTGCAAAGTGGGAAGCTTCCCCAGAGGGCTCTTCCCAGTCCTCTCTCCCTATTCTAGGAAATATTTCAGCCATTCCAGGAAATAGTCTCGGTCAGGTCTAGGCTTATACAGGCAGTAAGAAAATACGAAACTTACCACATCTTTCATATACACTCACACACACACACATATATGTATTTAATTCACATGAAGATATTAAAGTTTAATCTAACCTGTATGTTCCATTTTAATTAATATAGCATAAGGCTTTTCAAATATTAATCTTTTAAAAATTATTAATTCTTCATTAGAATGTGCTTGTTAACTTACACAAGAATTTTCTTACAATAAATATTTGGATATAATCTCTTCTATATCATTAATGGTATCTGCGTTATTGACTTATGAAACCCTCATGATCAAGTCTTTTTCTTTTTCCAACAATAAGCATTCAACTTAATTTTTATTAGACTCAAAATGTACTAGTCAATTGAGAAAGTAGAGAGTAAATTCATCTCTATTGCTACTTGCTATTATATTTGAAATTAACACTTTGAGGAACAATAATTTCAGCTTTTATCTCCATTTGTATTGTTTTAAGTGTGGAAGTGAACAAAATATGCTATTTTAGCAATACTATTTGTTACTAAGTCCTAAGTATATTATTAATAAGTAGAAAACATAGAACTAGAAAGTTGTGTGTGCAAGGTTAATCCTCTATAATCCAATATAAAATAAAAACATTCTTTTTGGAAAAAAGAGAAGTAATATAACATAGGTCAAAAGCTCAGATCTACATAAAGAAAGGAAAAGTACTAGAAAATCAGTAAGTTAAGGAAAAATAAAAAAATTTGTTCTTATTCTTAATCTATCAGATAACATCTTGTTCAGAAAAATATAGCAGCAATATGTTCAATGATTATGGCTATGTATAAGTAAGATACATCATAGCAGTATTCCAAAAGGGAAAACTAAGAAAATTTCACCAGATACAAAAGATCAAGAGACACATTTCCATTTGTAGCAACATGGTACAAGTAAATCTTGAACCTGCTCTAACAAGCATCCATTCTAAGACAAGTGAGAGATTTCAAATGGTGATGTAAGCCTGTGGTGGTTGAAATTCTGCTTTGTCATTTATTTCTATGGGGCCTTGGGAAAGTTATTTGACTCTCTTTGTCTCCTTTCTCTTTGAAAAGTAGAGTCAAAAAAAGAAAAACTAAGAGATTTGCAAATGTACACACATTTCATGACAAAACTAACATTTTACATTTGACTTATTACTTACCAGTCATTGTTCTAAATATTTGAATATATTAACTTATTCCATGCTTACAACCAACTTTGAGGTAGAAAATTAATAATAAAAGTGTAAGTGACTTGATCAAGAGTTAACAAGTAACAAGTGGCAGAGGTGGGATTCAAACACAGGAAAGCTGAACTCCAACGTCTATGTGATTAACTCTACGCCAGAGCACATCTCCTGCTACAAAGCTAGATAATGGCAATGATGATAACCGTGAAGGGAACAAGAATATCATCCAAAATAACTATAACAGTGAATCTATATTCGTCCACTCAAGAACTTTGGAGGACATCTTGCAGTCAAATAAATATCCAATTGCCTTCAAATAAATAGTGACTAAAATACTATAGAAAAATAACAGCAAATCTGTAATGTATGTAAAACAGATAACTGTGCTTAGAGAAGAATAAAACAATACCTTTGCCTAAGGCATCACATTTACTGGTGAAAAGGGAGATGGGAATAATCATGGAATGGGAGAATACATGAGATAATTAGTGTACTATTCTCCTAAGTGGTTGGATACATAACATTGAACCAGTAGGTTGAAATCAAAGGTAAGAGACATTTTTCTCTATCCAGTTTTGCTTTAGAGTAACCACAGCTAAAATTTTAATGTATGGAATTGTGGATCTGTAGGATCCATAGAACAGGAGGACTCTTCCAATTGGTAAGCAAAATCCATCACATCATAGCATCATCCTTATTAGATGTCCTAAAATAGGGGTTCTCAAACTTGGATGGTAAGTAGAATTACATGGGAAACTTTTTAAAAATACTATTGATTCTTTTGCTCTTTATCAGGTAATTTTCCTTTAGTAGATCCAGGTGGAATCTAGAGATTTGGAATTAAAAAAATCTTCCCTGGTAATTGTGGAAACGTCCCAGATTTGGTAATTATTGTTCACAATGTTACTGAGTTACACATGAGCATATTAAGTGAAATTAATGCATAAAACAGTGAGATTAACTGACAGAGGTGGCCCCGCGTCAGTAAAACTGGTTTGTTAGCAAAGAGATAAAGAGCATTAATTCATTCATTCCATCAACTCAAGGATGGTTGATTAGGGGAGTCACTTGGGCAGCTTTTGATAATACTGATGCCTAAGTCTGCTTCTAATGATTCTGATATATTTGGTCTGGGGTGCAGCCTAGGCATCAAGGATTTTAAAAGCTCCTGATGTGGTTCTAAATTGCAGCCAAGGTTGAAAATCACTGTTCTGGAGTGAGTTATCTTTTTCAAAGAATACATATACAGAGAAAATAATAAAGTCCCTAGGAAAATCCCATTCTCTATCTAAGGAAACCTGAAAACACAAGAACTAGTTTTAAATGCATCTACTGGATCAATACTACACACTTCAGTGAACACCAAAAGCCTGAAAGTCAACCATTCAACGACAACCTCATGATTGGAAATGCAGTCATTTGGAGGTGATGGACTCACTCCAGTGGACACATTTCGAAGGCTGGTGCCAGCCCATTTCTGCCTCTGTCACCTTTAGCCTCTCCCCTAAGCTCTGAATAAGATCAGCAATTTGCTTTGCTTAGTGTAACTCATCCTTAAGTTAGCAACAGATTCAGATTTATGGCTCCACATCTTGAGTAGTGGTTTATCCTGAGATGATTTCATCCTTCCACAGAATAAAAAGTGAAGAGAAGAAGCATTTATTTCTAAGACATGTCTTTAAGCTTACTTATGCAGATTTGAATTAATAATGGTCTCACTGACTCACATATGGCCACTTAACTTGCTAAATAATGAGTATCTGTGTATTCACTAGACCTGAAAAATATATAACATAGAAATTTTCATCTATCCCACTTTCTCTAACCAGGATCAGAAGTTGATCAATCCTTTTTTTTTCTAAAATAGTTTTCATCAACAAATACATATGTGTAAGCAATATATTATCTATTTTAGTTGTTTTTGGAATTTACAAAAAAGATTTCAAGTAGTATGTTATCTTTCAGAGCTTCTTTTTTCAAAGTTGATATATTATTAAAATATATTAATATTGTTGCTTATAATTATTTCATTTATTTTCTCAAGTATGCCATTCCATTGCTTTGAAAATACTATTGTTATATATTTATCTATCTCTTGGATAGACCTGTGTTATTCACAGATGTGTTTATGTATTCATATATGCACGTATGTACGCATGCTTGTATGTGTGTATGTATTTGCAGGTTAATGTAGCGTTATTGTGAACATTCATTCTTACACACTATACAGAAGTGTATGTGAAAGAATTCTTCTTGAGCATATTCTGAGGAGTGGAAGTGAAGCATTCTAAGGTATCTGACTACTAAATTTTATAAGATCATGACTGAATGTTTCCCAATTAAAATTTCCATAAGCAATATAGAAGTGTTCCTGTTAGTCATCCTCAGCACTTGATCTTGATTCTCAGGATTTTGTCAACTGAAGTATGAAATGTTATAAAATGTTACTCATTATGACCTCTGTTTGCACTTCTATGGTCAATAATAGAGTATCTCTATAACTTTATTGAACATACATTTGTGCTTTTCTGAAAAATGACTGCTAATGCCTTTAGCCATTTCTTATTGGAGAGTTTGCCTTTGTCTTTTTCAAAAATTAATTCAATAGATCTCTTAAAACTCAACAATAAGAAAAGAAATAACCTGGTTAAAAAAAATAAGCAAACGATTTAAAGAAACACTTCACCAGAGAAGATTTGCAAACGAAAATAAGTATATGACATGTTAAACATCACAGGTCATTAGGGAAATACAAATTAAAACAAACATGAGATACCACTATACGTCTATTAAAATGGTCTAAATCCAAAATACTGACATCAAATGCTGATGAGGATGTGGAGCAAGAGGCACTCTCATTCCTAGTGGGAAAGCAAAGTGGCAATTTGAAAGACAGTTTGGTCATTTCTTACAAAACTAAATGTTCTAGTCATGCTAGTCAACAATTGTACTCTTCAGTATTTTACTAAAGGAGCTGAAAAATAATTTCCAAACAAAAATCTGCATATGGATGTTTGCAGTAGCATTTTTTCATATTTGCCAAAAATTGGAACCAACCAACACATTCCTCAGTAGGTAAACATACGAGTACACTGACACATCCAGGAACTGAACTATTATTGAGTAGCTAAAAGAAATGAGCTATCAGGGCTTTAGAAGACATATAACCTTAAATGAATACTGAGTGTAAAAAGGCAATCTGAAAAGGCTACATATTGTATGATTCCAATTATAAAACATTCTAGAAAAGGCAAAACTATGAAGACAGTAAGAAGATCAATGGTTGTCAGACTTGGGGGTGAGTAGAATTGAATGGTGAAAAGTGCAAGTGTTAGCCACTTAGTTCTGCTCGATTTTTTGCGACCCCATGGAATGGAGCCCGTCAGGCTCCTCTGTTCATGGGATTTTCCAGGCAAGAATACTGGAGCAAATAAGTGGAGCACAAATAATTTTTAGAGCAGTGAAACTATTCTGTAGGATACTGTAATAGTGAATGCATGGCATCACACACATTAAAATATATAGAATATACAACACCAAAACCCTAATGTAAACTATGGGCTTTGGGTGATAACGATGTACTAGTGTAGGTTTATCAGTTGTAATAAAAGTACCACTCTGGTACAGGATGTCAGTTGCAGGAGAGGTTGTACACATTAGCATAGGTGGTCCGTGGGGCCTTTGTACTTTCTGCTCAGTTTTCTATGAAGCTAAAACTACTCTTAAAAATAAAGTTTATTAAAATTATATGAAGTGTTTATATTTAACAACTGTTATGCATATGAATCACAGATATCCTCTTCCAATTTTTAACTCATATTTTTACATTCTCTTTTGATAATTTTTTCTTAATAAATAATATATAGGTGAGTTTACCAATCATTTTAATTATGGTTAGTTTTTAAGTGTATGTATTATTTGGGAAATATTTCCAAACCACAAAATCATAAGTCTACTTACCTATATTTCCTAATAAATTTAAAAATTTTAGTTTAAAATTTTATATAATTCATCTGTAATTTATTTTCATAAAGTGGTAAAATAGAGGTCTAATTTTATTTTCTTGTTCCATGTGGAAAAAATTTGTCCAGATGCCCTAATTGTCCAATCTCCTCCATTCTTTATTGATCTGCTATGTTTTTTGTTATATAGCATACTTGTCTATTTATGGTGGTGGTGGTTTAGTTGTTAAGTCATGTCCAGCTCGTGTGACCCCATGGACTGTACTCTGACAGGCTCTTCTGTCTGTGGGATTTCCTAGATAAGAATACTGGTGTGGGTGGCCATTTCCTACTCCAGGTGATCTTCCCAACCCAGGGATCAAAGCCAGGTTTCCTGCATTGCAGGCAGATTCGTTATTTACTGAGCTGCCAGAAAATCCCTGTCTATATACTGTTGTTCAGTAGTTCAGCATACTAGGCATCCCTGTCCTACATCATCTCCTGGAGCTTGCTCAAACTTATGTCCACTGAGTCGGTGATGCCATCCAACCATCTCATCCTCTGTCCTCCCCTGCATCTCCTGTCTTCAATCTTTTCCAGCATCAGGATCTTTTTTAATGAATCAGCTCTTCACATCAGGTAGCCAAAGTATTGGAGCTTCAGCTTCAGCATCTGTCCTTTCAAAGAATATTCAGGGTTGATATCCTGTAGGATTGACTGGTTTGATCTCCTTGCAGTCTCAGGGGCTCTCCAGAGTCTTTTCCAACACCATAGTTTGAAAGCATCAATTCTTTGGCACTCAGCCTTCTTTATAATACAGCTCTCATATCCTTACATGACTAGTGGAAAAACCATTGACTAGATGGACTTTGTCAGCAATGTATTTACTGTTTTTTTAAATATGCTGTCTAGGTTGGTCCACAGCTTCTCTTCCAAGGAGAAAGCATCTCTTAATTTCATGGCTGCAGTCACCATTTGCAGTGGTTTTGGAGCCCAAGAAAATAAAGTCTATTACAGTTTCCATTGTTTCCCCATCTATTTGCCATGAAGTGATGGAACGGGATGTCATAATCTTACTTTTTTGAGTGTTGAGTTTTAAGTCAACTTTTTCACTCTTCTCTTTCACCTTCATAAGAGGCTCCTTAGTTGCTCTTCTCTTTCTGCCATAAAGGTGGTGTCATCTGTGTATCTGAGATTGTTAATATTACTCCCGGCAATCTTGATTCCAGCTTGTGCTTCATCCAGCCCAGCATTTCTCATAAAGTACTCTGCACAATAATCAGGGTGACAATATACAGCCTTGATATCCTTTCCCAATTTGGAAGCAGTCTGTTCCATGTCTGGTTTTAACTGTTGCTTCTTGAGCTGCTTAGAATGCATGCTTTGTAGGAGGCAGGTAAGGTGATCTAATATTCTTGTCCCTTTAAGAATTTTCCACAGTTTGTTGTGATCTACACAGCCAAAGGCTGTAGCATAGTCAATAAAGCAGAAGTAGACTTTTTTTCTGGAATTCTCTTGCTTTTTCTATGATCCAATGGATGTTGACAGTTTTGATCTCTGGTTCCTCTTCCTTTTCTAAATCCAGCTCGTACATCTGGAGGTTCTCTGTTCATGTATTGTTGAGGGCCTAGCTTGGAGAATTTTGAGCACTAATTTGCTAGCACGTGAAATGAATTCAAAAAAAAAGAGGGAAAGAGAAAAGACCACAAAATCATCTTGAATCATACCTCTCTGCAGGACTGCTTCATATGGTTTCTTAGGTTACACATAATACAAGAATTCCATACTAAAGAATTCCAACTATACAAACATTATAGTTGTCTTTATTGTTTTGACTTTAAAAATATATTTAAAACTAATCAGTCCCCCAAACAAATTATTTAGAAATGCTTTACAAAATTCTTTTAGTCTACAACGGTAAAATGTCTTGTTTTAACCGGGGTGTTTAAGGTATTCTATTTCAAAATACAGAAAAGAGCCAAGTTTAATGTAAGAAAGATGCTGCTGATTTGACAAAATGTAAAATAAAAGGAACCTTCTGAGAAGAAGATGGAATTGTAATTGATATACTGATTGGCCAATATCTTTTAAAATGCCATCTTGGTAAAGTAAACGTGTTAAAGTAGCTACAGTTCCATACTTTATAAATTGTTTTGATGGTGGAACATAACATAGTGTATCTGGAGGGTTGAAAGGCAAAACTGTGTTATTTATAGCTCCAAACAAGAAAAGGCTGCCAATAGATTGCACACTAGGACAGAGTAAATGCAAGCTGGAAGAGGTGACTTATATACTGCAAGTGAGTGGTGTTATCTAGGCTTTGTAGGTTCCCTGTGGATTCATTAATTTTAATAAGTTCCTGGATTTCTAAGGAAAAGCAGCTATCCTTATTTAACCTTAGTTGAATCACCCTGGCCCTGGAGTGATATGGGTAGATGCATGGTGGAGAGCCCAATAAGTGAGGTGGTTGAGAGTGTGGACTTAAAATGAAGAACTGACTAGCCTCTAGCTAAGACCTCAAAACTGGGTCAGGACAGTATTTTTTGAAAAACTTTATTTCAATATTAGAGAAAACATCATGTGCTCCTGCCTCAACTTTCACCAGAAAGAAAAAGAAGAAAAAAATTATTAGAATCAGCAAATAGGATCCCAAACTATTAGGATATGAAATCATTGAATATTTGGAGAGAATAGATAGAATGCCAGGAAAAGAAAAATATTTAAGAACTGCAAATTGTTATTGAATATATTGAAGATAAAGAAGACAGGTCACTGAACAAGGAAAAGGAGGTGAGATTACTTTTCAAGGAAGTTTGTTTCCTTGACAAATACTAACAATACTTTTTGATTATGAAAATCTAGCATGAGACAAAGTAGAAGAATGGACTAAATTGAATATTCTTCCTGCTGCTCCAAGTATATAGTTGTATGATTTAAATATTGTTCAATGTTACAATATTATTGAAAATTTAAAGTACAAAATTTACATTTCAGGAAAACATTACAGAAAGAAATTCTGGAACTCTTTTTACCTGAATATTTCAAGTAGTCAAATTAATCAGTAATAATCAGATTATTTTATTTAATTACAAGTTATTCTGTAATTTTTCTCTGAAGGAATACAAAAAACCCACTGAAAAATGAGGAGTAGTACAAAATGTGGCAGCATTGATCATATACTGAGTAAATACAAACAGAATGAAATGCCCATCAACAATAATACTATATATTCACATGGAAATTCAATTTGGAAAGCATACAAATAGAAATGTTGAAGAATAGACTATATGAATATAACAAACACTGGCATACCATTATTAAATGTGTAATTCAGTTTTGGCATATTAATGTTTGACATTCTGATGATTATTCATGAAATTTTACAAATAAGATAATGACAATTGCCTTCATTTGGCAAAAACTATAGTAGAAAATTGATAACAGGTCATTGAATAGTTCTGCAGAAATCAAACATCAACATCAAAAGATTATCACACATTGTTTAAAAAAATAAAACGTTTCAGAAGTAATCAAAATTATAGTAGATGCAACCACTGAAAGAATTTTGGAAAATGTAGATATACTGTTACTTAGTTTTTTAAAGACTTGATATGGATCATGCAGAACAGACAACTATTTTAAGATCTTTCAGCTTTCAAACACAGATATTTCTTTATATGAACACATTTTGAAATTTTTTTCCAAATTATAACTTTATTTAAATATAATTCACATGTTATTAAATTTATTCTTTTGAAACATTCAACTCAGAAATCTCACAGTAATCATTTGAGAAGAACTACAGATATTACATAGGAATCTGGAATGTTAGGTCCATGAATCAGGACAAATTAGAAGTGCTCAAACAGAAGATAGCAAGAGTGAATATCAACATTCTAGGAATCAGTGAACTAAGATGGACTGGAATGGGTGAATTAAACTCAGATAACCATTATATCTACTACTGTGGGCAGGTATCCCTTAGAAGAAATGGAGTAGCAATCATGGTCAACAAAAGAGTGCAGCACTTGGATGCAATCTCAAAAATGACAGAATGATCTCTGTTCATTTCCAAGACAAACCATTCGGTATCATGGTGATTCAAGTCTATGACCCAACCAGTATCAGCGAAGAAGCTGAAGTTGAACAGTTCTATGAAGACCTACAAGACCTTCTAGAACTAACACCCAAAAAAGATGTCCTTTTCATTATAGGGAACAGGAAGGCAAAAGAAGGAAGTCAAGAAATATCTGGAGTAATAGGCAAATTTGGCCTTGAAGTACAGAATGAAGCAGGGCAAAGGCTAATAGAGTTTTGTCAAGAGAACACACTGGTCATAGCAAACACGCTCTTCCAACAGCACAAGAGAAGACTCTACACATGGACATCACCAGGTGGTTGACACTGAAATCAGATTGATTATATTCTTTGCAGCCAAAGATGGAGCAGCTCTATACAGTCAGCAAAAACAAGACCGGGAGCTGACTGTGGCTCAGATCCTGAACTCCTTATTGCCAAATGCAGACTGATATTGAAGAAAGTGGAGAAAACCACGAGACCGTTCAGATATGACCTAAATCAAATCCCTTATGACTATATAGTGGAAGTGAGAAATAGACATAAAGGACTAGATCTGATAGACAGAATGTCTGATGAACTATAGGTAGAGGTTCGTGACATTGTACAGGAGACAGGAATCAAGACCATCCCCAAGAAAAAGAAATGCAAAAAAGCAAAATGGCTGTCTGAGGAGGCCTTATAAATAGCTGTGAAAAGACAGGAAGTGAAAAGCAAAAGAGAAAAGAAAAGATATACCCATTTGAATGCAGAGTTCCAAAGAATAGCAAGGAGAGATAAGAAAGCCTTCCACAAAGATCAATGCAAATAAATAGAGGAAAAAATAGAATGGGAAAGACTAGAAATCTCTTCAAGAAAATTAGAGATACCACAGGAACATTTCATTCAAAGATGGGCTCAATAAAGGACAGAAATGGTATGGACCTAACAGAAACAGAAGATATTAAGAAGAGGTGGCAGGAATACACAGAAGAATTGTACAGAAAAGATCTTCACGACCCAGATCATCACAATTATGTGATCACTCACCTAGAGCCAGACATCCTGGAATGTGAAGTCGAGTGGGCCTTAGAAAGCATCACTACGAACAAAGCTAGTGGAGGGGATGGAATTCCAGTTGAGCTCTTTCAAATCCTAAAAGATGATGCTGTGAAAGTGCTGCACTCAATATGCCAGCAAATTTGGAAAACTCAGCAATGGCCACAGGACTGGAAAAGGTCAGTTTTCATTCTAACTCCAAAGAAAGGCAATGCCAAACAACGCCCAAACTACCGCACAATTGCACTCATCTCACATGCTAGTAAAGTGATGCTCAAAATTCTCCAAGCCAGGCTTCAGCAATACGTAAACCGTAAACTTCCAGATGTTCAAGCTGGTTGTAGAAAAGGCAGAGAAACCAGAGATCAAGTTGCCAACATCCGATGGATCATGGAAAAGAGCAAGAGAGTACCAGAGAAACATCTATTTCTGCTGTATCGACTATGCCGAAGCTTTTGACTATGTGGATCACAATAAACTGTGGAAACTTCTGAAAGAGATGGAAATATTGGGCTATCAGACCTGCCTCTTAAAAAACCCGTATGCAGGTCAGGAAGCAACAGTTAGAACTGGACATGGAACAACAGACTGGTTCCAAACAGGAAAAGGAGTACATCAAGGCTGTATATTGTCACCCTGCTTATTTAACTGATATGCAGAGTACCTCATGAGAAACGCTGGGCTGGAGGAAGCACAAGCTGGAATGAGGATTGCCTGGAGAAATATCAATAACCTCAAATATGAAGATGACACCACCCTTATGGAAGAAAGTGAATAAGAACTAAAAAGCCTCTTGAAGAGGAGAGTGAAAAAGTTGGTTTAAAGCTCAACATTCAGAAAACTAAGATCATGGCATCTGGTCCCATCACTTCATGGCAGATAGATGGGGAGACAGTGGAAACAGTGGCTGACGTTATGTTTCTAGGCTCCAAAATCACTGCAGATAGTGATTTTAGCCATGAAATTAAAAGATGCTTACTCCTTAGAAGGAAAGCTATGACCAACCTAGGCAGCATATTAAAAAGCAGAAATGTTACTTTGCCAACAAAGGTCCATATAGTCAAGGCTATGGTTTTTCCAGTGGTCATGTATTGATGTGAGAGTTGGACTATAAAGAAACCTGAGCACTGAAGAATTGATGCTTTTCAACTGTGGTGTTGGAGAAGACTCTTGTGAGTCCCTTGAACTGCAAAGAGATCCAACCAGTCCATCCTAAAGGAGATCAGTCTTGGGTGTTCATTGGAAGGACTGATGCCGAAGCTGAAACTCCAATACTTTGGCCACCTCATGTGAAGATCTGACTCACTGGAAAATTCCCTGATACTGGTATAGATTGAGGGCAGGAGGAGAAGGGGACAACAGAAGATGAGATGCCTGGATAGCGTCACCAACTTGATGGACATGGGTTTGGGTGGACTTAGGGAGTTCGTGATGGACAGGGAGGCCTGGTGTGCTGAGACTCACAGGGTTGCAAATTGTCAGACATGACTGAGCAACTGAACTGAACTGAACTAATAGATATTTTTAGTTTACTACGTAAAATTCTGCAGTCCAAGTGTTAGTCACTCAGTTGTGTCTGACTATTTGCAACTCCATGAACTATAGCCCATCTGGCTCTTCTGTCCATGGAATTCTTCAGGCAAGAATACTGGAATAGGTTGCCATTCCTTCCTCCAGAGGATCTTGCTGACCCAGGGATTGAACCTGGATCTCTTGCATTGATGGTAGATTCTTTACCATCTGAGCCACACTAAACTTAAACACAAATTATTTGAGGGGCTGAGGATAGACCATGGCTACAAATATGCATGGTAATATAGGTTTCCATTGAAAAACTTCAAAACAGCATCTTATTATTTCTTCTGTTCATTCTTTGAACAGTAGTAAATATTGTAGCAAAGATAATTAATTTCTTGTTTTCATAAAATACCCATTATTTATTAAAATGAATTTTTAGCTTCAAAACATTGTTAAGTACATAAAGGAATAAAACGGAATTGATCCTTAACAATATAGAATTCAGTCAGTTTATTATCGCTTGGAAATTGTTGACTCTTTTAATAAACACAGGCATCATAGAAGCTAAACCAAAGGTATACATTTGAAACAAAAATTTTAATGATTTATTTATTATTCATCTGGCATGATTCTTTTAATAGTAATGTTTTAAGCAAAGTATTGAAGAAACTAAAGTTCAATTTTATAATGTCCTTAGAAGTATCAAAGAGAGATCTTCCTTGGTGGTCCAGTGATTAAGAATCCACCTGCCAATGCAGGAGACACAGGTTTGATACCCACAAAGAAGAGTAGCTTTCACTTACCACGGCTAGAAAAATCAAGCATGAGACAATGAAGGCTCAGCACAGCCAAAAAAATACTTAAAAAAAAAGTATCAAAGAGATTAAGGAATTATTTGAGTCAGGAAGAGAAAGACAAGCATCATATAATATTGCTTATATGGAGAATCTAGAAAAATGTTATAGATGAACTTATTTGCAAGAAAGAAATAGAGACACAGATGTAGAAAAGAAAACAAACAAACAAACTTCTGGATACCAAGGGGGGAAGAAGGGGTGAGATGAATTGGCAGACTAGGATTGACACATATATATTACGATAGATGGATAGATATCTAATGAGAACTTACTGTATAGTACAGGGAACTCTACTCAGTGCTCTCTGTGACCTAAATGAGAAGAAAATCTAAAAATAAGTAGATATACATACAAATATAACTGATTCATTTTGCTGTAAAGCAGAAACTAACAAACCATTATATAGCAAATATACTTTTTATTCTATTAATTAATAAAAATTAATAAGAAAGAAACTATTTGAAAAATAAAATAAAGCAACAAATAATAAAATATCTTTTGTTGATTCTAAAGAAGTTGCCAACTCAATGGACATGAGTTCGAGAAAACTTCAGGAGTCGGACACAACTTAGTGACTGAACAACAACAAAAGAAGTTGCTGTCACTGGCTCTTGTCAATATCTTCATGTGCAGAAAATTTTAGAAAAAGGAGGAAAGCAACCAATTTTGACTAAAATTGCACGATCAGTCTACCTATGACCCCAAACTAAATTTCAAAACCTATTATTTTCTATATTTTTACAAAATATATAGTACCAAATGTATAGCTTGAACTTTTAGCATTCTAGATGCCCATCACAATTCTTTAAATTACATGTGCTGTATATGATTGTGATCCTTAAACTGAAAGATAAAATTAGTAAGAAGTGTTAAGTTTTTAAGACATCAGTGGATGAGTGTTGCTGTTCAGTTACTAAGTCATGTCAGACTCTGTGACCCCATGGACTGCAGTATGCTAGGCTTCCCTGTCCTTCGGTATCTCCCCGAGTTTGCTCAAACTCATGTCCATTGAATCAGTGAATCCATCCAATCATCTCATCCTCTGTCATTCCCTTCTTCTCCTGCCCTCGATCTTTCCCAGCATCAGGGTCTTTACCAGTGAGTCAGCTCTTCACAACAGGTGGCCAGAGTATTGGAGCTTCACCTTCAGCACCAGTCCTTCCAATGAATATTTAGGGTTGATTTCCTTTAGGATTGACTAGTTTGATATCCTTGCAGTCCAAGGGACTCTCAAAAGTCTTCTCCAGCACCACATTTTGAAAGCATCAATTCTTTGGTGCTCAGCCTTCTTTATGATCCAATTCTCATATCTGCACATGCCTACTGGAAAAAGTATAGCCTTGACAATAGGAATCTGTGTCGGCATAGTGATGTTTCTGTTTTTTAATATGCTGTCTAGGTTTTTATAACTTTTCATAACTGTCATAATTTTTCTTCCAAGGAGCAAGCATCTTTAATTTCATGACTGCAGTCAACATCTGCAGTGATTTTGGAGCCCAAGAAAGTAAAATCTGCCACTGTTTCCATTCCCCCCCCCCATATATTTGCCATGAAGTGATGCAAGTGAATACCATGATCTTAGTGTTTTGAATATTGAGTTTTAAGCTAGATTTTTCAGTGGATGCATAAGTAAAGATTTAGACAGTTTTCTGAAATACAGTATTACTCCTTTAGAACATGACATTTCAATTTCACAAAGAAAATTACCACAGGTATTTCTGAATACTCTTGTAGTTCTAAGGGCATATTTATTTTTTGTCAATATGAGTTGACAATTTTTTTAATCATATTATCTTGGATGAGGTATGGTAAAGCCAGACAGAGTTCAAGGGAGAGAAAGTGGAAAGAAATTTGCAGCTTTGAAATATGGTGCAGGAAGGACCTCTGAGGAAACACACTAGGGTCTGTCATGAGATAGAGCCTGGGGGTGAGGGGCGAGGGGGTAGAGAGGAACTTCAGGAAAGATCTTTTATGGTAGTTTCTGAGTTAAAGTGAAGGAAAGGCAAGGTAGGGTAAGCAGGCTTAGTATAGGCTAATTTAAATGATTTCACTGGGCTCTGGGAATAGAATCTTCCCCTACTAGTGTGATACCTGGTCTGAAGCTTAGGGTGTATAGTGGCCTGTAAGATGAGAGCCCAGTGAAGGACTTGGTTGGATTGTACACTTAATCCTCTACTCAAGAAAAGAATCAACTAATCTCTGTGCTTGGTCACTCTGTTATGTCCAACTTTTCGGGACATCATGAACTGCAGCCCATCAGGCTCCTCTGACCATAAAATTTTCCAGGCAAGAATATCAGATTGGGTTGCCATTTCCTATTCCAGGGGATCATCTCAAAACAGGAATGAACCTACGTCTCTTGCGTCTCCTGCCTTGGCAGGTAGATTCTTTACCATCAATGCCACCTGGGAAGCCCAAAACTGTATCAAGACAGCATTATAAACAAAATTAAACATAGTTTCTCAAAATAATAATTCATCAAGCATAACCTACAATGCCAAAAGAAAGTCTGTTAAGTCTAATGACAATTTCTATCAAAAGCAAGATACTGGAGCAAGGAAATAGTTAAAGTACAGTAATAAATTTTATTTCTCTGAAAGTAAGACATTTAACTATTTTGTAACAAATGATATCCTAGTGATTTTAACTTTCTAATTGTTCCAATCAAAAGTTTTAATTATCTACATAGGCTTAATAATTAGGTTTGCATAATGTATAGACAATGATTTCATGTTATAATTGTTATTCTTGAAAAATAAATGATCTACTATTTCAATACATTTTTACAGAAGGAAGGAATACCTTTTCTTATTTTGTCCAAAATAATATGGTATGTTGAAGGAGATGTTAGTTTGCTATCACCCTACAAGTGTCTATTCAAATTAATTTTTATCTTTAGCTAATGAGCTAAGGTTCCCCTCCCCGGGTAAGGAAGCTGCACTCCAAGATGGGAATTAAACCAGAGCAGAATACAAATGGCTTTCTTTTCATTTAGTCAACAGCTACACTGTGGTTCCCTCTCTGTTCAAGGCTTTGACACCCTTCCTGCACATCATACCTACTCTTACTTTTTCAGAAGCAGCTCTAGTCACCCTGGCAATATCTTACCATGTTTGTAAGTTTTCTTGTATTATTACTTATTTGCTCTTCATTTCACTAAATGTCTTTCAATGATCAAACTTGTTGAAGGGAGCCAAGAGCAGATACTAATGTCCATCTTGGCAAAACTCCTTCAGTTCAATTCAGTTCAGTTCAGTCACTCAGTCATGTCTGACTCTGTGTGACCCCATGGACTGCATCATGCCAGGCCTCCTAGTCCATCACCAATTCCTGGACCTACTGAAACACATGCGCATTTAGTCAGTGATGCCATTCAAATATCTCATCCACTGTTGTCCCCTTCTCCTCCTGCCTTCATCTTGCCCAGCATCAGGGTCTTTTCCAATGAGTCAGACGGCCAAAAGTATTGGAGTTTAAGCTTCAGCATCAGTCCTTCCAATGAATATTCAGGACTGATTTCCTATAGGATGAACTGGTTGGATCTTCTTGCAGTTCAAGGGACTCTCAAGAGTCTTCTCCAACACCACAGTTCAAAAGCATCAGGTTTTCGGCTCTCAGCTTTCTTTATAGTCCAACTCTCACATCCATACATGACTACTGGAAAAACTATAGCTTTGACTAGACAGATCTTTATTGGTAAAGTAATGTCTCTGCTTTTTAATATGCTATCTAGTTTGGTCATAACTTTTCTTCCAAGGAGCAGGTGTCTTTTAATTTCATGGCTGAAGTCACCATCAGCAGTGATTTTGGAGCCCCCCAAAATAAAGTCTGTCACTGTTTCCATTGTTTCCCTATCTATTTGCCATGTAATGATGAGACCAGGTGCCATCATCTTAGTTTTCTGAATGTTGAGTTTTTAGCTAAATTTTTCACTCTCCTCTTTCACTTTCATCAGGAGGCTCTTTATTTCTTCTCACTTTCTGCCATAAGGGTGGTGTCATCTACGTATCTGAGGTTATTGATATTTCTCCCGGCAATCTTGATTCCAGCTTGTGCTTCATCCAACCTGGCATTTCACATGATGTACTCTGCATTAAGCAGGGTGACAATATACAACCTTGATGTACTCCATTCTTGATTTGGAGCCAATCTGTTCCATGTCCAGTTCTAACTGTTGCTTCCTGACCTACATACAGATTTCTCAGGAGGCAGGTCAGGTGGTCTGGTATTGCCATCTCTATAAGAATTTTCCACAGTATATTGTTATCCACACATTCAAAGGCTTTGGTTGGCATAGTCATTAAAGCAAAAGTAGACTTTTTCTGGAACTCTCTTATTTTTTCAATGATTCAGCAGATGTTGGCAATTTGATCTCTGGTTCCTCTGCCTTTTCTAAATTCACCTTGAACATCTAGAAGTTCATGGTTTATATACTGTTGAAGCCTAGTTTGGAGAATTTTGAGCATTACTTTGTTAGCATGTGAAATGAATGCAACTGTGTGATAGTTTGAACATTCTTTGGTAATGCCCTTCGTGGGAGTGGAATGAAAATTGACCTTTTCCAGTCCTGTGGCCACTGCTGAGTTTTTCAAATTTGCTTGCATATTGAGCCCAGCACTTTTACAACATCATCTTTTAAGATCTGAAATAGCTCAACTGGAATTCCATCACCTCCCTAGCTCTGTTCGTAGTGATGCTTCCTAAGGCCCACTTGACTTTGCATTCCAGGATATCTGCCTCTAAGTGAGGGATCACAAGATCATAGTTATCTGGGTCATGAAGATCTTTTTTGTATAGTTCTGTGTATTCTTGCCACCTCTTCTTAATATTGTCTGCTTCTGTTAGGTCCCTACAATTTCTGTCCTTTATTGTGCTCAGCTTTGCATGAAATGTCCCCTGGGTATCTCTAATTTTCTTGAAGGGATCTCTAGTCTTTCTCATTCTATTGTTTTCCTCTATTTGTTTGCACTGATTGCTTAGAAAGGCTTTCTTATCTCTCCTTGCTATTTTTTGGAACTCTGCATTCTATGGGCCAACAGAGGTCTATCTTATCAAAACTATGGTTTTTCCATAGTCATATATGGTTGTGAGAGTTGGACTATAAAGAAAGCTGAATGCCAAAGAACTGATGCTTTAGAACTGTGCTGTAGGAGAAGACTCTTGAGAGTCCCTTTGACAGCAAGGAGACCCAACCAGTCCATCCTAAAGGAAATTGATCCTGAATATTCATTGGAAGTACTGATGCTAAAGTTGAAACTCCAGTACCTTGGCCACCTGATGCGAAGAACTGACTCATTTGAAAATACCCTGATGCTGGAAAAGATTGAAGGAGGGAGGAGAAGTGGACGACAGAGGATGAGATGGTTGGATGGCATCACCAAGTCAATGGACAGAAGTTTGTGTAAATTCCAGGAGTTGGTAATAGACAGGGAAGCCTGGCATGCTGCAGTCCATGGGGTTTCAAAGAGTTGGACACGACTGAGCAACTGAACTGAACTGATTCAAATGGATATAGCTTTCCTTTTCTCCTTTGCCTTTAGCTTCTCTTCTTTTCTTAGTTATTTGTAAGGCTTCATTTTGCCTTTTTGTATTTCTTTTTTGGGGATGGTATTGATCACTGCCTCCTGTTCAATATCACAAACCTCTATCCATAGATCTTCAGGCACTCTATCTATCAGATCTAATCCCTTGAATTTATTTGTTACTTCCACTATCTAATCATAAAGGATTTGATTTAGGTCATACCTGAGTGGTCTATTGGTTTTCCCTACTTTCTTCAATTTAAGTCTGAATTTGGAAACTCCTTCAAGGAGATTGAAAGGAATATTATGCCATCAAATTTGAAACTTTAAAGCAACATCATGAATTCTGTCCTGAAATCATAAATAAGCTGGCAATTTTGTGTGATGAGGGAAGGTAAGCAATTGTTTTCCTAATTTTATTGCTTACGTGCTCACTTTGAAATTTTTCTGAAGGAGAAAGATTCTACTTTTAGTGCCTTTGCATCACCCCCATCCTTCTATTGCTTAGAAGCTCATTGTTGTAAGGAGATTCTAAGCAATAAAGGGATGTAAAGATGTAAAAACAACATCGGAGATGGAGACATGTGTAATTATACAAATTTAACTGCTCTAAAGCAAATCTAGAAAAAAAAAGACTATAAAGTAATCAGGTCACATCCATAGAAGATTTGAAACAATAACAACAAAAAATTATGCAATGCATGCATGATGCAGGAGGCATGGATGAGACTCTTCAATGCAGTATAGCAGATTTATGTCAGGTACCACTTACCAACAATTAGAAATTCAAATCAGTTGTAAATGAAATTAAATGAAAACATGGACCTCTGATTTTATATACAGAAAGATACAGAAATGCACAAAGTTTAGATTTTTTGAAATCATTTTCTTTAAAGACCATACCATCTGCTATATATTGATAGCAGAAACTGGAACATAGAGTAATGCTTTCAAGGAGTTTGGCGGACTTCCTGGGTCTTGGACTTTGAAATAATTCAGTAAAACTTGAAGACAATTCTCTTTAAAATGTAATACGATATATATTTGTAAGGGGATGAATGCTAGTCATTGTTTTATTATCAGTAGTTAATTGAGCATTAGCAAGCTTGATGAAGATAATAGGAATGCAATCTTATGCTTTAAAGGCTCAGACATATTTCCTAGATTAAGAATTGAATCTGATTTTACTGGATTTATGATTTTACTCTGAGTTCATAATTAGGGGGAAAATGTCATTTCAGTTTTTTTTCTTATGGTTGCAATCCAATTTTTTTGAATTATAACAGAACATTTTACCTTCCTATCTAAGGAATAAAGACATACCTATTTTTATATTTCTGTGAATTTCTAGCTAAAAAGGATAAACATTAAAAGCATGAAATTCTACTCTCTCAATGGGATAATCTTGAAAATTACACTAAACACAAGTGAACTATCAAATAGTATAGATCTACCTATAAGCCATATTTACCTAATGATAATAATCAGATTTGAAAACAGCCTGTGAAATGCTTTTTACTTCCTCTGCGCGTTAGTCAAAATTGCCTTTGTTTGCATGTCAAGAAAAATGGTAAATGAGACAAATGTAATGAGGAGTCTAACAGCAGACAGCACAACACTGAGGAGGCCAGCATGGGGCGTCCTTCACGTCTCAGGCTCCCATTGTCTTTCTGTACCACTATCCTTAGTATCTGGCTTTCATCTCCCTGCTTACAAAGATGGTGCCTGCATCTGCTATCCAGGCTCAAAGAAAGATAAAGGGGAAAAGGTTGAAGAGCATGTCTTTGAAAATGCTGTTCAGGAAATCTAACTCAACATTGCTGCTTACCTTGCTTTGTACCAAACTGGATCACATGGACCTTGCAAAATGCACTGGAGTCTGAGGAAGTGTTTTATATGAGCCTGATATTCTTTTGAAAGGATATGATAAAGTTATCACAGTGAGGAAGAAACAAATAATGGATTTTGAGCTGGCAGTTAAAGGTGTGTGCCACACTGCAATTGATCATAATTGACAGAATTCGAGGGACAGTATCTTAGGAATGAGTAAATGAGTCTGGCTTGCATAAACTGACTTGACAAGAACTCATGTGGAATGTGTATAATTGAGGCAGGTAGGACAATTAAGAAAACAGAGATTGCAGCAACAGCAAAAAGAAGGCAAGTATTTGGACAGATTTCCTGGACAAAATCCCTTGAATAGATTATAGTAGAACAAGGAAAAAGATCAGAAACTTATCAATGAACAAATTTCTCACTAGAGAACACAATTAGGTTTAGAAAAATTCAGAGCTCAAGGTCAAAACTAAAAGAAAAGGAAGATCTAAAGGCTAGAACACTGAATTGGACATGGCATGTGGTTAATAATAGCCTAGCAAAAGGAATAACAAAGTGGAAAACATCTGTTCTCAATATTTTTCTAGAACTACCTTAATGACGGTCATTTCTGTTTGCTTGACTTTGACTATGTGCTTTCAGTCTTTGCTTGTTTTGGTAACTGGCCATAGTGCTTTGTTTTCTAATATCCACTTTGAAAGCTCTTCATTTTATTACTAAATTCTAAGCTTTTTGCATCCTACCCTTTCCATGGACTTTGATTGCCTGGAACGTTCCCAGAGGGTTCCTCTCCTTTACCACAAGGGATGTAAGCAAGGGTAAATCTAGGTCAAGGAGAGCCTTTGAAATTTCTTCTTGGCAGTAAGCAAGGTCACCTTTAAGAACATTAGAATAACCTTTATTATCTTAAAAGTCATATGTGCATTGTACAAACTTAGAAAAAAGACATAAACAACAGCAAAAAAGACACAATACTCTCACAAACCTGAAATAACCACTGGTTGCATTTTATTTACCTTTCAACATGATTAATTTTTCACTTTTCTAATACCGAGTCCATACACAAATTTCTCTGGATAGCTCCAAAATGATTTTTTAAGCTGCTCAAACTAGATGCAATCTGCTTCTCATATGTCCTTTGAAGTTTTGTA
>ML661885.1:20663203-20725003 GCA_007570785.1 Antilocapra americana | reverse complement strand
TCTTAATAGTAGACTTCCCTGGTGGTTCAGATGGTAAAGAATCTGCCTGCAGTGCAGGAGAACCGTATTTGATCCCTGAGTTGGGAAGATCCCCTGGAGAAGAAAATGGCCACAGACTCCAGCACCCTTGCCTGGAGAATTCCATGGACAGAGGAGCCTGGCAGGTTATAGTCCATGGGGTTGCAAACAGTTGGACCTGAGCAAACTGAGCGACTATCACTTATTCACTGCTCTGGTGAATTGGCTGACCCAAGATAAGGGTGATGACAGTCTAATCCCTCAATTTCATAGTTATTGTTTTTCCCTTGAGTGTGGAAAGTAATTCATGGGGTAGGTGTAGTGGAACTGAACAAATGCCTTACTCCTCGTCAACCATATCCTCTGATTTTATGCTTTTATTTACATTAGATCCTTCTTGATTATCTATTTTAAATAAAGCAATGTGTACATATCAATCCCAATCCTGTTTTTCTGTCATTCTCTCTGTTATTATATTTACTTCCTCCCTTTCTTCCTTCTCTTTCTTTTTTCTTCCCTCCTTCCCTTCCCTTTTTTTCTTCCAGCTTTTCCAATTAACTGAAACTATTTGTTACCTCAGAGTTTTACAAGAACGGAAGATAAATGCTTACTTTTCCCCCTTTAGTTATCAATTTATAAACAAAAGTGTTTTAATATTTGCTCCACATGCTAAAATATGAAATTTTATGGCTTTTTCTTTTATAGATATCATTATTAAATTATGTTTTTAAAATTAATTTGTAGCATTCTCAACCTGCTGAAATTGATTATTTTTTTAAGTCAAATTTTATGATTTGGGTCCATGAATTCCCATTCATGCTTGTTTCTAATGCTACCTTTTTAAATGGGACTCAGGTTCTATTGTACAGACTTCCTAGGGAGGTACCTCATGTGTTTGCAGAGACCATGGCTTCAGAGCAGATGAGACTCAATATTATTTCTCCTTTAACATATTTCTTTTGTGGAGATCCAGTATCACCTCTTATGCCCAATATATCTCTCTTTTAGGGCATCTGGACTAGACCCAATGCTTATCTGAAAGCCAGTTTTATTTGAGACTGGAAGACTCTTACATAAATCTGGAATTCTAGCATGAATATGGGAAGTAGGCACTCATGTTTAATTATCAGAAGTATAGCTTTTTCAACGCACCACATACATAATTTAAAGAACCCAAGATAGTCCATATTGCATACCCTGCTGTTTCCACTAGTACTGCCTGCAGTGATGGAGACCTGGGTTGGATCCCTGGACTGAAAACCTCCCCTGGAGAAGGGAATGGCTACCCACTCAAGTATTCTTGCCTGGAAAATCCCATGGACAAAGGAGCCTGGGGGCTACAGTCCATGGGGTCTCAAAGAGTTGGACACAGCTGAGTGACTAACAAGCTTTGAGGTATAAGGTAAAGAGCTATACTTTGTAAGGTAATTCTAGAGTTAGGGAAAGGTCCTAAAATGCAATAGATATGAGGAAGGATTGAACAACATGGTATGATTTCATGGAGAGTTGAGAAACCTGGCATGATGTACATGCACATCATGTGGGATGTACACGTTCACTTATTCTCCAGTAGGTACACATAATCCATAAAGATGATCATTTGTCATTTTGTGGTTTTGCTGAGCTTTTCTGGATTTCAGACCATGTTTAGCTTGCTGTCTTTTACAAGGCAGAAGTTTTCAGTTTTAACTAAGTCCAGCTTATCAGTTACTTCTTTAATGATTGTGACTTTGGTTTTCGTTGTTGCTGTTTAGTTGCTAAGTTGCGTCCAACTCTTTGCAACCCCATGGACTGTAGCCTGCCAGGCACTTCTGTCTCTGGACTTTTCTAGGCAAGAATACTGGAGGGGGTTGTCATTTCCTTCTCCATGTGCCGTTGGCATATCTGAAAAGCCATACCAAAGATCATCTATATTTTCTCCTATGCTATTTGCCAGGATATTTATTATTTTGCTTTTTATATTTATACCTATGGTCCATTTTGAAGTAATTGTTGTAAAGCATGTCATATCAATGTCTAGATTCACTTTTTTTTTTTGTATGTGGGTGTCCATTTGTTCCCGCATCATCTGTTGAAAAGAACGTCATTATTCCCTTGTACCACCTTTGCATTATGTTTTTGTGGGTCTAGTTTGGTCTTTTCAATTGATCTATTGGTCTATTCTTTCACTAGTCACATTGTCATGGTTACTGTAGCTTTATAATAAGTCTTAAAGTCAAGTAGCATCAGTCCTCCAACTTTGCTCTTCTCTTTCAATATAGAGTTGACTATTTCGGGTGTATGGCCTTTTTCCTACAGGGATATTGCAATCTAGTTCAAAGTCCATCCTCTTAAGCTCTGTTCTATAAGGCTGCTTAAAAAAGCATATACCCCACAATTATCTCATTGTCTTTTCCCACCCCCATCATATTCTCCCACCTCTAAGTAATAAATACAACTTATCTTCTTCCTGTGTCCCTAACAGATTAAATATTTACCCAATGGCTTAGCAAGGTACCAGGGAGATAGTTTCTACTCTTCCTGATCATTTAACTCATTATATCAAATCAATCACCAAATACTACAGAATATATATTTCATATTTTTATACCTCAGCTTCTATTTCCCACTATTACTTTCATAGATTAGAGACTTATTTCTTGACTGAACTATTGAAACAGACTCTTAATGGATGTCCATGTGTTTAGTCTGTGGTTCATGCTCTGTAGTGCTGTCATAGTGTGTTTTAATTTTTTAATTTGGTGGTGCTAGTGGTAAAGAGCACCTGTCTATGCAGGAGACATAAGAGACATGGGTTTGTCCCTGGGTCAGAAGATCCCCTGGAGGAGGAAATGGCAAACCACTCCAGTACTCTTGCCTGAAGAACCGCATGGACAGAGGATCTTTGTGGGTTACAGTCCATAGGGTTGCAGTCAGACATGACTAAAGAGATTTTGTGTGCAATTATTTTTCTGATAACAATAAGATTTGAAATTTATTGTGAAGAATTGGAATTTTGATAAATGTAGATGTGCCCTATGAACCTGCCAAGCCCAAGATAATGAAAGATTTTATGATGAGATCAGTTCTGATATTAGTGAATATAAAATTTTTGATATTATATGATGATAGATTCAATACTTGGACAATATGAATAACTCAAAATGGTAGTTTCAGGTGGGCAGCAAAGTGATTCAGCCATTCATATACATGTATCCACTCTCTTTCAAATTCTCCTCCCATTTGGTTGTTACATTATACTGACAGTCACAGGGCTGTCACAGTGCTTTGAAAAAAAAATTTATATCTGGTCTTTGGAAGTTTTGCTTTCAAAAACTTTCATTAAATTGAAGATTTTTTCTTTCAAAAGGCCAAACATCTTAGTAACAGTCTTCATAATTCTATTGTTTCTTGTCTCAGAGGAGCCTGTGACTCAAATCACATTTCAGCCCTCCACCACATTAAGCTATTTGCAGTTCTTAAATGTGGAATGATCCAGGGTAGCCTTCTTTAAACCCTTCCAGTGCCCCAAAAAACTAACTTTCTCCTGTTTATTTTAGGTGTGATCTTGTAAGTTGTTATCCAAACTGGGACACTATTGAGAAAGAAGAGGTAGTTATTAAAAAATATGTTGGGTTTGTATCCAGCAGTTAAGATATATGTTTACTTTGGTCTAAAGGATTCTTCTTTCAGTGCTGAAAATATCCTAAACTTATCTGTATAACAATTACTTCAGTCCATGAAAATCTATCTGTCTCTATCCATTCAGATTCCTGTAACAAAATGCCATAGATGGGTGGCTTATGAACAAAAAAGTCATTTCTCATGGCTCTGGAGACTGAAAGTCCAATGTCAAGGTGTTGGCAGATCCAGTGTCTTCTAAGAATCTGGTTCATAGACAGCTGTCTTCTATGAAGACACACTGTATACTCAAGTGGCAAAAGGGGTGGGAGAACTCTCTGGGGCCTCTTTTGTAAGGATACCAATTCCATTCATGAGGGCTCTGCCCTCACAATCTAATCACCTCCCAAAGGATCTTTCTCTGAGTACCTAATCACACTGGATATTTTCAACATGGAATGTGGAGGTACAGAAGCATTCAGTCTATAGCAGCCTCCTTTTAGGTTTCTTAATATTTAGAAACAAGTCTGCTTTTTCTAACCCTTGTTTCCAGAAAGTTTTGCATAGTTATTGAAACTTAGCATGTGTTCAGTATTTTAAAAATAAGTGCTGTTAAATGAATGCTTTCAGGTAGAAACTCACAGAGCATTTGGAAATAAGTTGAATTTTGTAGCTACTGGGGTGTACAAACAATGCTAAATACTTAACCTTTTCCAAATTAGAAAGGGGACTTGTGGAAGATATTTGTATATATGAAATTGCTTCTAAGGTGCTGCTAATTTCTCATGTGAAATTCATCAAGTGCATTTCAATGGTTTGTGATTAATATCTTTGGAGACTTTTTGAATTAATTCAAAAGTATTTCCCCTGATGACATTAATACATTTATTTACTTTTAGGAAACAGCTCAATATGCTTATACATAGCTGTATGTTTCAGGCTGATTTACTGTAGAGAAAAAAATAAATTTATTTTAAACTAGGGAAGAAAATATTGTTCTAACCAGTACTAAAAGTCTAGGACATATCACCCATATAGCATCTCAATGTATTGCAACATTCAACATTGTTATTAGAGAGCTGCTTCAAAATATGTTGTCGATCTGGAGGTAAGACAAGTTTGTCCCTCATTCCTCAATACTTTAATCCAACTTTTCCAAACCATTGTAAAAATACAAAGTTCCTCAGGGATTACATATGAAGAACTGAAGCAATGGTGTCTTTCATTTAGATCCATTTGGATCTGCAGTAACCTTTACAATGAAAGGCAGAGCAATTTCTTCTGGTCCCTTGGAGGGACCCAATTGTTATTCGGCCTCCTCACTTATCATGGAGCTCTATAGGACTATGATTCAGTCTCTGTCTACTAACACACTGACTGCTGTATGGATTCTGTTCAATAAATGTTTTATTGAATCAGCAAAAGATAAATAAGTATGTACCATACTTATGGAAGTATGTAACTTATGGAAAAACCAACAAAATATTTATTTTATTTACACATTATTTTTGCTGTCAAGCTCTTTCTACTCCTTTTCTAGTGATCTTTTATTTGATTTAAATAAAAACAAAAACAACAATAGAAACAACAACAAAGCTTCATTTGATAATGTAATACAGTGCATAATGATAAATGGGCTAAATGGCATATTGGGAGGAAAACAAAACTATGGATGCTTCTTGACATGGAAATATTAATATTTATGAATATCTTTGCATGTGACACATATTTTTCTTTTGTGGGTAACAATAAAAACAAAGTGATCTCTGACTGATCTAGTAATTTTGCTCAAATAATCAAAGGACATAAAGGTTTTAAATCCTTCCAGGCAAAAGCAGAAGTGTTTTGCCTTTTCAGTGAAGAAGACTACCACATTTCTTTTACTCAATCTCAAATCACAATATCATAGAGATGGAATGAACTTTGCAACATTTTAATAGCCATGGCTTCCACTAGAGCTATAATTATATTGTCCCAGAGACATGAAAATCTACTTATCCCCAGTTTGAAAATATGCTAGGGAAGGAGATTCTATAAATTTGTGTCATTTTTTCCAGTCTGTGTATATAACAATTCTTATTACTACAGTCTTCCTTATAGTTCCTAAATAGTTTGCATGGATTTTATTTCAAGCAGAGATGCAAGCTGTTTTTTTCATGATGTCAGAAGTATAAAAAGCTCATTCAAGCCACGCATTTGGTATGAAACAAAAATGAAATGTATAGACTATAAGAATGTGGTAAATATGTAGAGTTGTCATTCCAGTTCCAAAGAAAGGCAATGCCAAAGAATGCTCAAACTACCGCACAATTGCATTCATCTCACACGCTAGCAAAGTAATGTTCAAAATTCTCCAAGCCAGGCTTCAACAGTATGTGAGCTGTGAACTTCCAGATGTTCAAGCTGGATTTAGAAAAGGCAGATGAACCAGAGATCAAATTGTCAACCAGAGATCAATTGAAAAAAACAACAAAAACTCCATAAAAACATCTACTTCTGCTTTATTGACTATGCCAAAGACTTTGACTATGTGGATCACAACAAACTGTGGAAAATTCTTAAAGAGATGTGAATACCAGACCACCTGACCTGCCTCCTGAGAAATCTGTATACAGGTAAAGAAGCAACAATTAGAATTGGACATGGAACAACAGAATGGCTCCAAATCAGACAAAAAGTACATCAATGCTGTATATTGTCACCCTGCTTATTTAACTTATATGCAGAGTACATCATGCAAAATACTGGGCTGGATGAAGCACAAGCTGAAATCAAGATTTCTGAGAGAAATATCAATAACCTCTGATAAAGAGATGACACCACCCTTATGGCAGAAAGTGAAGAAGAACTAAAGAGCCTCTTGATGAAAGTGAAAGAGGAGAGTGAAAAAGTTGACTTAAAACTCAACATTCAAAAAACTAAGATCATATCATCTGACCAGCACTTCATGGCAGATAGGTTGGCAAACAATGGAAACAGTGAGAGATATTATTTTGGGGGGCTCCAAAACTACTGCAGATGGTGATTGCAGCCATGAAATTAAAAGACACCTGCTCCTTGGAAGAAAAGTAATGACCAACCTATACAGCATATTAAAAAGCAGAGACAATACTTTACCAACAAATGTCCATCTAGTCAAGGCTATGGTTTTTCCAGTAGTCATGTATGGATGTGAGAGTTGGACTATAAAGAAAGCTGAGTGCCAAAGAACTGATGCTTTTAAACTGGTGTTGGAGAAGTCTCTTCAGAGTCCCTTGAACTGCAAGGAGATCCAACAAGTTTCTCCTAAAGGAAATCAGTCTTGAATATTCTTTGGAAGGATTGATGCTGAAGTTGAAACTCCAATACTTTGGCAACCTGATGGGAAGAACTGACTCATTTGAAAAGATCCTAATGCTGGGCAAGATTGAAGGCAGGAGGAGAAGGGGATGACAGAGCATGAGATGGTTGGATGGCATCACCGACTCAATGAACATGAGTCTGAGTACACCCCGGGAGTTGGTGAGGGACAGGGAGGCCTGGCATGCTGCAGTCCATGGGATTGCAAAGAGTCAGACATGGTTGAGCAACGGAACTAAACTGAAGTACATAGAGAAAAAATGTAACAGGACATGGGAATATGAGGCTTCTAGGATGCTTGAAAGTTGGTAATATTTTTCTATGCTGTGTAACATACTACCAAAAACTTAGTGGCTTAAAACATTTATTATGTTATTGTTTTGATAAGTCAGGTTTCCAGGCATGGCTTAATTAATTTTTCTGCTTCTGTATCACAGGACTGTAATTCAGTGTCCAATCCAAGGGTACATTCTCACAGAGACTCAAATGGGGAAGAACTTGCTTCCAAGCTCACTCGTGCTATTGGCAAGATTAACTGCATTATGTATTGTAGAATTCATGACAGTTTGTGTCTTTAAAGTCAATAATAGAAACTGTGATTCTAAAATAAGTCAGCTATCAAGACAGAATCTTGTATCATTAACATAATAATGTCAGTGATACCCTGTTATATTTTCCATAGTCTATAGGTAACAAGCAAGTCCCAGATCTCTTCCACACTCAAGGGGAAGGTATAGTACAAGATTGTGAATAACAGGAGTTGGAGATCAGGGAAACCATCTAAAAAGTTTACCTGTCACTGAGTCATTGAATTTTTAAATACAATGGTTAGAGAATGTCTCATTGTGAAGGTGACTTTGGATCAAATACTTGAAAGAATTGTGGGAGACAACGCTAAGACTCTTTAAGGGAACAGAATCCCAGCTAAACAGGACAGCAAATGCAAACACTTAAAAGTGGGAGTGTGTCTGGCAAATTTGAGAAAAAGCAGGATGAAGATTGGCTGGAGCTGAAAAGTGAGAAAAAGATTGTAGAAAAGGATACAGTCAGAGGATCAGATAGATACTAAGAATGGAATAGGGAAGGGGAAAGATAGTGATGATAGTAAAGGGGGAGGATTTTCTTGAACTTTGTAGCAATTGCATTAATAGGAATTTGATTTTTATTCAGAGTGAGATGGGATGGCAATGGAAGGTTTAAGAGAAGAGGAATAATTAGATCTAACTTAAATTTAGTTACTGGCTGAGAACAGATATGGAATGGCGCTTGTGAAAGCAGAGACTGGTTAGAATATTACTGCTGTAATTCTAGTAGTTGTTGTTGTTCAACTGCTCGGTCGTGTCCAGCTTTTTGCGACCCCATGGACTGTAGCACACCAGCCTCTCTGTCCCTCACCATCTCCCGAAGTTTGCCCCAGTTCATGTCCTTCATGGACCACTGCCTTGTCGTGCTGTCAGGGCTTGTGTAACTTAATGAAGCCATGAGCCATGTTGGGTATGGCCACCACAGATGGACAGGTCACAGTGGAGAGTTCTGACAAGACGTGATCCACTGGACGAGAGAATGGCAAACCACCCCAGTATACTTTCCGTGAAAACCTCATGAGCTGCATAAAAGGACAATTCTAGTAGAGACGGCAGTAAGATAGTAACAACTGGTCAGAATCTGGATAAAATCTGAAGCTGTAGTCAATCCTTTTCCTTACATTTTCCATCTCCATTCTGTGGACAAAGTAGCTATTTCAGAGTTTGGTACTAAACCTGCCCTAGTCTATCCAGTCCCTTCCTTGAGAATTTGTACCCACATCTAAGACAAGCAAATATAATATCCATGAATAACTATATAACCTGTAAAATTCAGGAGTTAGTGGTTACTATAGTCTACAATGATAGCTAGAATAAACAAACAAACAAACAAAAAAAACCTTCAAAAATAAGGGTGAAACAGTTACACAGAAAAAGTTTCTGGAATACTGATTTAGAATATTCAGTGAATATCAACTATTTCTGTTTGACCCAGCCAATAAATTAGCATCAACTTACTTATCCAAAGAAGAATTTATTTATTTATTTTTTTGGCAAGTCAAATCTTAAGGACATTTTTTTTTAATCTGGTTTTTTTCATTTTTTACTATCAGCAATGTTTTGTTTTGTTTTAAATATTGGCAAGAGTCAGGAACAGTTGTAAAATGTTTGTGGGCCAGCAAACATTCTGGCCAAATAGAAAATTTATTAAAACATTTTTATAGTTCTTTGAATCTTCTTTGAGCCTTACCAGAAGTCTTCAAAATTGAGGTAATTTACATAAAATATTAAAATTTTACAAAGATTTTTTGTTGGTATATATATTACAATTTTGTTTCACAAGTCACATAGTGACCTGTGAAAAGACTAAGCTTTGTTTTCTTTATTTTTTGAAATCTTGAAAAGACAAGGAAACTGAGTGAAGTTCAAATGTAGATTGATTTTATTTCATCTGAATTGTTATCTGTCCTCTAACCTTCTACAACTTAAAGTCTATTATTTCTAAAGCCTGCTCTACTTATAAGAAACTGTGATAGTGGTAATTCATTAACATGGTTTTATTTTAGGTACCCATTCTCATTGTTAGGCTATTTTCTTAATAGCTAATTAGATGTCATGCAAAGTATTAATAAGGGAAGGATTTCATTTCCACAAGGCTGTTGGCATATCAGTTTTGCTCCCTCCTTTGAGGTACACATTAAATGTGTAACTAGATTAAAGAATGCAATGACTCTTGCCTTGTTATAGTGTGACCATATGTGACCAATTATATTTCCTCTGTTTTTAATAATGTGGTTGTTGATTTACTAGTCTACATTCTTCTCTGATCATTAATTTTTATAGGCTTTCATCTTTTGAATCATCCTCATGTGGTGTATTACAGCAGCGCTTTCTTGCCATCACATATTTTAAGCATCTAAACAGAACATAGAATTGTGTTGTTCTCATGGAAAACTTCAAACATTGCAGAACCTCAGCTTTGAATCTGCAACTCCTATTGGGTTCATGCCCTGAAAAGGCGTACTCTAATTTCCAACACCCCTAACATGAAGGTACAGTTAACCTGGGTGCCATTAGAGCCAATTGTTTATTTTATCTGTTATCTGTATCAGCTCAACTGTTGTGGTACAAAATAATTAGAGTAGCCCATCACAGTTAACCAAAACAGAGCTCCTTCCTGCACATCAGCACCTATTATGGAGAAAGTTGTAGCAGTTACTGGGGAAATTTCTATAATATATGCACTTTCACTCATTTAGCTATTAGTCATTGAGTAATTATAATGAGAGGCACATTATATTAGGCCTGGGAGCTACGATCCTGAACAAGATAAAAATTCTTAACTACATGACCTTACTTTTCACTGAAATATGGAGTATGAAGGCTAAAGAAAACAAGCAATAAGATTGAAATTAATGGAGATGTGTGTATGTGGTAGGGGTTTTTATTTTAATTAAAGTCATCTGAGGACACTTTTCTGTAGTAGGTGCATCTGAGCAGAGACCTGATTGAAGTAAGTGAATGAGAGAGGCAAAAACTTGAGCGAAGTTTTTTCTTAAAAGAGAACTGCAAATGTAAATGCCCTGAAATGGGAACAAGCTGGATATGTATAAGCTTGACATATAGCAAGAATGCCAGGATCCTAGCTTCTAATAACTAACTGGGGGAATTTGGTAAGTGGTGTAGAAGTAGCAATAAGATGAATGGGAATTGAGGGAAAAGACCCTATAGTCTCTCATAGGCCACACGAAGGATACTGAACTTTATTTTGCATATGAAGGGTTTTGAGCTGCAAAATAATACGATGTAATTTACTGCTTAAATGAAATTGATCTACTTATGTTGAAGATAATTAACTGTATCCAGACAAGAGTAGAAGCTGGAAGACCATTTAGGATGCTATTTAAGTGACAGAAGAGAGCGCATAGAAGAGGGTTGCATATCTGAAATATGGAACCAATAGGACCTCCTAGTGTTTTAATTGCAGAATGTGGTCAAAAGGAGTTGAAGATGATGAGTAGAGTCCTGTTTTGAGTAAAAGGTCAATGATGGTGCCATTTACTAAAATGCAGAAAACTGAGGGAAGAGTGATTTTGAGTGAGGAGAAACAGAGTTCTGATTTGAACATGTTTTAGTTAGAGCTGTCCAAATGTAGTTAGGCATCCAAATGTAGATTTCACTCAGGTGGCTTTAAATCCAAGTTTGGTCTTCAGAAAGGTTTGTGCAGAGGATACAGCTATGACTCTAAGACACACCTTTAAGGAAGTCACCAGTATGAATGAACAGCTGAAGTTGGAAATGATGCTGTGGATGGCTTTGAAGGATATAGCCCTCTTCTACACAAATTGACTTGAGATGTTCTAGCTATTGATTGCCATAGTAATGCTGCAGTATTTTAATGCTATGTTAGAAACAACCACAAAACCTACATGACACATGGCATAGGATTTATTGCTCACATACCTCTGGTCTGTTGGTGGTCAAGTAGTCAGCTTTGCTGATCTCCACTGGGTTCACACATAAATCTAGGAGTTGGCTAGACAACGTGGAGCTGAGTCACCATGAGCTGGAGCAACGGTGATGACTCAACTCCATTTCACGTGTTTTTCACCCTCTAGCAGACTAGCTGGAGCTATTCTCATGATGAAAGCAAAAGCACAAGAGTAAGGAAGCCCAAAGAGCAAGCCCGTTGCAAATCTCAGCTTGCATTGGACTTATGATTGTCAAAGAGCAGGGTATGTTACTTGGCCCACAGTGAGCGAGAGCTGCAAAAAAATTTGAAAAAGGGCATGAATACAGTGGGAGTGTATGATTTGGGTCATTTTTGCAGTCCAACACACTGGTAGACTGCAATGAGTACATGTAGAAAGTGGCCTTAAAGAGCATGAAAGCATTGTATGAAATACCCGCTCCTCTTCACTTAGACTCAATCTGTTTTTGAAAGTACAAAAACACAGGTTTTTTTTTTTTTCCTTCTATACTATGAGCTCCAGGAAAACAACAGCTCTGTTGGTTTTATTCACTCTTTTATCCTGAATGTGTGTGCTTTTTATGAACCTAGGGTCTAAGGAAAGTGCCAAATCTGTATTTGTTAACATATTTATTCAACAAATGCTTGCATGAAGGACTTTTTCCCCATATTTTGTCTAACTTTTCTAGGGTTAGTCTGGATTAAAATAATTGAGAAATAAACAATATGATTCAAATTGGAAAAAATTAATGGCATTTACACTATAATATTTTTAGAAATAATTTTACACTTTCTATCTTGTCTGTCCATAATATAGTTACTTGTGTTGCCTGAGTTTTCAGCACTTCAAGGCTTCCCATTATAATTAAGATAAAGACCTGAACCCTTAAGTGGCCATAAAGCCCTGCACGATCTAGTGCCCGTCAACCTCAGTCTCTCCATCTCATACTCTTTTTCCCACCTCTTTTGGTACCCTAGGCACATTGACCTTCTTTCACTTTCTTAGAAGAACATGGTCCCTACCAACTCACAGCCTTTCTTTCCCCTCTGCCTGGAATGCCACTGGGATTTACAAGTCACCTTCACATCCTAAACTTCCTGGACTAAATCAATTGTCTAACTACATGCATTCATAGTGTTCAGCGTTTTAATTTCTAGCAGTTATCTGAGTTTAAATAACTATATGTTTTTTTTTTTGTATTGTTGATGGGAATAATCAATAAACCAATCTAGAATAGGAATAGAAAAGAATTTCATTTGAGCCAAACTGAGGATGATAGCCTGTGAGACATTTAAGAAGCATCTGAGGTGTGTTCATTGGACTATGAGATGTTGAAGCTTAAAAAGACAAAACTTGCAAAATTATATGTTGTTTTTCAGTAATTATCACTGGAGTCGGCAAGTAAGGATGCTTGTTAAGCAAGTATGGGTTGGGATCTGAAATATTTGCCTAGGTAAAAGGCGAGACCTTGAGACCATAAGGTTGCACGTAGAAGCTGCTAACAGATACCTATTCTGAAAATAGTTGGTGGTATCTCTGCTTCTGATATGGCTCAAGAATTCAAGCTCTCATAATGCAGAAACTTGTCTGAGACCACATCCACAATGGCAAACAGACTTCATTTTGGATGCCCGAACCATGGTTATTTCATTTTGATTTTTAAATGCACTTTTCTTCAATATTTAAAAGAGGTGCAATGCATCTTTTAAATACAGCAGCGCTTCCATGAAAATTCCTTCCATCAGTATGATTATTTGATTTATGTCTCTTCTCTCTGTTGTTCTGTAAGTTCCATAAGCATACGGACTGTATCTATTTAATTTTATCGATGTATTTCCTCAGCTTAGCACAGTGCCTGGTACAAAACACAAACTCAATAAAATGCTCTCATCCTACACAATAGCTTGCAATCAATGTGATTTCTTTAATTTGAAAAATAATGAGGTGATTATAAAGCATTCTAGAGTGCTTTGTAGAAAGAAATATATTAGAAGATACTTTGTGATTAAGAACGTGTTCTTTGTACTTATAATACAGCTTTTTTCTTTTCCATTTTATTGAGATATAATTGACATGCAGCACTGTATAAGTTTAAGGTGTACAACAGGAATTATTTGACTTACATAATATGTCATGAAATGCTTACCACAATAGGTTTAATAAACATCCATCATTTCATATAGATTAAACTTTTTAAAAAAGAAAAACACATTTTTTATTCATGATGAGCACTCAGGATTTACTCTCTTAATAGCTTTCATATATAATAAGTAGCAATGTAACTATAGGCTTCCCAAGTGGTGCAATGGTAAAGATTCCACCTGCAATAGAAGTGGTGCAAGAGGTGTGGGTTCAGTCTCTGGGTTGGGAAGATCCCCTGGAGTAGGAAATGGAGACTCTCTCCAGTATTTTGCTTGGGAAATCCCATGGACAGAGGAGACTGGCAGGCTACAGTCCATGGGGCTGTAAGGAGTTGGACACAACTGTGCAACTGAGAATTTCAATTTACCATACTATATACTGCATCTTTAGTACTTGTTGATAAATAAACAACTAGAGGTTTTTACTTTTTCATTTTCTTTATCCACTTCATGTCTTATAACTACATCAATCCAATTTTATCCAAATATACCTCTTATTAGGCATCAAATTGTTTTCTCCTTTGCAGATCTTTCTAAAATCATCATTTTATTGACTAAAAAACAAATAAGAAAAATTTCACTTGAAGAATCTTTAAGATAGATGTTATATTTCTCTTCTCAATTACTTTCCAAATGATAACTCCCAATACACAAGGAGTTCATCAAGGCTGTATATTGTTACCCTGCTTATTTAACTCACATGCAGAGTACACGTGAGAAATGCTGTGCTGGAGGAAGCACAAGCTGGAATCAAGATTGCCAGGAGAAATATCAATAACCTCAGATATACAGATAACACCACCCTAATGGCAGAAAGTGAAGAAGAACTAAAAGGCTTCTTGATGAAAGTGAAAGAGAGTGAAACAGTTGGGTTAAAACTCAACATTCAGAAAACTAAGATCATGGCATCTGGTCCCATCACTTCATGGGAAATAGATGAGGAAATAGTGGCTGACTTTATCTTTGGGAGCTTCGAAATCACTGCAGATGGTGATTACAGACATGAAATTAAAAGATGCTTACTCCTTGGAAGGAAAGTTATGACCAACCTAGACAGCATATTAAAAAGCAGAGACATTACTTTGCCAACAAAGTTCCATCTAGTCAAGGCTATGGTTTTTCCAGTGGTCATGTATGGATATGAGAGTTTGACTATAAAGAAAGCTGAGCACCGAAGAATTGATGCTTTTGAACTGTGGTGTTGGAGAAGACTCTTGAGAGTCCCTTGGACTGCAAGGAGATCCAACCAGTCCATCCTAAAGGAGATCCGTCCTGGGTGTTCATCGGAAGGACTGATGTTGAAGCTGAAACTCCAATACTTTGACCACCTGATGCGAAGAGGTGACTCATTGGAAAAGATCCTGATGCTGGGAAAGATTGAGGGCAGGAGGAGAAGGGGACGACAGAGGATGAGATGGTTGGATGACATCACCAACTCAATGGACATGGGTTTTGGTAGACTCCGGGAGTTGGTGATGGACAGGGAGGCCTGGTGTGCTGCAGTTCATGGGGTTGCAAAGAGTCAGACCCGACTGAGCAACTGAACTGAACTGAATACCTAGACTTGATTAACATTTCTAGAACTATTCAGAAGAGGGGACTTATCTCAAAGTCTGAAATCTCTATTTTTTTTTTTTTGTAATGAGAAAAATTCCCAAGTTTTAGAATCAGCTTAAAGAGTTTTCCTTATATATTTAAAGATACCAGCCTTTTTTTTTTTTTTTGCGCTGCTGCTTAGTCACTTCAGTCGTGTTTAACTCTGTGAAACCCTATGGACTGCAGCCTGCCAGGCTCTTCTGTGCCTGGGATTCTCTAGGCAAGGGTACTTGAGTAGGTTGCCATGCCCTCCTCTAAGATATCTTCCCTCCCCAGGGATCAAACCCAGGTCTCCTGCATTGCAGGCAGATTTTTTACCACTGAACCACCAGGGAAGTCCATCAACCTTTTTTATGTAAAAGGAAAAAATTGTAGAAGACCTGAATTTTAACTTGTGTTAGACTCACTGAGGCTGCATCTGATCACTAAGGGAGACTAAAGTCTCCCTTAAAAACCTACCTATATACAGTATCTCCCTGGAGGAGGAAATGGCAACCCATACCAGTATTCTTGTCTGGAGAATTCCATGGACAGAGGAGCCTGGCAGGCTATAATAGTGTCACAAAGAATCAGACATGACTTAGTGACTGAATAATAGCAACATATACAGTGTCTGTTCTCTTCAATTCAGTTTTGTTGTGTCCGGCTCTTTGCAACCCCACTGACTGCAGCACACCAGGCTTCCCTGTGCACCACCAACTCCCGGAGCTTGCTCAAACTCATGTCCATTGAGTTGGTGATGCCATCCAACCATCTCATCCTCTGTTGTCCCCTTCTCCTCCTGCCTTTCATCTTTCCCATCTTAATGGGAAATCTTAACGGTAAATAATGATCTGTTCTCTTAGTGAACGTTAAACTGATAGTCTTATGGTTTTTTAAGAATCTTACACCCCAAATAGTTTTATCAACTGGTAATATGATTAGTATCATTGACTTCTTGGGCATCAAATATTGTCAGGCTACACATCTTCATTCACACAAATTCATTTCATTGTACTTGTGCTATATTTTTGTATTTTTCCTACTCAGTGATCCTGCTTTTTATGGATGTCAATTTTATCCTTACAATGATAAACATGTAATTTCTTTGAGTGATTTGTATGCTTCTTTTCTAGAGATTTTCTTTAAACAATTAGAGAGTCTCCTATATATTATCCCAAAAGTGATAGTACATTTTTACTCAAAGAAAGATGTATTAATTGCCCTAAAAAAGCTAAAAAAATTAATAGATAGGAGGCTTCCAGACCTAAATAACATCTAATAATCTGTCCCTGAGGCAGCCTCTTTCTTTTTCCTTAAAATTAGGTATAAAAAATCATAGAAGAAGATAAAGCAAAATACCAAAAATTAATTCTGAGACAAGTGATTGCCAGGTTTGAAGGAATTTTCTTAATTATAATATAAAACTGGGGAAGTTGATTTGATATATACAGAGGCTGATTTATATCATGCTGTCAGAAACCCTCTATGGTCCAAAGAAGATAGAAAAAAAATTTTCCTCTAACTTATCACTCAGTTCTTTAACAATAACATTGCCTTGAGATCTACTGTGTGCCAGATGCTATAAGTACTGAGGACAGAACAATAAGGTAACTAGTCATAATTAACATAATTATTGAGGTTTCAGTCAGTTAAGGGAATCTGTGGTTTAAAAAATATTAGAGTGATGACACAAAAATTAAAAAGTGCTACAGAAGTGTATCATGGCAGAAAGTGAAGAAGAACTAAAAGGCTTCTTGATGAAAGTGAAAGAATTATAGGCCATTAATACCACTGTAAATAGGTTATAGAATAAAGTAAAATATAATTAGATATATGAAGAATGAGCAGTTGTATGAGACAAGGTGAGAGGTATGATTCTTTAAACAAAATGAGTATTCATTTCATGTTGGGATTTTCTCTTCATACAGGTCAGACTAAAAGTTTAGTAAATTCTTTCCTACATGTTGTTAGAATTGCACACCCACATATAATTCCAGAAAAAGATGTATCAATTTAACAAATGGATTTCATGGTCTGGAAAGAAGATTTAGCATGTGTTCACATATACCTTTAAAAATTTCAATGTGGCTGGATTATAAAGGGTGAGGTAGTAGAATTTAAAATTGAAGAAGTCTGTGGTGGAAGGAATCCTGAAGTCTGCTAAGGAGTTTTTACTTTGAAGGTAATGGGAAGACAATTAGCTGTGAAAAACAGGAAAATGACATTGTTAGATTTGCCTTTTAGAATTATCAACATAGCTTCAGTGAGAAGATTAAATTGGAGAAGGGCAAAAGAAGACTGAGAATAAGCAGAGATGGTTAAAAGCACTGATCTAAGCATGAGATAATGGTGTCCTAGAAGGTGTGGATAGAGAGGTGTGAACAAACGGATACTTAATTAGGAGATGGAGTAATTAAGCCTTAGCACTTGGTTGAATGAGAATGAGAAGGGAGTAAAAATGTGGGTTAGGTATCTGAACCTTTGATGTTATTCACTGATACAGTAAACAGATGAGAAGGAATGGGTTTTCAAGGAAAGATGAGCTTTGTTTTTGCTATCTCAAGTTTGTGGGTTTTGTGCTCAATACAAGACCAAACGCACAACAAGCTGTTGGCTTGACTGTAGGCATAAGTCCGTAAGCATCAATAGCATAAAGAATAGTTGAGGTGTTGGAAATTGCTGTAACTGCTCTGTAGAAGTGTACATAGTTAACGAAGAGAGGCTAGGACAAAATTTAAAGCTCACTGACATTTACGATATGCAGAGATACGCAGGTTTACAAAGGTGAGTGAGTGAGTAAAGAGTGGCCAGTCTATAAAAGAGAAGTCAGCAGGATACAGTGAAAGAAATCCGCACATAAGAGAAGATTTGGAAAAAAGAGAGTGCCCACACAACTGGCAAAATCTAATTCCTAATTTAAGTGATATATCGTCATTTTACTAAGTGGTGATTGTTATATGAAGTGGCTCAAATTTTTCCACCAAAATAGATCTATATCCATGAAAATGGAAGAAATAGTTTAAAAAGTGGAGATCAGAGTTACTGTAGATGGGAAATTATATGCTAAGAGGTATAGAGTTTTAAAGGAAAACTTTTTTAAGTTTGAGGCTTAATAAAAATATTTAAATGAATATGAGCACCTAACCAACAAAGCTATTCATTCAGTGTTAAAAAAAAATTTTGTAGCACTTGTGTAGGTGTTCTCACTTAAATGCAGATACTTTAAAATGTTCTCTTTTGTAGTGGATATTTATTCTACTAGTTTGCTTTCTTAAACTGAACACAGTTATGTTTATTAAATATCTTAGGTCAAAATTGTCATTCCATTTTAATATGAAACAATATATTTATTTAGTAAATATCTGTTGAATTTGTATTATAGCTTCTTTTATCAGGATATTACCATTCATATAGTTCCACAATCTTCTAATGAGTTTATTCACTGAAGTGACAGTTATTTATTGAGAGATTCTATGTACCAGCCCTGGGTTCTGTGAAACAAAACAAAAGTTCATGTTTTTAAGAAGTTTGCATTGTAGTATGAGGAATTAAAAAATAAATAACAAATACAAGATATAAATTTATGTACTAGGTTATAAGGGGGCAACTGCAGTTGAGAACAGCAGGCGTAGCGTAAGGGGAATTAAGGTTGCCAAGGGTAAGACATGAGTTGAATGACATTCATGTGCCAGGTGTGTCCATAGATTAGGCATTTGCTATTGACTGAGGCATTTTCCACCCTCAACAGTCTAGGGATGAAGATACAAAAGCCCACAGATTATTGTAATTTTCTGTGACATTCACACTGTACCTCTAGTACACAGAAGTGCTTTATCCTAGCTAGAGACAAATTCTGATTAAGAAAGACTTCCTGAGAAAGATGGCACCTGACTTCCATCTTAAAAGATAAGCAGAATTCATCCAGACAAAGAGGAGTATAAAGTGGATCTTAGAATTCCAGGAAAAAAAAATTTTCCCTGATTTCCAGGACCTCTCCATCCCATATTAGGTTCTAGTCATTTTTTGGTGGTGTCTTTAGAATTTTCTGTGTAAAGAATCATGCCATCTGCAAACAATGACAGTTTTACTTCTTTCTTTACAATTTGGATTCTTCTTATTTATTTTTTCTTATTGCTATGGCTAGGAATTCCAATCTATGTTGAATAAAATTGATGAGACTGGGTATCCTTGTCTTGTTCCCCATCTTAGAGGAAATGCTTTCAGCTTTTCACTGTTAAGTATGATGTTAATCTGTGGACTTGTCATACATGGCCTTTATTACATTCCTTCCATAAAGACTTTGTTGAGAGTTTTAAATATAAATGGATCTTTATTTTCTTCTATTTCTTCCTGATTCAGTCTTGGGAGAGTGTACATTTCTAAGAATTTAGCCCTTTCTTCTAGGTTTTCCATATTAATGGCCTATAATTCTTTGTAATAATCTTATGATCCTTTGTACTTCCATGGTGTTCAGTTGTACCTTCTTTTTTATTTCTGATTTTATTTTTCTAGCCTCTCTTCCTTTTTTATATTGGTAAATCCAGCTAAAAATTTATCAGCGTTGCTTATCATTTCAAAGAATCGCTCTAAGTTTTATTGATTTTTCTATTTTTAGTCTTTGTTTATTTTTTTCTAATCTTCACAATTTCTTGCTTCCAAATAACTTTAGATTTTTTCACTCTTTTCACTACTTCCTTTAGGTTCTTAATTTGAGATTGTTTTTTCTTTCCTTAGATAGGCTTGTATCACTATAAACTTCCCTCCTAGAACTGCTTTTTCTACTTTTCTTAGATTTTGGGTTGTTGTGTTTTCATTTTCATTTGTCTCTAGGTATTTTTTTTTAACCTCTAATTTCTTGTTTAGTAGCATATTATTTAACCTCCAAGTGTTTATGATTTTTGCATTTTTTCTTGTAGGTGATTTCCTTAAATACATTCTTAAATGAAACTTTCAATTTTTTATTATATTTTATGGTGAAAAATACAATGACTACTAACACACTTTGGTGCCACTAACTTGAATTGAAGTACTGTGCTGTGCTAAGTTGCTTCAGTTGTATCTGACTCTTTGCGACCCTATGAAGTATAGCCCATCAGGATCCTCTGTCCGTGGGATTCTCCAGGCAAGAAATGGGTTGCAATGCCCTCCTCCAGGGGATCTTCCTGACCCAAGAATCAGACCCACATCTCTTATGTCTCCTTCATTGACAGGTGGGTTCTTTACCACCAGTGCCACCTGGGAAGCTCTGATTTGAGATAAGACATCATTAATTTTATTTTTCATAACTTTTGTACCATCAGTGGAAATATCAATACAGTTTAAAAGGCAAATAAATCCTTAGCATTATGATGGTATAATTTTTTTTCTTTGTGGATCCTCTGAAAGAATTTCAGAGATCTTCAGGGTTTAATAAAATCATGAGAACAAGTTCTCTTCTATGTAGATATAATTGCTGAAGAAACTCAAATTTCAATTTGGCTACCTTGTACAGAAGTTGCTGAAAAAGTTGACTTTTCTAAATTCAGAGTTAAGTATGTGATCTTGGATTTTTCACATAAACCAATAAAAATGCTGTTAATACCCTGTTATTCTAGTTAAGCTCAAATCTTTAAGTAGTCAGCATGTTCTATTTATTCTATTTCAAAAATAGATCTGATACACCTATAAACCATCACTCCATCTCCTTTTCTAGTCATTTTTAGATGAAGCCACAGCATCTATCTCCTGAACTATTATGTTTGCTTCTCAAATACTTTCTCTATTTCCACATTTGTTTATATAAAATGCATGCTCCCTGGTAGACAGAGTGATCTCTGAAAAATAAGTCATATCTAAGAATCCTCTTTCTGTAAAATCTTTCAGTGAATTTCTGCTGCTGATGGAATAAAATCCAAGTTTCTCCCCATATTCTTCATAATTTGAGTTCTGTCTCACTCTCTGACCTCATCATGCACTAATCATGTCCTTGCTCAATATTTGCCAGCCAGCCCTACTGGCCTTTCTGTTCCTGAGATCAACTCTTTATAATCTAGAAGAATGTTTACTACATATAATATGCCTAATAACTATTGCTTAAAATAGTAAATGTTATTATGTAAGAATTTTGAAAAGATAAGAGCCTTAATGTATTGATAGTAAAACCTCACATTGGAGACCTTGTAGTCTGCAACCAAGGACAGTGCCAAATAGGCTTGAATTAAAAATGAAATATTCTGTGCATGCTCATGATGTCATTTATAAACAATACAACCACCATTAAACTGCTATGTTTGGGCTGTTTAGATACTTAAAATCTAAACCTCTTTTCTAGTACACACCAATGAAAATCTGATGAAATCTGTAAATCCTCCCCTCTAAAATAAAGCACACTTAAAATATTTGAAATACATTTTCAAAGAAGTACATAAATCTTACAGCCTACCCATGACCTATAGAAAAAAAAATCTTTGGGCTTCAGTGCAGTTCAGTTGCTCAGTCGGGTCTGACTCTTTGCGACCCCATGGACTGCAGCACACCAGGCCTCCCTGTCCATCACCAACTCCCTGAGTCTACCAAAACCCATGTCTATCCAGTCGGTGATGCCATTCAGCCATCTCATCCTCTGTCGTCCCCTTCTCCTGTCCCCAATCCTTCCCCATATTAGGGTCTTTTCCAATGAGTCAAATCTTCACATGAGGTGGCCAAAGTATTGGAGTTTCAGCTTCAACATCAGTCCTTCCAATGAACACCCAGGACTGATCTCCCTTAGGATAAACTGGTCTTCTCTAACACCACAGTTCAAAAGCGCTCAATTCTTTGGCGCTCAGCTTTCTTCACTGTCCAACTCTCATATCCATACATGACCACTGGAAAAATCATAGCTTATTGGAAGATTAATTGTATAACAGGGTAAACTATTGTTGAATTAAGAACTGGAGAGAAATTCAAGGTCTAATCAGGGTTATAGAAAGTTAACATTTAAAGAATATATTTCAGATTCAAATCTTCCATTCTTGACATCACAAATATGAAAAAGACTATATTTTATAAGTGATTTACTACCAGACAAAGCAAGTTAGTGGCAGAGCTGTGACTAGATTCTAGATCCTTCATCATCAACCACTTTTGCTTTATCACAGCTTGAGGCTTGTTTGAGTTGGGGAATTTTGATGGAAAATTAAATAAAACCAGGAACTGGAATTACAGGTACAGATGTACAATTTCTCTGGAACTTTGCCCTCAGATCTGTCAGGAGTCACAAAATAATTCTATATTTATAGCATTCATACATATATGAGATACCACATATAGTCTAGAGAAATACTACACAGGTTTAGAAAAATTATGTCTATATACTATGTCTCAAAGAAAGAAGGTGAAGTCGCTCAGTCGTGTCCAACTCTTTGAGGCCCTATGGACTATAACCCACCAGGCTCCTCCATCCATGGGATTTTCCAGGCAAGTGTACTGGAGTGGATTGCCATTTCCTTCTCCAGAGGATCTTCTCAACCCAGGGATCAAACCCAGGTCTCCCACATTGTAGGCAGATGCTTTACCATCTGAACCACTAGGGAAGTCTATGTCCTAAAGATTATATGTGTGTGGGTGTACACACACGCACGCACACACACACACATCCCAGATTACAAAGAAAAGTCATGAGTCTAACATTTTACTTCACCTTTCATACTTGATATCGCAAAATTACATAACCTTTTCTCATTGGAATGCATGAAAAGAAGAACAAGAAAAAGGAACATATTTCTATCAGTTACATATTATGTGGAGAAGAACTTCAGGCATTCTGCCATTGGTTGTAGATGCATAGTCGCCAAGGACATTTATGATGAAGAAAGCATTTATTTAAAGTACAGGTACTTTGCTTTGGGACATAGTGTCCAAAGTACATTTTTCTTCTGCCTTTCAGATGATTGCATTTTAAAGAATAACAGCTGGACTTTTTCAGAAAGTAATCAAAATAATTATAAAACACCATTAGACAAGCAATGCTTGTAATAGCCACTTCCAAAACCTCTTTAAAAAATCAGCATTTGATAGAGACATAGAGTAATAATATTTTTCCTAACTGGGTAGTTTACAAAATTCCTTTGTCTGCATCTTTTCATTTGACCTTCAGAACCATCCTGTATATTGTGCTTTGTGTGCAGTCATGTCTGACTCTTTGTGACCCTATGGACTGTATCCCACCAGGTTCATCTCTTTATGGGATTTTCAGGCAGGAACACTAGAGTGGATTGCCATTTCCTCCTCCAGGGGATCTTCCTGATCCAGGGATTGAACCCGTGTCTCCCATGTCTTCTGCATTGCAGGCAGATTCTTTAGTGCTGAGCCACTGGGGAAGCCCAATCATATGTAAGAGATGATAGCTGTTTGTTCTTGATTTAAAAATGAGTAAAAAGTTGTTATCATTGAGTGAGTACACTTCAGAGGAAAGGTATAAATTGTTGTTAAGATGGTGAGGCTAATAAATAAGATGGTAGGATAAGAGAAATGCATAAGCTAAATGTTTAGCATGATCACAGATCTTTTTTATACATAAGATGATTAACTGAAATGTATTAAATGCCTAGGACTCTTGTCACTTATGACTCTGACTTTATGCCCTTTCTTGGCATGTACCTACTTGTGGGAATATTGTTTCCTTATATTTGGATGAGTACTTGACAGAGATGGATGGGAAAAGAAAAAAAGTATTCATAAGACTGTAATTATATTTCTACCACCTCTTTCTCCAAATGATTACCTTCCATCAACAACTTTTTTCCCCCTTTTAATATAACTCTCACTTTGACAAAGAAATAAAGAAAAATAAGATATTAACCTTTTAAACTCTGACCTTAGAATGTCAAACTAGATAATTTCCAAGGAATTATTTTGGGAAATATCAATTCAGTTAATTGCCTTTCGTGGAAGTCATGTGGTTGCAATTTCAGCCAATACTTGAAATGTTATGCTCGAATCTATTTTAACAACACCAATAGTAACAAATGATGAGTTATAATTTACTTTTAGTCATTTCCATTACAACAATTCATTATCTTCCATATGAAGAGCTTCTTTTTATTAAATATTAGTATCTTCTTGAATTACTTTGGAAATGTCTCCAATGACTCTGTTGATAAATTCTAGATTATATAATTTAAAATAAAACAAAAATTCCCTTTGTAGTACCTGTAAAGGCAAGTTGCTAAATTTGTTTAAAATCTACTCAACAAAATATATGACCATTATACGAAATGCTCTATTTTTTGTGTTAGTAGAAAATTATTCAACAATTATTCTATATTAGGTTTACAGTGTACTGTTTAGCAAAAATTAGTATTACATTCTCATGAATTCAATTTATTGATAGAATATTCTTGGCTCTAAAAATCAGCTGGAGCCTGAGTGAGTTCAGATTTTATTCTAAGGGCAATGTGAATTTGCTTGGGACATTTATACAGGGGAATGGTATAATCTGATACCCACTTTGAAAGGTTGTTCAGATTGATGCTGATATAGAGAGAATAGATTATGAGGAAAGGGTGTTAGCAAAGCAAAATCAGATGAGTGCATCGGCCTCGATCTGGACAATTTAAAGCTGACTCTTGATCTAAATAATTGGAAGAAAACAGTACCTGGGAATTTGGCAAAATGCTAAATTTAAAGGCATGGCATTTAACAGCTCCTGCCAGCTGTCTTGTAGGAATAAAGATCTTTTCTCGAGTATTGTCAATTTTTGTATTGTTTTGTTTTTATTTTTTTATTTTAAAGGAAAAGATGTCAACTCTTTTGACTGTCAAATATCAGCAACAAATTACAAATTATTAAAAAGAAACACTTTGAGAGCTAAGCACAACATGCCTCTAGATTGAATTTAGCCAAAGGATCTTGGTTTGCAACCTCAGAGGTGAATTGACATTTTTGAGAGTCAGCCTCTTTTCTTTAATTAAGATTGAAACCTATTTCAAACAATGCTCGAACTACTACATGATTGCACTCATCTCACACGCTAGTAAAGTAATGCTCAAAATTCTCCAAGCCAGGCTTCAGCAATACTTGAACCGTGAACTTCCAGGTGTTCAAGCTGGTTTTAAAAACGGCAGAGGAGCCAGAGATCAAATTGCCAACATCCAATGGATCATCGAAAAAGCAAGAGAGTTCCAGAAAAACATCTGTTTCTGCTTTACTGACTATGCCAAAGCCTTTGACTGTGTGGATCACAATAAGCTGTGGAAAATTCTGAAAGTGATGGGAATACCAGAACATCTGATCTGTCTCTTGAGAAACCTGAATGCAGGTCAGGAAGCAACAATTAGAACTGGACGTGGGACAACAGACTGTTTCCAAATAAGAAAAGGAATACGTCAAAGCTGTATATTGTCACCCTGCTTATTTAACTGATATGCAGAGTACATCATGAGAAATGCTGGGCTGGAAGAAGCACAAGCTGGAATCAAGATTGCCAGGAGAAATATCAATAACCTCAGATATGAAGGTGACACCACCCTTATGGCAGAAAGTGAAGAAGAACTAAAGAGCCTCTTGATGAAAGAGAAGAGTGAAAAAGTTGGCTTAAAGCTCAACATTCAGAAAACTAAGATCATGGCATCCAGTCCCATCACTTCATGGGAAATAGATGGGGAAACAATGTCAGACTTTATTTTTCTGGGCTCTAAAATCACTGCAGATGGTGATTGCAGCCATGAAATTAAAAGACGCTTACTCTGTGGAAGGAAAGTTATGACCAACCTAGATAGCATATTGAAAAGCAGAGACATTACTTTGCCAACAAAGGTCCATCTAGTCAAGGATGGTTTTTCCAGTAGTCATGTATGGATGTGAGAGTTGGATGGTGAAAAAACCTCAGTGCTGAAGAATTGATGCTTTTCAACTGTGGTGTTGGAGAAGACTCTTGAGAGTCCCTTGGACTGCAAGGAGATCCAACCAGTCCATCCTAAAGGAGATCCGTCCTGGGTGTTCTTTGGAAGGACTGATGTTGAAATTGAAGCTCCAATACTTTGGCCACCTGATGCGAAGAGTTGACTCATTTAAAAGACCCTAATGCTGGAACGGATTGGGGGCAGGAGGAGAAGGGGACGACAGAGGATGACATGGCTGAATGGCATCACCGACTCGATGGACATGGGTTTGGGTAGACTCAAGGAGCTGGTGATGGACAGGGAGGCCTGCTGTGATTCTAGGGGTCACAAACAGTGGATATGACTTAGCAACTGAACTGAACTGAACTAAAACCTGTTTTAGGGAATTTTTTTCAGCAACACAGTTTTGTTCTGCAACTAGATTACTCTTGTTTTCTCTATTATCTATCTCTCCATACTATATAGAGAATTATATACAAGATCATCCACCAATCCAGTGCTGAATAGACAATTGTCAAAAAAAGAAATGGTATAGATTATAGATAACTTTCTCTTCATTATTTCCTTTCCTTTTTAACAGGCTGGGGATTAGGCAGTGGAGTATAGAAACCAGTAATTTATATCAGTGAACTGTAAAGAGAACAGTTAATATATATGTTTATTTTGGACTTTTTATTCAAAGCTAAATAATTCTCTGTGTACTTGCTATTACTGGAAAAGTCCAGAAAACAAGTTATCAGCTAAGACTTAGGGAAGCTGTGTTAGAAGATTGAGGCAGCATTGCTCCTATTTCTGACTTTTATGTAAACCAAAGCCAAAGATCTCAATCTTCTAAAAGAAATCACAGTTTGGGGCTATCTTATGAATTATATATGAACTGAAGTAAGTTATGCTTCACTTACATCTGTCTGCGAGGGCCTTACATAGTACTTTATTTGACAAGTTAGATGCTCAAACAATGTGTACTAACTAGATGATATTTCACAACTAAACTACTGGTTGATGTTGACAGTGGTTCCCCACCACCCCCCACCCCTAACCCAGTGGTAAATTCTTACTTTTGAGAAAAGTTTCTTTTTAAAATCACAATCTTATTTTCATCAGTTTTTTTTTTTTTCAGGCTGAAGTTATACTTGGTCTTCTCAACCCATCTCTTACCAATAGGTAAGAAAATTCAGTTATAAAACCCTATCACTGCTAAATTCCAGATATTTAGCTTTTTAGCTTGGATTTGCTTCTCATAACCCCTGACCCAGTTCCAGGCTAATCTAAGCCATCTCATCCTGCCTAGTGTACTGCAATCGTTTACCATTTGGTTTCTTTGATTCTATTTTCCCTGCTATCTATTTTTTATACAAAAATTAGGATGATCTATTTTAAGTATAAACCACATCATGCCATTCCCCTGCTCAAAACACAAGCAATGGTTTCATATCACAAATTAAACAAATCTAAAACTCCTTAATACTGTTCTCAAGGCTCTATGTGATTATATTCTTACCTGACTTACTCATCCTTTTTAAATTATATCTCTTGTTCACAATGGTCTGGCAATTAGCTACCTTTCTGGTTCTCAAACCTGGGGACTCCATCCTTTGGTATTTACTGTTCCTGTCAGACCACTCTTCTCCAGTATATTTTCATGTCTTATTCTACTTCATTCAAATGGCTGCTTAGATAGTATTTTTGCCAAGGAGTCTTTCTTTAAGCAAATACATTGGGGTGTAATTGATTTACAATGTGTGTTAGTTTCAGGTGTACAGTAAAGTGAATCAGTTATACAGATCCACTCTTTTTTGTTAGTAGAGTCTATTCTCATATAAGCCATTATGCAGCACAGAGTAGATTTTCCTGTGCTTTATACATAAGGTTTTTATTGAAAGTGAAAGTCACTCAGTTGTATCCAACTCTTTGTGACTCCATGGACTGTAGCCCTATCAAGCAACTCAGTCCATAGCATTCTCCAGGCAAGAATACTAAAGTGGGTTGCTGTGCACTATTTTATATATAGTAGTGTGTATATGTCAATCCAGTGTCTCAATTTATCTCACTCCCACCTTTAACCCCTGGTTAAAGGAGCCTTTCTTTATTACTGTTTCTGGTAACCTACACTGCTTATTCCCATCACTTTGTTTCCAACTTGATACATATCACAATAGGAAATAATATTTTTTTGTTTGTTTGCTAATTATCTTTATCCCAACTAGAATGTAAGCACCTAGAAAATACAAAGACCTCATGTATCTTGATCCCTGATGTGCCTGGTATGGAGAATATTCTGATAAATATATGTTGAATTGAACTGATTTAATAGTAATTATTTTGGATAATATCCCCAACTAATAAAGCTCAAATTGTTTTAGCAGTTCATGGTGCTTATTAAGTATCTACCATGTGTGGAGAATTATAATGACAATTTTGAAAGATAAAAGAGAAATATAAAATCCTGTACAACTCTTTGTCCTTAAAATTCCATCGCAATTTCTATAACAAATGTGTCATAGAATACTTAATCTTATAAAGTAGGCAAAAATAGAGTAAGCAAGGGCAAATAGGTACAATTACTCATGAAACCAAAGAAAAATATCTAGTTTTATTCAAATTTATTTGCCACTAGGGGCAGAGGACTTCCTTATGCCATAAAGGAGAATACTTCTCTGTTCTACAATTTGGAAATCTTTTAAAAAATATTTTCAGTTAGGAGATAGATTCTTCTCATTTATCTTTCAGATGAATAATACAAAATTATAAAATTTTCTTTGTTTGCTCTCCTCAAAAATCAATCTTGATATTTTTTTCTGCTGTAAGTAACTGTTGTCAATAGTCAGCTGTCAACTCATGAGGCAGCTGAAATTAGGATGGAGAAACTAACCGTGGTTAATGACTTCTTAATGGATCTCTAGTTGCTGATCAAATACTTACTTTGATTCAAAGCTATTTTCATTATAAATCATCTACTCTCTGCCCCTGATGCTAGAAAATCTTAGGTTATTAGTCTAAGAAGGTCAGATATTGTATTTCATTCAAATAAGTTTTCTTAACTCCCACTCTTTTTCTTGGCATATTGTCCACATTTATTCAAGTCGAGCTGGTTAGAGATAGTCAGATGCTATAAAAAAACACTAAATAATTTTTCCAGAATGTATTATCTGTTGAAGACTGGTATTTATCAGTAACTTTAATTCTTAACAAGATAGCTTTAATGTAAATACTTATATATCAGTATTTTTATTACCAGGTAGATTTTTTTTTATAAAAAAAAGAAACATAAACCATATCTTGATTTTTCAGATTGCTTAGAAATTAGTTACTAGGCTTAATGTTAGAAAAATAGGTGGCAGAATTGGCAAAACAAGAGAAGAAGGAGGAGCAGGAGAGACTACTAATACCTCAAGTGATGTTTTATTTTGATGTGAACATCTCAGACTTTATCTTTTTAAAATAAACCTATGATTTTAATCATGCAGTGGAAAAATCCCATACTGAGACATGTTTGTAAAACCATGCATTTTAGTGAGTAATCGTTCTTACTATTCTTGACAGAACCTAGTTAGACTGCTGAGTCTCATCAAGAGATTTATTGATACAAAAATAATCTTGGAGGATTTCCTATAGACTTTGCTCTCACATTGCCAATATATAGAAATGTGTCTCTAATTTCACTTGAGTTTCACTGCAAACTGCAGGAGTAGAGTTTTGCACTGGAGGCCCATAATGCCCAACAGAATCAATCTGAGCTGATAGCTTATGGTCAAGTAAGAATGAAGAGCATCATGTTTGCCTATTTCATTGAGTTTCAAAGTCCATCTCCAATCACTAATCATTACCCAAATCATAATCCCAAACTATTCAATACCCCATTTTGTAACTTCTCAAACCTTTCTTATATATCTCTGGAAATGAAGATATACTGCTAGCAAATTTTTGGGAAAACCTGAGGCTCTACAAAGGAAAAGAGAGTTTTGTTTTCTTCCTATTGCCATTTCTAGACAATTTATCTTCCCTCCAATTCCAAAGGATGCAGATCCTTTGCAGAACTTGTCCTCAAATTATGTCACTTTCTTTCCTTATTGCCACTATCTCTCAATCTTTAGATCCCTCTTCCTTTATTATCTGAAGATTTTAAAGGCTCACTTACTTTCTTCACCATCACTCTTGCATTAATTTTTGTGACTTTAGTTTCTATATAGATGATTTATCCAGTAATTATCTGGGGGTATATAGGAATGGTTTTGCTTAGTCACAAAGTAACTAACTATAGGTCTAATATTTTGAGACACTTCCAGACTCTCCCAAACTGGCTGAACCATTTTACAATTTTCACAGCTTCAGTTAATGAGGGTTTCAATTTCTCCACAGCTTTATTAATGCTTATTATTATTTCTGTATTTTATTATAGCCATCCTAGTGGATGTGAAGTGGTATCTCAGTTGTGATCTTGATATGCATTTTCCTGATGGATAATTTATTGTTTCTTTGAGAGAAAATACCAAAAACTTTACTCCCACATTATCTGCTACTATGTCTTAGTCTTACTGCTGATTTCTTTCCACTCAAACTCTAAATCCCCTTCATGGATCACAGCCTTGGTTTTACCAGTAGTCATGTATGGATATGAGAGTTGGACTGTAAAGAAGGCAGAGTGCTGAAGAATTGATGCTTTGAATTGTGGTGCTGGAGAAGACTCTTGAGAGTCCCTTGGACTGCAAGATCAAACCAATCAATTCTAAAGGAAATCAACCCTGAACATTCATTGGAAAGACTGATGATGAAGCTGAAGCTCCAATACTTTGGCCACCTGATGAAAGAGCCAGCTCATTTGAAAAGACCCTGATACTGGGAAAAAATTGAAGGCAAAAAGAGAAGAGAGCAGCAGAGAATGAAATGGTTCAACAGCACCACCAACTCAATAGACATGTATCTGAACAAACTCTGGGAGATAGTTAAGGACAGCGAAGCCTGGCGTGCTACAGTCCACAGGGTTGCAAAGAACTGGACACAACTTAGCAATGAAACAGCAGCAACAACAAACTCTAAATGTTAGAATATCATGGTTTTATCTAATTTTTCTTTGTCTAGGTGATTATGCCTAGTCCTTGTGTTTAACTCATGCCATTATACATGCTAATGCCAACTAAAGAATGCCATCTTGCTAAAGGCTCCAGGAGTTGAGCCTTGATTCTTTCAGGAGCCTGATGATACTAGATATTAAAATCCTGAATCTATTTTGATAACATTAGAGAAAGCAGAAACTATATTTTTAATATTGGATTGTGTATATTGGAAGACTGAAGAGAGTTAATTATTTTTCTGTCATCATATGCATCTATATGTATCAAGATACATATATCATATCTTAAGTTATTATCATCCTCTGTGGTACTGATTAAATAAGTTATTAAATCAGATAATAGACTAAGATGTTATAGAATAATATACAGAGAAAAATAACTCAGGTGTTCAATTTGGATAAGTTGCAAACCACGTGGGCTGCAGTTGACTCACTGGGAAACCAGACAGGTGGATCAGATCATCTTTGGAGCCACCTGCAGTTTTAAAATTATGAGTTGTCTCCAGTTATGTGTATTTACTCTAAAAATCTAGTTATATAAGACCTTTACTGGAAGTATTTGATTTCTACTGCCAGGAAATCTTTGGCACTTAAAATGTGACTATTTTCTGGTACTTAGGAAAGCTGCCAGAGAGTGAATAAACTTTAAGTACTGAAACTTTCTGTTTGTTATCAAATACAGTAAAAGCAGAAGTGACTTTTATCATTCATAACAAATAATTAGCTAATTAACTACTATATTTCACAGAAAGTGATAATTTTAGACAAATGAGCTATTCAGTTTCTGTACAGTTTTGTTTAGTGGTTCATGATAAATGTTCCCACCACTCTGAGTCTGCTAATTAAGTGAGGCTTCAAATATAAGGAGCTAAGCTGACACCAGATTCTCAGATCACATAATAACTCACTGGCTTTCAGCACCAATTTTTCAGGGTTAATCTAACTTTCATGGACTGAGGAAAACAAAATGAGCATTATGCTAAAATTAGTTATAGAAAAATAGGAAAAGCAAGCTGAAGAAAATCTGTTGACACAAGGATAATAGCCTATTAATTAACCCTTTGCCTGTTAGAGAAAATGGAGGCGCTCAGTCATTCAATCATGTCCAACTCTTCTCTGTCCGTGGGATTTCCCAGGCAAGAATACTGGAGTCGGTTGCCATTTATTGGCAATTTTGAATATAGTGTGTGAAAAAAAATTGGAAATTATAAAGCCCAAATCCAGATAATTTCGATGGCAGTTATTAATGTGTTGGTGTCATTAGTCACTTTCATTCTTACAGGCCAGTGTGTTTGCATGAACGTGTCAAGACACATTCATGACTATAGCATTAAAGAGGAAAATAATGGATTTCTGGGTGTAGAATTTTATACAGTGCTGATGGACAAAGTGAGGTACAGAAGTATTTTTATCCTTCTGACTACCACCACTTATCAAAGAAGAGTGCTTCTACCAATTGCAGCTATTTAGACTTGCAATTTGTTATGCTAAACTTAGTTTTTCAGATTTCTGGAAGACAATGGAATAAACATTACCATGTGTTAAGTTCCTACTAAAGGAATAATTTTTCTTCTGTGTATTGATAGTTTCTAGTTTCCTTTGCTGAGTAGTACTCCATTGTATGATTGTACCACAATTTGTTTCTACATTCACCTGTTAATGGAAATGTGTTTTGTTTCTGCTTTGGGGCTATTATAAATAAAGGTGCTATGAACATTTCTGTACAGGTCTTTGTTAATACCTATACTTTGATTTCTTTGAAGTATGTACTTAGGAGTGGGATGATAGAATCATATGGTAAATGTATAATTTTATGAGAAACTTTTAAAATGTTAAACAGAATTGCTGTACAATTTTGCCTTCTCACCAGGAATTTATGGCTTGCTGATGGTTGGATGTCATCATCGACTCAATGGATATGAGTTTGAGTAAGCTCCGGTAGTTGGTGATGAACAGGGAGGCCTGGAGTGCTGCAGTCCATGGGGTCACCAAAAGTTGGATATGACTGAAATGATTGCTTGGTACTGTCAGCTATTATTACTATTATTATTTTTAACAATGCTAAGTACATAGTCGTATCTCATTGTTGTTTAAATTTGCCTGTCTCTGATAATTCAAGTTGAGCATCTGATCCCTATATCGGGAAGATACCCTGGAATAGGAAATGGCACCCCACTCTAATATTCTTGTCTGGAAAATTTCATGGACAGAGAAGCCTTGTGGGCTACAGTTCATGGAGTTGCAAAGAGTCGGACATGATTGAGCACACACATGCATAGTCTCTTCCAATTTTCTAGTTAAAGATTCCAGCTCTGGAGATTTTAAAAACAAATTAAGATGTTTATTGGCCATTGTCTTCACCTTTGGGGGGTCTTAATTCTTTCATGCCTTCTTAAGTGAGTATCAAACATTAAAGGTTATTTCATTGAAATGAATTATTGATTTTATGCAAAATGGGAGATTTTGACTTAGTTTAGTAGTTGAACAGCTACTATATTCAATATATTGTATTAGACATTGTGAGGAATTCAGGTAAATCTAAATTAGGGCCACAGACTTTGGATAGCTCATAATATAAAGCAGATTCTATATAGAGTGGGAGTTATATGTGGTGTTTGAAAGCAGGCAGAGCAATAGTCTAGGCTCTGGGCTTTGAGAAGATCAATTATATGCCTTTTCCTACTGATTTTGAGACCCATTGAGTAAGAAACACAGAATATGGAAAAATGGACACTAAAATATTGGCTTGATTACTGAGAAAGCAACCTCAAGAGTATAGTTTTAGAACTGCCAGTAAGTGAGTTTCTGAATGGTCTGTGCCTGTTGGACATTTTTGGTCCCAAGGAAGGTGATGCTGGCGCCGCCTGTCTTTGATAGAAAACCGGCTGAGGCAAAGCTTTCTATCTAAGGTTTTACTGGTGGATTCAGTGCCAGAATAAGAGTGAGAGGAAAAGGGGAAGCGACGGGTTGGGAGAGGAGGAAAGCAAGTGAAAATGGTGGGCTCCTTCACCAACCTGTTCCAAGCTTTGCATGAAACCCTAACTGATGTTTGCACCCAGGTCACTTTCCTGATGGACTTCCTTGAACTGCTGATACTCAGAAATGAGAGCTGAGGGCAGAAGGAAGAGAAGGTTTTTGCTGGCTTCCCCCTCACTCCTGTTTATCATTGGATAAGTTTTCACAGGGATCGTGAATTCCCTCCCACTTCGGAGGGGTTGTCTGACTTTCTGGGCAGCCTCAGAACCCTTCTGGCCCTGCTCCTGGAGTATTCTCCAGAACATCTACATTCCAGTCTCCTCTTACTTTGTCTGGGCAGTCTCTTAGGAAATATCACTTCTAAACAACGGGAGCCTAATGATCCCACTGGGCTCCTCACCTTTGACTGGCTGTCAGTGATGTGAGAGATCACTCCCAAGACGAAACCTCTACCCCGTGTGCTCTGTGTGCATCAGGCACCAGGTCCCTCTGAATAAGGAATACACACCCATCTTTCACGTGGCTCCACTGAAGCTACAATTAGCTAAGTTTGGAGTTAAGAAGCAGTACTCTCTACCACACACCTTTAAGGTTAATAGTTAAACATTAGATTTTCTCTAGAGAAATTCACTTAAATAGGTGTGAAGTGATACCTCAGTGTGGTTTGGATTTGCATTTCCCTTGTAATTAGTGATATTGAGCACCTTTTCATATACCTGTTGGCCATGTGCATGTCTTCTTTGGAAAATATTTATTCAGGTCCTTTGCTCATTTTTAAAAATTTGCTTGTTTGTTTCCTTGCTACTGAATTGTATCATATCCTTATATAGGTTGATATTAACTGCTTATCAGATATGTATGACTTGCAAATATTTCCTTCCAATCTATGGATTGCATTTCATTTTGTTGATTATTTTCTTTGCCATTCAGAAAGTTTTAATTTGATGTATTCCCACTTGTTTATACTTTGTTGCCAGAGTTTTTGGTGTTATATCCCAAAAAAAAAAAAATGAATTGCCAGTTATGCTATCAATGCTCTATGTTTTCTCTAGGAAATGTACAGTTAGGTCTTATGTTTATTGGCTATTGTCAAAAAATATAAAAAGTGTGGATAAGGATGTGAAGAAAGGTGACACATAAATTGTTGGTAGGAATGAGAACTGGTAGAGCTACTGTGGAAAACTGTATGGAAATTCCTCAAAAAAAAAGAATCTGCCTGCAATGCAGGAGACCCAGGTTTGATCCCTGGGTCGGGAGGATGCCCTGGAGAAGGAAATGACAATCCACTCCAGTATTCCTGCCTGAAGAATCCCATGGACAGAAGAGCCTGATGGGCCACAGTCCATAGTGTCGCAAATAGTCGGACATGACTGAAACAACTTAGCACGTAGCACCATTTGATCCAGCAATCCCTCTTATGGGTACATACCCCAAAGAAATGAAATCATTACCTCCAAGAGATTATCTGCATTCTTGTGTTCAAAACAGCATTGTTCACAGGAGCCAAGAAATGGAAACAACCTAAGTGTCCACTAATGTATGAATGGATAAAGTATACACACACACACACATATATATATATATATATATTCCAGTTTTAAAGAAAGAGATCCTGTTGTTTGCAACAATGTGAATGAACCTGGAAGAAATTATGCTAAAGGAAATAAGCCAGACACAAAAAGAAAAAGATATGCATGATTTCACTTATATGTGGAATCTAAAAAAAAGTTAAATACATAAAAGCAGAGAATAAAATGGTGGTTATCATGGGTGGGGAGGTTGGGGAAATGGGGAGACTTTGGTCGAAGGGTAGAAAGTTGCAGTTATGCAAGATGAATAAGCCTATAAATCTAATTTACAGCATGATGACTATAGTTAATAATACTGTATAAGATATTGGAAATTTGCTAAAAGGGTAGATTTCTGGTGTTCACATCACAAAATAAATAGAAACTTAGGAGATAATATTTCAATTAGCCTAACTCTAGTTATTATTTCACTGTTTACATGTATATTGCTATATATCTTAAATATATACAATTTTTATTTCAAAGCTTAAAATAAAAATTCAAAATAAAAGAAATCCACTTTAGAAAACTCCTCTCTCTTTTGCAATTCTTTCGACTCTTTTATAGATTCATTGTGGAAATCATTTTAGAATAATGAAGCCAGTTCTTTGACATTTCCTTTGAAAATATGCATCTTGATCTGTCAGGGATCTCACTTGGGAATTTCATATCTTTTGTATCTTTCTGCCTAGTCAAATATTCAAATTTAACTTTCTGTTAAATATGAGCACAATGTTTTAGAGCTTGAGTCCTGGAGCCAGGTGGCTCCTTCTTCTACCTATGTGACTTGGGGAAAATAATTTATCATCTCTATTCCTCTATTTATCATGTGTAAAATACACATAACATCATAGTCCTTGACATTATTATGTAAAAATTGACTAAAAGTTTGATTTTAAAATATCACTACTAGTTGACTGATGGTCTCTGAAATTTTTGCTACCATAATAAATTTTCCAGTAAGAAATTATATTCTAGAAATGAAATTCTCCCTTCTCTTCTAAAATAAAAGTCAAATAAACATAAACTGATAGCTGTTCCCTTCTCTTTTTTTTTTTTGGCCCCAGTCACAGTTATCTCTCTAGACTGTCTGGTCAACTTTGAAGAGCTGCAGCCAGGCAGTCCTTACTGGAAAGTGTGCAGCAAATTTGGCATCTTGAAAGTTGATAAAACTCAAAGTCACTCATGTGTCAAAGTTCAAAATATGACAAAACTTGTTAAACATCTCTACAGCAGTGGCTTTTCCTAAAGAGAATCAGTATTCCTACATTCTTATTGTTTTAATGAAGGTCACGAATGACCTGCCAGTGTGACAACCCAGTGGCCAACCTCCAGTGTTCTCCCTAATTTAATTATCAGGAACGCTTGACATACTTCATCATTTTTTTCTTAAACACTTCCATTGGTCCTGGTTTTCTTCTTACCTCATTGGTCACTCCTGCACGGTTACCTTCACAATTTCCTCCTTTTCTGTTCAGCCTCTTGATTTTGAGTGTCCAATGATCAATCCTTGATTATGGTCCATTCTCTGCCTATGCTCACTCCCCTGAATGAGAGAGATTTAATTCACTCTTTTGACTTTTCTTTTTACCAACAGTTACAAATGTATATTTCTGACTCAGACCTCTTTTCTGAGATCCAAGTTTATATCCCCGATTACCTACTCAACAGCACAGCTGTGATGTCTGACCCACATCTGAAATAGAACTTGTCCATTTCTTCACCTGTCAGCCCCCACCTCCCACCCAAAACCCAGTTCTTTCTTTATCTTTTGATCTCGTTAATGACTACATTCTTCCAATTGCTTAGGCAAAATTCTTGGAGTCATCCTTAAGTTCTCTTTTTTTTCATAACCCACATTCAGTTAGTTCAGAAGTCCTATTATCTTTCCCTTAAAAAGTATGTCCAGAATCTGACCATTGCTCATAACCATCACCATCATCATCTACTAAATTCCTACAGTCACTTCCTAATTAGTTTCCCTGTTTCTATTTTTCCTTCCCTTAAATTCTATTCTCAATTCAACAACCAGCATGACCATTTATAAACATCAGATTATATCACTCCCCTACTTAAAGATTCCCATAATATTACACATTTACCTACTCTATTACATTTTCTTATGTGCATGCTCAGTTGTGTCTGACTCTTTGCAACCCCATGAACTGCAGCCCACCAGGCTCCTCTGTCCATGGAATTTTTCAGGAAAGAATTCTGGAGTAGGTTGCCATTCCTCCCCCAGGGGATATCCCCAACCCAAGGACTGAACCTGCATTTCTTGCATCTCTTGCATTGGCAGGTGAATTTTTTCCACTAGCAACATCTTATCTACCCCTATGTTTCAACAATTCCATTCCGAGGCACATCTCAAGAGACACATGATGATAAAATGACTTTACAAGAATATTCAAAGCAGCTTTATTCCTAAATAGCCCCCAACTAGAAACATGAACTGGATAATGGATTCTTAAAAATCATGATATATTCATGCAATCAAATAACATACAACAAAATAATAATAATTAGCTCCTGATACATTCTGTAACAGAAATATAAGTCAAAATGTCAAAATATTGTGCTGAGTCAAAAAAAAAAGCCAAACAGAAATTACTATGTATCATATGGTCACCTGTATATGAATTACAAAGCATGCAGAACTAATCTATGATGAAGAAATCAGAATAGTGGTCGCCTCCTTGGAGGTGTTGGTATAGACTGGGAGGAACAAAAAGAAACTGTCTGGAGCCACAGTAACAGTCTATGTCTTGATCTGCATGTGTTTATACAAGTATAGATATATGGGCAAAATTCAATGAAATAAGATACTTGTATTTTACTATATATAATCTATATTTCATTTTTAAATGAATTAAACTTTGCTGCCAAGTGACTCTAAGAACCTTACACACCCTAAGGCTCTCTTTGATCACTGCGATGCTGACATTCTCCAAACCTGTGCCCTCAAAGACCCTCGGAGACATACTCTCCAGGGGCACTTCATTTTACAGGTGTATTTGGTTATTTTAAACTGTCCAAGAGTAGCAAAAAGATGTTTTCTCTTTTTGGAAAGATTTACCCTGATTATGAGTCCTTTAGTCCACGATTAAAAAAAAAAAAAAGAAAGAAAGAAAGAAGAGGAAGAATTCATTAGATGGCTTTCCTTCTTAAGAATTGATCTCCACCACCCCCCCCCAAAAAAAAAGAATTGATCTCCCCTATTTGAGGTCTGTGAGAATGCGCTTTATTTCTTGGCCTGTGATTGTGCTTGTGAGATAGCCTATTGTTAGTGGAGCTTGTTTGGCAATGCTTTGTCCTTTGTGGAAAATTGTGCATGTGGATTGACAGTTTTTCTGCAAAGTTAAGATTGTTTTTCTGCAGAGTAAAAGAAATCTTGCTCCACCTAACACCAAATTTCTGTTTTAAGTTCTGCTTGGGTATGCCATGACCTCATGCCCCATGTAGATTACTTCTTGCTAAACTTGGCTTCAGTGGTCTACAATTTCTAACATCATCAGAGGTAAACATAGCTGCTAAACAGGAAAAACTTTGGCACATGGTACTTTAACGCTTATGTGACCCTCCTGGGCTCTTATAGGAGGAAGGGTTAGAAAGCGGGTGGAGATAGAAGCCCCCTTGTCTCTGGGGTTTCCTGGATACAGAAAAAAAAATAGCCAAATGGAAAAGCACCATTGTTAACATTAATGGCTTGGCAGTACATGATTTCACGCTACCTAACAACGCCATTGTTTTCATTATTGTAGATTGTTGATACTATTTATATTATGGAGCACTTGCTAAGTGTCATGCAAATTTGGGTATTTTTTTTTTTTTGCCTATTAAGTACTAACTAGTTATGATTAAAATTTATTTTTTTCCCATTTATGTCTTTCCAAATCATTATTCCAATTATTTAATGTTCATCTTCTGACTTTAAAAAAAAATTTATTGTAGTATAGTTGATTGACAATGTGGTGTAAGTTTCAGATGTGCAGCAAAGTGCGCTAGTTATGCATATAACCACTCGTTTAGATTCTTTTCCCATGTAGGTCATTACAGAGTATTGAGTAGAGTTCCATGTACTATAGAATAGGTCTTTCTTAGAAAATGTAACTGGGTTTATTTACAAACAGAAATAGAATTACAGATGTAGAAAACACACCTATGGTTGTTGGTGGTGTTTAAATATTAAGTCATGTCTGACTCTCGTGACCCCATGGGACTGCAGCCCACCAGGCTCCTCTGTCCAGGGAATTTCTCAGGCAAGAATACTGGACCTGGGGAAAGGGAAAGAGAAGGAGCAATAAATTGGGAGACTGGGATTGACATATACACGCAGCTATATATCAAATTGGGTATTCCTGATGTAGATAATTGCCACATTTCTCTGAGTTTTGTCATTATTCCTATTTTGCAAAGGAGAAAGTGAAGCTTAGAGCAATTAAGGAACATGTTCCAACATCATTTGACCAATATACACTCCAGCATGTACTTTCAACTACTGCCATGGGTTTGAAATAAAGGCCATCTGGTGGATCCTAGCTATTTACAGTCTGGCAATTTTTAGATCTTTTTAACTTTGGTTTCCTAGTATGCAAATTTTTCTACCAATTAAGCAAGGCTCAAATGACTCAATATGGGTCAAGTGCCAAGCACTACTCTGACACATAGTAAGTGCTCAAGTAGTAGGTATCATTTTAGTTTCTCTCCTAGTTTTGAATGTTAATACACATTCATAGTTTTAAAACTTCAAATTTGTCTCAAGTTCTTCTTGACTTCAAAACAATAGTTCCTTGATGAGACACATATAAATTGAGAAGCATACGGATATAACAGCACTGGTTTTTTTTACAGACTATACAATGAATCCACTATCCCCTGTGAATGACAAACTGCTCCTGCTAAACAGAATAAAATTTTTTAAGTTTTATAATAGGTGTATCTATAGAACACTACATTCTTTCAATAGCCTAGGATGTAATGCCATTTGAGCAACTGATTATTCCAAAGAAAGCAGCCTTTCATTAACTTTTTTATATTTAAAATTTTAATTTCATTTTAGCTATAATTATTTTCATTTTAGGTTGGAGACCAATTTCCTGGGTAGTGAAAATTGAACATATTAGAGGTGTCAATAATTTACTTTTTCTTGTTAATTTTGGAGTCATGAAAATCTGATGCCAATAACTCCTTTACTGGTCATAAAACCTCCACAAATTACCTAACTTCTGTAATCTTCAGTTTTCTCTGTGAAAAATGGGACTGATAATAATGACCTTGCAGAGTTTTTGTTTGTTTTACTGTCATGACTACACATGAGGTTTTAGCTGGGTATTGGTTAAGAGATGTACCTCCAATATCTCTTTCCTCTTCCATTTGCAATTATCCAGTGTTTTATTATTTACTTGTATATTTTCTTGTGACCACACAGCTAAAATACACTTTTTCTTTATAGTTTTTCTTAAACCTGAGTTTTGGCCTTCTTGATCTACTCTTTAGGGTTTGTAATATACTTTTATGTTGCTTTTATACTTGTTTATATGACCATTCTTTACAGTCTTAAAACAAAAGATCATAAAACAACTCTCTGGATAGGTGTCTTGGTGTATTTATCTATCCCTTTCACATTTCCTTTGTAATTTCACTTTATAGTTTACTGTTCTTTTGGAGTAGGGTGCTTTTTTAGACTTGCCTTCCATAGTTTATAGGTCTCATTCTTCTTAACTTTAAGATTAGATGCCCAGAACTAAAGTATAAGACATGTCTCAATGTGCTTATCTTTATTGTTAACTATTTAGAAATGAATATAACCTGCTATTTTCCACCAAAGTCTTTATCACATCCATCTAATCCTTCATTTATTATAATTTAGAATTAAAGAAATAAACTCTCACATTTTGTTTCCTCTGCCTTTCAGTGAGTAAAACCTTATTAGTAGGAAAGAATAATACTTTTTTTGGGCACCTTTAACTAAATCTAGATTTCTAAGAAATATTCACATGGGTAAAGTCCAGTAATACTAGTGGGTCTTGCCCCTGAAATACTTTTAAAAATAGCTTCTGGGAAGGCTCATATGAATCTTTCATCTGACAGCCCTTAACCAAATTAATTCTATTGGGAAATGGACTTTCTAGGACGCTGAAAAGCTGGAGGCAGTGATACTATTCAGAGGCAACTGGGCAGTGAGGAATTCCACTTTCTCTCCTGGAAGAAGATATGATTTTGCTATGAGTTTGGCTCCAAAACAGGGTGAATACTTTCTTCTAAAGGCATAAACTCTTTGTTTAAATTCTTCCTGAATAGACATAAAAGCTTTGAATGTAAAGGGCTGAGGCACAATGAAACTAAAGCATCTCAAATCTAGTAGGTCTTTTTCCTGTATAGATACTGGTATCTCAGTAGAATCTTTTCTTTTTGATGTGATTTTTTTATTTCTGTCTTTTAAATAGATACAATATTTTCCTTGGTTCTATGGTTCAGTTTATTAGCTTTTGACTTTTATTAAAAACAGCTTGATTGAGCTATAATTCATATAGCAAATAGTCTGCCCATTTAAAGTATATGATTCAATGATCTTTAGTATATTCACGGGGTTGAGCAACCATCAGCTCAATCTAATTTTAGGAAATTTTGTCCCCTAGAAAAAACCCTCAGACCAGTCACTCTTCATACTTCCCTACTTCCTCTGGGTTAGAAATCACTGATCTACTTTCTGTCTGAACAGATTTGTTAAACAATTTGCTCAAAAATGTGCATCTATTTAACAAATCAGTAGCATCTTGACATTAGGAATTCTAAGTATCAGATGTAGAGAAGCTGATATATACCATATCTACTTCTGTGGTATGGGCGTCCTCCACTGGTAAGGTGTATTGGAAATTGTTCTGACTGAATAAAATAGAAATTCTTTTCCACTGCTGTTGTGTGTGCATGCGTGCAGCACACACACACACACACACATGCATGGACATGTGAGTCTGCAATAAGCAACTCACCGAAATGGATGCAGTTGGTAACAGAAGTGAAACTGGCAAGATCTTCTTATCCTCCATCATCATCATTTACTATTGAAAGATATTTAGGAAGCTGAAGGAAGAAATAGTGATTTTTGGATGCTATAGGGGAGAGTAGGCAGTCTATGGGATGAAATCATTAAGCTGTTGAAGGAAGTTTTTGTTGTGAAGTTAAATCTGCAGAATGTATCCACTGCTTCTTATCACTAACCACTCCTGCTCAATGAATGAAGCACTGCACTAAAGGCAGATGTATAGAATAGATTCGTGGACTCTGTGGATGAGGGCAAGGGTGGGATGATATGGGAGAATGGCATTGAAACATGTTAATTATCATATGTCTAATCAATCGCCAGCTCAGGATTAATGCTCGGGGCTGGTGCAACGAGATTTCCAGGGGGGAGGGAGGAGGGAGGGGGGTTCTGGAGGGGGAGCATATGTAAACCCATGGTGATATCATGTCATTGTATGCAAAACTAATAAAAAAAAAAAGAAAATCTACTATCATGACACACACACACACACACACACACACAAAAGATAAACAAAAGTTATCCTTTTACTCTCTTACCACATCAATCAAGGCAGTTGAAAAACAAAGCAAGGCATGGTGTAATGCTGTCCAAGTGTTTAAAATGAATAACTTTACCTCAATCCCTGGGATGGTTATTTAGAGTACGCTAGGTGGCTCAAGGATACTATCCATGTCAGAAGCATAAAGCAAGAAGGATTTCAGTGAAATTGTATCCCACACCATCAATTAAAGCTTCAGTTCAGTTCAGTCACGTCACTCAGGCATGTCTGACTCTTGTGACCCATGGATTGCAGCATGCCAGGCTTCCCTGTCCATCACCAACTCCTGGAGCTTACTCAGACTCATGTCCATTGAGTCGGTGATGCCTCCAACTCTGTCATCCCCTTCTCCTCCTGCCTTTACTCTTGCCCAGCATCAGAGTCTTTTCAGATGAGTCAGTTTTTCCATCTGGTGGCCAAACTATTGGAGTTTCAGATTCAGTATCAGTCCTTTCAATGACTAGGACTGATTTCCTTTAAGATGGACTGATTGAATATCCTTGCAGTTCAAGGTACTCAAGAGTTTTATCCAACACCACAGTTCAAAACCTTTAATTCTTTGGCACTCAGCTTTCTTTATAGTCCAACTCTCACATCCATACATGACTACTGGAAAAACCATAGCCTTGACTAGATGGACCTTTGTTGGTAAAATAATGTCTCTGCTTTTTAATATGCCGTCTAGGTTGTCTAACTTTATAATATGTTGTATAGCTTTTCTTCCAAGGAGCAAAAATCTTTTAATTCCATGGCTGCTGTCACCATCTGCAGTGATTTTGGAGCCCCCCAAAATAGAGTCTGTCATCGTTTCCACTGTTTCCCCATCTATTTGCCATGAAGTGATGGGCCAGGCTTCAGCAAGTGTTCATTGGAAGGCCTGATGTTGAAGCTGAAACTCCCATACTTTGACCACCTGATGTGAAGAGCTGACTCATTGGAAAAGACCCTGATGCTGGGAAAGATTGAGGGCAGGAGGAGAAAGGGATGACAGAGGGTGAGATGGTTGGATGGCATCACCGACTCAATGGACACGAGTTTGGGTGGACTCCAGGAGTTGGTGATGGACAGGGAGGCCAGGCGCACTGTGGTTCATGGAGTCACAATGAATCAGACATGACTGAGTGACTGAACTGAACTGATGGGACCAAATGCCATGATCTTAGCTTTCTGAATGTTGAGTTTTAAGCCAACTTTGTCACTCTGCTATTTCACTTTCATCAAAAGTTTCTTTAGTTCTTCACTTTCTGCCATCAGAGTGGTGTCATCTGGGTATATGAGGTTATTGATATTTCCCCCAGCAATATTGATTCCAACTTTCATTTCATCCAACCTGGCATTTCACATATGTACTCTGCATATAAGTTAAATAAGCAGGGTGACAATATACAGCCTTGACATATTCCTTTCCCATTTTGGAGCCAATCTGTTGTTCCATGTCCAGTTCTAACTGTTACTTCTTGACCCTGCATACAGATTTCTCAGGAGCAGGTGGTCTGATATTCCCATCTCTTTCAGAATTTTCCACAGTTTGTTGTGATCCACACAGTCGAAGGCTTTGTCATAGTCAATAAAGCAGAAGCAGATATTTTTTTGGAACTCTTGCTTTTTCGATTATCCAGCAGATAATTCCTCTGCCTTTTCTAAATCCAGCTTGAACATCTGGAAGTTCACAGTTTACACAGTGTTGAAGCCTGGCTTGGAGAATTTTGAGCATTACTTTGCTAGCGTGTGAGATGAGTGCAATTGCGCGATAGTTTGAGCATTCTTTGGCATTGCCTTTCTTTGGGATTGGGAGACCTGGATTCGATCCCTGGGTTGGGAAGATCCCCTGGAGAAGGGAAAGACTACCCACTCCAGTATTCTGGCTTGGAGAATTTCATGGACTGTATAGTCCATGGGGTCACAAAGAGTTGGACACAATTGAGAGACTTTCACTTTTCTTTGGGAATAGAATGAAAACTGACATTTTCCTGTCCTGTGGCCACTGCTGAGTTTTCCAAATTTGCTGGCATATTGAGTGCAGCACTTTCACAGCATCATCTTTTAGGATTTGAAATAGCTCAACTGGAATTCCATCACCTCCACTAGCTTTGTTCACAGTAATGCTTCATAAGGCCTACTTGACTTTGCATTCCAGGATGTCTGATTCTAGATGATTGATCACACCATTGCGGTTATCTGGTTCATGAAGATCTTTAAAGCTTAGCCACCAAGTAATCCAGAGAAGGATAGAATAACATATCATTGGTGATTATGGTGGTTTTGCTGAATTTGAAAGTTCAGATTATAGTATATTATAACTCATATAAAGATTTGAACTTTTTCCCTAAATTTTCCTATGGCTATAAGTCATGCAAAATTCCTGTTACTTGTCCCCTAAAGTATACCATTAACTGGTTGGTATTGGGAAATAAGTGAAAGTCATATGAAAATGGCATTGCAGTTCAGTGATATCATAATCTAATTGTCTATTTGTCATTTCTGAGTTTTCTTATGAGTCAATATTTTGAGCATTATGCAAACATATAGAAAATATTTTATGTAAATTGCCAATGTTTGGCTTTTGAAAATAGTAATATTAGGCATACTTTAAAAAATAATTCTTGATATTAATTTAGTTATAAATTTTGACAATAAGAATTGTTCTTTGGAAATTTGAATGAAAAATATTGAGATGATAAATATTTATCTAATAACTACCTAGTACCTTCAAGAAATTAGAGTTTAATAGTAAAGATACTTAAGTTAAAAGTTAATCATGATTCTAGTGTCCATGAAAATAGAGAATTTTCACAGTCCTGAGACTGTTTTTTTGTCTCAAATTGTACTTGAGATATGAGGAAGTCTATTCTTGAATATACCACACTTTGGTTTCACATGAAGAGAGCTTACTTTCCTATATATATAGCTGATGTTTAAGAAGGATGATCATGTTTGCCTGGAATAGTCTTAATTTTTGTCTGTCATCCCAGAATTTTTAACAAGCCCTATTTCACTTTTAGTCTCATTTTGAACAGCAAAATGAGTGAATACTTTGTGCCTCAGTCTTGATCCAAAAGTTTCAAGAGAAAAAGAAAAGGGAAACATATGTTTGACAAGAATATATAACAGAGTTGACATAAGAATATACAGTATGCTATCCCCCAGATTAGTCAGAAATGGAGAAGTGTATTTACATATGCTCATATTAAAATCATGTTTAAAAATCCTATTTAAAACATAGGTAACTTGAAAACCTCAACATGAACTAATGGCCTATTAAAAAATTTTTTTTTCTGCTCTCTCACTTAAGTAACTAGAATCTTCCACATCACTTGATTTTCACCAGTGATTATGGGAAACCATAGAGTGTTCATTGCAGGCATCCATGCTTTGGTGTCTAAATCTGTTTTCTGAAAGACAACTCATTTTGTATTTGTGAAATAAAAAGCAAAGTGGGCTTGGAATATTTTCTTAGGAGAAAGTAAAGCTTTCTGAACAGGTTGATAAAAGAGCCAATTCTGTGAGCTGAATTGTCTACATTTTGAACAGTCACAAATGAGGTCACGATCAAGTGAAACAAGCTTGATCTATAAAAGGCTATAAATATTTAATGATGGCTGAGAGGGACCAATTATATAAACTGGGTGAGAGAGAAGTGATACATACTAACAAGAGCCAATTGCTTATCAACATATTAAAAAGATAGCTGAGCATAACACGTGGTGCCTGTTTGTAGGACCAGCCTCAAGGGTCAGCAAGTGGCCTGCAGGGAGTCTTGGTCATGACTTTTAAAAAATTAAAGCCAAAATTACTCCCTGAAAATTATTAAATATACTGACAATTATTCTAATAATTGTCAGTGTATTTGACCAAATAAATAAGGATCTTACTATAATTTTGGAATGGGTGCTCATAAGATCTTTTCTGAGAAAGAATAGCCTACCTGAAAGAAAATGTTTTTCCTCTATCTCTTGTCCTTTCATAAATAATCTCCCTCAGGATATAATGATTTAACCTACAATGTCATCTTTTTTTTCCATTTCCTGTACCCAAAGTTTCTCTCTACATTAAGATTAGATTAAATTAGATTAAATGACAGTTTTTCATTTCTTCATTACTGGCACATTCATTCTGAAACCATTTATACGTAGAGTTAAATCATCTGTCTGTCAAAATGGTAGTGCCATTTTTAGAGTAATAATTTTTTACTGAATTAGCTTTTAAAAAGCATTTAATTATTATTTCAGTTAGGTACATTATAGTTTTCTGCATATTATTTTTCCTCCATTTGTGGGCCAATTGTCTCACATTATGGATCTTTTTGGTATAGTTTCTAGGATAAGATCTAGTTTTGAGGGTCTGGTATTTAACTGTAAAATAAAATTACTCATCCTTCTAAAGTAGAAAAAAACTAGTTGCTGTAATTATTCAATAAGATAAAGAAAAGATATTGCATTAATTCCCAGGTTTAACTATAAATCACTGCTTAAAGAAGTATTTAGAAGGTGAAACAGAATTTTCTAATGCTCAATCATGTCATTTTCCAGAAGATAGATATTTTCATTTTAATTTATAAGTAGAGCTTCAGATAGACTGGTCTTTGCCCTAGAACACAAGTGATTACAGGAATATTAATCAGAATGTTTATTATCTTGATCAGATAACCAGGCATGGTAGTCTTAACTGAATTCACAGTGCTTTGAACTTTATTTAGTTTCAGACTTTCATTCATCTGGTTAATAAAAATTATTTTACTATCTATTAAGCTATCTTGTACTGCTACTATTGTTTAATTGCTAAGTCAAGTCTGACTTTTTTGTGACGCTATGGACTATAGCCCACTGCAGGTTTCTGGACACAGGCTTCTGTGTCCATGGAATTTCCCAGGCAAGAACACTGCAGTGGGTTACCATTTTCTTCTCCAGGGGATCTTCCTGACTCAGGAATCAACCCTGCATCTCCTGCATTGGCAGGCAGATCCTTTACCACTGAGCCACCAGGGAAGCCATTAAGCTATATGAATGCTAAGTCACTTCAGTAGTGTCCAGCTCTTTGCGACCCTATAGACTGTAGCACACCAGGCTCCTCTCTCCATGGAATTCTCCAGGCAAGAATGCTCAAGTGGATTGCCATTTCCTTCTCCAGGGAATCTTGCAGACCCAGGAACTGAACCTGTGTCTCTTACATCTCCTGCATTAGCATTGGCAGGCAGGTTGTTTACCACTAGCACCACCTGGGAAGCCCCAATTAAGCTATATAGTATAACATAAACTATGCAGATAACTTCAGAAAAGTAATATTTGTTGCTAAGTTAATATATATTACAATGAAGCATCTTGGGATAAGGAGACTTCAAAGATTACTGTGGGTAACCTAGTGACAACAATGGTATCTGATTAAAAGAATTTATTTTATTAAAAACTTTTGCTTATTTTGGCATGGATACAGATTAAATGTTATAGAAAATAAAATTGCATGTAGCAAAAATCTGCATTTCTATTCCTTTTCGTCATTCTGCTTATGCTTTCTTTTCAAGGCCTAATTATGTTTAGTAAAGGCTTTCTACCAATATAAATGAAGAGTGCATATGAATTTTCAATCACAAGGATAAAAAAGTTTATAATGATATAAGAAAATGAGAGCTAAGTATGTAAATGTGCTGGTTATTCTTCTATGTTGGGATCAACCAAGATATTTATCTTGAAAGCATTAGTCTCTCAGTGTCCGACTCTTTGTGATCCCATGGACTATAGCCCACCAGGCTCCTCTCTCCATGGGATTCTCCAGACAACAATACTGGAGTGGGTTGCCATTCCATTCTCCAGGGGATATTCTCAACCCAGGGATCAAATCTGCAAACGTTGTAGGCAGATTCTTTACAGTCTGAGCCACCAGGGAAACCTAAGACTAACATCAGAGCAGAGCAAATGAACCCTCAGAAAAATAGCAATGGATTAACATTCTGAATGCATTTTAAAAAACCTATGGTAGGAATAATAAAGCAAAGTTTTCATTTTCAAGATCCAAGCTTTGCTAAGAAAGAGAAAAAAGGTGGGGGGGGGAGGAGAATCAGAAAAATAGTTTCTGTATGCCAAAGATTGGAACCTAGAGAATTTTGTGGTTGGATTAATTTTAAAATGGCTCCAACTTTTCATTCTTCCATATATACATGCTCTTTGCACTGAGACTTTGCAGGTTTTCCCACAAGAGGCAGGCCCTGAGACTCACTTAGGCCAAGAGCAGGCAATAAAAGTGGATATTATGAATCCTGAGCCTTTGCCTCAAGAGGCCATGACCACTTCTCTTTCTCAAACTCCTGCTTCTTGCACAAGCCAGGTTAGCCTCCAAGAGAGCCTGTGTAGAGAAGGGTGAGTCATCATAGGTAGGTAGCCTGTTGCCAGCCCAACAGCTTGATCAGACACGCATGAATAAGCCCAGTCAAACTGAGCTGGGCCAAATCTGGAAAAATAAAATTAGCTAAGCCAAGTCCTGACTGCCAGAACCCATGATAGACCCATAATAATAATAATAATAATAAAATTGTGTTGCTGATGCTTTGTGCTTGATTATTCTGTAATATCATATTGGCAATAGTTACTCAATACAAAGTTAGAGCATCAGATTTGTAATATAAATTGCAGAGCAATAAAGGACATAAGGTACACTATCATGAGTTTTCACAGTGTTGGGATAACTACAAGGTACAAGGAAAATCACAGAAAATATAATTATACTTTAAATGCTTGCAGGTACCAGGGGATAGCCAAAGCCAAAGAAACTAGGTGAAAACTGAAACCAAGAAATGCAGATGCTTAGATGGTGTTTCCTAATGCATGACCAAGCCAGAACAAAAAGTTGTTGTAGAAGCTTCTCATTTAACATGGTGCTTGAGTGATAGATTATCAAAGTCTGCCACAGAGCAGCTTCGCAGTATCCTATTAAAGCCAGATTAGCGCAAAAGAGCATGTAAAACGTTCTCTTTGTCCACTGAGAAGGATACCAATATGGCCAAGATCATGAGCCAGAAAACTCAAAGAGCCTGTGGAGTGAACCTTATAATCAAGGCGATTTCAGTCAGATCTAGCTAGATCGTGCTGAAGAACAAGCAATCCCAAACACTCCACAGCTTAAAACAGTAAGGTTTAATTCATTACAGTTTAAAAAGGGGATGGGAACAGGAAGTCTGTTCATTGTAGTTACTCAGGGAACTAGGGGATGTTGACTACAAGGTATAATGACTCCTTTTCAACATATCCATTTATAATTTCTGAGTCAAGGCCAGGGAACACGGGTGAACAAAGGCCAGCTATTAAATGTTCCCACCAAAAAGGGACACATGTCATTTTCCTTTTATTTGTCTGAATTTGGAGCAAAAGGAAAAGAAACCTGATGGATATGACCAAAGAGAGAAAAAACAGAATATCTGAAAGTAGATCATCTATCATGGCAAGAAGGAGCAGACGAATTCAGTTCCATAGGACGAGAAGCTTTAAAACAGAAAGCATACACAATATTTTAACTAATGACTTACATTCTACACCTCTGTAATACTTTCCCCCTTTCATTTTCTGCTATATGTGTTTATTTGATAACAGCTTTATATGTTCTGTAGAGAAAATAGAAACATAATTTAGTCTTCCCAGGTGACTAACTGAAAATTTGTTATCATTATTGATCAGTTCAGTTCAGTTGCTCAATTGTGTCTGACTCTTTGCAACCCCATGATCCACAGCACGCCAGGCCTCCCTGTCCATCACCAACTCCCAGAATCTACCTAAACCCATGTCCATCAAGTTGCTGATGCCATCCATCCATCTAACCCTCTGTCATCCCTTTCTCCTCCTGCCCTCAATCTTTCCTGGCATCAGGGTCTTTTCCGGTGAGTCAGCTCTTTGCATCAGGTGGTCAAAGTATTGGAGTTTCAGCTTCAACATAAGTCCTTCCAATGAACACCCAAGATAGGTATCCTTTAGGATGGACTTGTTGGATCTCCTTGCAGTCCAAGGGACTCTCAAGAGTCTTCTCCAACACCACAGTTCAAAAGCATCAATTCTTCGGCACTCAGGTTTCTTCACCGTCCAACTCTCACATCCATACATGACTACTGGAAAAACCATCCTTGACTAGATGGACCTTTGTTGGATAAGTAATGTCTCTTCTTTCTAATATGCTGTCTAGGTTGGTCATAACTTTCTTTACAAGGAGTAAGTGTCTTTCCATTTCACGGCTGCAATCACCACTTGCAGTGATTTTGGAGCCCTGAAAATAAAGTCAGCCCTGTTTCCACTGTTTCCTCATCTATTTCCCATGAAGTGATGGGACCAGATGCCATGATCTTAGTTTTCTGAATGTTGAGCTTTAAGCCAAGTTTTTCACTCTCTTCTTTCACTTTCATCAAGAGGCTCTTTAGTCCCTCTTCACTTTCTGCCATAAGGGTGGTGTCATCTGCATATCTGAAGTTATTGATATCTCTTTCCCCAATCTTGATCCCAGCCTGTGCTTCATCCAGCCCAGTGGTTCTCATGATGTACTCTGCATATAAGTTAAATAAGCAGGGTGACAATATACAACCTTGACATACTCCTTTTCCTATTTGGAAACAGTCTGTTGTTCCATGTCCAGTTCTAACTGTTGCTTCCTGACCTGCATACAGGTTTCTCAAGAGGCAGGTCAGGTGGTCTGGTATTCCGATCTCTTTCAGAATTTTCCACAGTTTATTGTGATCCACATAGTCAAAGGCTTTGGCATAGTCAATAAATCAGAAATAGATGTTTTTCTGGAACTCTTGTTTTGTCAATGATCCATCGGATGTTGGCAATTTGATCTCTGGTTCCTCTGCCTTTTCTAAACCCAGCTTGAACATCTGGAAGTTCACAGTTCAAGTATTGTTGAAGTCTGGCTTGGGAACTGGGGCTGCGACAGTGCAGGAACACCCAACAAGCTACCTCATGTCCAAGGTCAGGGGCGGCGGCCGAGAGGAGCTACCCCTTGTCCAAAGTCAGGGGCTACCGCCAAGAGGAGCTACCCCTTGTACAAGGTAAGAGAAACCCAAGTAAGACTGTAGATGCTAAGAGAGGGTATCAGAGGGCAGACAGACTGAAACCACAATCACAGACAACTAGCTAATCTGATCACATGGACCACAGCCTTGTCTAACTCAATGAAACTAAGCCATACCATGTGGGGCCCCCAAGATGGTCGGGTCATGGTGGAGAGATCTGACAGAATGTGATCCACTGGAGAAGGGAATGGCAAACCACTTCAGTATTCTTGCCTTGAGAACCCCATGAACAGTATGAAAAGGCAGAAAGATAGGACACTGAAAGATGAACTCCCCAGGTCAGTAGTTGCCCAATATGGTACTGGAGATCATTATTATAGTTCAGAATAATTTCATTCCAAGTTAACTGCTTATTATTCATCTTCTCCAGGGGATCTTCCCAACTCAGGGATCAAACCCACATCTCTTGAGTTGTCAGGTGAGTTCTTCACCACTGAGCCACCTGGGAAGCCCTTTAAGCCTCTTAGTTGAGGTTATTTGTTATGCAACAGTAACCTAATACAGATTTAAAGCTTAACTGAATTAGCTTTTAATTTTTCATGATTATTTTTAAAATTTTTAATTGGAACATAATTGCTTTACAATATTTGTTGGTTTCTGCTGTACAACAACGTGAATCAGTCATATATATATATATATACTTGAGCCACCACCCTGCCTCTTGAGCCTCTTTCCTACCCACCCACACCATTAGCTTTTCAGTCCACACTTCTTTAGCAGTGAGGAAATGTGATTCTGGAGAAACTCAGATGTCAAGGAGAATCAGATATTGGTGACTTGTCACACAGTAGATGGTGTGGTCACTAGCAGCAGATATTGGAGCATGAGGCCCAAAGTCTAGTTCAGACAAGCCAGAGGTCAGTGGTGGCCAATATACAACATTTAAGACCAGAAGAATCAGCCCCAACTTCAGACGAGAGCATACAGATTCAAGGTCATACTCTTTGACTACCTGGAGAGAGGGACAACGTAGAATGGGTGATGGAGTGGGGGTGATCTTGAATGGCTTAAATTTAAATCCTAAATTGAGCACATTTAAATAAGAAGTGAATAAGACTCTTCAAATTATTAAGTCCTAGGTTTCTATCGTTAGTGAAGTGATGACTGCCCCTAAGTTAAATTCAGCCCTGGAGATTTAAATGGAGTCATATTTTTGTATATGCAAGTTGGTACTTCAATTTCTAATCCATTGTTTTATCAAGCAGCAATTTAGAAAGGAAAGTTTATAAGCTATGTGTGCTTTGCTATTATTTTGTTTATTGAAGAGGTACAAATATATGATAGAAATATAATATCAAGTTTTTAGATCACCAAAATAGAATAAAATGCAGGATAGAAAAAAGAGGCTTTGGAAGTTCAGAGTCCCCACTACACTAAGCTATGAAGTACACAGAAGAAAAGAGGCGAGATTCATTCTTGCTCAGAATGTAGTTATGGGATGTCTGTCTAGGCCATTATCTCAGCCAAGGTAAAGTTCAATAGCTGCCTTTGAAGGCAACTATTTATAGCTCAAGATGTCTGGTTCACTTTAGAATGATTATACTCTGAGCTTTTAAAGAAATGTATTCCAGCCTTTTTCCTGGTGCTGCTAACTGGTACAGATAAAAACAGTAACCTTTGTATGAAACAGTGGAGGGACATGGAGAAGTGTGATACGTCGTAAAACATTTCTTACATGTTCTTTATGCATTATAATTGTGAGTTAAATAAGATCACAGAAGAAAGGAATATATTAAATATTCAATTTGTGTGATTCCAATTATTCATAAATTTTAATAGAAACTTGAACTTTCATCTACAAACAACAGCATCTGATAAACATTTCATGATTATGGCTTTAAATGCTGATAGTCACCATCAGCACCAAACATTGTTTTCATAAATAGGTGATAAAAATTCTAATTCATTTCTACAACTCTAAAACTTTACTATAGTTATATAGTTAAGAAATTTAATATGCTTTCCTTTTATACAAAACTGATAAATTTAGTTATACTTCCTATGAACCTATGAATACAGTTTCAGTCATTTGAAATTTTTTTATTAAATATTTCAAACAGAGATTAAACCATAAATTCCACAAAGTGACTGCAATTTTAGAGCAGTCACTGGACAGCTAGTATTGTTGCAGTTCAGTCGCTCAGTCAAGTCTTACTTTTTGTGACCCCATGGATGGCAGCACTCCAGGCTTCCCTGTCCTTCACTGTCTCCCTGAGTTTGCTCAAACTCATGTTCATTGAGTCAGTGATGCCATCCAACCATCTCATCCTCTGTCGCCCTCTTCTCCTCTTGCCCTTCATCATTCCCAGTATCAGGGTCTTTTCCAATGAGCCATCTCTTCACCTCAGGTGACCAAAGTATTGGAGCTTCAGCTTCAGCATCAGTCCTTCCAAAGAATATTCAATTAGTATGGACATGTCTAAAAGGGCACATAAGCCACAATGTAAATACCAGATACCTGAAAAGATGGGGAGCAGAGTGTCTATTAGGAACTCCTGCCCTTCCTTTTCACCTTGTCTCTGGCCTCAAGCTCCCCTGAATAGCCACACCTGTGTCCTCCCCTCATAGGGCCCCTCCAGGCAGTGACGTTCCCTGCACTGGTTACCAGGCAGCTCACTGGTCAGTGAGGTACCTCCTGGATAGGCAAAGTCCACCAGTGTTAAGCAACAGGGACTGGGGGTCTTGCTGCAGTTATGGATGCAGGTGCCTTGGGAAATCCTGACAGATTCTGGTCTAGCCAGGCAGCCTTTATGAGCCAAAGGTAAGGCTGCTGGGGTTCCAGGAAGTCAATCTTAGGACTCTGGAAGCTGGGACTCCACTATCCTGGAAAGAGTTGTTTGAATAGTCTTTGAAATAACTTATTGTTATCCTTTGGATTAATAAAAATAGTTACTGTGAGTGTTTTCATAATATGGTGAAAAGCCAATTATACATCTTGTTCCTAGAAGCATCTGACAACTAAGGCAATTATATGTGAGCAACCCTTTCTCTACCTAAAATATGCCAAATGCAGAAGAAATGAGAAATGTGAAACACACCAAGTTCATTCAGAGTGCACATTTTAAATTGATGTCCTTTCTAAAATTGAAAGTATTTCTTCCCCACCCCACAGTTTGGCTCCACTTAACTAGCCAGCATTTATAAAATGGTAGGCTGAAGAATTTTCCTGTAAACCCACAGGAGACGTGGGTTCAACCCTTGAGTTGGGAAGATACCCTGGAGGAGGAAATGGAAGCCCATTCCAGTATTCTTGCCTAGAAAATCCCATGGACAAAGGAGCTGGTGGGCTACAGTCCATGGGGTCCTAAAGAGTTTGACATGACTGAGCAGGCACAATCAATGACCTGACACTGAGCACAGTGAAGAATGATGAAAAGAAAAGAAAAATATATGGTCCTACCTTTCAACTCTCAACCAATTAATGAAGGAAAACAAATGGACATAGATAGAGTATAGGATGGGATGGTGGAAAGACTTGAGTGGTGCCACCATCACTAACTGGATTGCCCCGCCTCTGCCCTTCTCCTCTTTCTCCATCTCCATCCCCATGGGAAGGAGTGAGCCAGCACCAGGACAAACCCCACCCACTATAAGTAACTATGGAGAATTTGAATGAGCTTCACAAACTCATTATTCTTGGAGCAACTTAGCACCATCTGAGTGTTAAATTCATGCATGATATTAAAATAAAATATTTACCTTAAACTTATATGCAGAGCACATCATGAGAAACACTGGGCTGGAAGAAGCACAAGGTTGAATCAAGATTGCCAGGAGAAATATCAATAACTTCAGATATGCAGATGACACCACCCATATGGCAGAAAGTGAAGAAGAACTAAAGAGCCTCTTAATGAAAGTGAAAGAGGAGAGGGAAAAAATTGGCTTAAAGCTCAACATTCAAAAAGCTAAGATCATATCATCTGATCCCATCACTCCATGGCAAATAGATGGGGAAACAGTGGAAACAGTGGCTGATTTTATTTTCAGGGGCTCCAAAATCACTGCAGGTGGTGATTGCAACCATGAAATTAAAAGACACTTACTCCTTGGAAGGAAAGTTATGACCAACCTAGACAGCATATTAGAAAACAGAGACATTACTTTTCCAACAAAGGTCTGTCTAGTCAAGGCTATGATTTCTCTAGTAGTCATGTATGAATGTGAGAGGTGGACTATAAAGAAAGCTGAGCTCTGAAGAATTGATGCTTTTGAACTGTGGTGTTGGAGAAGACTCTTGAGAGTCCCTTGGACTGCAAGGAGATCCAACAAGTCCATCCTAAAGGAAATCAGCCCTGAATGTTCATTGGAAGGACTGATGCTGAAGGTGAAACTCCAGTACTTTGGCCACATGATGCAAAGAACTGACTTATTTGAAAAGACCCTGATGTTGGGAAAGATTGAAAGCAGGAGGAGTAGGGGTTGACAGAGGATGAGATAGTTGAATGGCATCACTGACTCAATGGACATGAGTTTGAGTAAACTCTGGGAGTTGATGGACAGGGAGGCCTGGTGTGCTGCAGTTCATGGGGTTGCAAAGAATCAAACATAACTGAACAACAGAACTGAACTGAAGATAAAAAATTAGGAACAGCATAATACTGTTTTTAGTCCACGACATGGTCATAATGAAGTCAGTATTTGGTGATATCCACAGAGATAAATCAATTTTTCTAACATAATGAAATTCAAAATCAGAGCATAAAAACATTAATTACACAATATGTGTCTCCAACATTGCTAATGCTTGCACTGAGAAGGACAAAGAAGCCAATGAATATTGTGCAAGGTGCGGGTATCTGTGTGTATATCATAAGACCATATTCTATTTTCAGACCATTAATTGCCTATTTTATGCAAAATACAGACCAAGTTCAGATAATTTAATGAAGAAGCATCTAATGTAGCATAGGAAATGACGGCTGGTTCCTATCAAGTAGGAAGCAGTGCTGTGTTCTTCCTTTAATTCTCTCTCCATTAAGAGTCTTCTCCATCTACCCAATTTGTTCAGTTCCCTATATTATTTCTCTCTTTATATCTGTCTCTCACCGTCTCTGTTTGTTTCTCTCACTAGTGTAAAATAGGGCTATAGAGAGACAGAAACAGAAAGAGACAGAGAGGGAGATGGAGACACAGAGAGCTGTCATCATTTCCAACTTTTCAATACATTCTTCTCAAGTTTCCTAAAGCAAGGTGGCTAACTGGGAAAAACTTCACGAGAATCCTGAAAGGATTGAGACCTGACTGAGTCATTTAGGTGGATGATATATCTTTATAGTGTTGCCTTTCACTTATCTTTTGAATTATTTTTCTACCAGAAAGTGTAATATACATTTGTAAATCACCGTAATACTTCCCTTAGGAAACTTTGGTGTCTTCATAACCATTTTCTAGGAAATACATTGTTTTAAGATGGAAACTTTCCACTCACATTAAACCGACCATCCATAAGAATATATTTGATGTGTTTTATATGAATGTTTGTGCAAAGTTAAAAAAATATCAATCAAATGAATATTGAAGCTCAAATAAGAATGGATTTTAAAAAAAGGATTGTTGCAGCTTTAGCAATTTTTTCTTCTAAAAGCAAAAGTAAAGGTACCAGTGCTAGTTTCTTATTTAAAGTTCTTTCTTTTCATCTTTTTTCCTGGAAAATAATTTATCCTGAGTATTAATTTTTTTAGCTGATTTCATTAGACTCTATCCTCTTCAGTTTTAAGCATATTTCGAGAATATGACTAACGAGCTCTTTTCCTTGAAGCATGATAGCTTTATATTTAAAATTGGTGTTTGTCTTTAAGGTTTTTAATATTAGGGAGCATTAGTCAATACTGTGGGAAAAGCTGGTTTGTTAATCTGCAAACAAATTTCACAGGACCAGCATGCTATCTTGGTCGCTGTGCTTTTGCCTGTAGATTTTTTTTTTTAAGTAATAGACTTTAATTTTTGAGTAGTGTTAGATTTCAGAAATATTGAGCACCAAATACAGAGAGTTCCCATATAACTGTTCTGTCCCCTTCCACCCTCTAGTTTTCCATATCAATATCTGTCATTGGTTTGATATGCTTATTCATTCATAAGTCAAAATAGTGATATGTTATTATTAACTAAAGCTCATAGTTTACATTAGAGTTTGTTTTTTATATTGCATAAGTTTTGAGAAAGTTATAAGAACATCTGTCAGCCACCGTACTATCAAGCAGAATACTTTCAGTGCCCTGTGTTCCATTCATTCCTCCTTCCACCCTCCTAATCCTTAACCACAGATCCCTGGCAACCACTGATCTCTTTACTGTCTAGTTTTACCATTTCCAGAATGTCATAGTCAGAATTACATAGTGTATAGCCCTTTCAGATTGGCTTCTTTCACTTCCTAATATGCATATAAGATTCTTTCATACTTTTTCATAGCTTGATAGCTTATTTCTTTTTAATGCTAAATAATATCCAAATGTCTGGATGTACCACAGTTTTTTTTTTTTTTATTATTGTTTTTGCCATACATTGTCATGATATCACCATGGGTTTACATATGCTTCCCCTCCGGGTCCCCCCTCCCTCCTCCCTCCCCCCCGGGAAATCTCGCTGCACCAGTCCCGAGCATCAATCCTGGGCTGGCGATTGATTAGACACATGACAATTAACATGCTTCAATGCCCTTCTCCCATCTCATCCCACCCTTACCCTCATCCACAAAGTCCACAAGTCTATTCTATACATCTGCGTTCCTTTTGTTGTCTCCCATGTTGGGTTCTCATTACTGTCTTTCTAAATTCCATATATATGTGTTAATATACTGTATTGTTGTTTTTGCTTCTGGCTTACTTCACTCTGGATAATGGGCTCCAGTTTCACCACAGTTTGTTTTTACATTCATTGGCTGAAAGACATCTTGGTTTCTTCTATGTTTTGGGAATGATGAATAAAGTTATAAATATCCATGTGCAGGTTTTTGTATAGACAGAAAGCTGAAACTCCTTTGGATAAATATCAACAAATATGATTACTGGATTATACAATGAGTGTACATTTTGTTTTGTAAGAGGTGATCAAACTATTTTTCAAAGTTGTATTACCATTTTGCATTCAAACCAGCAGTGAGTGAAAGTTCCTTTTGCTCCACATTCTCATTAGCATTTGGTGGTGTTATTGTTTTAGATTTTATCCATTCTAGCAAATGTGTGTATCTTATTGTTTTAATTAGCAATTTCTTAATGATATATGATGTTGAGCATCTCTTCACATGCTTAATTTCCATCTTTATATCTTCTCTGGTGAGATGTCTGTTCAGATCATTTTTTTCCATTTTTAATTGGATTATTTCCTTATTGTTGAGATTTAAGAGCTCTTTGTATATTTTGGATATAGTCTTTTACTAACTACACATTTCACAAATATTTTCTCCCAGTCTTCAACTTGTTTTTCTAATCTCTTACTAGTATCTTTTGCAAAGCAGGCGTTTTTAATTTTAATGAAGTCAGCTTCTTAATGTTTATTTTATGTATCATGTTTTTGCTATTGAATTTATTTATTCATTTATTTATTTTTAAATTTTCTTTATTGTGTTGGTTTTGCCATACAATGACATGAAACTTTTAAAAAGTCACTGCCAAAGGCAGATCACCTATTTTTTTACCTATTTGATTTAATAGAAGTTTTATAGTTTTTCACTTTATATCTAGATGCATTTTGACCTAATTTTTGTGTAAGGTGTAGTGTCTACATTTATTTTTGCCTATGCATGTCCAATTATTCCAGAACTGTTTATTTAAAATATTATGTTTCCTTTCCATGGAATTGCTTTTGCTACTTTGTCAAAGATAACTGTATTAGTGTCTATTTTCGAGCTTTCTATTGTATTCCATTGTTCTATTTGTCTTTTGTTTCACCTTTTGTACTCAGTCTTGAAATCATATAGTGTCAGTACCCTGATTTTGTTCTTCTCTTTCAATATTACATTGGCTATTTCAATATTACACTGGCTACTTTCATTCTTTTGCCTTTTCACATAAATATTTTAAAACTCAGTTTGTCAATACTGGGATTGACAAACTTGGATTTTGATTTGGATTACATTGAATTTATAGACCAATATGAAAAGAAATGACATCATGATAATATTGAGTCTTCTCACTCATGTACATAGAGTATATCTTTATTTATTTAGATCTTGATTTCTTTGATCAGTTTTGTAATTTTCCTCAGGTAGATCTTGTACATATTAGATTTATATCTACTTCTTTTTTGCTGCTAATGTATTATAAAATGTTTTGGTTTAAATATCAAAATTACAAATTTTAGTGCTAGTTGTACTAAGTTGAATCTGTTCCGTTCCACGAGCTACAGATGTTGTTGATTTTTATCATCGTAATGAAAGATGTATTAATAGTGCATTGTGTACAAAGCACTGGAACCAATGCTGTTTCTTTGCCTCTTTCTCCCAGAAAAGTCCCCCACCCAGCCACCAGAAAAAGCTGCAAGGGTGTGTGGGTGTGTCAGTGCTGGTATCAGGGAGTGTGGAAGAACAGATGCCTGCTACTGGATGCAGCTAGACACCAGTTTGGACAAGGCTGACCAACTGTGTACATATACCCCTATACTGCAAAAATTCTAAAGAAAAATAATTATTGAAATCTCTATTACTCCAGGTTTGTATGTCTCCTTTCATAAACAGAGGTATCAAGTGGAGACATGGTACTGTTTTCAGAGGCTTTGGAGTGTCTTTGAAATACGACCTTGAACTATTCTCGGTTCACTGAGTAGTTATTCAGCCACAGGAAAGCATTTTCCGACCTATACATTTTAAAAGCCACAAAGTGCCTTTGGTGCAGCACGGCTCAAGAATGACAGTTACTTGATGACAGACAGTAAGCTGTTGTCTGAGTCAGCTCAAGCTGCTGTAACAGATCACCAGAGGCTGGTGGTGGAAATAATAAACATTTATTCCCTCAGAGTTCTGGAGGCTGGCAGTCCAAGATCAAGGTGCTGGCATATGGAGCTTCCCAGATGGCGCAGTGGTAAAGAATCTGCCTGCCGCTGAGGCGACACAAGAGACATGGGTTCGATCTCCTGGAGAAGGAAATTGCAACCCACTCCAGGATTCTTGTGGATGAGGATAAGAAGCTTGTGTGAGTTTTCTGATGGGAGGCACTGGCTGTGGAGAAAACTAGTTCTTTCTCTGGTGGGCAGGGCCGGGCTCAGCAAAACTTTAATCCGATTGTCTGCTGATGGGTGTTTGGACTGAGGTGACCCAGTTGTGGAGTCTACAGGTTCTATGGTAAGGCTAAGGGAGACCTCCAGAGGACTTATGCCAAGATTCATTTTCCCAAGACTTCTGATGCTAGTGCCCCTATGCCTGAGGTAGGCCACTGCCAGCCCACACCTCTGTAGGAAACCCTGAAACACTCACAGATAGGTCTGGCTCAGTGTCCTGTGGGGTCACTGTTCCTTTTCCCTAGGTCCTGGTGTGCACAGGTTGTGTGTGTGTGTGTGTGTGTGTGTGTGTGTGTGTGTGTGTGTGTGTGTG
>ML661885.1:20372591-20663193 GCA_007570785.1 Antilocapra americana | reverse complement strand
GTGTGTGTGTGTGTGTGTGTGTGTGTGTGTGTGTGTGTGTGTGTGTGCCCTCCAAGAGTGGACTCTGTTTCCCTCAGTCCTTTGGAAGTTCTATAATCAAATCCCACTAGCCTTCAAAGTCAGATTCCCTGGGGATTCCCAGCCCCTTGACCAGATCCCCAGGCTAGGGAGTCTGATGTGGGGCCAAGAACCTTCACAAAAGTGCAAGAACTTCTTTGGTATTATTTTCTCCATTCCGTGGGTCGCTCACCTGGAGGGTAAAGGATTTTATTTTATCATGATTGCTCCCTTCCTACCATCTCATTGTGGCTTCTCCTTTGTCCTTGGACTTGGGGTATCTTTTCTCAGTGGGTTCCAGTGTCCTACGCTCAATGGTTATTCAACAGCTAGTTGAAATTTTAGTGCTCTTGCAGAAGAAAATGAATGTACATCCTTCTATTCTACCATCTTGAATCAACCTCCACTCCAATATTTTTGCTTAGAAAATTCCATGGACAGAAGAGTCTAGTGGGCTACAGTCAATGGGATTGCAAAGAGTCGGACATGACTGAGCAATTAATACACACACACAACCATTGTAATAAGCCGATGTTACTCAAAATATTATATTAGGTTTTCTATGTGTGAACTGCTACATTGTAGATCACAGGTCTATAAACCACCTGTTTTTATTTTAGCCCTTTTTTTTCCCACTTAAACAGTCTGTGAACTAAGAATGGTTTACATTTTTGAATTAGTCATATTTTAAGTAGTTACGTAAGTAACCTGCGTAATAGCCTTGATTGAACCTTTTGTCCTGCAAATCCTAAAATATATATTTATCTTATGACCCCTTAAGAAGAAGTTTGCTGACTTCTGTTAGAGATTATGGGGAAGATAATGTCTGGGTTACCATATCAAGAAAGTATTCACTCTCATTCACGTAGTTCCCTACTCTGCCACTCACCCAAAACTACAAGGATTAAAAATTGTTGATTTATAGAAGTGGAATGTAAACTAATTTAGAACAAGATGTAGACATTTCTCTCTCTCTCTCTCTCTTTCTGTTTTTTTTTTTCTTTCTTTTTTTTTTTGGCTAATGGCTTTCATTGTGTTTTTAAAATTGCTCTAGACAGAAACACACTCACAACAATCTTATGTTCTGTTCTACTCCATGTCATCTCTTTTTCTTCCTTTAATTTTTTTTCTGTCTTCTTTCTTTTTCTCCTAAGAGGTGGAATGTTCTAGCAGAAGTGGTATGGGATTCTGAATTAGTATCCTCATTTTCAAATGCTGCAAACCACTTCATTGTTCTTGCCTCGAGAACGCTATGAACAATATGAAAAGGGAAAAGATAGGACACTGAAAGATGAACTCTCCAGGTCGGTAGGTGCCCAATGTGCTACTGGAGATCAATGGAGAAATAACACTGGAAAGAATGAAGAGACAGAGCCAAAGCAAAAACAACACCCAGTTGTGGATGTGACTGGTGATGGAAGTAAAGCACAATGCTGTAAACAGCAGTATTGCATAGGAATCGGAATGTTAGGTCCATGAATCAAGGCAAATTGGAGGTGATCAAACAGGAGATGGCAAGAGTGAACTTCGACTTTTTAGGAATCAGTGAACTAAAATGGACTGGAAGGAGTCAATATAACTCAGATGACTGTTATATATATTACTGTGGGCAAGAATCCTTTAGAAGAAATGGAGTAGCCATCATAGTCTATAGTCTACAAAAGAGTCTGAAATACAATACATGGATGCAATCTCAAAAACAGTAGAATGATCTCTGTTTGTTTCCAAGGCAAATCATTCAATATCACAGTAATCCAAGTAATCTATGCCCTGACCGGTAATGCTGAAGAAGCAGAACGGTTCTGTGAAGACCTATAAGACCTTCTAGAACTAACACCCCTGAAAGATGTCCTTTTCATTATAGGGGACTGGAATGCAAAAGTAAGAAGTCAAGAAACACCTGGAGTAACAGGTAAATTTGGCCTTGGAGTAAAGAATGAAGCAGGACAAGGGCTAATAGAGTTTTGCTAAGATAATACACTGGTCATAGCAAACACTCTCTTCCAACAACACAAGAGAAGACTCTACACATGGACATCACTAAATGGTCAATACCAAAATCAGATTGATTTTATATTTGCAATCAAAGATGGAGAAGCTCTATACAGTCAGCAAAAGCAAGACTGGGAGCTGACTGTGGCTCAGATCATGAATTCCTTATTGACAAATTCAGTCTTAAACTGAAGAAAGTAGGGAAAACGACTAGACCATTCAGGTGTGACCTAAATTAAATCCATTCCGATTATACAGTGCAGGTGAGAAATACATTCAAAGGATTAGATCCAGTAGACAAAGTGCCTGAAGAACTATAAATGGAGGTTCGTGACACTGTACAGGAGACAGTGATAAAGACCATCCCCAAGAAAAAGAAATGTAAAAAGGCAAAATGATTGTCTGAGGAGGCCTTACAAATATGTCTGAAAAGAAGTGAACAGCAAAGGAAAAAAAGGAAAGATATACCATTTGAATCCAAAGTTTCAAAGACTAGCAAGGAGAGATAAGAAAGCCTTCCTCAGTGATCAATGCCAAGAAATAGAGGAAAACAATAGAATGGGAAAGGCTAGAGATCTCTTCAGGAAAATTAGAGATACCAAGGGAACATTTCATGTGAAGATGGGATCAATAAAGGACAGAAATGGTATGGACCTAACAGAAGCATAAAATTTTAAGATGAAGTGGCAAGGATACACAGAACTTGTGTGCATATATATATATACAAAAAATATCTTCATGACCCAGATAATCATGATGGTATGATCACTTACCTAGAGCCAGACATTCTGGAATGTGAAGTCAAGTGGGCCTTAGGAAGCATCACTATGAACAAAGCTAGTGGAGATGATGGAATTCCAGTTGAGCTCTTTCAAATCCTGAAAGATTATGCTGTGAAAGTGCTGCACTCAATATGTCAGCAAATTTGGAAAATGCAGCAGTGGCCACAGGACTGGAAAAGGTCAGTTTTCATTCCAATCCCAAAGAAAGGCAATGCCAAAGAATGCTTGAACTACCGCACAATTGCAGTCATCTCACACTCTAGTAAAGTAATGCTTAAAATTCTCCAAGCCAGGCTTCAACAGTATGTGAACTGTGAACTTCCAGATGTTCAAGATGAATTTAGAAAAGGCAAAGGAGCCAAAGATCAAATTGCCAACAGCTGTTGGATCATCAAAAAAGCAAGAGAGTTCCAGAAAAACATCTATTTCTGCTTTATTGACTATGCCAAAGCCTTTGACTATGTGGATCACAATAAACTGTGGAAAATTCTGAAAGAGATAGGAATACCAGGCCACCTGACCTGCCTCTTGAGAAATCTGTATGCAGGTCAGGAAGCAACAGTGAGAACTGAACATGGGACAAGCAGACTGGTTCCAAATAAGAAAAGGAGTACATCAAGGCTGTATATTTTCACCCTGCTTATTTAGCTTATATGCAGAGTACATCATGAGAAATGCTGGGCTGGATGAAGCACAGGCTGCAATCAAGATTGGGGAGAGAGACATCAATAACCTCAGATATGCAGATGACACCACCCTTATGGCAGAAGGCGAAGAAGAACTAAAGAGCCTCTTAATGAAATTGAAAGAGGAGAGGGAAAAAGTTGGCTTAAAATTCAACATTCAGAAAACTAAAATCATGGCATCCAGCCCCATCATTCCATGGCAAATAGATGGGGAAACAATGGAAGCAATGACAGACTTTATTTTGGGGGGCCTTCAAAATTTCGTGCAGCCATGAAATTAAAAGACACTTGCTCCTTGGAAGAAAAGTTATGACCAACCTAGACAGCATATTAAAAAGCAGAGACATTACTTTACCAACAAAGGTCCATCTAGTCAAGGCTATGGTGTTTCCAGTAGTCACTTATGGGTGTGAGAGTTGGACTATAAAGAAAGCTGAGCTTTTGAAAATTGATGCTTTTGAACTGTGGTGTTGGAGAAGATTCTTGAGAGTCCTTTGGATGGAAGGAGATCCAACCAGTCCATTCTAAAGGAAATCAATCTTGAATATTCATTGGAAGGACTGATGCTGAAGCTGAATCTTCAATATTTTGGTCATCTGATGCAAAGAACTGACTCATTTGAAAAGACTCTGAAGCTGGGCAAGATTGAAGGTAAGAGGAGAAGGGGCAACAGAGGATGCGATGGTTGGATGGCATCACCGACTCAGCGGACATGAGTTTGAGTCTGGGAGTTGGTGATGGACATGGAGGCCTGGTGTGCTGCAGTCCATGGGGTAGCAAAGAGTCAGACACGACTGAGCAACTGAGCTGAACTGAAGTTTCAAATGCTTCAGTTTTTGCTGTTGAAAGTGTACAAACCAATCGTGAGCTTTACTTTGAAACTTTGAAATACAGATTCTCAGAGCCTGATCTGCACCTCCTGAATGGGCTCAGTGTTTTAACAAGATGCTCAACTGACTCATTAGCACAATAAAGTTTGAGAAAAATTTACTTATATCACTTTATTTTCTGGGAAAGTGAAAACTGCTCAGTTGTGTCTGACTCTGTGACCCCATAGACTATATAGTCCATGGAAATCTCCAGGCCAGAACACTGGTGTGGGTAGCCTTTCCCTTCTCCAGGGTATCTTCCCAACCCAGGGATCAAACCCAGGTCTCCTGCATTGCTGGCAGAATCTTTACCAGCTAACCGACTACAGTGTTATTTAATTCTGAGGGTTATATGAGATAATAAATGTAGTGTTCGTAGCTCTGGGATAAAGTATAATCAGAGTGCTCTGTGTTAAACTTGTTGGGAAAGACAGTCTCATGCGTGGAGTCTTTTGACCCCACACCCTGCTCTGGGCTACATAACAGTGGGCCATGGGCTGGATAAGTTCTTAACAAGAGACAAAGGCACACACAACCTGTGCTGAGTTTTTTACCTGTGGGGAGTTAACTTTCCCTGTTCTAGACTCTATTTCTTTGTTTTCCTCAAGGAGGTATGTCAAGTGGGACCTGGCCAACCTCAATACTAATTCTATCCTTGCAAGAAGGAGATGGGGTTCTTCAGTGGCACACACAGTTGTTCTGTGCTGGCTGCTAGGAGAGATCTGCTGGCCCCAGGGAGTCAATGTCCACCAGTGAGACTGATCTTGCTTTGTCTCTTCTCCATGAAGGGCAAAGCCTCGTTGCATCTAGTGCTTGACTGTGTTGTCTTTTCCTTGTCAATTCTGATGCCAAGATGCAGAGGGCGGAAGTGTTCTGACTTCTAGGTGATAGGAACAAATGCTATTTGCTTGCCAATGACAAAAGTTGAAGTTCTAGCCTCCAGTACCTTAGAATGTGACCTTCTTTGGAAATATCATTTCAGATGAATTAAAAGAAGATCATACTAGGGTAGTATGGACCCCTGCCCTTGTAAAAGGAAGAAATTTGGGGACACACATATGCACACACATATACAGAGTCATGTGAAAATATGGTAGAGATCAGGGTAATATGTCTGTAAGCCAAAAAATGCCAATGAGTACCACCTATCACAGCCCTCAGACGGAACTAACCCTGTGAACACCTTGAACTTGAACTTCCCAGCTGCCCAAACTGAGACAATAAATATATGGTGTTTAGGCCAGCCAGTTTGTTGGCCTTTTTTTCCCAGAAGCCCTAGCCAACTAACACACTGTGCTCAGTGAGAATGTTTCTTTTTTCCTGGACCAGAGAATGACTTCTTATTTAGAGAATATTTCTGGTTCCTTTTCTTTCCATAGTCAAGCTTTATTCTAAAGTTTTTGTGGATCTTGGAACACAAGAGAAGGTGGCATTCATCATGCTTATTATGCTTTTCATAAAAGCACTCTGAGATTCAGTGCAATTAAATTCCTTAGGTAAAGGATTTTGGTTCTAATATTTCTTCAAGGTTGATATTGGATTCAAATTTCTATCAACATATTTTCAGTGTTAGGTTATATGATATTGGATTACAGAATAATAATTACTATTTTAATAATTTATTTTATTATCTTTTTAAACCTTGTTCCAGCCGTAACATGAATGCTGGGTGGGGTCAAGCTAAGCGTCCTGTGTTGTATTGACTCCTCCTGACACCGTGGTTTCAGTATGGTTGAGAACTGACGTTAATAGCCTCTCGGCTCTATCAAGCTGGAAACTTCGCCTTCTTAAAATGCAGTTGCCATGGGAACAGCAGAGTTCTGGGATTTTTGTTTTCAGAAGGTATGGAAAGACTCAATGCCAATATAAGAACACATATTAACACGTGAAATTCTGCGCTGTTTTTAAATTGAAGAGGGGAAGAGATTAAAATGGCACCTGAATATTTTCGCTAAACTTGATGAGGAACTCTTGTTTAATCCTCATACTGTATTTGATCCATTTATTTATACTTACCCTTTTTCCAAAAAGTGATTTAGACAGCTTGAGTCCTTCAGGTTGTTCCCAGACAACTGAACAAATATATACAGTATGTTTACACCACTGTTAATCACATCCTCTAAAAAGGTATCTTGCTGTTGAATGTGAGGTTAAATGGATTTTTCTTTGTTGAGGCCATAGCCACACTGCTGCTTTATTTTTAACCCAGTGCCAGGTCCTGTGGTAAACCTCTTTTAAGAAAATCTCTTTGTAATCTTTTAATTAAGTCTTTCATCTTTCTACTTCTTTTTCCCTGATAAAAGAGGACTGAAATAAACCTACTGTTAAGTATTTAAACACCTAGGAGAAAGGCCACGAGGCTCTATATACAAAGCTGTGGGGGGTTACTGTGACTTGGAGGTGAAATCCCAGGGAATTGAATTTCTAGCTCAGCTTCAAACTAACTTTGAATTCATTAAAAACAAAAGAGATAACACCTTGTAATAAGAATAGCTGTTTTGAGCTGATATTGATAATGAAAAAAACTTGTCCTGGTTCTTGAGTTAAAATAAGCCTCCTTTTGTGACTCTATTGACCTGAAGGTATGTTCCAAAAAGGTATTATCAGGAAGTTATCAGTCATGGGCATTCTGTGAATTACTCTTCTCAAAACCCTTCCAGAGGGCAGATTGTGATAAATAGCCCGCAGTATCACAGAAGCAAACTTGTTAGGGTTCAAATCATGGCTCTGTCACTTACTCTATTGTTTCCAGAGCAACTGCATGTTTAAAAATAGATTTTTTTTATTTGGACCATTTTTAAAGTCTTTATTGAATTTGTTACAATATAGCTTCTGTTATATATATATATAAAACTCAAGTCCAAGAGGCATGTGGAATCTTAACTCCCTGACACGGTGTGGACACTGCAGGCACTGGAAGGTGGTCTTAACCAATGGACTTACTACTAATGAGGGAAGTCCTGCAACTACATTTTAAGGTGGGATAGGATGGTTATAGGATGGTTAACTATGTCCATTCTGGAAGATACAGAAAGCAGGATGTGGGGAAGGACTGTGTGAACAATGAAATATACATAATAACTGAAGTGAGTCATTTAATCACTGTTCACCTCTGATTCCCAGAACCATATCTAGCACATAGTATGTATTCAATAAGTAGCTGCCAGTGGCAGTAGATTCACTTGGAGAATCAATGTATTACTCTAGCAAGTTTCTTCTCTCACCATTGCTCTCAGGAATTCAGCTGAGGAATTTGTGCTTTCTATTCCTGCAACTTTAGCCTTTGGGGAATAGAAGTTCTGAAACACTAGAAATAGGGAGGATATGGGAAAGATGGCTGATGCTTTCATTATGGACATAGTAAGCTTTCTGCTAACTTAATGCTATGACTTCCACTTGGTCATTTTAGCTCCTCGAGCAGTCAAAGAAAGGAGCTACTAAACTAAGGGAAATAATTACTTCTAATCTTCTGAAAGAACTGAAATTTGCTAAATAATAGCAGTAGCTGTTGTTGTTGTTTTGTTGCTCAGTTGTGTCCAAGTCTTTTGTGACCTTGTGGTCGCTATTCTTTTGTAGCCCACCAGGCTCCTCTGTCCATGAGATTTCCCAGGCAAGAATACTGGACTGGGTTGTCATTTCCTTCTCCAGGGGATCTTCCTGACCCAGGGCCTGAATCTGCATCTCCTGCATTGGCAGGCAAATTTTTTACCACTGAGTCACCCTACACATGGAACTCTCAGGCATATTGTACTTGTCTGAACAGCCTCATGTCTGCTGATAATAGGAAAAGGACCAGGTGTCACCCGTGACCTGACAAAAGCAAGATAACCAGAGCTCAGAACTCTAAATGGTAAAGGCAGCCTCTACATGTGAAGTGCTGGGAGAGGTGAAAGACTTATAGAATGGATGGGAGAAAAGGCAGATGATTAACATTAATTTTTCTCTTGGGACAAACTTCAATCTATGTAGAAAGCAGTTTATTCCACTAATCCTCTCATTTTTCAAAAGTACAGCTAGATTTTCACATGGAGTTTGTTGAGTCCTGCATCACAAGTGCAAAAAAATACCACATCATACACTAAAATCAGTTTCAGATGGACTATGGATATAGATATAAAAAGAAAATTCCTTGAGTATTTAGCATAAATGTAATTTGAACATCTTTATGACCTTGGAGTAGACAAAGATGGAATCCAAAAATCACTATTAAGAATATATTGATAATTGAAATATATTAAAATTAAGATGTGTTCATCAAAAGTCATAATTAAGAGAATAAAATGGCAATATTCACATTAGGATTAGACATTAATCTAATAAATAACTAGTTTCAAAAATATGTAAGGGGCTCTACGAATCATAAGAAAAGGAAAGACAAGTTTGATTAAAATGGGCAAGAGGTTTGAATAGCCATTCACAACAGTGGTGGTTTAGCCACTAAGTTATGTCCAATTCTTGCAACCCATGGTTTGTAGCCAGCAGGGTTCTCTGTTCATAGGATTCTCCAGACAAGAATCCTGGATGAGTTGCATTTCCTTCTCCAAGGGATCTTCCCTGACCCAGGGATCTAACTGACGTCTCCTATACTGCAGGTGGATTCTTTATTGCTGAGCCACTGGGAGCCCTGGCTGTTCACAACAAAGATATCCAAATGGCCAGCCAATGTAAATTATAAAAAAGTGGTACGTTTTCCTCTTTTAGCCATCAAAGAAGTGCAAATTTAAACCACAATGTATACACCCACCCAAATGGCTAAAACGGAACAAAACAAAATGAAACAAAACAGAAAAAAACAAATGTTGACAGAATGTCAAAACCAAAATGCTCCTTTGCTGCTGGGTGAAGGTGTAAATTGATATACAACTTTGGGGAAATGTTTGACAGTATTTGAATGTGTACATGTATTCACTAACAGAGTTGTACTGAAATTTTCATAAAAGCATATGTGAAATAAATAGCCCAAATCTGTAAATCTCCATTAACAATAGAATAGATAAATAGTTTATATTCACACAACTGAATGCAGCAATGAGAATGAACCATCTATAATTACTTGCAAAATATAAATAAACCAAGCAAATACAATGCTGAGTGAAAATGGTCAAATATAAGAATATATTCTCTGTGATTCCATGTGCATAAAGAATAACAGGCAACAACAACCTAGGCTGTAGAAATTACAATAGTGTTTCCCCTTGCAGGGAAAGGGGTTGCAGGCACTGAAATAAGAGGGGCTTCTGGGGTTCTAGTGATACCCTGTTCTTTGATAAGATAATGGTTATGACTGTATTTAAATTGTGAAAGTTCTTTGACTTGGACACTAAGTTTCACTTTTCCTCAGTATATATCAATGAAGAGTTTTAAAAAAGAAAAAAGTTGTAACCTCCTTCGTGGTTAAAAACTCAAGGATATCTGCATTACATGCTTAAAAGATTAGAACTATTTATAGATAAAACTTTAAATTATTAACAATTGTTATGTTTAGGTATGGTATTACAGATGATTTTCGTTCTTTCTATTTGTGTGCATTTAATAGTCAAATATAGCTTCAAAATAAAAAGTATTTTCAGCTAAAGCTGCTTTTCCATAATTTTAAATTAAATCCATTTATCATTTTTTAGTGGTAAGAACGCAATAAAAGAGATTTGCAAAGCCTAGCAACATAATAGTTTTAAATACCTCTACATGCTTCTAACATTCAGATCCATGTTAATGGTATTAGTACCAATCAAATAATAAAGGAAAAAAAATATTGCCTGGCTGTTTCCTATTTCTCATTGATTATGATAAAGTCGACCTTTGATCAATACGAGTTTGAACTATATAGTTTCACTTACAGATGGATTTTTTTCCCCCAATAAATGCACACTACAGACATGAACTACAGTTGAATGAATCTGCACATGTGAAACCTCAGAGAGGGAGAGCCAATTGGGAAGCTATACACAGACCTTCCGCTGTGCTCTGTGCCTTGAGTCACGGCTTTGTTTACGAGCCCATTGTATTGTGGTAGATGAAGTCAAGGTGCCTTGACTACATGTTTTTAACATCCTTCTCTTTACTTCCAACAGATTAAGCATGTTTATCTTTGTGGTCGTTCAGATGCTCAGTCGTGTCCAACTCTTTGCGACCCCATGGACTGCAGTACACCAGGCTTCCCTGTCCTTCATCATCTCCCAGAGTTTGCTCAAACTCAGGTCTATTGAATCGGTGATGCCATCCAAACATCTCATCCTCTGGTCTCCTTCTCCTCCTGCCTTCAATCTTTCTCAGCTTCAGGGTCTTTTCAAATGAGTCAGTTCTACTCATCAGGTGGCCAAAGTATTGGAGTTTCACTTCAGCATCAGTCCTTCCAATGAATATTCAGGACTGATTTCCTTTAGGATGGACTTGTTGGATCTCCTTGCAGTCCAAGGGACTCTCAAGAATCTTCTCCAACATCACAGTTCAAAAGCATCAATTCTTCGGTGCTCAGCTTTCTTTATAGTCCAACTCTCACATCCATACATGACTACTGGAAAAACTATAGCCTTGACTAGACAGACCTTTGTTGACAAATTAATGTCTCTGCTTTATAATATGCTATCTAGGTTGGTCATAGCTTTTCTTCCAAGGAGCAAGTATGGCTGCAATAACCATCTGCAGTGATTTTGGAGTGCCCCAAAATAAAGTCTTTCACTGTTTCCCCATCTATTTGCCATGGAATGATGGGACCAGATGCCATGATCTTAGTTTTCTGAATGTTGAGTTTGAAGCCAATTTTTTCACTCTCTTTTTTCACTTTCACCAAGAGGCTCTTTAGCTTTTCTTCACTCTCTGCCATAAGGGTGGTGTCATTTGCTTATCTGAGATTATTGATATTTCTCCCAGCTCTTGATTCCAGCTTGTGCTTCATCCAGACTGGCATTTCACATGATGTACTCTGCAAATAAGTTAAATAAGCAGGGTGACAATATATAGCTTTGATGTACTCCTTTCTTGATTTATAGCCAATCTATTTTTCCTTGCCCAGTTCTAATTGTTGCTCCTTGACCTGCACACAGATTTCTCAGAAAGTAGGTCCGGTGGTCTGGTATGCCCATCTCTTTCAGAATTTTCCACAGTTTATTGTGATCCACACAGTCAAAGTTTTTGGCATAGTCAATAAAGCAGAAGTAGATGTTTTTCTGGAGCTCTCTTGCTTTCTCAATGATTGAAAAGATGTTGGCAATTTTATAGCTGATTCCTCTGCTTTTTCTAAATCCAGCTTTAACATCTAGAAGTTCACAGTTCACATATAGTTCAAGCTTGGCTTGGAAAATTTTTGGCATTACTTTGCAAGCTTGTGAATTGACTGCAATTGTGAAGTAGTTTGAACATTCTTTGACAGTGCCTTTCTTTGAGATTGGAATGAAAAGTCTACATACTTATCACCTTCTTATAGTCTACACAATTCATTTTTATTTTGTATCAAATGAATGTCTTGAATGAGCTTTTAGTTTATAATCTGACATCATGAATAAACAGCTTGCTTCTCTGCTTGAAATACAAACTATGGCAGGAACTACCTTAGTATGAGTGAAATGAGAGCAATTGTTCAGTAGTTTGAGCATTCCTTGGCATTGCCTTTCTTTAGGATTGGAATGAAAACCGACCTTTTCCAGTCCTGTGGCCACTGCTGAGTTTTCCAAATTTGCTGACATATTGAGTGCAGCACTTTCACAGCACCATCTTTTAGGATTTGAAATAGTTCAACTGGAATTCCATTACCTCCACTAGCTTTGTTCATAGTGATACTTCCTAAGGCCCACTTGACTTCACATTCCAGGATGTCTGGCTCTTGATTATCTGGGTTGTGAAGATCTTTTTTGTACAGTTCTTCTGTGTATTTTGCTACTTCTTCTTAAAATCTTCTGCTTCTGTTAGGTCCATACCATCTCTGTCCTTTATTGTGCCCATCTTTGCATGAAGTGTTCCCTTGATATCTTCAGTTTTCTTCACGAGATCTCTAGCCTTTCCCATTCAATTGTTTTCTTCTATTTCTTGGTGTTCATCACTGAGGAAAGCTTTCTTATCTCTCCTTACTTTTCTTTGGAACTCTGCATTGAAATGGATAGCCTTTCACTTGTCTTTTTTTCTCAGCTATTTGTAAGGCCTCCTCAGAAAACCATTTTGCATTTTGCATTGCTTTTTCTTGGAGATGGTCTTGATTGCTGCCTCCTGTACAATGTCATGAACCTCCATCTATAGCTCTTGAGGCACTCTGTCTATTAGAATTAATCCTTTGAATCTATTTCTCACTTCCACTGTATAATCTAAAGTATCTTATTTAGGTCATGTTTGAATGGTCTAGTGGTTTTCCCTATTTTATTCAATTTAAATCTGAATTTGGCAATAAGGAGTTCATGATATGAGCCACAGTCGGCTCATGGTCCTATTTTTGCTGACTGTATAGAGTTTTTCCATCTTTGGCTGCAAAGAATAAAATCAATCTGATTTCGGTATTGACTATCTGGTGATATCCATGTGTAGAGTCTTCCCTTGTGTTGTTGGAAGAGGGTGTTTGCTATGACAAGTGCTTTCTCTGGGCAAAACTCATTAAGCCTTTGTACTCCAAGGCCAAACTTGCCTGTTACTCCACGTATTTCTTGACTTCCTACTTTTGCATTCAAGTCCCCTATAATGAAAAGGACATCTTTTTTGGGTGTTAGTTCTAGAAGGTCTTGTTTGTCTTCACAGACCAATTCTACTTCAGCTTCTTTGGCATTACTGGTTGGGGCATAGACTTGGATTACTGTGATACTGAATGGTTTGCCTTGAAAATGAACAGATATCATTCTGTCATTTTGAGACTGCATCCAAGTACTGCAGTTTGGACTGTTTTGTTGACTAAAGGGGTTACTCCATTTCTTCCAAGAGATTATTGCCCACAGTAGTAGATATAATGGTCGTCTGAGTTAGATTCACCCATTCCAGCCCATTTTAGTTCACTGATTCCTAAAGTGTCTATGTTCACTCTTGCCACCTCCTGTTTGACCACTTCGAATTTGCCTTGATTCATGGGCCTAACATTCCATGTTCCTATCAGATATTATTTTTTTTTAGCATCAAACTTTACTTCCATCACCAGTCAGAATCACAGCTGGACATAGTTTTTGCTTTGGCTCTGTCTCTTCATTCTTTCCGGTGTTCTTTCTCCACTCTTCTTCAGTGGCATATTGGGCCTTTATCGACCTGGGGAATTCATCTTTCAGTGTCATATATTTTTGCCTTTCATACTGTTCATGAAATGAACAAAATAGGACATACTTATTGAAGAAAAATATAATACATTAAATACCTTGCTCAGATTTTGTATAATCAAGAAACCTAGATAACATCTATCGATATACAGTCACTTCTCTTTTAATTTCCACAGTTCCATAAACAAATGTGTGGGTGATTCAATAGATCAATGCACACTGCTGGGAATACTAACCTAAGGATCCATGGCCCTCCCTCTGGGTTGTATTCCCATTAATGTGGAATCTCTAAATTGAGTGTAATCCTTATTTTGCAGTACTAATGTACTTATTGCCCCACCCCTACTGCTATCAGTGGATTATAATCTGAAAGTAGAGCAACCTAGGCTGCAGAAGTCAGTGAACATGCATAAATTTGATAGCATTTGTGGTTAATCTTTGTATTTGTCAGGGTCTATTAAGAAAAATATTATTTTTAATATTTTAAGGTATTTAGAACACAGAGATTTTAAGACAGAAAATTAGATGTTTAGTTGATGTAAGGACATATGGGATCATTAACCCAGAAATAAGCCATAGCAGGAAGTATTATCATTCATGGGCTAGAGGGTATAGTTTAGCCTGATCCCAGAGACCAGGGTCACATTTTATAAGTTGGAATCACTGACTCTCCAGCAGGAACTGGAGCCATGAGAAACACTATTATTAGTAGAGATATTGCCCAAGGAAAAGATGATGGGTTTTAGAGTAAATAGGTCAAAAACAAACAGTTTCTAAACTTGGAACTGTGGAAATGTATTGACAGAAGCTTGGGTGGCATGATATCAGAAATTAGAATGAAAAGACAGTTTTCTATCTGAATTCATATTATGTTTATTCAAGCTATAGTTAATTGAATTTCCTAATTAAAATCACAAGTATAACTGACATAATCAAGTTTAAGAACAAACTCAACTGATGTTAATAATGGCACAGCTGAATGGGTGAGAACAAAAGAGAAGTGAGCATATTAGTGTGCAGACTATTCCTTTCCAGGGTTCAGCATGGCTGGTGCCTCAGTCAGTAGGGTTTATAGAGCAATGGAGAGCATCAGAGAGTGAGAGGTGTCAGTGAAAGAGAGGTCAAGTGGGAAAGCTACTATATTTGATTCATTCTTGAAAGGTCCATGAGGCAAGGTCATATCTGCATTGCCTCATCAATATATAGCCAAAATCTAGTACAATGCATGAAACATAGTAGGTATTCAATAAGCAGTTTTCAAATAAATGAATTCAAAAATACATAAACACATTTATAAAGAATCTGCTGGCTACTGATCACGTATCCTGCACATCTGTTTCACTGATACTGCCTGGAACATTTGTGCTGCCCTTCTTGTTCTTTGCCTTGCAAATAATTTCTACAACACTCTGTAACTGTGTTGGTGATCGTGTTGTTCAAAAAGCTCTAATCCACAAATTAACTGTGCCTGAGTGCATGATTAAACTCCAAAAAGCAACATTGCTGAGGAAAATCCATTATTGTTATTTAAACAGCTGAACCACTTTTGAAATATTCATAACACAAATTGCACTCCTAAAGGGCAAAAATGAAAACTGTTCATGCTTTACAGAGAGGCCAAGTTAAATTTTAAAAATTTAGCAAAGCTTAAAGGGCCAAAGATAATATATTCTCTGCATAACTGGACATGTTTAAACTTATTTTAAATATTAAATGATTTAAAGTGTAAAAAAATCATGCATGAGGTTTAGTAAATTCAGTTTTAATAATAAGAATAAATTAAAAACTATAATTCACAAAATTATACTTGGGTTGATATTATAGGTAGTGATTTTAATTATACCTAGTAAGAACAAAAAGGATGTAGGTACACCTTATCAAACACAAACATTGTAGGGCATACTTGATTTTTCCACTTATTCTCTCCTTTATAGTGTATATTTTCCTCATTATTTTTTTAAATCACAAAGATGATACATGCTTTTAGTAACAAATAAAGCCATAGGGAGAAATTAAGAAATGGTTAAGGCTCTTTCATACATACCTGAATAACCACTACTTTGATCCCTATACGTGTAAACATGTGTTATATATTGTTATATAGATAAGTGCATAGTTATACATATATATGTTAATATATATGTGTGCATGTGTGCTCAGCTGGGTCCAACTCTTTGCAACTCCAAGGACTATAGCTCACCAGGCTTCTCTGTCCATGTACTTTTCCAGGAAAGTGTATTAGTGTGAGTAGCTATTTCCCTTCTTCAGGAGATCTTCCCAACCCAGGGACCAAGCCTGCATCTCTTATGCCTCCTGCATTGGCAGATGAATTCTTTACCACTGAGCCATCTTGGAAGCCCACACACACACATAAAAAACCCAGGTATCTATGTATATATATATGAAATATCATTTTACAATAATTGGATGAACCATAATCCAATAATCTGAACTTTGTTTTTAAATTTTTACTTAAGATTATATTATAGGTATGTTCCAGTACAGTAAATATAGATATATTTAACTTTTTAGGTCTATTTCATTTCATTTTATTTATTTCTTTTAATATTTATTTGTATGTACCAGGTCTTGTTTGTGGCATACAGGATCTTTAGTTGTGGCATGAGAACTCTTAGTTGTGGCATGTGGGATCAAGTTTCCTGACCAAGGCTCGAACCCTGGCCCCCTACATTAGGAGTGTGGAGTCTTAGCCACTGGACCACAGGGAAGCCTCCTATTTCATTTTAAATTAGTATTACTTTACTCAGTGAAATTATGAAATCATAAGTATCATTAGCATAAATGTCCTTTTGCTTTATGGCATCTATTAGAAATCCAAAATAATAATACCTCATAAATATTTAATGTTCCTAAGTAATTATTTGCAATGTTTTAACTACATTTACTATTTCAAACAGGCCACTGTCTATCAAACAATATTAAAACTTCTATTACCTTTAATTGTTATCCCAGGAAACACTGATAGAAACAAGTGTTTAAACATATAAACGTCTGTCTCCTACAAATTTTATTTCCAAATTGCCAGTCATATACTCATTTCCTCCAGTTGCACAGCTTAAGAAGAGATTATTATCAGCTAAGACATACTGAAAGAAGAAAAGAAAAGCAACAACTAAATTATTCCACAGCACTAAGCACAATCATTTCTATAAATTATGCCACCTACACCTCAAGTATATTGGCCAATTATACTATTTCTGCAGGAATCTTAGTGTAATAGCTTTTATAGAAGAATTACAATGATCAAGTCTGGAAAAATGGAAATATTCTTTTTTCTTTTCTGTATTTTTCTTTATAGTATTCATAGCCAGTATGTTTTTAGCAGCTTCATTTCATTCTGTGACAATTCATGAGGGGGAATAAAACCCTTTTCCTCCCCACCTTCCACTTGCAGACAGTATAGTTGAAATGGTATTTATTCTGTCCTGCATTTCAACAAGTCCTTGAGTCTTAAAGAAGCCAACAAATTCCCAGAATTTGTGTCTTCAAGTTCTCATGAATAGAGATGAAGCAACAGTAAAGCTTTCAAAAAGCATTTATTTCAGATAGAAATCTACTTCATCAGTACTCTAGCTGTGGAGGATGAATGCTTTAACCTTGAGACATCCTTTTATTTTGTCTCTGTGTGTAACAACATTCCTTGGATAGAGATACTACAAGGAAAAAATAAGCAAATAGCCCAAGTCATAGTCATTCAGTATTGATGCCCATTCAGGTATCTAGGTTGATTGTACTATATTTTGAAATGGGGAGAATCTTTAAAAGAAATTTCAAATCCAAATCAACTGTTTTTTCATGTAGTGATATATTCATCAAAAACATCAAAGTGAAATGTAAAAACAACTTTCATCTGCAAACATTTTATAGAGTCAATTCTATTTTATTTATTCTTTTATCACAAAAATGCTTTTAATTAATTAGCTTCTTATGAAACTGACAAATCTATGTTGTTGCTATTAAGTTGGTTAAGTCATGTCCAAGTCTTTTTTGACCCCATAGACTGTAGCCTGCCAGGCTCCTCTGTCCAACAATTTTATTTACCTAATTATATAACCTCCTTGACCACACACTCACTAGGGTTTAAAACACTATTGAGTAATAGTCTGAAAAGAAGTTTACATAATCTTTTAAGAGTCATGGCATGTGTTAGTCTCTCAGTCATGTTCAACTCTTTACAATTCCATGGACTGTAGCCCACCAGGCCCCTTTGTCCATGGAATTCTCCAGGCAAGAATACTGGAGTGGGTAGCCATTCCCTTCTCCAGGGGATCTTCCCCACACAGGGATTGAACCTGGGTCTCCCGCATTGCAAGGAGATTCTTTACCATCTGAGCCACTAGGGAAGCCCTATAAAGAGTCATTATCTGTAAACTTCTTGTTCGACCTTAAATATATGGTAATGAAAAGCAAGTTTTTCAGAAAGGATATTTTACTACAATCTTATTTCTCCATAAGAATCAATACTTTTTTTTAATCACTCAGAAAAAAACTAAGTTATGTTCCAGGGAGAGGCCATTTCTCAAATCTCAGAGAAATGAAATATAAGATAATTTCTCACTTATTTATATCTCTTTTGTGAATCACAATGGTTCTTTGTTCTGTATTGTCCTTATCCTGGATCTAGGCTTGAAGGGCCACATTCTGGAATATTGCTTGTCCCAGTGCCAGAGGTAAAGAGCTGTGGAGGATCTTGTGTCTGAAATTAAATGTGCCAGCCAGGAATGTTCATGGCTCATTTCTCTCCCACAACTCACTGGCCAGAGTTAGCCATAAAGAGCCACCCAAATACAGAGTCAGGATTTCCAGTGCTGAGAAGTTATTGAGTGCCTAAATGGATGATAAAGGGATAAGTTTTCTGAATAACACTATGAATATTATAATCCAATATTTGCTTTAGAATTGGGCATTCCTGCAAGGCTTCCCAGGTGGCTCAGTGGTAAAAATCCACCTGCCAAAGCAAGGAGGCATAGGAGACTCAGGTTTGATCCCTGGGTCGGGAAGGTCCCTTGGAGGAGGGAAAGACAACCCTCTCCAGTATTCTTGCCTGGAGAATCCTATGGACAGAGGAGGCTGGTAGGTTACAGTCCATGGGGTCGTAAAGAGTCAAACAGGACTGAGAAAATGAGTATACATACACACAACGCACTCTGTCAAGTATCTCTTCTCCCTCCTTCAGAAAAGAGATACTTTCTTCCCCAGGGAATTGAAGCCAAGACTCCATCCAGGCTTGGCATCAAGCTCAAAGTGAACATCTCAGAGTGTAGTTTACGAGCCTCTTTGCTAGAGGATTCTGTATAGTGCTTACTACATTCAATGTGTGTCTAGTTCCTCAGGATCTGAAGACCAATGGACTAAAATGTTATCTGCAAACACAGCCAATATTCAGTGGTAGGACAGAAAGTGAATAATTACAATCACATTCTTAAGTCACAGAATTTTTAGTCAAAGCTTATGGTTTACTTGGCAATACAACTCTGTTTAAAACCTAATTAAACTTAAAAGCTTTTGCACAGCGAAGGAAACTATAAACAAGGTGAAAAGACAGCCCTCAGAGTGGGAGAAAACAATAGCAAATGAGACAACTGATAAAGGATTAATCTCCAAACAGCTCATTCAGCTCAAGACCAGAAAAACAAATAACTCAATCAAAGAATGGGCAGAGTATCTAAACAAACATTCCTCCAAAAAATACATACAGATGTCTAATAAACACATAAAAGATGCTCAACACTGCCATTATTAGAGAAATGCAAATGAAAACTACAACGAGGTATCACCTCACATTGGTCAGAATGATCATCATCAAAAAATCTACAAATAATAAATGCTGGAGAGGATTTGAAGAAAACAGAACCCTCCTGCACTGCTGGTGAGAATGCAAACTGATATAGCCACTATGGAGAATAGAATAGAGATTCCTTAAAAAGCTAGAAATAAAACTACCATATGACCCAATGATCCCATTACTGGCATATACCCTGAGAAAACCATCATCAAAAAATACATGTGTACCCCAATGTTCATCACAATGCTATTTACATGGAGCAACTCAGATGTCCATGGACAGATGAATGGATAAAGAAGCTGTGTTACATATACACAATAAAATATTATTCAGCCATTAAAAAATGAAATAATGTCATTTGCAGCAACATGGATGGATGTAGAAAGTATCATACTGAGTGAAGAAAGTCAGACAGGAAAAGAAATATATGGCATCTCTTATATGTTCAGGGGCTTCCCTGATAGCTCAATTGGTAAAGAATCTGCCTGCAATGCAGAAGACCCCAGTTCATCTCCTTGGTCAGGAAGATCTGCTGGAGAAGGGATAGGCTACCCACTCCAGTATTCTTGGCATTCCCTTGTGACTCAGCTGGTAGAAAATCTATCTGCAATGTTGGAGACCTGGGCTCAATCCCTGGGTTGAGAAGATCCCCTGGAGAAGGGAAAGGCTACCCACTCCAGTATTCTGGCCTAGAAAATTCCATGGACTATACAGTCCTTGGGGTGGCAAAGAGTCAGACACGACTGACTTTCACTCTCTTTATATGTTGAATTAGCCATAAAAAGGAATCCATTTGAGTCAGTTCAAATGGAGGGGGATGAACCTAGAGTCTATTATACAGAGTGAAGTAAGTCAGAAAGAGAAAAACAAGTATCATATATTAATGCATATATATGGAATCTAGAAAGATGGTACTGATTAATCTTTCTGCACAACAGCAATGGAGATACAGGCATAAAGCCCAGATCTGTGGACACAGTGAGAGGAAGAAGAGGGTGGGACAAATTGAGAGAGTAGCATTGAAACATATACATTACCATATGTAAAATCTGATAGCCAATGGAAATTTAGATTTGAGGGAGCTCAAATCTGGAGCTCTGTGACAACCTAGAGGGGTGGGATAGGGTGGGAGGTGGGAGGGAGGTTTAAGAGGGAGGGGATATATGTACACCTATGTCTGATTCATGCTAATGTATGAAACCAACACAATATTGTAAAGCAATTACACCTCAATTAAAAATATTTCTTTTTAAAAAAATTAACAAAACAAAAAGCAAAAACAATCTTCTAAATATAAAAAACAGAAATAAATAAAGGCTGCATAGTAACCTAATCATTTTTATATTAATATATTCATAAATCAAATAATCACAGTATGATTTAAAATAAATAAAATTACATAAACAAGGAAAAATTTAAATATTACCTCAAAAAAAACACTTTGTAGTTTCAGCCTATTTAAGTCAACTTCATGTGCACAGCTATTTTCTACTCATGCTTTTTTAGATTTATTATTTTTCTGTTATTTTATCACCTCCCACCCTCTATCTTTTCCCTCCTACCTTTTAATAGACATTTGATCTTTTCTGATTTTGGTTACAGAGTCATGTGTCTAGTCTCTTTCCTCTCAGCCATTTTGTTCAAATATATAGGCTTCTTGAATGCTATAGCCTTATTTGAAACTTTGCTCTGAGATTCTTTAATTCATTCAGAAATCTTACAACTGGGGCAACAACCATACCTTAAATTTGAAATTCACCACAAGAATAAATTCTAATTGGTCTTTTTTGGTCAAAAATTTTTTCTGTTTTACCTTTCGCCAATTTTGAATGAGAATCAGATGCATCTTACAAGGCTCTCTAGCTAAAATCTAAACTATTCTTATTAATTCCTGCTTGCATGATGGCTGATAGCCAGTGGAATTCTTTTTTTAAGATTTTTCTCTCCTCTGTCCCTCTCCCTCTCCTCTTATTATGCTATCTCTCTTCTTTCTCCTCTCACAGTGCTCTCTCTCTTTTTTTCTCTCTCTCTCCATCCCTCCCTGTCAAACATCAATAGTAACCCCACACATTTCCACTTTCTTATTTTACTTCTTTCCCTACAGTTACAAGTTCATTTGGCACATTATCTGCTTATCAGGTGAATGTCCATTACAACTTTACCGCATATTTCATCACCAAGTAATGGTGACCATTCTTTCAACTTCAAATACCAGTTCTTGTTCTTTCCACTATATGTTTCAGATATATGTCTCCGTTAGTTTAGTTATTTGGTTACAAGAATATGTCAATTTATAAATAATAATATCTATATTTGTAATAAAGGATATGTTGTTATAAAAAAAACATAAAAAACAATTTAGTGGCTTCGACCACAATGATTCATTTCTTATTCATGTTAAATGTTAACTGAAGAGTTAACTAGAAGCTCTGTTCTGATTTTCATTACTCTACCACCCAGACTGACAAAGGAGCAACAATCTGGAATATTTCTGAATTCTGAGTGATCTTGCACCAACAATTAAATATTCTGTCAAGGAAGTGATTTATATATATACTTCATCGTGGAAAACAGCCACTCTGCTATGCTTGTGCTAAATATTTTAATTTATTTGTCCAGAGGTACTCTTTACACTGCTCCGTGCCTGAAAATCTGCTTTGTTTTCCTAGGTCTTCCAGCTGGGTCTAGCCACTGGGAAGTATCAGCAGTTGAATGAACAGCAGGACAATGGGCTCAACTGTTTCTTCCCCCAAGTCCCTCCATTCAAGGTGACTGTGGGTAGACTGTGCTCTTCTACGGAAGGCCCCATTTCCAGTCAGAAAGTCCCCTCTGTGGGTTCTGAGCAAGTAACACACTCCTCATGTCCTCCTGCCTCTTGTCTGTAGGAAAGCTTTAGCCAAAAATAGATTTAATGAGAAAAGAGAAAATGAAGAGGCAAAGGAAAGAGTTAAGATGAAATAATAATAGTTTAGCCATTAAACAAAGTGAAGGACCTTGAGTTCCTCCTCAAGGACTTTAGATAATGTCCCTATTCTGTGAGCTGTTCTACAGATAGTGAAATTCCCACCAGGTAAAAGAAGTTAAGTACGTGACTAGACTGTGGTCTTGTCAAGATGCTCCTTCTTATTCAGCTCCAAGAATAAGGCCATGGGAAGAAACTGACTCAGGGACTGAAGATTAACTATACTTAAAACAACCAAGATGCCGCTGATCAGACTACTGCATAAGCAATTTCAAGATGATGGTCAGAGCCAACCGAGCTATTCTGCACATGTCACCCCTAAAACTTCCCTTGAAAGGTTTGGCTGGGAGATGACTTTGGCTATGAGTCCACCTTCTCCCCAGGGTCACCAGCTTGCTTGGTAAAGTTCTCTTTCCTTTCCCCAACACTTGTCTCTCAATATTGTAGATCTGAGCAATGAGCAGCCAAACAGGAGTTCAGTAGCAAAACCCATCCCTCCTTTCATGTTTAGGAATAACAGTTCTCTCTTGTTGCCCATATTAGGGTTCTGTATTGCCATTTATTGGCTTCTGTAAACTCTGCCACAATCTTTTTTCTCCTTTTTATTAAAAACTCCCAAACTATGCTATTTTCCTGTGCCCACATTTTTTCTTCCAGGATCCTGACTAATTACCACTCAACTAAGAGAAAGCCAGGAAGTGAAATCTAATGTACTTACTAGAAGGTAGAAAGCTATAAATATTTAACCCAAAGTGCTAATAACCATGCTTCCCTTTTGGCTTAGCTGGTTAAGAATCCACCTGCAATGAGGGAGACCTGGGTTCGATCCCTGGGTTGGGTAGATCACCTGAAAAAGGGAAAGGCTACCCACTCCATATTCTGGCCTAAAGAATTCCATGGACTGTATAGTCCATGGGGTTTCAAAGAGTTGGACATGACTGAGCGACTTTCACTTTCATTAATAACTACTAGAATGTTCTCTTCATCAAAGTTCTGGTTATATCCAGGGTGACTCTATTACTTTAAGATTCTATTGCTGTCAAAGTGAGATTCACCAAACCATGCACAACAGTAGAATCAGAGCAGACAGAATAATTCTCAAATTCAATCCATGAACAGTGAATACAGCTTGTATTTGTATAATTTTTAAGGTAACTATCACTGACAATCATCTCTATATCTTAGTGTTTGAAGTTTGTAAAGATGAACCAAGTCTTTAAAGCCCTATTATTAGCCCTTTACTTATAAATTCAGCTTAGAACCCCAGCTGCCTTTTGACTCTGCTTGACTGCTTTTGCTAGGTATGCCTTTTAACTTGCCTTTTAGTAATCTAAAAAAAAAAAATTCTCTCCTTATATAACCAATTTATATTTCCAAGTGAAAAATTTTAATAAGTCAAATTAGTCACCATTTTCATTATTGGATAAAGATTTTCTTATAATATGCTTCTAGCAAGGAGATCCAACCAGTCCTAAAGGACATCAGTCCTGAGTGTTCATTGGGAGGACTGATGTTGAAGCTGAAACTCTAGTATTTTGGCCACCTCATGTGAAGAGTTGACTCATTGGAAAAGACTGTAATGCTGGGAAGGATTGGGGGCAGGAGGAGAAGGAGACGACAGAGGATGAGATGGCTGAATGGCATGGAGTTGGTGATGGACAGAGAGGCCTGGCGTGCTGCAATTCATGGGGTCGAAAAGAGTGGGACACGACTGAGCGACTAAACGGAGCTGAACTGATTAACTATTCTCCAACAAATAGTCTGGTTGTCCATGAGCCTCATGACCTGCCCTGATCCAATCAGCTATAGCTAAGAGAGCAGTATGAAACCTAGGTAGAACTCTGTGGTTAAAGATTCACTTAAGATAAGTGACATCTCCTTGGAAGAGTCTGTTGGTGGAGCATCTTGCTAAGTCTTGCTCTAATGTTCTAATTAAATCTCAGTTTAAAAGTTACAGAAAGAAACATCACTAAGGGTCATGAAATGAAATAAAATATGAGAAGCAAGCAACAGAAACTCAGAGGATTTTTTTTTTTTATTGTAACACATTCAAGAAAGACTTTTTTTCTTTACAATATTGTGTTGGTTTTGCCATACATTGACGTGAATCTGCCATGGGTATACATGTGTTCCTCTTTCAGTACCCGCCTCCCACCTCCCTCCCGATTCCATCCCTTTGGGTCATCCCAGTGCACCAGCCCTGAGCACCCTGTATCATGCATCAAACCTGGCTGGCAATTCATTTCGCACATGGTAATTTACATGTTTTAATGCCGTTCTCCCATATCATCCCACCCTTGCCCTCTGCCATAGAGTCCAAAAGACTGTTCTATACATCTGCATCTCTTTTGCTATCTTGCATACAGGGTTATCATTACCATCTTTCTAAATTCTATATATATATGCATTAGTATACTGTATTGTTGTTTTACCTCTGGCTTACTTCACTCTGTATAATAGGCTTCAGTATCATCCACCTCATTAGAGCTGATTTGAATGAATTCTTTTTAATGGCTGAGTAATATTCCATTGTGTATATGTACCACAGCTTCCTTATCCATTTGTCTGCTGATGGACATCTAGGTTGCTTCCATGTCCTGGCTATTATAAACAGTGCAGCGATGAACATTGGGGTACATATGTCTCTTTCCATTCTGGTTTCCTCTGTGTGTATACTCAGCAGTGGGATTGCTGGGTCACATGGCAGTTCTATTTCCAGTTTTTTACAGAATCTCCACACTGTTCTCCATAGTGGCTGTACTGGCTTGCATTCCCACCAACAGTGTAATAGGGTTCCCTTTTCTCCACATCCTCAGAGGATATTTTTTAATAAAAAAAAAATTTAAAAGATGAAGAAACATGGAGACTAGAGGGGTATAACAGTGTTGGCATTGCTTAGACTGTGCTGAGATGTGCTTAGTCACTCAGTCTTGTCTGACTCTTCTCTTTGTAACCCCATGGACTGTAGCCCACCAGACCACTCTGTCCATGAGGATTCTCCAGGCAAGAATACTGGAGTGGGTTGCCATGCCATCCTCCAGGAGATCCTCCCAACCCAGGGGTCAAACCCCTGTCTCTCTCATTGCAGGTGGTGGATTCTTTACCATCTGAGCCACCAGGGAAGCCCCTTGCTTAGACTAGTGGTTCCTTAAAATTTGGCATCTGGAGCAGCAGCAGCAGCATCACTACTCTAGACTAACTGGATCAGGAACTCTAGAAATGGGGCCCAGCAATCGGTGCTTTAATTCACCTTTCAACTGATTTTGAAGCATGCAACAGTTGAGAACCCTTGCCCTACATTTCCCAAAATGTAATGAGCATACAATAATCTGGGTGTCTTGCATTAATGCAGATTCTGATTCAGCAGGTCTAGGATGAGACCTGGGATTCTGCCTGTATGACAAGCTGCCAGGTGATGCTAAGGCTGCTGGTCCATGGGCCACACTTTGAACATCAAGGATACATTTCCAACTCTTTCAGAACAGAATCCATTTTGTCATTTTTAGTTTTCATTCAAAATGAGTAATTTCCTGGTGTTAGTGGTAACATCTGTACACAAATGCATATGTAGCAGAAAAAGAAGATTTGAAACACTTTCTAAAAGGAGCTTTGGGATTCAAATCATCATGCTGGTCTTACTGAATATGGGCAATCCAACAATTTTCTCCAGGTTCTCCAGTACCGTTTCACTAAAAAGCTCACCTTGCTTACCTTGAAGTAACCACCTTTGCAGTGGAACTCCCTAACTCTGAACCCTAATTTCCAGGATGATGACCACATCTTGCTTGGTGTTCTTCCTCATGGACCAGGCATCTGCTTACCCAGACTGAAAAAGCTCTCTCCACATGCCAGCAGTCAATTACAATCCTAGACCCTCAACTCCCTCTCGCAGGTTTAGTCAAAAAAGCCTAGGCAAATGATGAAGTAGCTTAAACTAATCTTCTGCAATTCATTATTTCCTTCTCCCTCACATAAACTTCTCTACTTCTTCCCTTTTATTGACTGTGCTTTTTTCTCTCTGTAGGTGACCAGAGGCCCAAAGGAATGCTCACCTAGACCCTCATAATTAACCCTTTCTCTTCTAAGACCTTCTTTAGAAATCCAACTTCTTCAAAATCCTTCAGCTTTATCAGTAAACTAGAGCTATTATGTGGTACAGTTGATCAGTGAAAAACAAGTTTGAACTGCACAGGTCCACTGATAAGCAGATTTAAAAAAAAAATGGACTACAGTACTACATAACCCACAAATGGTTGAATCTGTGGTTGAGTAAATCCACAGTTGGTTGAATCCTTGGATGTAGAACCTTGCATATGAAGGGCTGGCTGTAAAATCATACATAAATTTTCAACTGGGCAGGATATTTGGCACTCCTATCAATGACACTGTTCAAGGGTAAACTGTACATTCTTTCTAAGGTGATAGGAACTGATAATAATTTATTATACTATCCCACCTAGAGATATTTTAATGAAAAGGCAGACCAGTAGTTCTTAAACTTTGGTGATCCTAAGAATCACCTGCAGGTCTGCAGTCTATTGAAATCTCAAATGTGAGGCAGAGTGTTTCAATGTGGGACTTTCTTCTGGATGTTTCTCAGGCAATGTGCACTGTTTTTTCCCCAATATAGAGCATACTCATTCAAAAATCAGGAACACAGCAAAAGGTATTTTAATTCCCCTGCAAGTATTCAACAATAGACTTAGAATCTATCCTGATTCGAAGACACTCACTGACTCAAGTCAAGCAAGAGCATGGACATTTAGAGTGCAAAGTCAAAGTCAACTATTCTGGGAACAAATACAGGAACAGGTGAGAGAGAACCAGCTCAGTGGTGGGATCCCATCAGCCAGTCTTGCTAAGAGATGTTGCCATATTTTAAGTGTATGTTCATGGCCCTATCTGCTTCTAAGAGTGAGTCATTCTTGCAACTAAAATAAATATTAATATATTTAGCATAAGATGTCTTGAACAAATTCTTTGGCGTCTCAAAATAGCAAGTTTGGGAAGCAAAAGTACTCATTTATGATACGAGATTCACTGTACTGCTATTAATTTTAATAGGACATCCAGATATTTTGTCATTTAAATACTAATCAATTATCGTCCCTGGCATTTTCCAGTCTTTGAATATTTGTCATAGATGAATATAGATTAATGAAAGTAATACTGGTTTCATTCAGAAAGAAACAAATAAAATCATGGCAAGCAGACAAAGCGCTTTCTAGGTAAAAGAGAAAAATAACTTATGAGGCATATGTACCCTCTTTCCCAACTTGTAGAAGATTTTGGATGCTTTCTTAACAATTCAATCAAAAATGAAAGAAACTTTGAAATTTCTCTATACTCAGAATATCTGCCAGGAAACAAACATAAAGACAATCAGACAAGGCAGTTAATGCTTTGAATGTTTTAAAATTTCATATTAAGTGATAGTTTAAAACATTTAATATTTGTGGTAATATCTTTTCATTTTTAATGACATTTATATGATATTTATAGAGAACATGATGGCACCTCACTCCAGTACTCTTGCCTGGAAAATCCCATGGACAGAGGAGCCTGGTAGGCTGCAGTCCATGGGGTCGCTAAGAGTCGGATACAACTGTGCAACTTCACTTTCACTCTTCACTTTTCTGCGTTGGAGAAGGAAATGGCAACCCACTCCAGTGTTATTGCCTGGAGAATCCTAGGGATAGGGGAGCCTGGTGGGCTGCCGTCTATGGTGTCTCACAGAGTCGGACACGACTGAAGCGACTTAGCAGCAGCAGCAGTATATGGTATTTATCCCATGTCAATGTTCCCACAGTTTAATATTTCCTATTCCCAAAGTCTATAATAAGTATAGAACAGTTTTTGCTTGCTATTAAAATATACAATTGTAACACAATATGTTGAGTTGTAAAAATAAATAGCCTTGAAGTTATTGTTATATCTTTTTCACAGAAAACCACTGAAATTTCTAAGATAATTATATCACATAAAAATGAGTCATTATATATTATATTGGTCACACATTATTATTTAAAAATATATCAATAAAATGTTATGAAAAATACAGAATGCGTTATGATTATGGGAAATCTAAGTTTTCAATCCTAAATCCTAGCAATCTGCAAACACAAGAGGAACACAAGAATTTGCATCTTTTACAAGCATTCCAGGTTAATGTGTATGTCCTGAGTGGGCAACACAGCAGAACACTGCCTGAACCCACTGAAGCTAAACTCTGAGTCTCAGGAACTTTAAAGGAGTGCTGTTGTGCTCAGTTGCTCAGTCATGTCTGACTCTTTGCAACCCAGTGGACCATAGCCTGCCAGGGTCCTCTGTCTGTGGAATTTTCCAGGCAAGAATACTGGAGTAGGTTGCCATTTCCTCCTGCAGGGGCTCTTCCCAGCCCAGGGATTGAACCCATGGGTGGTAGGTAAGGGTTAGAGGGACACTGAGAGAAGCACTTTCTGGTTCTTGTAAATATTCTTCAAATTACACCACAGATACTACAGCTAAATCATATTACTCACATATAATATGTCTATCATGGTATGATAGCCATTTCTTTGGTTTCTTGTGATAATTAATGTAAACAATACATCAAATCACCTTCCTAGAATCATGCCTGGCCCATGACAATTCCCTTTCTCCTTTCCCTATCTTGTCCACCTTAACCTTCCATGAACCTAGAGTTCTACAGCTGTGTGTTAACTATGAATTCAGGACATTAACACTGTTCAATAAATCACTCTGTCTCCATCCACATAAGCCTGAGGAAATTGAGACGAGAATAGCTATGATATTCCCACTGATGGCCAAGAGGTATGTACTGAATGCCACTAGATTGTCTGGGTTGCTTTGGGTCTGTGAGAATTCAGCTCACACCTCTGCTGTAAACATGGATACCGCAGTCCTTGCAGCAGATGCCAAAACATTTCTAAATTTCTGAAGTGATGGCTCTACAAGCCTGTGCTTTGAGAATTACAGTCATAAACACAGAAAAGCATGCCCATAAACAGTAGTTTAGGACACTTGCTTGCTTTATACTCTACATTAATTGACTTAACCAAATGATTTATGTTTATGTAAAGTGTAATTTCAACAGGACGTTAAGAAGGTTCTAAGAGAATGCATTATATAAACTAACTTTGCATGAAACATCACAAGCATATCACAGAACATTTTAATTTCAAAATCTTGTGTTTGTAAGTCAGTGTGTGAATTTTTTTATACATGATTTATAGAAAAGTAGACAGTGGAATGTGGCTGTCAGCTAGATTGTATTAATTCCCTAGTTAGAGAGACAGTTAAAAGAAGTAGACACTCTTATGAAAAGAACTGAATACATATTAATATTTCCAAATCTCATTGGATTGTTAGCCTGGCTCTTAGAACACTTCTCATTTCACAGACTTGAGTCACTAATGTTTGGGTTTGTGCTACATCTTTATTCTCTGAATGTATACTTAATTAAAAGTACTTGCTACTACTTGGGAGAGATGAATCTCTGTGAATGATAACTGTGTCAGCCTGGCACTTCCAAAGCCATAATCTGAATACTCTGCATCTGGGTGTATTTTCACAACTGTATACCCTAGGTTCAGGTTCCCTCTTTTTATTGAGAACAGAACTTCACTCAGCTTTTGTACTTAGTGTGCTGAGGCCCTGCCTGAGCCTTGTGTTAAGGAAGTATTCCTAAGTATGCAATGCATGAAAGAATTCATGAGAGTCAGATACCAATATTCTTTTATCTGGCTTCTGAAAAAGTGCTTATGGTTTCCTCTGCAAGCATTTTAGTATCTCCTAAAATTACCCATAGGTTTCTCTGGTGGCTCAGATGGTAAAGAATCCGCCTGAAATGCAGGAGACCTGGGTTCAATCCCTGGGTGGGGAAGATCCCTTGGAGAAGAGAATGGCAACCCACTCCAGGATTCTTGCCTGGAGAATTCCAAGGACAGAGGAGTCTGGCAGGCTATAGTCCATGGGGTCGCAATGAGGTACACACGGCTGAGCAACTAAGCATGCAGTACTGACCTGTGGGGAAGTTCTTCTTTGTGTATGACCTACATCACTCCCATAGGGGTAGAACATAGTTAGCCCTTGCTTTAACCTCTGGACTTCTCCAGGTTAAATATCACACACCCTTCAGCTTATCCTCAAGGTGCCTTAAGTCAAGCCTAGGATGGAGGACTTACATGTTCTAGTACAAGTAAGTCAGCACTGGACAGAGCTGTTATCCAGGTTACTGCTGAGAGCTGAATTGAAATTCAACCAAATAGAATAAACACAGGGTAATTTCATATATATTCAGAATTATATTATATTATGTATAATATATTAGGGAAGCTACTTGCCATTATATGCAGATATTTTTTGTTTGTTCTTTATTTTCACTCTTAAAAAATTAAGGATATAACTTTATCCTTTGTAGTAATATAATTCTGCAGATTTTGACAAACACACCATTAGGTACCCACCATCACAATCAAAATATAAAACAGTTCCTTCATGCCAAAAGATTACTTTATGACTTACGCAGCCCTTCAATAGTCCCCATGTGTGCATGTACATGCTAAGTCATTTCAGTTGTGTCTAACTCGACTACCCTTTGGACTATAGCTCATTGGGCTCCTCTGTCCATGGGATTCTCCAGGCAAGAATACTAGAGTGGGTTGCCATGCCCTACTCCAGGGGATCTTCCCCACCCAGGGATGGAACCTGCATCTCCTGTGTCTCCTGCATTGCAGGTGGACTCTTTACCCTCTGAGCCATCAGGGAAGCTGAGTCCTTGCAACCACTGATCTGTTTTATCTCCCTATAGTTTTGCCTTTTCAAGAATATCATAAGAATGAAATCACAGAGTGTAGCCTTTTGCTTCTGGACTTTTTTACTTAGTATAAGGCAATTAATAATCTTCTGCATTGTCATGTGTATCAGTAGTTCATACATTACTGAGGAGTAATTTTATTTCTTTGTGCAGATGTGCCAGATTTGTTTATTCATTCTCCAGCTGAAGGCCATTTGGGTGGTTTCCAATTGGAGCAATTATGAATAAAATCACTACAAATGTTTGTGGGTAGATTTTTGTGGGAGCACAGAATTTTTTTCTTTTTGTATAATTACCTAGGAGTGAGACAGCTGAGTCTTATGGTAAAAGTATAATTAAAATTATGAGTCTAGCAAAGTTTTTCTAAAGTAGCTATATCATTTTACATCCCCACCTGTAGCACATGAGTTCCAGTTGCTCTACCTCCTACCATGCACTCATTATGATCTTTTTAAATTTGAACTTCTTAATAGGTATTATTGATACTTCCCTGTGATTTTATTTTTCATTTCCCTATGACTAATGATATTGAGGATTTTTTTCATGCATTTATTTGATATTTGCATATCCTCTCTGAAGTGTCTATTTAAATCTTTTATCCATTTTGTATTAGGTTTTTGTGTCTTTTTGAGTTTTGAGAGTTTTTAGTATATTATACAATTTCTTCTTAGCTATATGATTTTTAGATCTGTTTCCCTACTTTATGCCTTGTCTTTCACTCTCCTAATACTGTTTATTGAAAAACAGAATTTCTTAATTTTGATGAAATGCCATTTACCATTTTTTCTTTTATGATTAATAGTTTTGATGTCATAATTAAGGAAGCTCTGCCTAACCCAAAGTCAAAAGTTTTTTTTGCTTATGCTTTGCTTTAGAATATTTTTTATTTTAATTAGAAGCTAATTACAATATGCTTTGCTTTAGAATTTTATGTTCTTAGATTTTACATTTAAGTCTATAATTTATTTTAGTAAATTTTTATAAGGAAAAATTGGTATACATCAAGTTCATTAATTTTCTTGCATATGGATACCCAATTGCCAACATCACTTGTTGAAAAGACAATTCTTTTTCTATAAAATTTTCCTTGTCACTTTGACAACAATCAGCTAAACACACACACACACACACACACATATCTATTACTCCCAGTTCTATTCAATGGACCTATTTGTCTGTCTTTTATGTTAATGCTACCCTTGACTATAGTAGCAACTTTATAGTAAGCCTTGAAATAGTGTCAGACTTTCAAATTTATTCTTTTTCAGGATTGTATTTCAGTCCTTTGAATTTCTATATGAAATTTAGAATCAGATAAGGAGAATTTTGTCCTTCTCTCTTTGACTCAGATATTTTCAGTATGAGAACTTTAAAATACTGAAAATCTCTAATATTGACAAATCATGATGAAATCTCTTTTTGATTACTGCTTCTACATTTTCTAATGGACTCACTAACAAAAATGTATTAAAGATCTAAATGTAAGACCAGAAACTATAAAACTCCTTGAGGAAAACACAGGCAAAACACTCTCCGACATAAAGCAAAGCAGGATCCTCTGTGACTCACCTCCCAGAATATTGGAAATAAAAGCAAAAATAAACAAATGGGACCTAATTAAAATTAAAAGCTTCTGCACAACAAAGAAAACTAAAAGCAAGGTGAAAAGACAGCCTTCAGAATGGGAGAAAATAATAGCAAATGAAGCAACGGACAAACAATTAACCTCACAAATATGCAAGCAACTCCCATAGCTCAATTCCAGAAAAATAAACTACCCAATCAAAAAGTAGACTAAAGAACTAAACAGACATTTCTCGAAATAAGACATACAAATGGCTAACAAACACATGAAAAGATGCTCAACATCACTCATTATCAGAGAAATGCAAATCAAAACCACAATATTAGGTACCACTTTACACCAGTCAGAATGGCTGCCATCCAAAAGTCTACAAGCAATAAATGCTGGAGAAGATGTGGAGAAAAGGGAACCTTCTCACACTGTTGGTGGGAATGCAAACTAGTACAGCCACTATGGAGAACAGTGTGGAGATTCCTTAAAAACTGGAAATAGAACTGCCATATGACCCAACAATTCCACTGCTGGGCATACAACTGAGGAAACCAGAATTGAAAGAGCCACGTGTACCCCAATGTTCATCGCTGCACTGTTTACAATAGCCAGGGCATGAAAGCAACCTAGATGTCCATCAACAGACGAATGGATAAGGAAGCTGTGGTACATATACACAATGGAATATTACTCAGCCATTAAAAAGGATACATTTGAATCAGTTCTACTCAGGTGGATGAAACTGGAGCCTATTATACAGAGTGAAGTAAGCCAGAAAGAAAAACAACAATACAGTAACGCATATATATGGAATTTAGAAAGATGGTAATGACAACCCTGTATGCGAGAGAGCAAAAGATATGCAGATGTATAGAACAGTCTTTTGGATTCTATGGGAGAGGGCAAGGGTGGGATGATATGGGAGAACGGCATTAAAACATGTAAATTATCATATGTGAAATGAATCTCTCACCCAGGATTGATGCATGATACAGGGTGCTCAGGACTGGTGCACGGGATGACCCAGAGGGATGGAATTGGGAGGGAGGTGGGACAGGGGTTCTGGAAGGAGAACACATGTACACCCATGGCAGATTCATGTCAATGTATGGCAAAATCAACAAAATAACGTAAAGAAAATAAATAAATATATTTACAAAAAAGTATATCTAAATAGTTGATTTTGGTAGACCTTGAAATAAAGGTTAAGACTTCATGTACAAAAATAATAACTGAATCAGTCATAAGTGAGCATTTCTTTTCTATACCCTGTCACTTTGTGGGTAATTTTAAACATACCAGAGGACAAGTTTCTCAGTGTACCTGAAGAGATTAATCCATCTTTTTTGCATTCAACTTCACATTTAGGCTTTTGTTCTCATTTTTATACATGCTTATATTTTCCTTGTTTAATGAAAAAGTATAATTTTCATGTATTTTGTGTTATAAGACAATGGCACCCACTCCAGTACTCTTGCCTGGAAACTCCCATGGACGGAGGAGCCTGGTAGGCTGCAGTCCATGGAGTCGCCAAGAGTCAGACACGACTGGGCGACTTCACTTTCACTTTTCACTTTCACGCACTGGAGAAGGAAATGGCAACCCACTCCAGTGTTCTTGCCTGGAGAATCCCAGGGACCGGGGAGCCTGGTGGGCTGCCGTATATGGGGTCTCACAGAGTCGGACACGACTGAAGTGACTCAGCAGCAGCAGCAGCACTCATACTCATAGTTCCATATAAACAAGTGAGAACAAGTGTTATGTAACCTCTTAGTCCAAGAAGTGCATCTCTGAATATTTTTTTTATTAAATTTTCATTTTAATTTTATCCAATGTTAGACTTGATGCCTACCTTGTTCCCTAGATCAAATGCATCATAGTGTCTAGGGGTGGGATCCAGTCGTCTCCCATTTTTTAAAATGAAACTTTGTGTGACTGCAACGGTTAGCCACACAATACCACTAACATGAGAAATCTAAAATGTTCAAATTCATAGAAACAAGGAGTAGAATGGTGGTTACCAGAGGCTGCAAGAAAGTGAAAATGGAAATATATAAGGAAAAGGGTACAAAGTCTCAGCTATACAGGATGACTAGTCTTACAAATAATATACAATGTGTGTGGGTGCTCAGTCACTTCAGTCATGTCCAACTGTGTGCGCCCCTATGGACTGTAGCCTGTCAAATCCCTCTGTCCATGGGGATTCTCCAGGCAAGAATACTAAAATGGGTTGCCCTGCCCTCGTCCAGGGGTCTTCCCGACCCAGAGATCAGACCCCTGGCATCTCCTACAGATTTGGCATCGCAAGTGGATACTTTACCGCTGAACCACCCTAGAAGCCCCTAATATATAGCATAGTGCCTATAATTAGCAATACTGCACTGTACACTGAAAATTTTGCTGATAGATGGATCTTACATTAATGTTTTTTAATTTTTTGTTTTTTGTCACTTTACAATATTGTATTGGTTTGGCCATACATTGACATGAATCCACCATGAGTGTACATTAAATATTTTTATCACAAAAAGTAATAATAATAAATATGGAAATTAAGAGAGAATTTTGAGGGTGATGTTTATGCTTGTGGCATATATTATGTTAATGGTTTCATAGATGTATGCATACATCAAAATGCATCAAATTGAATACATCAAATATGCAGATTTTTGTATGTCATACCATATCTCAGGAAAATGCTTTAAAATCATATGTATATAATTTTAATATACATATTATATGAATATAAAATATATTTATACATATTATTTACCATATCAGTTCAGTTCAGTGGCTCAGTCATATCTGACTCTTTGTGACCATGACCCCATAGACTGCAGTACACCAAGCTTTCCTGTCCATCACCAACTCCCAAAGTTTACCCAAACTCCTGTTCATTGAGTCGGTAATACCATCTAACCATCTCATCCTCTGTCGTTCCCTTCTCCTCTTACCTTCAATCTTTCCCAGCATCAAGGTCTTTTCCAATGAGTCACTTCTTCGCATCAGGTGGCCAAAGTATTGGAGTTTCAGCTTCAACATCAGTCCTTCCAATGAACATTCAGGGCTGATTTCCTTTAGGATGGACTGGTTGGATTTCCTTGCAGTCCAAGGGACTCTTAAGAGTCTTCTCCAACACTACAGTTCAAAAGCATCAGTTCTTCGGCACTCAGCTTTCTTCATTGTCCAACTCTCACATCCATATATGACCACTGGAAAACCATAGCCTTGACTAGACAGACCTTTGTTGACAAAGTAATGTCTCTACTTTTTATTATGCTGTCTAGGTTGGTCATAACTTTCTTTCCAAGGAGTGAGCATTTTTTAATTTCATGTCTGTAGTCATCACCTGCAGTGATTTTGGAACCCCCCAAAATAAAGTCAGCCACTGTTTACACTGTTTCCCCATCTATTTCCCATGAAGTGATGGGACCAGATGCCATGATCTTAGTTTTCTGAATGTTGAGCTTTAAGCCAAGTTTTTCACTCTCTCCTTTCACTTTCATCAAGAGGCTCTTTAGTTCCTCTTCACTTTCTGCCATAAGGGTGGTGTCATCTGAATGTCTGGGGTTATTAATATTTCTCCTGGCAATCTTGATTCCAGCTTATGCTTCCTCCAGCCCAGCATTTCTCATGATGTACTCTGCATATAAGTTAAATAAGCAGGGTGACAATATACAGCCTTGACATACTCCTTTCCTTACTTGGACCCGTCTGTTGTTCCATGTCCAGTTCTAACTGTTGCTTTCTGACTTGTGTACAGACTTCTCAAGAGGCAGGTCAGGTGTTCTGGTATTTCCATCTCTTTAAGAATTTTCCACAGTTTCTTGTGATCCACACTGACATAGGCTTTGGCATCGTCAATAAAACAGAAATAGATGTTTTTCTGTAACTCTGTTGCTTTTTTGATGATCTGACAGCTGTTGGAAACTTGATCTCTGGTTCCTCTGCCTTTTCTAAATCCAGCTTGACTCTGGAAGTTCTTGGTTCACATATCGTTGAAGCCTGGCTTAGAGAATTTTGAGCATTACTTTGCTAGTGTGTGAAATGAGTGCAATTGTGTGGTAGTCTGAGGATTCTTTGGCATTGCCTTTCTTTGGGATTGAAATAAAAGCTGACATTTTCGAGTCTTGTGGGCACTGCTGCATTTTCCAAATTTGCTGGCATATCGAGTGCAGCACTTTTCACAGCATCATCTTTAAGGATTTGAAATAGTTCAACTGAAATATCATCACCTCCACTAGCTTTGTTAGCAGGGATGCTTTTTAAGACCCACCCACTTGACTTCAGATTCAAGGATGTCTGGCTCTAGGTGAGTGATCACACCATCGTGATTATCTGAGTCATGAAGATCTTTTTTGTGTAGTTCTTCTGTGTATTTTTGCCACCTCTTCTTAATATCTTCTGCTTCTGTTAGGTCTCTACCATTTCTGTCCTTTATTGAGCCCATCTTTGCATGAAATGTTCCCTTTGTATTTCTAATTTTCTTGAAGAGATCTCTAGTCTTCCCCACTCTATTGTTTTCCTCTGTTTCTTAGCACTGATCACTGAGGAAGGCTTTCTTCTCTCTCCTTGCTATTCTTCGGAACTCTGCATTCAAATGGGTATATCTTTCCTTTTCTCCTTTGCTTTTTGCTTCTCTCCTTTTCACAGCTCTCTGTAAGGCTTCCTCAGATATCTATTTTGCCTTTTTGCATTTCCTTATCTTGGAGATGGTCTTGATCACTGCCTCCTATACAGTGTCACAAACCTCAGTCCCTAGTTCAGGCACTCTATCAGATCTAATCCCTTGAATCTATTTGTCACTTCCATTGTATAAACATAAGGGAATTGATTTAGGTCATACCAGAATGGTCTAATGGCTTTCCCTACTTTCTTCAATTTAAGTCTGAATTTGATAATAAAGCATTTATGATCTGAGCCACAGTCAGCTCCCGGAGATTTTTTGCTGACTGTATAGTGCTTCTCCATCTTTGGTTGAAAAGAATATAATCAGTCTGATTTTGGTATTGACCATCTGGTGATGTTCATGTGTTGAGTCTTCTCTTGTGTTGTTGGAAGAGGGTGTTTTCTATGACCAGTGCGTTCTCTTGGAAAAACTCTGTTAGCCTTTGCCCTGGTTCATTCTATACTCCAAGGTCAAATTTGCCTGTTACTCCAGGTGTTTCTTGACTTCCTACTTTTGCATTCCAGTCCCCTATAAAGAAAAGGACATCTTTTTTCAGTGTTTGTTCTAAAAGGTCCTGTAGGTATTCATAGAACCGTTCAACTTAAGCTTCTTCAGCATTACTGGTCAGGGCATAGACTTGAATTACCATGATATTGAATGGTTTGCCTTGGAAATTAGATTTTTTGAGATTGCATCCAAGTGCTGCATTTTGGACTCTTTGGTTGACTATGATAGCTACTCCATTTCTTCTAAGGGATCCTTGCCCACAATAGTAGATATAATGGTCATCTGAGTTAAATTCACCCATTGCAGTCCATTTTAGTTCGCTGATTCCTAAAACGTTGACATTCACTCTTGCCATTTCCTGTTTGACCAATTCCAATTTACCTTGATTCATGGACCTAACATTCCACATTCATATGTAATGGTGCTCTTTACAGCATTGGACCTTGCTTCCATGACCAGTCACGTCCACACCTGGGTGTTGTTTTTGCTTTGGCTCCATCTCTTCATTCTTTCTGGAGTTATCTCCACAGATCTCCAGTAGCAGACTGGGCACCTACTGAACTGGGGAGTTCATCTTTCAGTGTCCTATCTTTTTGCTTTTTCATACTGTTCATGGGGTTCTCAAGGCAAGAAAACTGAAGTGATATTTATGTTTACCATATAAATACATATATACACAGGGAAGAAGGATGAAAGAGGATAAAATATAAAATGTAGTTAATATGTTGTACCATTTTTTCAGCTTTAAATAAAAAATGCAATAAGATATCCAACTTACCAGAATATAAAATAAATGCTACTCTTTTGAATGTAGTTGATAAGTTGATTGGGAGACTCAAAATTATTTGAGCTATGTTGTCAATGTTTTCTCTTGTTTTTAAATAAAGAGCTCATAAAGTAAGTTTGGAAGTGTTTCCGCTTCTGATAATTCTGGGAATTTGAAAATGATTAGTAATCATTCTTTAAATGTTAGATAGAATTAATCAGTAAAGCCATCTGGTCCTGGACTTGAATTTGTTGGGAGATTTTTGGTTACTGATTTAATCTCCTTATTAGCGAACATTCTATTAAATTTATAGTCTCTGTTTCTTCAGGCTTAGGTTGTCCTTCTTTTTCCAGTTCCTTCGGATATAAAGTTGTTGTTGTTATTGTTCAATCGCTAAGTCGTGTCTGACTCTTTGCAATATAAAGTTACTTTGTTTGCTTGAGATCTTTCTGTTTTCTTAATATAGGTGTTTATCACTGTAAAATTCCTTCATAGAACTGCTTTTGCTGCATCTCATAAATTTTGGTGTATGTAGTTTTATTTTCATTTATCTCAAGATTTATTTTCAAAATTTCTCTTTTTATTTATTTGATCCATAAATATTTCGGTAGTTCAGTTCAGCTCAGTCGCTCAGTCTTGTCTGACTCTTTGTGACCCTGTGGACTGCACACCAGGCTTCTCTGTCCATCACCAACTCCCAGAATTTGCTCAAACTCATGTCCATCAGGTCAGAGATGCCATCTAACCACCTCCTACTATGTCGTTCCCTTCTCCTCCTGCTTTCAGTCTTTCTCAGGCTCAGGATCTTTTCCAATGAGTTCAGTAGCATGCTGTTTAATTTTCATTTGTTAATTTTCCAGTTTTCTTCTTATAACTAATTTCTAGGTTTGTTATCACCAGGGTCAGAAAAAATGCTTGATATGATCTAAAGCTTTTCTAAGTTTATTAAATCTTGCTTTGCAGTCTAACATATGATCTATCCAAGAAAATTTTCCATGTGCATTTGAGAAAATTGTGCAACCTACTGTTAGTATTCTGTATATGTCTTTTTGGTCTATCTGGTTTAATATGTAGTGTAAATCAATTTTTTTGTACTGATTTTTTTTTAATCTGGATGATTTAACTGTTGTCAAAATTTGGTCTTAAAATCCCCTGCTATTCACTTTTCACAGAATTAGAATAAAAAATTTGCAATTTGTATGGAGACGCAAAAGACCCTAAATAGCCAATGCAATTCTGAGAAAGAAAAAACAGAGCTAGAGGAATCAGGCTCCCTGACTTCAAATTACACTATACTACAAAGCTTTGATAATCAAACCAGCATGGTATTGGCACAAAACTGAAATAAGAGAGGCTTAGTCATCCTTTAAAACTTAAAAATTTAAGTAATTAGGCACTAACAATTCAAAAATAGAGAGAAGAATGGAAAATTGTATATTTAAGTTAAATCTACTGAAACATTTTTCTTACTTAGATTAAGTATCAATTACTTAATTCTCACCTACAAAAACAAGACAATTTTAGTGACTAACATAGATAATTATTTCAGGGAAAAAATCTCAAGAAAATAAGCACATATGAACAATTTACAGCTTTATAAATAATTTTAAACATTTTTATTAAATTTCCCAAATTTTAGTGAACACAAAATCTTTCAGCAAATTATCATTTTGCTGTCAACATTTAGTGTATACAAACTAATTTACTTTTTAAGCCAAAGAAAGCAAATATATATATATATATATATATATATATAAAACTATAGTTCACTCAGAGTTCCTTATTCACATTTTAAAAGCACCAAAAAAAAAAAACTTCAATATACATAATTTTATTTAGAATACCTAGCATATTCTTCCCATCTCTATCTTATTTCTCCCTCTATCTGGCAAAGATTCTTTTATTTAAATTAGAAAGAAATATTTTATTTAATACTCATATTAATTTTCCTATCAGTGTCCTCAGTGGAAGATGTTGGATTCATTCATATATAATTTGTATGCTAATAAGAATCCTTAGAAGTGTAACTTTCTTTACCAAAATCCTACTTATGTCTTCAGTTGGTAAACTGTCTCACAATATAGTATTCCAGAAGCTATTTTCTTAAGCTCTAATATTTATGATACAAAATTGAATATTTTTAAAGGGTTCTCTACTTTCAGCAAGAACAGATTTAGCACTTACTATGTGTCAAATAATGAGCTGTGCTCTAAATAAACAAACAAATGAAATGGATCTATGGAGGTTCATAGTATAATACATTTTAAAATATTCACTTTATATCACTTTTAATCTCTGAAGCGCAAGCGCCATCTTAGTAAGTATTATTTTCAGATTGCTGTGCCACAGATTTGTCCCAGGTTAAACTGTCATCCATGGAAAACTTCCATAAGAAAAGACCTTCATAATTTCAGAGAAGCAAAAATCATGAATGAGAATTTAAAACTTATGCTACACTCTAACTGATCACACAACTCAACTAAAAATAAATCTTTCAGGAAACAAAAATGCATTGTTTGGTTTATCACATTTACAAAAAGTAATTGACTGATTTTTCTCCCTTTTTCAAAAGGTTATTTGGTGTCATGTGGAAATAGTCACATCATTTGGGAGATAATGTCTGCTCTTGAATAAATATCCTTTAAGGTTCCAATGTTTTTCTCTCCTTTCAAATAGCCACACTCAACTGTGGAATGAAAGGCCTACTTTAAAATGAATTGAATGAAATATGCTTTTCAAAGTCCTACTTCATTTAAATATTTTCACTTTCAGAAGACACAGCTGAAGTAAACACAGCAGTTATGGAACATATTGAAAAAAATTATCCATATATATGAAATTATCATTCATTGTGATAAAATGGAGAAAATGTGATTTTGTCCTGAGATTCCAGAACCCCTTCTGGTTAAAAACAAATCAAAACAAACAAAAAAGTAGGAAACTTTCTACATTTGCTTCTTCTCCTTTTTTCCTCTGCTTTTACCTAATGATCTATTTGTCAGAGCTCATAGGAGAAAAGGAATGTGTTCTCAGGATTAATTCTGTACTGACTAGCAGGAGACAACTTTCTTTGACTTTGCAATCATCATGCTCCATAGCCTTGGATAAGCAACATTATTTTTTATGCCTCAGTTTAATATTCTGAATACCATTAGGTGGGCTATTTCAATGTGATTTACACATTTGGGTAAATACGACTTGGCTCCAGCACTTACATTTTATCATTTATCACATCAAAGCATAAGTCTCTCATTTTCGGAAATTTGTTTTTGTTCTCCCATGATTTGAAGATGACATTGATTCAAGTAGATTTAGGTTGAAGACATGTGTTACTTTCTGCACTAGGTAATTGGCAGCCTCATGGTTTACTCCCTTCTCCACTGATACACTGTAACCTTGATTTTTTTTTTACTTGATTATCTAGCCAAAATTCTACCCCACAAATTTAACTTATACACAGTATATAGCAAACTCTCATTTATAGATAACTAATATGTATTTACATCCTTACAAGTGCCATGAACTATAGAAAATTATAAAATAAACACTAAAACTTGTAAGATAATATCTGCCCTTAAGGAGTTTTCATTTATAGTGGAGAAGGTGGAAGCATGAGGTCAACTAAGAATACCAGGCAGAGAGGTGCAGACTAGAAGTCCTAACCCAGATCAGTGAAAAGAGTTACACTTCCTGGTTTCTCTAGACTAAATCTGGTTTATGTCCATGTCTGGATTTAGGCATTCCCCATTCCCTTTCACACACACAAAGTATCCAAGTTTCAATAACAGACTGCTGGGGGAAACTCTATGTTGGTGTTAAACATGAATTGTATAATATTTTTGTTAGAAAATAGGAGAGAGAAATAACATTATGAAGTATGTGAAAAAATGATATAAATGTGTTGGTTCATTTCACAAACAGTAAATCAATTTCCTTCTTACCCTTCAGTCAGAGTTGTTGGCATTTGGCATCAACATTGTCACATGAACTTGTCTGTCAGCTGTAATTATGACAAGAATTTGTTTTCAAAAGGTTCAAAAAGATGAGATGAAAATGTCACACAAACCAATGATAGGTCTCACTGGCATCCCAGTTTTTCAGAGGTAGCTTGACATATTGTTAGAGACACAATTTGGAACACAGGGCTCCAGATTCAGATCCCATTTCTGCCCTTTACAGCTCTTTGATTTTGAGAAAAAGTAAAATTTTTATGTTTCCCTTATTTTTAAATTCAGCAGCACCACAAGTTTTCAGAATTAAATAAAATTAGAATATATGGACGTCCTCAGTAAAGTAAGTGTAGATAGTGTGTGTGTGCTCAGCAGCTAAGTCATGTTCGATTCTTTTGCAACCCCATGAACTATAGCCCATCAGACTCTATACATGAGATTCTCCAGGCAAGAATATTGGAGCGGGTTGCTATTTCCTTCTCCAGGGGATCTTCTTGACTCCAGGGTCAAACCTGAGTCTCTTGGGTCTCCTGCATTGGCAGGCAGATTCTTTACCACTGAACCATGTGGGGAAGCCCCCATCAGTTAAAATTAGTTGACTCTAAATGTGACCCAGCATGTTCAGACTCTTGAAATATCAACAGTATTCTATGAACCAGTCAATAAAAGCCTTGCAGAGAAAGCAGCCCTATATTGACTGCCACTCTGCTAGGGCCAGAAAAGTGTATGATAGGTAAGCTCATTCCCAATCAGAAGAGGAAATTTAAGGCTTGTTTGGTGTCCACTGAAAAAGCATGCACAAGCTAAGAGTTTGTGCATTTGGTGGGAATTTTTAGGACTTCAAGCTTGGGAGACAGCATCTCAAGTAATCCTGACAGAATTGCTCAGAGGAGGTTAAGGTGGGGACCCAGGTTATATAGAAGTTTTGCAACAAAAGGTAGGTAGTCTGAAGGTCAAAAGATTATTAGAAATGAAAGAAAATCATATACCCCAAGTTAAGGAATTTGGTGCTTCAATGTATGGGAAGATGCAAGAATTTGGGCACTCTGAAATCATTCCTTTGATATGCATCTCACTTATCTGGAGCCAGTATCTTGTGTTTTCAGATCCTGAGTTTCCTCAGAGCTCACCATAAGGAGTGACTGCAGTTTGATGGATGCTCGAGGGCAGATATTCTTTCCTTTCTGAGTTCCCACTGAATCTGCAGGAAATAATCCATTTCTCACTGGACTAGCACATGTGTCTACACCCTATACCTCTAGTCTGTGTCAGTACCACTTAAAAACTGTTAACATCATTAACCTTAAAAAAAGAAAAAATGAAACCCAGAGGAAATGGAAGCAGACCCACAATCTGTCTGAAATAAATGACTGCATTAAGACACTGACTTCTGGAAGATTTGAACTGCCTCAGTGACTCTTCTCTCCTGAGTCTTCTCCTGGCATCAGATCTGTGGGAGAAGGAGAATATCAAGTTTTTTCCTCTTAAGTCACCATGAGCTTAGTCATCGTATTGCCTCCAGATCTGGATTTTAGTTAAGGCACTTGTGGTAAACAAATAACCTGGTTCCAAAATCTCTTCATGTTTACTCCCCAAAAGACCCACCCTATTGATTCTTTTCATGTTCTAATTCATAACTTTGTTTGTGAATTTTGGAGAAATACAGTCATATTTGAAAACAGAACTAAAGTTGTATTTAGTTAAATACATAACCACTACTTACTATCTGGGATCTTTAAGAAAACTTTTAAAAATAAAAAAAAATATTATACTTTCTTCTCTACATAATGCTGGCTTAAAAAAAAAAAAAAGCACAATGTGACAGTTGCAAGTTAAGTTTTATTTGGGGCAAAATGAGGACTGCAGCCTGGGAAATATCGCCTCAGATAGCTCTGAGAAACTGCTCTGAAAAGGTAGGGGGAAGGTTAGTGTATACATATATGATTTTGGAATAAATGCAATCAAGCACATATTTTTTCCAGAAGCTTTCTGCTAGTCACAAGAAACAGATGTCACCATGAAGGATTTTAGTACTTTTCTTGATATGAAGCGATGCAAGAACTGGGCTCATAAAATCAGCTCCTGGAAACATCTGTCTGAAGACCTCTCATGCCAGTTTTTCCCCAAGCACAGAGTGCCTCATCTTGCTCTCCACCCTAAACTTCTTTCAGGGCTGTGGAAGGTCAGCAGCTGCAGCAACACATGGTTTAATCCTTATAAAGGTAGATGACAAGCACCCATAGCAAATGCCAGTTTATACTTGAGAATAGTTTCTGGGATTTAGGCATATTCCAAAGTTCCAGAGAAAATACTGGTTGAAAAATTTCTTAATGAACATCTAGACCACCCAAATTTGGCACCTCATGATGATAGGGCTGTAGAGCAATTCTTCCACTTAACACATATTGAAGCAGAAGACCGGGGCTTAGGCTTCAGCTCTGTCACTAAATTGTACTACTGAGCCCAATTTGTTTAACTTCTCTGGTCCTCAGTTTTACTCTCCTGAACAATCAAAAAGTGAAGTCATTCTCTAAGGTTCTTTCTAGATCTCCAAAGTTTATGATTTTTCCATTCTAAATCCGTCAATTCATATTTATTTAAGAAACATTTACTATAGTCAAAGGACATCTTTAGTCTTTTCTTATGTACTCACTTTATAACATTGTATTTTGCTTCAATATATGATAATCATTTGGGCTGTGGAACAATCTTGCTGAAAAACATCAATCAATGAATATTCAGCTCTGTTAGCATAAATTCTTATAAAAGCTTTTGATCATTTTTGTCTTCAAAAATTGCTCTTTTGAAAAAAGCAACACTCCAATCCTAAAAACTTCATATCAGCTAGTTGAAGGCTAAATCCTAGTAACAAAATGTCTATTTGGAAGCACTTCTTTCTATTTATTTCACTGAAAATATCAGATATCTTTCTTTCTATACATAAACTCTTGATTTCCATTTCCCAGAAACATTTCCCCTGAAAATCACTACAAATGATGACTCCAATTAGATATAAAAATTAATTAGAAAAATCTAAATGTATACATAGGCTGATTAGGAAGTAGGAATCATGGAGACAAGGTAGTCTTTAGTCATAGCAGGCAGTGTATCCCTGGAATTGTACTTAATTTTTTCACAGAGTACTGAGATAATCAAATGGAAAACAAACCTAGGGTTAGCCCAAGTGGGGAAGTCTAACTAGAGATTTCACTGAAATAACTGGACAAATCAGTATAAAAATGATCTAGAAATAAACCCATCCCCCACCAACCTCAATTCTTAAAAAGAAATTTGGGTATCTCCAAGCCTGGTAATGATGCAGTCGGGGGGTGGGGGGGAAAAGATTCCTTTTGAGATGCTGAAACCACAAGTCTCTTTTCAGGAGTTTGCAACATGGGTTCATGTTACCTAGTTTTTGACAAAGAAAATTTAAAAAGATGAAATTAGTTGAAAGTGATCTGGCACACTGTTGCTCCTTGGCATGTTGCAGAAATAAACAACTAACTTTCTGGTTACACGGTGAATCCAAAGGTGATTTGGAACAAATTAGCAAACATTTCTCATTCTTCAACAACTTTACCACCACCTTAAGAAAATCCTGTTTTATGATAGCTCTATAATCACTATGTGAGAAGTACCCCTTGAGTTCATGTAAAAGCTCAGCTTGAACAACCATGAACATCAGCCTGGCTTCAGGGTTCTCAAAGAATGTGGCGATTCCAAACACACAAAACTGATAAAATTGTACCCACACACAAAATATATCAAACCCCCAAAATCCTAGGGATAAGATGAAGAAGAAACATGAACAGCAGTCAGAGGGGATAGACTTAAAGATTCTTTGCTGGATCAAACTTTAGTCAGATTTTTTAACATCTCCTGTGCACTTTCTTATAAAATTCAGTTTTAATAAGAACTCTGCATGTGAGTTTAGCAAGAACTTCCCACTTCAGTATCTGGTTATCCTGGTGATTAGAATCTTCATCCTTTCCCAGATAATGCCTTATTACTCCAGTTTGTTTTTAGTAAGAATTGTTAGGTCATTTTAGCCAGAATCTAATAAAAATCCCTCATGTTTTCTCTTATTTTTCCATCCCCTGAACCCTGCCTTTGGCTTTAAATTCTGTTGCCCAGTGCAAATTCACACATAAATAAATATTTATTGATTAGTAGGACTGTTATGAGAATTCAGTGAAGAAATGATGAAATTTTCAATAAATGTTAGAAGGGTACTTGATTATCTTTTTAGGGCAAAAAATAAAGAGAAATATATAGAAAAAAGTAAATACATATGAATTTGAACCATATGTGAAAGATAATTATAGTATAACAATTTTAGAAGAAAACAAAAGAGTATTTTTATGGTAAGTACCAAAATCAAGATTGATAAATACTTCTATAATAAAATTGAGAACTTTATTCACTGATACACTTCCAAAATTGATGATCAAGCAAAAAATGATTCCTTTCAAATATTATTGCTCATTGACAATGCACTTGGTCACCCAAGAATTTTGATGGAGATGGACAATGAGATTAACATTGTTTTCATGCCTGCTAACACAACCTCTATTCTGCATCCATGAATCAAGGAGTAATTGTGACTTTCAAGTCTTATTGTTTAAGAAATGAATTTTGTAAGGTGAGAGCTGCCATTGATAGCGATTCCTCTGATGGATCTGGCAAAGCCAATTGGAAACTTTCTGGAAAGAACTACCATTCTAGATGCCATGAAGAGCATCCATGATTTATGAAAAGTCAAATTGTCAACATTGACAGGTATTCCTGAAAATCCTCATTCTGTCTTATTTTAAGAAATTGTCACAACTATCCCAGCCTTCAACAATACCACCCGTAATCAGTCAGCAACCATCATCATCCAGGCAAGACTCTCTACCAGCAAAAAGATTATGATTCACTAAAGGCTCAAATAATGGTTAACATTTCCTAGTAATAAAGTATTCTAAAATTAAATTTCATGAGTGCTCAGTCGTGTCCAAGTATTACAACCCCTGGAGCATAGCCAGCCAGGCTCCCCTGTCCATGGGATTTCCCAGGCAACAACGCTGGAGTGGGTAACCATTTCCTCCTCCAGGATTTTTCCAACTCAGGGATTGAACATTTTAGGTGGACTGTTTACTGCTGTGCTACCAGGGAAGCCCTGCACACTTTAATAGACTACAGTATGACAAAAACTTAACTTTTACATGCCCTATGAAAACAAAAATTTCATGGGACTCACTTTATAGTGATAGTCATTTTACTGTGGGTGGTCTGGAACTGAACCCACAATATCTCAATGTGTGCCTGTATATAGCAAAACTATTAAAAAAGCAAGGAAATGATAAACCCCAAATTCAGTATACTTGTTATTCCCAATGAAGGAGAGAGAATAGAATAAGTGTAGGACAAATAATAAAGTTCAAAGATAATCATAATTTTTTACTTTTTAAGCTGGTGGTGGTTTCACAGATATTTGTCATTATCTTTTATACCTACACAAAGTAGGTATAAACTTTCTTGAGTATACTCAATGTTAAGTAAAGAAGTAAGAAAATAAAAAGAAAAGAAGGTATTTATATCTTTTATCTGTTCTGTACACAACTCACTCTCCAGCAAGCATCTTGTGAGAATGTTTATGAAAAACTATATAAAAACAAATTGGATTCTAAAGCCAAGTATCTCATTCATTACTTTATGTGTGTTTTACAGATTTAACATAGTGGCTAGAAGCAAAATAATAAAAATCTAAGTTTCTCTGTCTTCTCTGTTGTGATTAAAGGGTGATTGATAAGATGTTGCCTTCCTTATGACTGGAGGAAGTCAGAACAGTATTATATTATGCTTTATAGTTTACACTCTGCCAATAGGTTTTATTTTAATTAGGGGATTTGTAGAAAAAAAATATTATGAACTGTGAAGTATAAAAAAAATATCTTGGATCCTTTGAAGTTTGCTGACAGTTCTCTTGTGCTTTGACAATTTTCTTTGTGCTGTTTTTTATAAAATGTATTTATTTTTCCACCCTGTAAGAAAAATAAGAGCTAAAAAAAAAAAAGAAAAATAGGAGCTAATTATATGTAGTATTCCAAAAACAGATAAAAGTGTCACCCAGCTATGTGACCTTAGGCAAAATCATTATTCACTATAGGTTTCAATTACTTTATTTGCAAATTAGAGTGGTGGACATCAGCTCTAAATTTCTTTGTCTGTGAGGATAATCCAAAGAGACTGAAAACCTTTTATAAATACATCATTATCTACAATTACAAACCTGCAAGCTGTATTCTATTATGGGTAACATAAAGCAGGAAATTCATTTCAGTAATATTCACTGCATTGCAGCAGTTTGCAGTGAACAATACAATACCTTTTCACAGATATAAGTGGGAACCTGAAGGAGCATTGGGTTTCTTGTTCCCATGGAGATATAACCTCAATTAAAATTCTATTCTCATCTCTATGAAACTGTGCAGAAGAATCCAAAAATCAAGAATGATACTGAGAAACCTGCTGAGCTTTGTAACAGTCCATACTCTTCTGAACTGATTTAATTAACTCTTATTAATCAGAATGTGCATCATAATAGCTTCTGGAGTATTTCCAAATTATGTATTACCAAACCCTACCCGGGGCCACTAAGTCAGAATTTCCCGGGGTGTGTCCCTGGTATATGGATTGCATTGGGTGATCCAAGGGTGGAAATACTGATTTAATGAAACTCAGCTTCCAGATATAAATCTGCAATGGATTAAAAAAAAAGCAGAGAATAGAATCAAGACATCTTTAACAATAAAAAATGTTAATACCCTCAAAGAGCAGTCCGCAACTCTTCATTGTCATTTGTTGGAAAATTTTCATACTAACTGTACAAAATAGCAATGACTATGATTGGAAGAAAAGTTATGACCAACTTAGACAGCATAATAAAAAGCAGAGACATTACTTTGCCAATAAAGGTCCGTATAGTCAAGGCTATGGTTTTTCCAGTAGTGTTGCATGGATGTGAGAGCTGGACTATAAAGAAAGCAGAATGCTGAAGAATTGATGCTTTTGAACTGTGGTGTTGGAGAAGACTCTTGAGAGTCCCTTGGACTGCAAGGAGATCCAATCAGTCCATCCTAAAGGAGATCAGTCCTGAATATTCATTGGAAGGACTGATGTTAAAGCTGAAACTCCAATACTTTGGCCACCTGATGCGAAGAACTGACTCGTTGGAAAAGACCCTGATGCCGGGAAAGACTGAAGGCGGGAAGAGAAGGGGACAACAGAGGATGAGATGGTTGGATGGCATCACCAACCCAGTGAACATGAGTTTGAGTAGCTCTGGGAGTTAGTGCTGGCATGCTGCAGTCCATGGGGTCACAAAGAGTAGGACACAACTGAGCAACTGAACTGAACTGATGATGGGAAGTGGGACTTTGGGTCTCTGCAAAGAACAATTTACCCACCTATGCAGCAGTTATAATAAATACCAAGTTTTAAAGCAGCCTATCTATTAAAACATTGTAAGGAAAAGATGAACAATTAGTAAACTACAAATTCAAAGGAGGGTGATTTCTATTACCTATAGGACAATAAAAACTGATATTTATTGGATATTTATCCAGGTCCAGACATCATGCTAGTAACTTAATAGATTCTTTCTAGTCTTAGTCAGTTAATTCCCCATTAAAAGATGAAGAAATGGAAGCTAATTGAGGTTAACTACTTCCCCATGCTTGAAATTAATAAATAGCCAAGTCAATGCATGTAAAATCAGGTCTTATGATTGCACATTTTGCTGGATATGATATCAGTGATGTCATTCCCCATTACTTGGAATTATATGGACAGAAAGAAAAAAGTTTTCATTATGCTACTATCTCAACTGTTGATACAGACATCATTGGCCTTATAGAAAGCATATGCCCAAAGCAAAGAGAAAGAACAAAGGGAGATGCCTTTGCTCTGTAGCCATCCCAAGAAAGAAAAGAAAATTCCAGAAAACAAAGTGCATAGACAGTTTTCCTTCCTCTCCAATGTGGCATGTGGAGGTAGAGTGAACTATAAGCCAGTTTGGTTTTCCTAAAAGTATTATTTGGATGTGGGTGTAGGTTGGATTTGACCACAAATACAGACAGGTGTCAAAATGAAAAGTTCATGCAAGGCATAGAGTGAAAGGCCAAACTGGAAGGATTAGGAGACCCTGAAGATGGGTAGGCAGTGGGAAGTCTTTTATGGAAAAGAATAAGTCAAAAGAGGGGCTTCCCTTGTGGCTCAGTGGTGAATCATCAACCTGCCAATGCAGGAGACATGGATTCGATCCCTGAGTAGGAAAGATCCCCTGGAGAAGGGCATGGCAACCCACTCCAGTATTCTTTCCTGGGAAGTCCCATGGACAGAGGAGCCTGGTTGGCTACAGTCCATGGGGTCACAAAAGAGTTGGCTACAGTCCATAGAGTCGCAAAAGAGTAGGACTAAACAAGAGCAAAAGTCAAAAACAGCATTAGATGGAAAGAGATGCACTGCCACTCTTGAACCCATTTGGACAAAAAGAATAAATTCTCACTCTCCTCTATGAGATTGGTTCAATCGTTGCACTGAAAAGGAAGAAAGCATTATTTACATGTAATAAGAAAATCAAGTACAGAGCATAATGTTAATAACAGTTACTTTTGTACATGTATTCAAGTTCCTCAGTCAAAACAGAGTCATCACCAGCACTCACTGGTTTTTTTAGTTAAATGTTTCTTTCTTTTAAAGAGTTTAAAATATTTTGGATGGATTTATTCTTATTTCCACCCCCGCCCCCCCAACACACACAAAACTGTGGATAGGCCTGGCTGACTCATTATTGTTATTCCATGAAGAACTTTGAGGTTCCTAATAGACATGGGTGGATCAGTAGTAGGTCATGAGCTTTTAGCAATGAAAGGGATGGGCAAAAACAACCTTCATTTACTGATGATGAAATTCAACTGAAAGAAAGTGAACGATTTCCTGATGGTCCCAGTAGCCTTTAGTAGCAGAAATGTGTTTGTAATACTGATGACTCCTACTCCAGGGGTCTTTCTGTTTTTTTCAGGAGTTTTTAACACACATTCCACCAAGCTTAGAGATAAGCTATGCAGGCTACTGCCTCTGCTGAGAGTTGAATGTTAACTGAAGCTAGCAATTCCAGGTTCCCAAGGTGGCATCTGCCTCCAGCAGATGTATCGGCTGCTTGTGGAAAGCAGATTAACTCAAGCGTCTTTAGATGAGGACTGGGCAACAATTTGTCTTTTCCTTCAAGCAATCTGATTTTAATTAGAATTCTCCATTTGTAATTCTGCAGCAGAACCATCATGTCTTATTATTATGCTTTATGCATCTTATCACTCACAAATTTCACATTGCAAGAAGTAAAGCAATGAAAAAATGTCAGTGGGATTCCCTGATCTTATTTTATTCCCCCTTTATTTGAAAACACTGACTTTGGATAACAAGAAAAATAATCATTGAAGACACAGCAGCTGCATGCATGAGTGCTAAGTTGCTTCAGTTGTAGCCAACTCTCTGCAACCCCATGGACTATAGCCCACCAGGCTCCTCTGTCCATGGGATTCTCTAGGCAGGAATACTGGAGAGGTTGCCATGCCCTCCTCCAGGAGATCTTCCTCACCCAGGAATTAAACCTGTGACTCCTGAAACTCCTGCATTGCAGGTGGATTCTTTACCACTGAGCCACCCAGGAAACTCAAGCTGCATCAGAATTCTTCAGAACTGGGTGCTGTTTTGAAGGATATAATATCCACTATTAAAATTGCTCCTATATTCATAGTCACTCTTAATGACTTCATACCTCTCCATGACTTACAGAAGTCATGTTTTATTTTATTTTTATTGTGGTAAATATACATAACATAAAATTCAGCCTTTTATCCATTTTTAAGTGTACAGTTCAATGGCATTAATACATTTACATTGTGTGACTGTCACCATTATCCCTCTTCAGTCATTTTTTTTCCCCAAATTGAAACTCTGTGCCCATTAAACAATAACTTTCTGTTATCTCCTCCCCTCAGTCTCTGGCAACCACCGTTCTACCTTCTCTTTCTATGAATTTGGCTATTCTAGGTACCACATGAATCATATATGATTTGTTTGTGTCTTTAAGGTTTATCCACATTGCACCATGAGTCAGAATTTTCTTTCTTTTTAGGATTGGATAACATTTCATATCAGTAGTATGTATGTACTGTCCTGAACTTAGTCACTCAGTCATGTCCAACTCTTTACTACCCTGTGAACTATAGCCCACCAGGCTCCTCTGTCCATGGGGATTCTCCAGGCAAGAACACTGGATTGGGTTGCCATGCCATCCTTCAGGGGATCTTCCCGATCCTGGGATCAAATCCAGGTCTCCCACATTGCAGGTAGATTCTTTACCATCTGAGCCACCAGGGAAGCCCAAGAATACCGGAGTGGGTAGCCTATCCCTTCTCCAGGGAATCTTTCCAATCCAGGAATCGAACCTGTGTCTCCTGCTTTGCAGGAAGATTCTTTACCAGCTGAGCTACAAGGGAAGCCCATGTATCTAGTACCTTTTGTTTATTTGTTCATCTATTGATGGATTGCTTCTGCCTTTTGGTTATCTTGAATAATGCTGCTATGAGCATGACTGTCCAAATATGCTCTTTGAGCATCTGCTTTTAATTATTTTGAGTGTATACCCAGAAGTGGAATTGCTGCATCATTTGGCAATTCTGTTTTTAAAAATTTGAGGAAAAATCAGTTTTCTGCAGCAGTTGAACAATTTTAAATTTCCTCTACAAATGTACAAAGGTCCAATTTTTCCCTTACCTATATCCTCTCCTACAGTTGCAATTTCTGTTTTGGTATTTTTTTTTAATAATAGAGATCTTAATGGGTATAAAATTATATCTCATTTTGGCTGTGATTTACATTTCCCTAATAATTAGTGATATTAAGTGTGTTCACATGTGTATTAGCCATTTATATACATTCTTTGGAGAAATATTTATTCAAGTATTTACCCATTTTTTAATTACTTTTCTTTATGATCAAGACCTAAGACTTCCTCTGTATATTCTGGATACTAACCCCTTATCAGACATATGACTTGCAAATATCTTCTCTCATTCTATGGGTTGCTTTTTCATCTGCTGATAAATGTCATTTTTGATGTAGCTTAATTTGTCTATCTTTTTTTTTTTTTTTGCTACCTGTGCCTCTGGCATCTTACCAGGGAACCATTGCCAAGTCCATCATCATGTTTTCTTCATAAAATTTTATAGTTCTTAAATGATCTTTTGATCTACTTTCAGTCAGTTTTCAATATGGCATAAAGTAAGGGTCCAGCTTTGTTGTTGTGCATTTGAATAGCCAGCTTTCCCAACAACATGTGTTGAAGAAGCTGACCTTTCTCTACTGTATCCTTGTCAAAGGTCATTTGACTATATATGTGCAGTTTGTATCTGGGCTCTTTGTTCTTCTATTCCATTGGTCTATATTTCTACCCTTATGATGGCACCACACTATTTTAATCACTGTAGTTTTGTAGTAACTTTCAAAATTAATGAATCTCCAAATTTGTACCCCCTTTTTAAGACTGTCTTGGCTATTTGGGTTTCCTCAAGCTTCCACAAAATTTTAGGATGGATTTTTCTGTTTCTGCAAAACCAGCGTTTCCATAGGGAGGACATTGAATCTGAAGATTTCTTTGAGCATTTTTGCCATCTTAACAATATTTTTTTTAATCCATGAACACAAAGTGTCTTTCCATTCATTGCTGTCTTCTTTAATTTCTTTCAGCAATATTTTCTAGTTTTCAGTATATAAATCTTTTACCTCCTGGATTAAGTTTATTTCTAAATATTTTTAATCTTTTTCATGATATTGTAAATGGAATTGTTTTCTTGATTTCCTTTTCTGATCTTTCACTGTTAGTGTTTAAAAGTGCAATTGATTCTTTCACATTGATTTTGTATTCTGCAACTTTGTTGGATTTACTTAATAGTTCTAATGTTTTTGGTGTGTGTGTGCTTTAGGATTTTCTACATACAAGAGTTCTCATCTGTGAACATATGAGAGATAATTTCACTTCTTTTCTGATTGGAATGCCTTTATTTATTTACTTTTTACTTTCCCGATTGCTTTGGGTAGGACTTCTAGTACATGTTGAAGTCTTATCCAAAGAAGTGGTAAAAGTGGGTATCTTTGTCATGCTCTTGACCTTAGTGAAAAGCTTTCATTATTTACCAGATAGGTATCTTAGCTGCAGAATTTTTATATGTGGCCTTTATTATGCTGAGGCTATTTCTTTTATTATGGAGATTTAAAAATCCAAGGAAAGAACCATTCCTACAAGAGGTTGATTCTGCTTTCGTTTCACTGAATTGAAACCTGGCCATGTCCAATGACTAAGAGAACTGGCATAAATTGTACTCGCTGAGACACTTAAACCTGACCTTCAAGGATGGAGCAGGAATGCTAAGAGAGAAACTTGGGCCCCCTGGACACCACTGTCACTGCTTTGATTAGTGAAGAAGTCTTACTGAAGACTTGTAATTTTATTCAAGAAGCAGCACTAAAGGTATAGATTTGTCAGAAATGAAAAATTGAATCCTCACACAGGACAAAGAACCATAATCAATCAAGATGCTAGCCTAAAGCTAAGGGAAAATGAATGAGTACTGTAATGAAGGAAGTCATAAATAAACCAGCATATCTAGTGGGAGAAATAACTAGTGGGAGAAATGAAAACTGTAACATTTACCTATGTTTCTTGACTTGTTCTGGAGTATAACTAGTTTTGTCTCCACTCCCTACTTACACTATAATATTTTATTGCATTGTATTGAGAGTGTTAAATTTCCATTTGCCTTATAGTTTGTAGCATATCAAAGAATCTTGACCAGATTAGGAGGCAAGGATATTTCACGGTAGACCCCAGTCTTGAGAACAAATTTAGAAAACACAACCCCTGGGAATGCACTCCAAGTCTCCATTTGAGAATGGAGAATGGCTATAGCTGAATATACAACTGTAGCATAAGAGCATGTCAGTATCAGTTCAGTTGCTCAGTCGTGTCCGACTCTTTGAGACCCCATGGAGTGCAGCACACCAGGCTTCCCTGGCCATCACCAACTCCCAGAGCTTATTCAGACTCATGTCCATCAAATCAGTGATGCTATCCAACCATCTCATCCTCTGTGGTCCTCGTCTCCTCCCACCTTCAAGCTTTCCCAGCATCAGAATATTTTCCAATGAGTCAGTTCTTTATATCATGTAGCCCAAGTATTGGAGTTTCAGCTTCAGCATCTGTCCTTCCAATGAATATTCAAGACAAGTTTCCTTTAGGATAGAATGATTGGATCTCCTTGCAGTCCAAGGGACTCTCAAGTAGTATAATAGCATATAGAGTGGGATTTTCATCACTGCACATAGTTGAAGAGAATGGTATGTTAAGCATACCATATTATAAAAATAAACTTAGTGTTGCTCTTCCACTAGGAATTCCCAGTAGATAACACAACTAGCATTGACATCACCAACCAGAAATGCCAATCTCTCTTTCCTTCCCCCATCCTGCAAACCACAATCACAATCCTATATAAGACTGAGCAAAGGAGAGGAGAAAATAACAGTTATATGATGAAAAATAACTCCCTTCCCTTCCTGAAGCTAAATGTATGTTGGGAGGAGAGGTAATGAGGATGACAGATCTGAGAGAAAGAAACTTGAAAAATAAAGGTGGGGAAAACTCAGTTTATATTTAGATTGTTATTGACTCTTTTGCAACCCCATGGACTGTAGCCTGCCAGACTCTCTGTCTATGGGATTCTCCAGGCAAGAATACTGGAGTGGGTTGCCATTGCTTTCTCCAGGGAATCTTTCTGACCACTGAACCCACATTTCCTGCACTGGCAGGCAGATTCTTTACCCCTGAGCCACTGCGGAAGCCCCCATATTTAGATTACATTCTATCAAATTAATTTCACTATTTAAGAAACATTTACTGAGGTCTTAGCCACTGTTCTAATTTCTGAGAATGACAAAAAAAAATATTTAGACAATCGGAGAGACAGACCTGTAAGTAAAAAAATTACAATACAATATGATAAAAGGTGGTGGAAAGCAGAGAGGAAAAAGACTCACCACCTGTCCTGCCAGGTGAGGGCAGACAACAAGGCTTCCTAGAGGAGGTGTTACTCAAATACACCTCGAAGAGCAGAAGTTGGATTAGGAGACAAAAAAGATAGAAACAAACATTCTCAGGAGAGAAAATAGAGATAGAGGGAAATTTATGTTTTTAGGAGCCTTTCCTTTATCTATAGAGTCTGAATATTTTCTGAAGGAAAACTACGGAGATGATTTCAGCAGAGGAACAACATGGAGCTATGTGCTTTTCACATAGATCACTCGGGCAGTGCTTTTAATATGAATAAGGATGGTGGTCACTTAAATCAATTAAAAAGGTGAATCAATAAGCAAGGCAGGGAGGGACCAAGGACTGGACTAATGCAGTGACTGACCTTGAGGCTGAAGTGGAGGAGAGGCAGTTGTGCTGAGAATTAAGGAAGCATCTTTGAAAGGTCTGGAGTTGGAGAGAAGGGCGGTGATTCTATGATAGCTCAAATTTTCCTTGAATCAGAAGCTTTTCAAAGAAACAGACTTGCTATCACTTCTTGTTCAGAAGCAGAGACATTAATTTTATTGTGGAGTTACCATAGCACATTGGAGAATACACAGGTTCCAGAGTGACACTTAACATGTAAGTCGTGGCTCCCAAACAGGCCGATGATACTGAACATGTTTCTCAACCTCCCTGAGCTTCAGCTTTCTCATGTGCAAAACAGAAATAATAATGTTTCCCTTGTTGTTATAATATCAATAGAAAGATAAAATATGATAATCCATAAAATAATTGGTACAAACTCTGGTTGGCCCATAGTAGATCTTCACAAAGTGTTGGCTTTCTTCCTCTCACTTATTCTCATTATTAATAATGAGGTGTATGACAATAGCATGGTCATTTTGCTAACTAAATGTGCTTTTCTAAACATTAGAAATAGACGTATATATTTGTATAAATATGTAATATATATACTGTATATATGGGGCTTCCCAGTGACATTAACAGTGAAGAACCCACCTGCCAGTTCAGATAGACGTAAGAGATGCTGGTTCAATCCCTGAGTCGAGAAGATCACTTGGAGGAAGGCACAGCAACCCACTCCAGTATTCTTACCTGGAGAATCCCATGGACAGAGGAGGCTGGCAGGCTGCAGTCCATAGAGTTTGCACCGAGTCGGACACGACTGAAGCGACTTAGCATATACGCATAGTGTATATACATATTATATGTTGTATATTTTATATGTAATACATTTGGTTTTTAATTTTTTTCAAAGCCCCATTTAAATAAAAAATAACTCTCCTTCAGATAACCCATTGTTTTAATTCTCCGAGACATTTTTAAACTATGTCATAGTTTTCAGTTGGTATACAAAACTGCAATTTTGAGTATGTGTCTCTCTCCCTATCTAGAGTGTAAACTCCTGAGAGATTATTAATATATAGTATTCCCATTATAGGACTTTTGTCATATAATCTTAAAGTCGTTTACTCTACTGACTGAGCTAACTGAGCACTTCTCAGGTTTTAAATTATATGGAAACGATAAATGCACAGAATTTGAAAGATACTGATACTATCCTCTTTCTTATTATGTATTAACTGCACAATCTCAAACTTTTTGTTTTGTAGCCATCTTGTTTACATACCCGAACCCCAGTCTAGTCCAGCCCCTGTTCCTGTCAGAACCCATTTTCCTGCATCAAAAGTATATCTTTCCAATCTATTGTCTGTATTAATATGTGTATGTTTATGTGTGTTTGTGTCTTTAAACAACCCACTGTGTGCTTTGGCATGTGCATTTTAAAACTGTATCCTGCTTTTAATTCTTTCTCCTAAGTCTTTCATATGATTTTATGTTTCTACACATACCATGTGATCTTAATTCATTCCTGGAAATTGAATTTATTGCTTTTGACATGTATGAAAATTCAGGGTATGTAGATACTGCATTTTACATATCTTTTTTTTTTGATTGGAAGACATTTATGCGTCTCCTTTGCTTTTTCATGCAACACTACCATGAATATATTCATACACATTTAATCAATGTTAGGCTAATGTAATAAGAGAAGTAATTATGCCTCAAAGTATCTGTCAAAGACAGAATGGGGAAAAAAGATGGAAAGAGCTTTTCTGTTTCTTTTCTGTTTTTCCTTATATAATTATTTTCACAGAGCCCACCAAAGTGATAATGTTTCCATCAGCAGGCAGGAAAAGCAAGAGAATTTATAGAATTTATCCATAAGAAACAGTATCTCAGTGGAGGAAGATGACACAGGAATTATATCTCTCTTGATAATCAGTATACACTCCTGCACAGATACAATCCAGTTGATATTTTTCTTTTTTTAAGAGGCATCTAGTACATAAGAGCTTCACAGATGTAAAAATAGAGGTAGCAGAACAACAAAAAACATACAAAATTTTTCTATCATCATGAAGGCATCTTACGCTGCTCTTTATAGACACACCAATCTTCCTCCCTACCAGGGATCCTCTCAGACACTTGACACGCGTGAGTCTGTTTCCCATCCCCACAACCTTGTCTTTTTGAGAATGTTATATAAAAGGAAACCTACAAATGGAATGTTATATAAATGATTTTTGAGATCCACCCTAATTGTACATCACAGTTTGCTCCTTTTCATTTGTTCCTTTTTATCGGTGAGTGGTATTTGATAGAATAGGTACACCTCAGTCCAGTGACCATTTACTCACAGAAGATCATTTGGGTTGTTTGTAACCCAGGGCTATTACAAATAAAGCTGATGTGCTGCGTGCTCAGTCGCTTCAGTTGTGTCTGACTCTTGGCAACCCCATGAATGGTAGCCCGCCAGGCTCCTCTGTGCATGGGATTGTTAAGGCAAGAATACTAGAGTGTGTTGCCATGCCCTCCTCCAGGGGAACTTTCCGACCCAGGGATCAGATTTGTGTCTCCTGCACTGCAGATGGTTTCTTTACCACTGAGCCATCAGGGAAGCCCAAAATAAAGCTACTATGAAGACTCAAAAAAAAAAAAGTAGAAGTAGTAGGCTCACATGGGAAAGAATCTGCCTACAATTTGGGAGACCTGGGTTCAATCCCTGAGTTGGGAAGTTCCCCTATAGAAGAGAATGGCAACCCACTCCAGCTTACCTGAACAATCCCATGGACAGAGAAGACTCGTGGGTTTATAGTCTATGGGGTGTCAAAGAGTCAGACACAACTGACTGACTAACATTTTCACTCTCAGAAACAGCAGAGATTTTAGAACTATGTTGTCCAATAGAGTAGTCAGAAGCTCCATAATGGCACAGCACTTTAAATGCGATTAATGTAACTGAGGAACTGGATTTTTAATTTGAGTTTGAATTAAATTGAATCAAAGTGTTAAAACTGACAGTTTTTAAATTGATTTAATTATTAGAAGATTTTTAAGTATGTTTGGAACAACTTGAGTGTATAAATCTAATTTCTCAGCTATACATCTATCTAAATATAGATCAAGTATTTCCAATGAAATTTAGCTTCCAAAATTAGTTGTACTGAAGTGTAATATACACACCAGATTGCAAAGAAAAAAATGTAAAATGTACCATTGCTAATTTTGTGTGTTGATATACATATTGAAATGATGTTATTTTGGATGTGCGTGTGTGCTCAGGCCCTCAGTCATGTCAAACTCTTTGCAACCCCATGGACTGTAGCCCGCCAGGTTCCTCTGTCCATGGAATTTTCCAGGTAAGAATACTGGAATGGGTTGCATTTTCTTCTCCAATTGATCTTCCCAACCCAGGGATCAAACCCACGACTCCTGCATTGGGAGGTGGATTCTTTACCATCATGCTACCTGGGAAGCCCATTATTTTTGATATATAAGGTTAAATAAAATATGTTATTAATTTAGTTCATATATTTCTTATTTTTAAAAGCAGCTACTGGAAAATTTAAAATATTATATGTGACTCTCATTATATTTTCATTGGACATACTGTATTAGAAGATACATTATCAAAATAGCCAATTTTCCTGGTGAGAAAAACAAGCTTCAGAAAGTTTAAGTGACTTATCCAAGATCAAACAGCTGGTCAGAATCAGGATTAAGTTTGAGACTTTCTGACTTCCAGTCCAGATCTCCAGAAAATGCCTTGAAGGTTATCTTTATAATGATATACTCAACTAGGTCTGAATGAATTTTTTAAAAAATTCAGCAAAAACTCTCCAATGATGTTGCTCTGTCTTTAGTTTTTTAAAATATCAAAGAGTAATTCTCAGGAGAAACATCCATGTTATGTCATAATTATGTTTAATTTTAATTTCTCTTGGAGAAAGTCCTATACTAATTTAATGTTACATGAATTTGGATTAGTTCAATGGATTTGTGAAGGTTTTCTTTGCCTAGATGATGGTCTTTTTTATTTTTATTTTTTAATAAAGATAGAACTTTATTCTTTCTTCCTTTCATGTGGAAAGTGACTGTAATTCCTTTGCGTTGGCTGCCTGTTATTGCTATTGCATAACAGTCATAAGTGGAAAAATTACCCATTGACAAACATATTGCAGTCTTCATAATGTCCACAATGACTCATACCATCAATATAAAATGGCTAACTTTCACATTTCTAGAATGCAGCAAAAATATAACTTCCCTAAATGTTCATAGTTTCACTCCAGGTAACATCAAATTTGCCACAAGATTACGTACAGAAGTGCTCAATTAGTTTTGTAATTTGCAAGGTTTCTGTAATCTTCCATTTTATTATTTCTCTTGCTTGCTCTCCACCCATCAAAGAAAATCTAGCTGAAACTATGCCCCAAGGTCTGCTGAATGTTTCAATTAGAAAAACTCACTGCTGGAAACTGCTTTAATAATACTTAGACCTAAGGGCGAAAAAGAAAAAAGAGGGAGAAAGATGACAAGGAGTTGAAATTTTCAAGCCTATAGAGAGACGTGCCCTGAAAAAAACTAAGAGTGACAACCAGAACTTTCAGAATTAACAGGCGAAATCCTGGATACAGTGATTATGCATGCATGCTAAGTCATGTCAGTCGTCTCTTTTTGACCGTATGGACTATCGCCTGCCAGGTGCCTCTGCCCATGGTATTTTCCAGGCAAGAATACTGGAGTGGATTGCCATGCCCTTCTTCAGGGGATCTTCCTGACCCAGGGATCAAACCACCATCTCCTGCATTGGCATTTGGATTCTTTACCATTAGTGCCACTTGTGAATATAGTTCTAATATTAATGTAAAAACTTTCATATGACAAATACATGCACCTAAACAAAATATGTGGTTAAAGGTCAAGTTGATCATTTCTATACTAAAATCTAAACATGCTTCCTTCTGACATAGTAATTGTGGCAGAGTTGTTTAATGATTGATGAGGGCATGTCCATGTGCTTTTCCACATCTCCTAACTCTTGGCAGTTAGGTGAGGTCACATGACTGATTCTGCCATAATGGGCTGTGAGCAGAAATGATGCGCATCAATGGCATGTCAAGTCATGTAGGAACTGGGAAGTGAGAGTCATAGTTTGTGCTGATGATGTTTATTTAACTAAACTGGAATTGTGTTTTAAAGAATTTCCATCTCTGTATGATTCTGAGTTAGAGTTGGCTCAAAGAGAAATTCACACAAAGTTTCAGAAGCCAGAAGCGAATTTCCATCTAAGGGTCTTTTTGATTAGATGGCAAAAGATTGATGAAGAACAGCCATAGTTTCCAGCTTTGTTCTTACTCTTCAACCACTATGCTCATTCATCTCTTCTTTCTGATCACTGAGAGTGATGGCAAACCAGGTTCACCAACAAGTACAGAAGCAGCAGGCTCTTGTATGCTTCTCCACTGGCAGTTCTTTGTAGCCCTAACCTGACCACTAGATACCCTTGGATTGTCCCACTCAATTGCAAGCTCCACCTTTTTTGCATATGCCAATTCATAAGGTAGGATTGTTGTTGGTTGTTTAGTCATTAAGTCATGTCCAATTATTTTGCAACTCCAAGGACTATATCCCGCTAGGCTCCTCTATCCATGGAATTTCCCAGGTAAGGGTTTTGGAGTGAATTGCCATTTCCTTCTCCAGGGTATCTTTCCAACCCAGTGATGGAACTAGCCATCTCCTGCATTGCAGATGGATTCTTTACCACTGAGCCACTTCTGATTTTTTCCTCTGATTTTCTACATCTACTTCTCAGATACTTACTTCTCCAGCTCCTCTGATATGTTCCAAAAAATATCTAAGGACCCATTCCTTTGAAAGTCCCCTATTCCACGATACTCAAACAATGGGTCCCTGTCTGATACAGTAATTCTTTGACTCTACTTCTTCATTATCTCAGTCACTGTGGAGGCAGCATGTTGAAATAATACAGCAGCAACATCGCAGCCATCTAGACTGGTGAACATGAAGCATAGTGCCTTGGGAGTGTGATGCTCCTGGTTCTATTTCCATTCTTTTGGTGGTTAGCTTTAAAACTTTATAAACATCCTTGACATGTCTAAATTTAGTTGACCTCTTTCTATGGCTCATATAATTAAAATAATTTTAGAATATGAATTCTTCTGTGCTCAGACTTCTTTATGGTCCAACTCTCACATCTGTACATGACTACTGGCAAAACTATATCTTCGACTATACAGACCTTTGTTGGCAAAGTGATATCTCTGCTTTTTAATACACTGTCTAGTTTAGTCATAACTTTTCTTCCAAGGAGCAAGCATCATTCAATTTCATGGCTGCAGTCACCATCCTCAGTGATTTTGGAGCCCAAGAAAATAAAATCTGTCACTGTTTTCATCCCCTCCCCCACTTATTTGTCATGAAGTGATTGGACCAGATGCCATGATCTTAGTTTTTTGAATGTTGAGCTTTAAGCCAGTTTTTTTTTTCACTCTCCTCCTTCTCCTTCATCAAGAGGCTCTTTAGTTTCTCTTTGCCTTCTGCCATTAGGGTAGTATCATCTGCATATATGAGGTTGTTGATATTTCTCCCAGCAGTTTTTGATTCCAGCTATGCATCATCCATCTCAGCATTTCGCATGATGTACTCTTCATACGTTAAGTAAGCAGGGTGACAGTATACAGCCTTGACGTACTCCTTTCCCAATTTTGGATCAGTCCATTGTTTCATATCCAGTTCTATTGCTTCTTGACCCACATACAGATTTTGCAGGAGGCAGGTAAACTGCCCTGGTATTCCCGCTTCTTAAAGAATTTTCCACAGATTGTTATGATCCACACAGTCAAAGGCTTTAGCATAGTCAGTGAAGGAGAAGTAGATGTTTTACTGGAATCCTCTTGCTTTTTCTATGATTCAACAGATGTTGATAATTTGATCTCTGGTTCCTCTGTCTTTTCTAAATCCAGCTTGAACATCTGGAAGTTTTAAGTTCATGTATTGCTGAAGCTTAACTTGAAGAATTTTGAGCATTACGTTGCTAACATGTGAAGTGAGGCAATTGTATGGTAGTTTGAACATTCTTTGGCATTGTCCTTCTTTGGAATTGTATTGAAAATTGACATTTTTTCAATCCTGTTCCAAATACTAGATGTCACAGCTAAGACTTGGCAAGCCAAATAAATAAATAAATAATTTGAATTTTAAAAAGTCAACTACTGATCAATGCTGCAACATGGATGTATTTTGCCAAGTGTGAAGAGCCTGGTCAAATGGATGCATGCTGTGCAATTTTATTAGTTTAATGTTCCAGAAGAGGAAAATTCTAAGGAAGCAACATAGATCAGCTGCTCTCAGGGCTTAAGGCTGAGGAAAAGGGTTGTCTACAAAGGGAGAACTGCCTGAGGAAATCTGAGGGATGATTGAAGTGTCCTCTATCTTCTCTATGGATATGGTTCTACTCATGTATCAAAACCCATAGACTAGAGAAAGCAAAAAGCAAGTTACTATATAAAAATTGAAAAGAATGCATTTGAGTCAGTCCTAATAAGGTGAACAAACCTAAAGCCTATTATACAAAGAAAAGTAAGTCAGAAAGAGAAAGACATGTTGTATATTAATGAATGCATATGGAATCTAGAAAGATGGTACTGATGAAACTATTTGCAGGGCAGCAATGCAGATGCAGACATAGAGAGTAGACTTGGAGGATGTGGAGAAAAGGGAACTCTCTTACACTGTTGGTGGGAATGCAAACTAGTACAGCCACTATGGAGAACAGTGTGGAGATTCCTTAAAAAACTGAAAATAGAACTGCCATATGACCCAGCAATCCCACTGCTGGGCATACACACCGAGGAAACCAGAACTGAAAGAGTCACGTGTACCCCAATGTTCATCACCGTATTGTTTACAATAGCCAGGACATGGAAGCAACCTAGATGCCCATCAACTGACGAATGGATAAGAAAGCTGTGGTACATATACACAATGGAATATTACTCAGCATTAAGAAAAAATTCATTTGAATCAGTTCTACTCAGGTGGACGGAACTGGAGCCTATTATCCAGAGTGAAGTAAGCCAGAAGGAAAAACAACAATACAGTATACTAACGCATACATATGGAATTTAGAAAGATGGCAGCGAGAACCCTGCATGCGAGACAGCAAAAGAAACGCAGCTGTATAGAACAGTCTCATGGACTCTGTGGATGAGGGCAAGGGTGGGATAATATGGGAGAATGGCATTGAAACATGTTAATTATCATATGTGAAATCAATCTCCAGCCCAGGTTTGATGCTCGGGGCTGGTGCACCGGGATGACCCAGGGGGAGGGAATCGGGAGGGAGGAGGGAGGGGGGTTCTGGAGGGGGAACATATGTATACCCATGGCGGATACATGTCAATGTATGGCAAAACCAACACAATAAAGTAAAGAAAGTTTAAAAAAAAGAGAGAGAGTAGACTTGTGGACACAGTGAAGGAAGGAGAGGGTGGGATAGATTGAGAGAATAGCATGGAAACATATACATTACCATGTGTAAAATAAACAGCAAGCGGGAATTTGCCATGTGACACAGGGAGCTCAACCCAGTGCTCTGTGACAACCTAGGGGGGTGGGATACAGTGGGGGACGGGAGGGGTTTCAGAAGGGAAGGGACATAAGTATACCTGGAGCTGACTCATGCTGATGTATGGCAGAAACCAACACAATACTGTAAAGCAATTATTCTCCAATTTAAAAAAATGAAAACAAGAGAAGATAAACTTTGAGATATTTTTAAGTATTTTAATAAGGAAAAATATCAATATTTGACAAATCGGGTGTAATGGTAAGAACTTAACTATAATCCTCTATCCAAATATAAAATTAAGATGTATTGTTAGAGTCAGGTTACTGGTCACTGGCTGGGGTAACAAATGAATCTGTGGGGGTGCTGACTTTAGGTAATGCTTTATGAAATTTAATTGAGCTACAGAGTAGTGATCTGTACTGATGACAAGTTATATAAAATAAAAATGGAGTAATCACACTTCAGGCATACAAAATGGAATCAAGTGGTCAGTGAGATTCTGGTCTCAGAAACAAATATCTCTGCTCTGCTAAGAACTTGAACTTTCTTTGAACTGTATCAGACCCAAGTATACCATTAGCTTTATTCAGAGCAAATTCTGCCAGCTGCAACCTTATGGTCTCAAAGTCTTCTCTTGTAACTATGCAACCATTTCAGACCCCAACCAATCCTTAGTTAACAAGCACCCTTACTTCCTGCCAGGTCCAATTATAATTCTTGATAAATAACTCATGTAATTAACTATAACCTTGTGGTTTTTTGACTTAGAAGCCTCCCCCATTTTGTCATCCCATGGAATGCATTTCAAGTGCTTCTTAAATCTGTGTTTCCCGGGTTACAGTCTTAACAAATCCCAAATAAACACCTTTTTATTTGAATAAGGTCTCCATTTATAAAGTTTTGGTTAGCCGTACAATATTTCCTACATTTCAATAAAAGTTTCATGCAACATAAAATAGAGGGTAGACGGTATCTTGTGTTCTTTTCAAATATATGATTTTTTAGTTGTAGGAAGTACAAATATTATATCATCAAAGTTAACCCTATTTAAACATGATACATGTGAACTTTGCCAAATAATTTAATTGTCCTAGTAAAAATAATAATTGGAGTAGTTCATCCTTAAATTTCTTTCCATTCTATGTATCGATGATTGAAAACTCATTTGTAAAAACCTATTTACTAGATGTTTAGTAGCTTGTTTATTAGTTCTCCAAACTTCATCAGCAAGGATTGTGAAACAAAGACATATTTTAGTTTCCTATTAAAAGGGATTTTCATCTGATTAAAACATGCTTTCTAAACTGTAATATTTTTTATTTAACTTGGAATATTTCCTTATTTTTAATCCTTCAAATTTTGAGAGTAGGCATTTTAAAACTTCACTAACAAATGTTTGTTTTTGTTTATTTTTATAAATGGCACACATGATTTTGGAGGGTTTTAGAAATATCCTGTTGTTGGTTCTGGATATTAGTGGTGGCTGAGATGATAAAACTTCCTCTTAGGTATCACCTTTTTAAGGATAGACTGGTGCATGAGGGAAACAGGATATAGAGGAAGAAGCAAATGATAGAAAAATTGGAGGAATACTTCATGAATTACTTCAAATCTAACAAGAGTGAGTCTACAAATATTTGAACAGATAGCATCTTTCAGTCCTTGAGAGTTCATGAGAACAGGCAAGATCACACGGTGTGTAGCTGATGGCCTGGTGGAATTCTTCAGATTGTTGCTGTTGTAGTCTTGTCTGACTCTTTGTGACCCTATGCACTGCAGTCTGCCAGGCTCCTCTGTCCATGAGACTTACCAAGCGAGAATACTGGAGTAGGTTGCCATTTCCTTCTCCATGGGAACTTTTCCACCCAGGGATTGAACCCATATCTCCTTTATTGGCAGGTAGATGCTTTATCAGAGAGCCACCTGGGAAGCCTATTCATATACTATGCAGACAATGAATAGAGTCAGTATGGTGTGAGAAGTAATTTGAGAGTCAGAATGACTTAAGGTTTGAATCAGACTCTACTTTGTACATCTGTAGAGTCAGAAGCCTTATGAGAGGTAGAAATACTTTCTACTTAAAGGCAGAAATGCCTTAGATGCTATAAGAATTAAATAGAATTAGCATACAAGGTTTCTAGAGCACATCTGATTCACAGTAGATATTCAGTAAATACTAATTTGTTTCCTCTGTTTCTTTGTGGAAATAAGCAGATAGAGGATTCTACATAAAACATTGATTAATACTGATGCTCCTCTAATTTGGTTTGAAAAATAAAATGAAGATAAATCAATGAAAACAGATATAACACGTAAGGGGTATTTTAAATTTTCAAGGAAAATCTGAGAATCTTTAGTCTAAAAGAATTCTACTGTGAACAAAATCTCACATTAATAAAGGCTAAATAATGATCCTGTTTATGTGTGTGTTAGTCACTCTGCCATATCTATTTTCGACCACATGGACTGTAGCCTGCTAGGCTCCTCTGCCATGGAATTCTCCAGGCAAGAATCCTGGAGTGGGTTGCCATTCTTTCTCCAGGGGATATTCCCAACCCAGAGATTGAACCCAGGTCTCCTGCATTATAGGCAAATTCTTTACCATCTGAGTCACCAGGGAAAGGAAGATCCTTCAGTTCAGTTGAGTTGTTCAGTTGTGTCTGACTCTTTGTGACCCCATGGACTGTACTATGCCAGACTTCTCTATCCATCACCAACTCCAAAGCTTTCTCAAACTTATATCCATTGAGTCAGTGATGCCATCCAACCATCTCATCCTCTGTCATTCTTTTCTCCTCCTGCCTTCAATCTTTTCCAATGAGGAAGGAAGACCCTCAATTCAGGTCAATCCAGTCGCTCAGTCATGTCCTACTTTTTGTGACCCCATGGACTGCAGCACGCCAGGCCTCCCTGTCCATCACAAACTCCTGGAGTTTACCCAAACTCATGTCCATTGAGTCAGTGATACATCCAGCCATCTCATCCTCTGTCATCCCCTTCTCCCCCTGCCTTCAATCTTCCCCAACATCAGGGTCTTTTCAAATGAGTCAGTTCTTTGCATCAGGTGGCCAGAGTATTGGAGTTTCAGCTTTAGCATCAGTCCTTCCAATGAATATTCAGGATTGATTTCCTTTAGGATGGACTGGCTGGATCTCCTTGCAGTCCAAGAGACTCTCAAGAGTCTTCTCCAACACCACAGTTCAAAAGCATCAATTCTTCAGCATTCTGCTTTCTTTATAGTCCAGCTCTCACATCCATGCAACACTACTGGAAAAACCATAGCCTTGACTAGATGGACCTTTGTTGTCAAAATAATGTCTCTGTTTTTTAATATGCTGTCTAGGTTGGTCATGACTTTTCTTCCAAGGAGTAAGTGTCTTTTAATTTCATGACTGCAGTCACCATCTGCAGTGATTTTGGAGCCCCCAAAAGTAAAGTCTGTCACTATTTCCCTATCTATTTGCCAGGAAGTGACGAGACCAGATGTCATGATTTTAGTTTTCTGAATGTTGAATTTTAAGCCATCTTTTCTACTCTCCTCTTTTACTTTCATCAAGAGGCTCTTTAGTCTTCCTCATAGGAAGACCCTATGAGGTTACAAATTCATTAGTTTTATATCTCACATCTACTGAAGAGAACTAGACAAGCACCTTAAAAAGTATTCACACCATTATCTCAAGTATGTAAAAGAAATTGTTGTCAAATACAAGCTTATGTGCATGATGATCAGATTGTTATGTATATTTCTTGAGGAGGAACCAAGACCCTGCCTGGATTCCTGCACTAGTGCTTCCTGACTGCCTTTCCTTTGTTTCTGCCTTCCTTGAGGCTTCAAATTAGTAACAGAATCTGCCCTTCCAATCTCAGGGAAGGTCAGGCAGCTGAAAACCTTGTTCTGACAAACAAGAAATGGGGGACACAGGAAAGCTTTTGTACCTGGTAGTGACCCACAGGGTCTTGCTCGGTTTCAAATTTTCATACACACATGTATACCTACACACATACACACATTCATATGAAAAGTCTGAAAAGATATACATGAAATATAAATTGTAGTTTTCTCTAGGAAGTGGACATTAGAGTACTTTTATTTTCTTTAATAATCAACCTGATTTAATAAATCTCATGCATTGCCTTCCCTGGTTGCTCAGACAATAAAGAATGTGTGCGATGTAGGAGACCCAGGTTCTATCCCTGGGTCAAGAAGATGCCTGGAGAAGGGAATGGCTGCCCCCTTCAGTATTGTTGTTTGGAACATTCCATGAACAGTAGAACCTGGCAGGCTGCAATCAATTGGGTGGTGAAGGATCAGACACAACTGAGCAACTAACACTTTCATACTTCCGTTTTTCATGCTTTTTTTTTTTTCCTGCACCAGTCAGCATATGGGATCTTAGTTCCTTGACTAGGGATTGAACCTGTGCCCCCTGCATTAGGAGCCAGGGAAGTGGCAATACACATATGACTTTAATAACCAGAAAATATAGTAAATATCTTAGAAACAGGTTTTCAACTTTAGCCTGCTTTTGCTGACTTTCACCCTTGATAGCTTGTTATGATGAGGTCTGAAAAAATGATCATGGGAAAGACCATGGGATAACAAACCTCCATTTCAGTTATAATACAAAAGAAAGGCACACTGATACTGGAATGGAAGGAAAACAGATACTGGAGACCATCAAGCAAAAATAGTACAAAGATACAAGAGGTCAATGTGGGAAATAGCTAGGTTAGTGTTCAAAACACCACATCAGCAAAACTCAAGAAGCCAGGGCGATTCTTAAGAGTAGAAAATGAGGACAACCAGTGACTATTCAGCTTACTGACCCTGAGCCCTACATTTCCCGAGACTGAAGCGCTGATTCACTTAGAGAAAGTTCAGCTGTGAATACAAATACACAATGCAGTGCAAGGGAGGAAATAAAAGCTCAGGACTGGGCAAAGCAACTGAGGAATTTTTGAAACCCAAGAAAAAATTCAACAGTAGAATTCACAAAAGTCATAAAAACAGCAATAGATTATAAAACAAGTATTTGTGAATAAGGTATAGACTTGGCATTTATATTGTACAATTACAAAGGAAAAAATTTAATCAATTCCACCACTCTGAAATACAGTAATTGATTTCTTCCCTTCACTCTTTGTGTGTGGGTATGTGTAAAGAATTTTTTTTTTTTTATTTGTCTCGTTGTCTAGGTTTTTAAATCTCAGTGACTAATGTGAGGGTTTCTGGTTTGTTTTCCATTTCAGATTGCTTGCTCATTTCTGGGAGCTATGTTTCACCATCAGTGGAATCACTTTGTAGTTTCCTGCATGTTCGCTGGAACCAGGAGGTACCTGCCCTCCCAGAGACTGTGCTCCAGGCTGAATTTTTAAAAGTGGCTTTGTGGATCTTGGTGGGATCACAGACAGGGCTGTCTCTTTTATGTTATTGATGTTTAGTCACTAAGTTGTGGTATCCTACCCTTTGCAATTCTGTGGACTGTAGCCTGCCAGGCTCCTCTGTCCATGGGATTTCCCAAGCAAGAATACTGGAAAGAGAAAGTGAAAGTTGCTCATTTGTGTCCAACTCTTTGGGACCCCATGGGCTATACAGTGCATGGAATTCTCCAGGCAAACTGCCTTGTGGGCATTCACACAAGCCTGACACGGTATTGGAGAAACTTGATCCTTCTACTGGTCAAACCAAGGACGTCAGGCCAAACCGTACTGTTGCTAAATGTAGAGTGAGGGGTCAATAAGCCTATACTCTGGTCTGACCTCTTGGGAGTTTCTTTTTCCCATCTGTGAGGAAAGAGATTGGATTAGAGGAAATGAAAGCTCATGCCAACCCAAGTGCTAGCCTTTCCCTTGGATCCCTTGATCTAGACAAGAGTAATATCCATATACCTTGTGTGCATCTTACTGTTACATCAAGAACCACTTTTAATCTGCTGAATTGAAATCAAAATACTATTGGGAAATAAGGAATCAGGCACCAATCTGTACTGACTCTAAGACAATGATGTCAATAGAAATAAAATAGAGTACCAACATGTTAGGGTTTTCTTTGTTTTTAAAGCTAGGCAATATGAGACTGACATGACACCATGCCACACTTTAGCCATAAATTACTATAATAATGATAAACCACAAGAGATAGTCTAATAAAATTAAACCATCTAAAAAGCATCCTAGTAAGAAAAATAGAGCATATATAATCCAGCAGAAATCTGTGGAGTATTATATGACTAATTTAGTCTGAAATAAAAACAGCCACAAGGTACTTCTGTGTACACAGGAAATTAATGTGAACTTTATAAACTATGTTGAATTTTAGATAAATCAGTAACTGATTTTTATTGAAGTATAATTGACACATAACATCACATGAGTTTCAGGTGTACAACATAATTATTCCATATTTGTATATATTTTAAAAAAGTGAAAGAGAATTCACTCAGTTGTGTCTAACTCATTGCAACCTCCAGGATTGTAACCTGCCAGGCTCTTCTGCCCATGGGATTTTCCAGGCAAAAATACAGGAGAGGTTGTCATTTCCTTCTCCAGGGGATCATCCCAACCTCAACCTAGGGATCAAATCCAGGTCTACCTGCATTGCAGACAAACTCCTTCCCATCTGAGCCACCAGGGAACCCCATATTTTGAAATGACCACCACAATAAGTGTAGTTTACATCTATCACCATGTAGTTACAAAAACTCCTTTCTTCTAATGTTGAGAAGTTTTAAGATTTATTCTAAGTAATTTTGGAAGTAAACAATGTAATATTATTAATACAATCATCATGCTGTATATTACCATGACTTATTCATCATACAACTAAAAATTTATACCTTTTTACCTCCTTCCCTCATTTTGCCTATCCCCCTAGTCCCTGCTTCAGGCAAACACCAATCTGTTTTCTATATTCATGATCTCATTTCTTTTTTCTGGGGAGGGGGATTTTTAGTTTAGGATCCCATATATAATTTCAGTATCAGTTCAGTCGCTCAGGCGTGTCCTACTCTTTGCGACTTCATGAACTGCAGCACGCCAGGCCTCCCTGTCCACCCAAAGTCCCGGAGTCCACCCAAACCCATGTCCATTGAGTTGGTGATGCCATCCAGCCATCTCATCCTCTGTTGTCCCCTTCTCCTCCTGCCCCCAATCCTTCCCAGCATCAGGGTCTTTTCCAATGAGTCAACTCTTCACATGAGGTGGCCAAAGTATTGGAGTTTCAGCTTCAACATCAGACCTTCCAATGAACACCCAGGACTGATCTCCTTTAGGATGGATTTGTTGGATCTCCTTGCAGTCCAAGGGACTCTCAAGAGTCTTCTCCAACACCACAGTTCAAAAACATCAATTCTTCAGCACTCAGCCTTTTTCACTGTCCAACTCTCACATCCATACATGACTACTGGAAAAACCATAGCCTTGACTAGACGGACATTTGTTGGTAAAGTAATGCCTCTGCTTTTCAATATGCTATCAAGGTTGGTCATAATTTTCCTTCCAAGAAGTAGGCATTTTTTGATTTCATGGCTACAATCACCATCTGCAGTAATTTTGGAGCCCCCAAAAATAAAGTCTGATACTGTTTCCCCATCTATTTCCCATGAAGTGATGGGACCAGATGCCATGATCTTAGTTTTCTGACTGTTGAGCCTTAAGCCAACTTTTTCACTCTCCTCTTTTACTTTCAGCAAGAGGATTTTTAGTTCCTCTTCACTTTCTGCCATAAGGGTGGTGTCATCTGCATATCTGAGGTTATTGATATTTCTCCTGGCAATCTTGATTCCAGCTTGTGCTTCTTCCAGCCCAGCGTTTCCCATGATGCATTCTGCATATAAGTTAAATAAGCATAGTGAGAATATACAGCCTTGACATATTCCTTTTCCTATTAGGAACCAGTCTGCTGTCCCATGTCCAGTTCTAACTGTTGCTTCCTGACCTGTATACAGGATCTATATGATCATATATGATCAATATGATTCTCTTTTTCTTTCTCACTTATTTCACTTACTGTAATATCTGCAAGCTCCATGCCTGCTGTCCAAACATTTCATTTTTTATCATTTAATAATATTCTATTTTTCAGGCTGAATAACATACCACATTTTCTTTTTCTATTAATCCATTGTTTGACATTAAGTTGTTTCCATGCCTTGGTTTTTGTAAATAATGCTGCACTAAACATGAACATACATATATCTTTTTAATTAGTGTTTCATTTTCTTTGCATAAGTACCCAGAATTAGAATTTCCAGATCACATGGTACTTCTATATTTAATTTTTTGAGTAACATCCATAATGTTTTCCATAGAGGATCCACCAGTTGACTTTCCCACCAACAATGTAAAAGTGTTAATTTTTCTCTGCATCTTTGCCAACACTTGCAGTTTCCTGTCTTTTGGATAATAGCCATTCTAACAGGTGTGAGGTAATATCTCATTGTGGTTTTGAAATATACTTGCCAAGTGAATAGTGATGTTGAGTACCTTTTCATGTATCTTTGGATATTTGAATTTTTTTTTAATAATGTTTACTCAGGCCCTCTGGCCATTTTTTAACTTGATTATTTTTTGCTATTAAGTTGTATGAGTTCCTTATAGATTTTGGATGTTAGCCCCTTATCAGATATATGATTTGCAAATATTTTCTCACATTCAGAAGACTGCTGGTTTTGTCACAGGTTTTTCTTGCTGTGCATTTACAGTATAAAGACAATTACAAAGGGAAAAAAAGCCATCTTCACCATTCTGAAATAATGGATTTATTTTTTTCCCACCCTTTTAACTTGTAGTTATAAAATAAATAAGACATGGGGATATAGTGTACAGCATGACTATAGTGACTGTAGTTAATAACACTGTAATGTATAAAGTTGCTAAGAGTACAGATCTTAAAAGTTTCCATCAGAAGAAAAAAAAATGTATTACTATGTGTGGTGATGGATGCTAACTAGATTTATTGTGCTGATCATTTCTCAATGTATACAAATATTAAGTCATGTTGTACACTTAAAACTAATATAATGTTATATGTCATTATATCTCAATTATAAAAACATAGAATATGTCACTTATATTTCAATGCACAGGAAATATATAGTTATAAAATTACACACATAATAAATGTATGCATTTATATCATTTTTTTCAAACTTGAAATCATAATGTAGATTCCACTTTGTCTTCTAATTTTCAGTTAGCATTTTATCATAAGTATTTCTCTAAGCCATTAAACCCTTGAAGATATGCTTTGTATCAATTTACTATTAATTATATTATAAATATATTAAAATTTAATTATTTTCTTTAAATAAAAATATGACCAAGATTCTTGTACATAAATTTTGTGTCCTTCTTCCTTTTCCCTGGAATTCATTGGGTTAAAGATGCTTACAGTCTCACCAAATGTTTGTCCAAAATGCTGTGACAATTTCCATATCCATCAAGGCATCATAATATTTAACATATCTTTTCCAATTATCAATTTTATGGGTCTAAAATAAAAATGTCCTACTGATTTTAATTTTAAATTAAGGGGCTGGACATTTTTCATAATTATTTGTGATTTATATTTATCCTGAGAATTGCTTGGCATAGTTTTAATTGATAATATCTTTATGTTTTTGACAATTTATGTAAATGCTTTAACAATTTATTGTTAATTAAAGTAACTTGGGATGCACCAGATAATTAATGGAGTGTAGTAAGTGCAGTTGGGAAGGTAGCAGTCCTGATGTGTGGGCATGTATGCTAAGTCACTTCAATCGTGTCTGACCTGCTGCCACTTATTAAAAACCTTCTTTTATATTCTCTAGAAGGATCAAGGAGTAGCAGTGTCTTAGATTTAATGATATGCAATGACACTATAAAAATAACAAATGCATATTGAAAAAATAAAAATGATAAGAAAGACTTTAAAATATAAAATGTCTCCCTGGCTCTCAGTATCAATCCCCAAAGATTTCATAAATTATATATAAACACATAGAACTATTTTCTTTGTCTTTATGCATATATATATGTATTGTAAATATATACTAATATATATATATTAAAATTTGAGTGACAGAGATCTGGAACAATAAAAGTACATTCTGCTTCATATAATATAACAAAATTGAAGATACTTGTTACCTTTAAAAGGTAGCACTGTCAGCTACTACAAATATAACAATTCTGAGACTAAGGAATTCCACTTTCCAAAAGTGATAATTCATAGGAAATTACCTTTCCCCAAGTTCTTCCCTTTGATACAAATCCTTGCTACTTTAATGTGAGGCTGTCTTTTCATTTTTTGGAATCCGGTTCAACTAACCTGTTAAAATCATTTACTGTCAGCTCCCTGGTTCCCTTTTCAACCTCGAGGATGGAATGATCAGGGTCGTCAAAGTAATGTACAGGGATAACTTTAGGGTCAAAAAACACTTTTCCTTAAGATTTAAATCCAGCACCACTAATCAGGCAGTAGGCAACACAGTCTGACCTCATAATGCCAAAGAAGTGAATTGAAGAAGGAGGAGCGATTGTCGCGCTCAGAGCCCCCCAGCGCAGGCAGCCGAAGTGGAGGCCGTGATGGCGGGATGGTCGACGCCAACAAGCCCGAGGTGCTTATGGGCCCTGGCGATGACAGCCTGCATCGGCAACCCCCGGAGCCGCTGGATGAGCCCGGGTGAGAACCTCACTTTGCAGGAGAAGCAGCCTCCGCAGCATAGCTCCAATGGCGTTAAAATGGAGAATGATGAATCAAAGAGAAATCTGAATTTTAAAAAAAAAATCTACAGGAAATAAAAAGGCCGATAGGCTCCATCCTTACTCAAAAGATAAGAATTCAGGCAGTGGAGAAAAGAAGGGTCAAAATCGTAGCAAAGTTTTTATTAGCAACATCCCATATTACATGAAATGGCAAGCTATTAAAGATCTAATGAGAGAAAAAGTTAATGAGGTTACATACATGGAGCTCTTTCAGGATGCGGAAGGAAAATCAAGAAGCTGTGGTGTAGGGGAATTTAAAGACGAAGAATTTATCAAGAAAGCATTAGAAACAATGAACAAATATGATCTTAGTGGAAGACCTTTGCATATTAAAGAGGAATCTGCTGGAGAAAATGCTCCTAAGGCCTTGCAATGAACAGGAGGATCATTTCCAGGAGGACATGTACCCTATAAGGGATCTGGATTGATGAATTTACCACCTTCCATTCTCAATAATCCAAACGTTCCTCCTGCAGTTATCAATAATTTGCAGGCTGGTAGATTTGGTTCCACAATTTTTGTTGCTAATCTTGACATCAAAGTTGGTTGGAAGAAGCTAAAGGAAGTGTTCAGCATAGCTGGAACTGTAAAGCAGGCAGATATTAAAGAAGACAAAGATGGCAAGAGCAGAGGAATGGGCACAGTCACTTTTGAATAAGCAACTGAAGCAGTTCAAGCAATTTATATGTTCAATGGGTAGTTTTTGTTTGATAGACCTATGCATGTGAAAATGGATGACAAGTCTGTCTCTCATGAAAAGAGTCTCATATAGTCCAAAATACAAGAGAAGAAAAAAGATCTACAAAATCAACCCCAAACAATTAAGAAAATGGCAATAGCAACATATACATCAATACTTACTTTAAATGTAAATGGACTAAATGCTCTAACCAAAAAACACAGACTGGCTGAATGAATACAAAACAAGACTGATATATATGTTGTCTACAAGAAACCCACTTCAGACCTATGACACATACAGACTGAAAGTGAAAGGATGGAAAAATATATTCCATGCAAATGGGAAGCAAAAGAAAGCTGGAGTAGCAATCCTCATATCAGACAAATTAGTCCTTAAAGATTACAAGAAATAAGGCAAGGCACTACATAATGATCACGGGATCAATCCAAGAGGAAAACATAACAACTGTAAATATCTATGCACCCAACACAGAAGCACCTTAATTCGTAAGACAAACACTAACAGACATAAAGGGAGATATTAACAGTAACACAATCATAGTAGGAGATTTTGCTCCCAGGTCTTTTCATTCCAGCTGTGGCATCTCAATGCCAAATCACCAAAATAAACAAAGCCAAACAAAAATAATTTAAAATTAAACACACACACACAAAATATACTACCATTATCACTACTAAAGTAAAAAAGTAACAAAATGATAGAATATTTAAGTGGAACAGTTAAGAAGTATAATTGTTTGAAACAACAAAATGTTCATGACAACATTACTTTGTAAGAATCATTAAATGATGGTTATTTTTAATAAAATTATATTTTCATATAAGTTTATTATTTTTGTCTAACGTTTCTGGGGTCTGCTTCAATTGAGTTAATAGTTTTTAATTGGGGATCTGGAAATTTATTTGGTAAAGGACCAATGCTTAATATTTTTGGATTTGCAGGCAAGAGGATCTCTGTCACACTCTAGTTCTCACCACAATACTTTTGTCTGAATTATTGATAAGACCTTGTATTATTGCAAGGTTGCTGAGGATCAGAGGAAGTATTTAGTGAGCACTACTACCTCTGACACAGTGCCTCACCAGTATCCTTCCCTTTACAGTATTGTAACAGCTTAATATGATGAACTGTGAGCTCTTCTGAAGCATCCTTTGAGCCTAAGATACATTACCTAATTTATGACACCAAGATTTCAATTCCAGTGTGTGTTAGTTCCAAAATGAGAACAACTCAAAACATATAGTGAGCATGCGACCAATCAACCAATATAGTACAGATGATGTGGTCTTTGAAATTTTTTATATTTGACTTTAAGCATCACACATTTTAAACATTAAGAAAAATAGCATGCTGCAATAATAGTATTAATATGCATTAAAATGTATAGCTATAGTGCTTCAACCATTGTAGGTATCTACTATCACATTTAATATCATTTTAGCAGTTACTCTTATAACATAGGTATTATTATCATCCTTTGGCCAAAGAGGAAATTAAAGTTCCAAGAGGTTAAGTAATTCACTAGTTCAAAGTCATACAGCTAATAGGTTTCAGAGCTAGTTTTCTAACCAAACCTGGCTGATTCCAAAACAGCCAGTTCCAATTCTTTCAACTACTACACTGAAAACTGAAATATTCACGGGGCATATCCCATGGTTTGGGGGCCAACTAGGGTGATTTTACAGATATAAGTAACCATTTAATGTCAATATTTATTCAATAACCTCAAAAATTCAAATTAAATGACTTCTCCAGGTTTCTCACCAAAAATTATTAGCCCAATGAAGTAAGCTACCCCATTCCTTAATGCAATGTAAAAGAAAACTCATTATTTAGGAGAGGTATTTTCCTTGCTTTTGTTAGGTTTAACCCTTTGTTTCATGTTTTTATTCCATCTTCGTCTTTTTTTGGAACTTGCTATTGCTTCAATTCTTCTATTGCCATGGCTTCTTCTTTTCTGCTTACTGTAGGGAAGGGGAAAATTTCCCCCTCCCTTCTAGGTTCTTTTTGCTAGTCTAAGAGTCAAAATGACATAAAATAGATATTAACATTAGAAAAAGAAATTAAATTTCATACTTAAAGAGGCATCATGGATACAGGACCTAGGAATGACCAAAGCAGGCTTTATGTACCTCTCAAGAAAAAGAATCAATTGTGACAATTTGACAAAACAAGATTTGGGTTTTGAGCATCAGACTAATGAAGAAATAACAAAGCTTGTTTATACAGGTTCCTCTGCCCCAAATTCCTCATCTCCGATGATAAGGATGGATGCTTTCCATCCACCCGCACAGGGAGAGTTTCTTCCCAAGGGAGTTTTATTTCCTGCTTTCAAGGGAACGAAGAGGGTGAGAGTGTTCTTCTTGCACCAGATATTTCTTAAGTAATTTTAATTCTGAATTCAACTTGCCACTTTGATATATTTTGGGGTTGTGTGCCCTGAATCTCATCAGTTTCCTCCTCTGAGATTTTCCTGAGATGGAAGTTTCTTATAATACAATCTGAATTGGTAAATTGCTTTACCATTTCATTGAATTAGTCTCTTAGCCTTAAAAATAGATCTGCTCAGAAAAATATATATATATATATCTGTTCAGTTAAACATTGTGTCTAATTTTAGGAGGTACTGATGTAACTGGACTCCCAAAGTTGGTCTATTCATGTGAGAAATCAAGTCTTTAATAAGGCATTTCTATGGAAACAAAAGAAATGTTATTAATTAGAGCAAATTATAAACCAGTTGCTGTGTTCTGAGTTCTGAAGATGGCCAATTGAGAAGATTTCAGGATGTTAGAAACAAAACATTCCTTCAGTAGAGTTAGGGCAGGCAGTGGCAATTTGACAGATTTTGCTGGTTTCTAGTTTGAATGTCTCTAGTGATCTTTCTAAGTGGCTCACATAACAAGAGGCACAATAATTGTTTTATATTGGATGGTAATTTTTCTGAAATTAATATTTAGTCATCTAACTTTAGCTTGCTAAGCTTTAGAAAAAGAGTAGTTTTAGTTTTTTTATAAAGTTAGAAGTTTAGAAGAGAAGTTAGAAACATGAGTTTGGAGACTTGTAACTAAATATTTGAGGATCTAGTCTAGTATACAGGTAGGAAGCAAAATCTCACAGATATTAATAGCATTATGAAAGGTTTATTCCTGAAACATAATTTCTATCATAATTTACAGTCACCCCCATTTCTCACAAAAGTAACCATAGTAAGACTAGTCTAGTTTTAATAAGCTTGGCTTGATTATTTACTTAAGTACAGCAAGAATGGGAACTGACCACACAGAATCTTTTAATCTGCTTTGTTGAAACTTTTCATAAGAAATCTCAGATTAGAATTTTAAAATCCCTTGAGGACAGTGACAAAGATAGTGGTGCAGAAAGATGCCAAACTTACCTCTTTTCAGGCACACACCAAAATCAGAATTATTTGCAAGACAACTATGGACAAAAAAGAATGAAATCTACCAGAAAAAAATCTTCTATAATTAGAGACATAAAGAACCACAATGAGACAGCTAGGAGGCATGGACTTGTGATATAATTAAATCCCACACCCCGACGTGCAACCCATAAACTGGAGAATACATATATTGTAAACATTCTTCCCACCGGAGTGAGTGTTCTGAGCCCCATTTTGAATTCCTCAGCCTGGGGCACCAGGAAGATGATCCCCAGAGCATTTGAGTTTGAAAGTCAGTGAGGCATCATTTCAGGAGCCCCACACTACTGGAGGGAAATAGAGACTTCCCTCATAACGAGAGCACACAATATCTTATACAACACTGGGACCCGGAACCAGAGCAGTAATTAATAGATGCCTGGCTGTACTAGTTTGCATTCCCACCAACAGTGTATGAGGGTTCCCTTTTCTCCACATCCTCTCCAGCATTTATTGCTTGTAGACTTTTGGATGGCAGCCATTCTGACTGGTGTAAAGTGGTACAGCCACTATGGAAAACAGTGTGGAGGTTCCTTAAAAAGCTGCAAATAGACCTGCCACATGACCCAGCAATCCCACTGCTGGGCATATACACCGAGGAAACCAGAATTGAAAGAGACACGTGTATCCCAATGTTCATCGCTGCATTGTTTACAATAGCCAGGACATGGAAGCAACCTAGATGCCCATCAACTGACGAATGGATAAGAAAGCTGTGGTACATATACACAATGGAATATTACTCAGCATTAAAAAAAAAATTCATTTGAAGCAATTCTACTCAGATGGAAGAAACTGGAACCCATTATCCAGAGTGAAGTAAGCCAGAAGCAAAAACAACAATACAGTATATTAACACATATATATGGAATTTAGAAAGACGGTAACGAGAACCCAACATGCGAGACAGCAAAAGGAACGCAGATGTATAGAATAGACTCGTGGACTTTGTGGATGAGGGTAAGGGTGGGATGATATGGGAGAAGGGCATTGAAACAAGTTAATTATCATATGTCTAATCAATCACCAGCCCAGGATTGATGCTCGGGGCTGGTGCAGCGAGATTTCCTGGGGGGGAGGGAGGAGGGAGGGGGGTTCTGGAGGGGAAGCATATGTAAACCCATGGTGATATCATGACAATGTATGGCAAAAACAATAAAAAATAAATAAATAAATAAAAATTAAAAAAAAAAAATAGATGCCTGGGCCACACTAACCTGCTAGTCTTAGAGAGTTTCCTGGAAAGGCAGGAGGTGGCTGCAGCTCACCTTGGAGACGCAGGTAGTGGGTGCAGCCGTACAGAACACTGTACTTCATGACTAGAGCTATTGGTGGCTGCCATCTTGGCTCATTAGTGCCAAGACCTGGTCCCACCCAATAGCTTGTAGGCACCAGTGCTGGAATGCCTCAGGCCAAACAGCTAACTGAGCAGAACACAACTCCACCCATCAACAAACAGGCTGCCCAAAGACTTTCTAAGCTTATCACCTCCGCTAGACATGTCCTTAGACACAGTTCTTCCCACTAGAGAGCCAAGACCCAGGTCCACTTTCCAGTGGGCAGGCCCCAGCCCTTCCCTCCAGGAAGCCTACACCACCCTCTAGACCAACCTCAACCAACAGGAGCCAGACACTAGAAATAAGAAAACTATGATCCCACATCCTACAGACCCAGCCTACCCAGAGCAGGACAGACCTTACCCTGGGACTAACTGGGCCCTGGCACTGTCCACTGGCAGACCAATGTTAGCTTCAGGGCACCCTGGACTCCACACCAGAGTTAGGAACAAACCCCCTCCCATTATAGATCTGAAACAAACTCTGGGATGCTTAAGCTCTGCAGAGTCTCTCTAGAGTCCGGAAACTGGCTCTGCCTCCAGTAACCTGAAACTAACCCCAGGACCTGGCTTCACCCACCAGTGGGCCAGCATTAGCCCCAGGGCCCCATGAGGTTCTGCATCCAGCTGCCTTATGATCAGACCCCAATAAATAGCAGCCAGCAGCATCCACACAAGGCAGAACTTGGCAACCAAACAAGCTAGGGGCTAACCAATCCTATCAGACTACCCACATAACAATAGATGTGCCCATGAAGCCCTTTTAGGGGGAACCCCAAGAGCATGTGCCATGAGTGACAGGAGGGGAGTTCATTGCTGAGATGCATAGGGCATCTCCCACAGAAGGCCACCTCTCCAAGGTTGAGAAACATAACTAACTTAACATATACATACTAATACAAATAGCAATATAGACAAAAGAATGGAGATAAGCAACCTATCCAAGAAAGAGTTGAGGTTAATCAATCATAAAGATGATTAAAGAACTCAGGAAAAGAGTGAATGCACAGAGTGAGAACTTCGAAGTTTTTGACAAAAAGTTAGAAAATATAAAGAACTATCAGAGATGAAGAATATAAGAACTGGAGTTCTTATATAGTAGAACTATATAAGTTCTATATAGTTCTTATATAGTAGAAGGAACAATAGTAGACTAAATGATATAGAAGAATGTATCAGTGAACTGGAAGGTAGAGTAGTGGAAATCACTCCCACTAAATAGCAAAAAGAACAAATGGATACCAAGAAATAAGGATGGTTTAAGAGACTTCTGGTACAATGTCAAATGCACTGATGTTTGCACTACAAGGATCTCAGAAGAAGAGAGAGAAAGGGTCTGAGAAAATAGTTGAAGACATAAAAGCTGAAAACTTCACTAACCTGGGAAAGGAAACAGTCACCCATGTCCAAGAAGCACAGAAAGTCCCGTACAAGATGATCCCAAAAAGGATCTTGAGGAACACACCAAGACACATTCATTGTAATCAAAATGACAAAAATTAAAGATAAAGAGAGACTATTAAGTGCAGCAAGAGAAAAACAACAAATAACCCACAAGGAAACTCCCATAGGTGATTTTTCGCAGAAACTCTACAGACCAAAAGGGAGTGGCACCATATATTTAAAGTGATGAAAGGGAAAAACTTACAATCAAAAATACTCTATCCAGCAAGTCTCTTGTTTAGATTTATGGAGAAATCAAAAGCTTTACAGATAAGCAAAAGCTGACAGAATTCAGCATCATGAAACCAGATTTATGACAAATGTTAAAGAAACTCCTCTAGGCAAAAAGAAAAAAGGCCACCTAGAAACAAGAAAACTACCAGATGAAAAGGCTCATCAGGAAAGGCAAACATATAGGAAAGGTAGGAAATCATACACACAAAAAGCTAGTAGGGGGGGCTAAAAGACAAATGAGTAAAGTCTTCGATATCTACAGTAAACATTAAGGAATTCACAAAACAGTAAGATGTAAAATATGATATAAAAAAACACATGCTATCTCTACTGGGCATACAGAGAAATTTGGGAGAGTTGACATAGGCAAAAATATTTATTTTCTGCTGGCATTCGTCAGAAGTACCAGAATCTTTCAGTTGCAACAGCTCTCAGAGCAAGCAGTATCCAGCCTCTGACATTTATCTTTCAGTGAAGCCAATTCTGCCAAATTGTAGGAGAGGGAAAATATCCCCCTACCCTTCATTCTTTTAGCTGGCCTAATAACCAAACTGACATATGATAGATAACAGGAGAACAGCAAATTTAATATCATGTTAAAGTGAATAAGTTGGATTCTTAAGTGATGGTTTAGTCGCTAAGTCATGTCCAACTCTGGACCCCATGGACTGTAGCCCGCCAGGCTTCTCTGTCCATGGGATTCTCCAGGCAAGAATACTGGAGTGGGCTGCCATTTCCTTCTCCAGGAGATCTCCCCAACCCAGAGATCGAACCCGGGTCTCCCACATTGCAGGCAGATGCTTTACAGTCTGAGCCACCAGGAGAAATCCATATATATATATATATATATATATATATATATATATATATATACACACACACATATATATATCTTTTTCAAACAAAAAATAAATTGTTTGTAAAGATTTGACAAAACAGGATTCAGGGCTTGCCTTTGCAAATTGATGAAGAAGTTACCGGGTTTGTTTATGCAGCTTCCTCTGCTGTGACTTCCCTATCTCCAGTGATAAGAATACCCTTCATCCTCCTGGTGTAGGGAGGATAGAGTCCTGTGGCAGTTTGCTACTTGCTTTCAGAGGAACAAAGTAGGATTGGAGTGTTCTTCTTGCACCAGTTGTTTCTTACATAACTTTAGCTAAAAGTCATCAGTATACCACCTTTGCATATTTGGGGGCAGCCTTCCCTGACTCCCATCACTACAGTGAATTCTGTCTTCCCTATTCTTTAAAACCAGAATATTTTTTCTTAACCATATGTCTTTAAACTAGAACTTCATTTCTTTATTTTCATATGAACAATTTGAAAGAGTAGTTTTTTTCACTAACTTAAATTCACCACTATTCTGTAGTCCTTTATCTTTAAACAGTTAACTTCACCCTAGCCTTTCTTCTGAAATTGATTTCTCTTCAATGATTAGCAAGGATTACAAAATCCAGTGGACTGGATTTTTCTCAGAAATGATTGTCTCTTAGCAACTTTGATTTTTTTTTGATACTTCTTTCTTCCTGAAAGTGTTCCTCCAGTTCTGTGACACTGTAATGTACAAATTTATTTTCTATCCTAATCATTTTTGGCCTGTTTCTCTGACCTGTCTTTGGACTCCCTCAGTATAAGCATTCTCCAGAAAATTTTGTCCCAAAGTCGTTCCTCCCTTCCCCTTCAGTAATTTCATTTCAGCAACTACAGTTTTTGAAATGCTTCTTATGACTTGCTACCAGTACATGAATGCAAGAATATAGGGTACATTAAATAAGGCCTGGAAATAAAGAGACAGTGTTTTTGTTATTTAAAGGTCATTTGATTGTGTACATAGACAATCCAAACGGCTTTGCAGATGAGCTTTTTTTTTTTTAATTTTCTTTACTTTATTGTGTTGGTTTTGCCATACATTGACATGAATTTGCCATGGGTATACATATGTTCCCCTTCCAGAACCCCCTCCCTCCTCCCTGCCAATTCCCTCTCTCTGGGTCATCCCAGTGCACCAGCCCTGAGCATCGAACCTGGGCTGGCGATTGATTTCACATATGATAATTAACATGTTTCAATGCCATTCTTCCATATCATCCCACCCTTGCTTTTAAACTAAGAGAGTACAGCAATATTGCTGGCCCTAAAATCAATATGCAAGACTCAACAGGGATTTATACACCTGCAGAAAAGTTAAAAATATAAAAAACACAATAATAATGAAACCATATATCACAATAACAACAACAGAATAAAATATTCACAAGGATATCTAACAAAAATGTAAAAGATCTTTAAAGATTAAAAAAATAAATAGAATAAATGCAGAGATATATTAGTAAATGAGAAGTGTATTACAAAAAAGTGTCAGTTTCTCCAAGAAATTTAATTTAAATCAAAATTAAGAATGGTTCGTTACAGAACTTAAGCTGATTCTAAAATCACATGAAACTATTAGAGGTCAAAACAGACAAGACTATTTGGAAAAAAATGAAGAATGAAAGAATACTTGCCCTAGAATTAATTGAAGTAATTTAAAGAGAACAATATTGTTACAGGAACAGATAAGCTCACTAACAGGAGGAAGCAGAGAGTGGCAAAGAAGATGCCTAAATATATGGAAGCTTGGCAAGTGGCAGATACATATTTTATTGGGATAATTAAATGTCTATATTTAAAAATATAGCTATCCTGTTCATATACAAATATAAACAGATTGTACTTGTAAATTTTTACTTCTTGGAGTGAAAAAATATTAATAAATTATTTAACCCAAATAGTCGGTACATATCTATTATATGCTATCCATAAGCATGTGTTTTTTCTTCAATATCTGAATTCACTGAAGAAGTTTAACTAAGGAATAACATAGTGAATGATAAATGTGACTTTAAAGGATTTTTTTGACAGCCGTTGGAGGATGGATTAGCTAAAAGGAAGACTTAAGTTGAGAAGTTAATTAGAGTAATATTGCAATAGTTTTGGTGCAAAAAAAAAGCCCAATAGGATCTTGAAGTTGAAGCTGTGGTGATAGGTAAGAGAAGTATTTGGGGACAAATTTAGGAAATAAAATGACAACTATTCAAATACAGGGTATGAGGTGGAGTTTGTATAATGAGATGGTTAAGAGAGAGGGCAGGCTTAAAGGTCATCCCTAAGTTTCTGGATTTGCTAACCAAATGGAATTTTTGTGCCAATAATCATAAAAGAGGTACAGAAGGAGGGAGATGTCAGTAAGTTATGAAGTTTGGGGAGGACTCATGATGAGTCCTGATACAGTGAGTTAACTGTACCTGTAAGATACAGTGAGTTAACGTACCTGTAAGGCATGGTTTTAGATATATTTTGAAGCAATATTTTCTAACCCGTTCACATGGATCAAACAAACTGAGCTTTATTAACTCCCAGCCTGTTAGAGGATAGGGTGGACAAAGAAATAAATACAAGGAAATAGACATACCAACTGCCTGTTATGTCTCTAATCTCCTAGTCATTGTCTCAAGATAACACATTTTCACTCCACACTTCTCTTTGGCATCAATATGGCTAAGGCAGACTAGATTTGAGAAACCAACAGGCCTAAAGTTAACAGTGTTGCTTTCCTTTAGGAAAGCAAGCAAAGCTTGCTAAAGTTCCATATTTCCTCTTTTGTCTGAATGATTATGAAATCTGCTTAATCAGCCCATACCTACCTTCTCAGTGCCTGAACTGTCTATTTCAAAGTATAATTTACCAGAATGTTATCAATTATAAGTATATTAGCATTTATGAAAATCTTTTTGGCATGTGAGAAAAGGAGATCAGGTGTCAGTCTATGCATAGAGTAATTTTCTGAATAATATTGCTAGTATGTCAAAATAGTGAAAAGAAAATTTAAAGCCATATAAAAGATGTTTTGATTTATAATATGCTACTCTGTCAGAATATGTATGATTGTGTACTGATCCACAAGTCTTATCCACAAAGGAAGCAATTAAATATTTAATGTTAGTTGAATTGTATCCCATAAGCAAGGCAAAGAAATTGCACTGATAAATACTCTCACTTCTTAGAGTAGGTCTTAGGAAAAAAAAAAATGAAAACTGCACCCCTACTTCTGTGTTGAGTTGCGTGGAAGTAAAAGAAGTCAACACTTAAAAGTGCTACAGAAAACAAGTGTTCTCAGGGAAGAGCTACATTTCGGTTAATGTCATCAGATGAAGGAAACATTCATGGAAGGAGTTACGGACATTAGTTTTACTGGAACCTTGATTTCCAGGTAGCATTGTGCAAGGACTCCAGACAACGTACATTTTACATGTATATTTAAGGAGCCTTTCTTTTTAACAATTTGGGAGTTGAAGCCCAAGGAATGAGAACTGACCTGGGATTCCCGAGAGTCTTATGGAGACAGAAAAGAACAAGAATAAAGGGCTACAGGCCTGTTCAATGAGTGGGGTGAGGGTGGGGGTGGGGGTGGGGATCCTCACCACTCGCTTCCAGGATAGCAAACGTACAGAAAAGGGAGATAGAGTGTTTCCAAAGAAAAACTCTTCCTACTTCACAGTTTTCCTGGAGGAGGAAATGGCAACTCACTCCAGTATTCTTGCATGAAAAATTTCGTGGACAGAGGCGCCTGCTGGGCTACAGTCCATGGGGTCGCAAATAGTCAGACACAACTGACTAAGCATAGCACATAGCACAAAGGATCTCATGAGGCAGCATAAATGTTCCCAATTCAGATGAGGGACTGACGCTGTGAATGTTGCAGAGAATGGTGGGGAGGTCTCCCAAAGGACACACACGTCCATTTCTAAGGGTCCTTTTTGATTTGTACTTAACATTATCATTCCCCTTGAGCCTGCAGTTTTTGAATCTGCAGTTGAGTGGTCTTACTCCAAATGCAGGGACTCCCTTTGATTTAGAGAAATGCTTGAGTATATAATCTAATATTTCTGTATCATAAATATATATATAAAATTTCATATAATTTCATAACACCACTGACATTAATTGACAGTCTATTGTCTGCTAATACAACCACAACTGTGTTCAATTCTGATCCTTGATATATTTTTCTATTTTTAAAAGTATGCCTCCTTAACTGAAGTTTTTTGTTTGACTATACAGAATTTGGTCTACTTTCCAATTTTACTTTATGTGCTGCCGAAGTGAGCCCAGTCCATTTTCAATTGTGTCAATTACTATCTTTACAGTCTAATTAAGAATAATCTGTGTACATGAATTTATCCAAGATTTCTGAGTTGATAAAAAGGAAAAGGTAGCTTAGTTAACTCAGTAAAATTGATTTCAGATTACAGGGAACCATGTGACACCCAACAATGTAACTGAGAACCAGCAACAGTGGAGATCAAGAGCTATGCCAGGAATACAAAATTAAAATTATTCCATTGCCACTGAAAATCATGCTGTTTATCACTGCTCTACACAACTGTCAATGAAGAGTGAGTAATTGCACCCTACCATATTTACTCAGGGAGCCTTTTTCTAAGCATTTCAACCAAGGAAAGCATTATTTTCATTACCCATCAAAACAAATAATAGAAAAAGACAACTCTAAAAACAAAAAAGAATCAAACACTGGTGTTTTAAATTTCTTTGTCAGTGATAGGCCTAAAATATAGTCAAGATTCTTGGTTTTGTTCATCTAATCTTTATGGAGTACTTATTGTGTAATGCATATTATGCCAGACTTTGTTAGTGAGCAATGAAAGCTCGCTTGCCAGAACTGATAACTTATGAAATTATCAGCCTGAATGTATCTCAAAACTCTTCTGCCACCTTGACAGTCTTGGGCTCACCGTTAAGCTGTTTAGCTTAGTTCAGCCTCCAAGTTTCCGGCCACCTCTGTAGAGACGTAGTAATTAGTTCAGATCAGCCCATTTGAGGAATGGACATGACTATTAATAGAGCCTCAATCTGTAATTTCAGAGGGTTGCACTTTTGGATTTCTGATCCAAGGGAACCTATACTGAAAGGAGAAAGCTTAAGGTCAGAGGTACAGCACATAAAATCCATCAATAAAAGATGAGAGAACTCTTGTATTTTGGAGGCAATCTTCTAAACGCTGCTCAGAAAAGCTTCCTCAGGACACTACTCTGTTAAAACACTGCACTGACTTTCTTCTTGCCTTTGGTTTAATTTCAAATTCCTTTATGTAATGCTAAAGACTCTGCTTATCTCATAGGTAGCCTTGATTTCGCCTCTGAGCCAGTTTCACAGTGCTCACTCTCCCTGAAATATCCTTCCTTCTCTTGTACACTTGGACAACCGCTCAACTTCAGATCTTAATGGAGTTATTTCCTCTAGAAAACATTTCATGATTCTCTCCCCACCAGAGAATGGGTTATACACATTTTTTTCTGTATTGCTAAAGAATTTTATATACCCTCCCACTATTACACTGTAATAATTATCTTCTGATTTGTCTATTATTGGGAGGTCCATATAATTTATTATTCAAACAAGAACACTTCTGGAATAAAAAGAGGGATTTAAAAAACTACAATTTTATGTATTTCAAAATTAAGTATACCATAGTTGACAAATGTATATAAATTATATATATGTATATATATTTTCCAGCCATGCCTCATGTCATGCGAGATCTTAGTTCCCTGACCAGGGATCAAACACATGCCCTCTACAGTAGAAGCATGGAATCCTAATCACATAACTGCAGGGATGTCCTCTAAAAATATCTTTTAAATAAAGCTATCTATTTAAAAAATCAATATATTTGTACTCATTAAAACAAAAAGTCTTTGTATTAATTATCTGAGCATTTAAATATTAAATAGCATAAGCAGAATTATTCCTCTTGTTATATATTCATATATTTTAAAAAGCTTCTTAGTTGTATGTATAATACTGTGTGTGCCATATTGTTTCACTTGTGGAGAATATATTTTTTAAATATTGTTGTGTTGTTTACTTTTTTTTTCATTAAGTTGCCTGAAATCTTCAAAGTTTAAATTCTATGTTAGTAAATTTGAAATTGTTGAAATCTATGATTGACCTGTCTGTATAAAACCTGATATTTTTAGTTGAGAAAATACTCTCCCTACATGTACAAAAGTACCTGGTTAACTCAGGAAATGTTTGCTAAATACAGCATATTCTCAAATTAAATGTTTCCTTTGATATTGAAATGTGTATATATTTTAGCCCAAATGTTTCTGAAGGCTCTATCTTTTTGCTTCCATTCAGAGTGCTTTTCTTCAATAGATGTTTTTATTAGATAAAAGTCATCACAGAGGCTGCAAATTTCCATTCTCCATTTTATATACACATTAAGAGTTTATCCAATGAAAAGTGTATGTTTTATTAAGAAATTTCCTACAAGTTGAAATAACCTTACAACCAATAATAGAATTTTGAAATTAATATTTTCCACTGTTTTATCTTTCATTGTTTAATTGATTCATTTCCTACTTCAGTATTTCAAAATTGTCTTTTTGCAAGCTTTGATTTCAAGAATTGCAAATTGGCAAAACTTCACAAGCTAGATTTTGGCATCACACTGTTAAACACTTTTTAGCTGAATTATGTAGCAGTTCTTCTAATGCTCAAACAGGTATAAATCTCATTGACAGTGGCCATCATTTGAGATAAGTGCTTAAAATGTATTTGTTTTGAAAACTAGCCTCATTAAAAGAGAAAGCACGTTTTAATTACTCTGACCATTACAGTTTCTATTTTAATTGATGGGATATTAATTATGAATAACATGTGTGGCACTATGAATTCCAAGTACATTTCTACTTAAAGGTTTCTCAACTTAGTAAGACCATTCTTTTTGTCTTGCAGGTTTTATCTCACCAAGTTTTATATATATACAGCCACTAAAATTTTTTTCAGTGTTGATCTTTTAAACTAATTTACATTCAATTCAGTTCAGTTGCTCTGTCATGTCCGACTCTTTGTGACCCCATGAACCACAGCACGCCAGGCCTCCCTGTCCATCACCAACTCCCGGAGTCCACCCAAACCGGTGTCCATTGAGTCGGTGTTGCCATCCAGCCATCTCATCCTCTGTCTTCCCCTTCTCCTCCTGCCCCCAATCCTTCCCAGCATCAGGGTCTTTTCCAATGAGTCAACTCTTTGCATGAGGTGGCCAAAGTAATGAAGTTTCAGCTTCAACATCAGACCTTCCAATGAATACCCAGGACTGATCTCCTTTAGGATGGACTTGTTGGATCTCCTTGCAGTCCAAAGGACTCTCAAGAGTCTTCTCCAACACCACAGTTCAAAAGCATCAATTGTTCGGCGCTCAGCCTTTTTCACTGTCCAACTCTTATCATTCACAAAAATCATAAGTGTTCAACAAAACAAATTTTGAAATAAACTAAAAGTAGAATTACCATATGACACAGCAATTACACTCCTGGGTTAATTCATGGTAGAATTAATTACAATTGTCAAGATATGAGAACCACCTAAGTGTCCATCAACAGATGATAGATAAAGATGATGTGGTATATATTATAATGGAATACTACACAGCATAAAAAAGAATGAAAATTTTGCCACTTGTAGCAACATGGTTGGACTTAGGGGACATTATGGTAAGTGAGAATGTCACACAGTGACAGACAAATATTTGTGATATAACTTACATGTTAAATCTACAATAAACAACAAGCTAGTGACTATTAAAAAATGAAGCAGACTCACAGATACAGAGAACAAACCAGTGGTTACCAGTAGGGAGGAAGAGAAGAACATTATAAGGGTGGGAGAGTGGGAAATACAAACTGTTAGGTGTATGAGAGGCTCAGGAATACATTGTACAACATAGGGAATACAGCCAATATGCTATAATAGCTGTAAATAGAAAGTAACCCTTACAAATTTATATAATTTTTTAAATAAAAAAATTAAATATTGCAATTAATTGTATCTGACAGATAATGTAATTAATCTGAGAAAGAGATGATCTATTAGATTTATATGTGACAAGTATAATTTCTGTGTTTCATTAAAAATAAAATATATCTGAATAAAAATGCATTCCAACATTAAAGATGATATGCTTAAAAATGTTATAAAAAGTTTTACTCTGATTCCATGGCTTAGATGAAAACTCAACCTATTATTGAAATTAACTGATTTGCTTTTTTTGACATATCCAATGGCATTGTTTGACTGCTAGTTCATCTGCTAATGGAACTGACATATAAACAGCTATTATTTCATGTGCTAACACATGCACAAGACTTTTTGAAATCAATAAAGGCTTAAATTACTTTGTGAGAGCAATATTTGAGCTAATGAAAAGTCAGACTTCAAAAAGAAGTAAAAAGAGAGAAACTGGATTTTGTGCAGTTTAATGAATGATAGAACTCCTCCTATAGGGAAATCTAAGCTGACACAGCACATCAGAATTGTCCCAAGTTGCTGAAGGAAGCCAGAACCAGTCTTTGCCTGTGAGCTGTCCCAGGAAGGGGACAAGACATTGAGAAAGCCATCCAACCTATAATATATGCTATAGGCAACATGTAAAGAAAAATTCCAAATAACCTAAATATGTCAAAATTCAATAATTTAGTACAAAAATTTAAGCATGTGGAATTCTCCAGGCAAGAATACTGAAATACGTTGCCATTTCCCTTCTCCAGGGGATATTCCTAACCCAGGGATCGAGCCTGGGTTTCCTACATTGCAGGTAAATTCTTAACTGTCTGAGCCACCAGAGAAGCCAAAATAATGTGAATGATATAATAATTGAAAGGTAAAAAAATATTTCAAATTTTTAATCAGTTTCTGCATTATGAAGCTAGTATTAAGTATATTAAATAAAATAAAATTTAACAAAGTATTGAGACTAGGACAAAAGGAGAAAAATATATACTCTAATGCAAATGTAATTAAATTTTGGTATATATATATATACTCTTATTTCCTTTTCCTTTTCTTCTATGCACAAATTTATTTTTTAGTGTTATCAGCATTATATGCTTCTATAACTTGGGAAGATTGTGTGGAGAAATTGAGTGGACCCTGAAAGTTAATTTCTAAGGAGATACTGCCTAGAGGGCTAATTGTACACAAAATTCACATGACCACTTATGTCTATGGTTTATGTGTTTCATGCTGTTACAGAAAGGTTGGTCTGGCTGCTGGCCACTCAGAAGCCAATAAAGAGGTCAGGTTTCTAGGAAGGAAAGTTTGTTTTATTTTAGAGGCTGGCATGGGGAGGTAAGAGTGGTGGCGTGATGGGTTCAGAGGGATAGGGAGGAACATCTGTCCAAAGTCCAAAGGGTGACTCCCCCAACTGACAAGCAGGGGCTAAAAGCTTTTATAGACAGGTGGGGGTGGGGGCTACATGCAGAAACAACCCAGTCAGCTCTGACAGTCATCTTTATTTAAACTGGTGATCAACATCATCTTGATTGTTAGGTACAGTTAATCTTTAGTTGCAGAATCAGTTTGTCTCCATTTGTTTGAGGCTATTTCTTGAAATTATGGCAGCTTATGTCACAGGTACAGTCTGGTCATTATGTAGTTAACTTCTTTCACCGGGTGGAAGTTTCAACATCTATAAGACAACTCAGAGGATATAGTGCAGAACATTACCTATAGTCCTTTGAGGAGGATCTAAAAGTACTTGACTATACTTAATGACTGGGCTTCCCAAGTGGCACTAGTGGTAAAGAACCTACCCGCCAACACAGGAGCCGTAAGAGATGTGGCTTTGATCCCTGGATGGGGAAGATCCCCTGGAGGAGGGCATGGCAACTCACTCCAGTATTCTTCTGTTTTGTGCTTTTCTTCACATCCATACATAACCACTGGTTAAAATATTATTTGGTCTCCTTTTACTGTTTTCCTAGTTTCCTTTGTTTCTAACTTCTCTGATTAAACTTATTATTTGGCTAAAGTTTTCCCACAGACAAAAGGCAGGCAGAGGATGTGGGGGGTGGGCACGGCAAGGGCCATCGAGTCCCGCTGTGTTCCAATGTTATGTTGTACTTTTGAGAATTATCACAGTTAAAATGCTAAGTGTTACCTGTAACACGATAGTGCTTTTGGCAGAAGAGCATAGCTTCAGATTATTTTTGAAAGGATGCACTGGTGCCAAACCCCGAGGCTCTGAAACTGCAGCTGCTCCAGTAAACGTTTCCCAGGTCTGCAGGAGCTGCGTTGACTAGGTTTCTGTTTCCTCTTTCGTGTTATGGCAGAACCAACCGCTGCCTAAAAGCACACCGGTCCCTTGCGTTGGACCTCACTCACCAGCCCAGATACACCCTTCTATTTGCTGCAGGTGAGTTTCTCTTTGCCTTCTTTGAAGCCTTTCTTTCAAGGGACCTGATCCAGGCCACCTCAATTCATCAGAAGTACTTTTCTAGAGGGAAAGGTGAGGTTTGTTTTTCTTCCCTCCCTAGAGGTCCCTGTGTAAATTGGTTCACTTCTTCCCACAGGAACTGCTCCTTGTACTGAGTGGGACTGCCACATTTTTAGACCACAAAAGATCCTATTTCAACCTGCTCTGAAGCAATGGGTGCCAGGACAGCTTAGAATTTCATGAACAAAGAAAATTGTTTAAGTGATTAAATAAAAATCATCAGAAGTCAACCCTCAGGTTATTCACAGCTCCCTTTCCACACACAGAAAATGCTGACAGAATGTCTTAAATTCTGCTTCTTAATGCACCTGCCTCATACACAAATATGATTATATTTAATCTACTTTGTATCCTGTTCTGTTTCTTTTAAATTATATTCCAAACATTTTTGAAGTTTTTTCAAATTTAAATAATACATTATGGAAAGGGTAACATGGGAACTTACATTACCATTTGTAAAATAGATAGCCAACGGGAATTTGCTGTATGGCTCAGGAAACTCAAACAGGGGCTCTCTATCAACCCAGAGGGGTTTAATGGGAAGGGAGATGGAAGGGAGATTCAAAAGGGAAGGGATATATGTATACCTATGGCTGGTTCATGTTGAGGTTTGACAGAAAACAGTAAAATTCTGTAAAGCAACTATCCTTCAATAAAAAATAAATAAATTTTTAAAAATATGAAAAAGAATACATTTAGATTGATATATAATATATGCAATATTTTACATATAACATGATATTTCATAGATATAAAAATGTTGGTTTAGTAATTCTATTACTGATATTCAAATTGACCATACTATAGATCCTTGATTTAGGGTAATTTTTATAAGAAATCAATGGAAAAGTTTTATTTAAGTATAACTGATGTATTTACATAAGTTATAGATGTATAACATAGTGATTCACAATTTTTAAAAGTTATACCTTTTTTATAGTTATTTTAAAATACTGGCTGGAGTCCTCTTATTGTACAATATATCCTTGTAGCTTCTTTTGCACATAACAATTTGTACTATTAAGAAATTAAAGAAAAAAATTTTATAACAGAAGAGAAGGTGGTGATGATATATATATATATATAGCCCATTTTTCAATAAAGTTGACATTTTCTAATGTAACATGTAATGGAGTTTTTAACGTGTTGATTTGTGTAGGCTATAGCTCCCATTTATTCAATCAAATACTAATTTAGATGTTGCCATAAAGGTATTTTGTACATGTAAGTAAAGTCGCTGGGTTTGATCCCTAGGTTGGGAAGATCCCCTGGAGAAGGGAAAGGCTACCCACTCCAGTATTCTGGCCTAGAGAATTCCATGTAGTGTATAGTCCATGGGGTCACAAAGAGTCAGAAATGACTGAGTGACTTTCACTTTCACTTTCTTTTCAAGTAAAGTCCATAATAATTTGACTTTATTAAGTAAAGGAGATTATTAATTAATCACTTGGCTGAGCCTGATTTGACCAATCAAAAGGCCTTCAGAGAAAGGTTGAGGCTTCTCTGAAGCAGAAGAAAATTTAACCTGTGGCCAGGAACTGCCGCTCATACCCAAGAATTCCAGTCTGCCTTTCCTAATAGCTTGTTTTAGTGATTTAGGCTAGCCCCATGACCATGTATATCAATTCCTTGCAAAAAAAATCTCATATGTATCTCCTACTGATTCTGTTCCTTTGGATTAATCTGATAATCCAAATTGAAACATTTTGGCACCAGAAGTTGTTCTAGAGGAACACAATCATGAAGATAACTTTTCTGAATTGTTTCTGTGGTTTCTGGAACTGGTTCTATCATCTGATTAGATTTAAAGACACTACTGACTCTGGGCTTCCCAGGTGGTGCTAGTGGTAAAGACTCTGCCTGCCAATGCAGATATAAGAGACACAGGTTCAATCCCAGGGTCAGGAAGATCCCCTGGAGGAGGAAAAAGCAACCCACTCCAGTATCCAAAGTCTTAGGGAAGCTGTAATAATAGAATGACTTCATCATGTAAGACCTGATCACCCAATTAGAAGGGCCCAGAGGAAACCTTTTACAAATCACTATGAGAAATATACTTTCCTATAGCTCAGCTGGTAAAGAATCTGCCTGTGATGCAGGAGACCTAGGTTCAATTCCTGGGTCAGCAAGATCCCCTACAGAAGGAAATGGCAACCCATTCTAGTATTCTTGCCTGGAGAATTCCATGGCAGAGGAGCCTGGCGGGCTATAGTCTATGGGGTCACAAAGAATTGGATGCGACTAAATTACACATGAGAAATTAGCTTGAGGAGAGCTGCAACATCCTTAAGAGACCTATTTGCTCTTCTTTGTAAGTAGAAATTACAATGGAAACTGCTACCATTGAACTGGGATTCCCTATATGAAATGGGGATAATAATGGGTGTGTTGACTGCAATAGACAGCAGATTCTAAGCAGTAAGCAGAATACTCTAACTTATAGGAGATATATGGCATTAGTTAGTAGATCATAGTCTCCATACAAAAAAAAGAAAAAAAAAAGGCTTCAGGTTTAGTGAAAATCCCGTCTGTTTAGAAGTCTAACTTGAATCATGAAGTCTTGTGACTAAGGCATGGCACCTGAATCAATTTCCTAATTGAAATAGTTCATGTTCCAGAACCCTTTAATGAAGGTGAGGATAGGCTCCCTTGAAGAAGAACCCCATTAACTGCCAAAACAATATGATATTGTTCATATTTCTCCTAGCCTTCTCCAAAGGGACCTAGAGCCATTTATCAAGGTGACTGTACTGGGGAAAGGGGAACCATTACACTTAAGGGGGATTACTGAACCCTGGTTCTTAACTGACATTAATTGCTAGATACCCCCAAAATGTCACTCTGTTCTACCAATCATAAGAAAGACTAGTAGAGGTCAGAGTTTAGCTCAAGTCCATCTCACAGTGGACTCGGTGTGTGTAATAACCCATCTGTAATTATTTCTCTTGGTTCCCAGTGGCTCAATAGTAAAGAATCTGCCTGAATTGCAGGAGACATGGGTTCAAATCCCTGGCTTGGGAGAAGGAGATTAAAACTCACTCCAATATTCTTGCCTGGGAAATCCCATTAACAGAGGAGTCTGGAGGACCACAGCCCATGAGATATCAGAAGAGTCAGACATGACTGAGTGACTAAACACAACAACTACAACAACAACAATTATTTCTCCATTCCAGAATTAATCATTGAAATAGGCGTATTTAGAAATTGGCAGAATCGCCATTGATTCTCTGACCTGTGAGTAAAGGATATTAGGGAAGAAAAGACCAAATGGAAGTCACTACAAGTCCCTATACCTAGGAAGATAAAAAGCCAAAAGCAGTACTATGATCCTGGAAGACATGAAAGATGTAGGTATGGTGACTTCCCACCATATCTCCATCCAACTCAGCTATTTGGCCTGTGGACAAAACATATGGTTCTTGGAGAATGACAGTATATTATTACAAATTTAATCAGAGAGGGACTCAAATTGCAGCTGCAATTCCAGGTGTTGTTTCATTGCTTGAGTAAATGAACACATCTACTGGTATTTGATATGCAGCTATTCACCTGGAAAATCAATTTTTCTCTATGTATGTTAGTAGAGATCAGTAGTAGTGGTTTTCTTTTAGTTGGAAAGGCCAGCAGTGAATCTTCACGGCCTTACCTTGGAGTATATCAATATTTCACCCCATGTCATAATCTACTACACAGGGATTTTAATCACTTTTTCTTTCTGTGAAATATCACATTGGTCCTTTATATTAGTACTATTATGCTAATTGGATCTAGTGAGCAGAAAGTAGCAACTACTCTAGATATTTGTGTTACAGAAGGTAGGAAATATATTTTACAGAAATTCAGAGGTCTTCCATCTCAGCTATTTCTAGGGATGCAATAATAAGAGGCAGGTCCTTCTGAGATGAGGAATAAGTTATTGTCTGGCTCTCCTATAACCAAAACAGCAGCATAATGCCCAGTAGACCTATTTAGATTTGAGGAACAGTGCGTTCCTCTTTTGGGTGTGCTACTTTGGCCCATTCTGGGGGCTTCCCAGATGGCTCAGGGATAAAGAATCTGCCTGCCAGCGCAGGAGACACAAGAGACAGGGTTTCAGTCCCTGGATCAGGAAGATCCCCTTGAGGAGGAAATGGTAACCCACTCCAGTATTCTTGCCTGGAGAATCTCACGGACAGAGGAGTCTGGTGGGCTACAGTCTTCGGAGTTACAAAAGAGTCAGACATGACTTAGCTTCTAAACAACAACCATTAAATAAGAGAAAGTAATTATAAATACGAGCTATAATTACAATCATCCAACCGGTCACAGAAACAAGAATTATAATAGTTATAAATTAGTTTCTTTGCTTTATTTTGAATTAGTTTGCATATATATTAATCAAATATCTTTGCTCTGTTGTCTTTTTATTACCTTATCATCCAACATAAGGTGTATTCATGTTAGTCAATTTTATATCACAGTAAATTATCGAATATTGGGAAAAAAGTGAATATTATCCAAAGACTTCATACTCTGTGGAAAAAAAGGTAAGTATTGTCATTTTTAAATGGATTAGTTACATCCTGTTGTTAGGTAGAAATATGATTTTATTATTGGATTTTAAGTATGGGTTAAGGAGATATATCTAGATGTCCAACTGTAGTGTTGTTTTTAATGTGAAACAGCCAGGATTCAGGCCCCAATTATTGAAATACTAATCTAGGTGTTACTGTAAAGATATTTTGTAGATGTAGTTAAAACCTGTAATCAATTGGAAGGAAGATTACCCTAGATAATCTGACTGGACCTGATTTAATCGAGGCTGAGGTTTTCCTGAGAGAAGAAATTCTGTTTGTCCAACAATAGCTTTTGCCTATGCCAAAGAGTTCTAGTCTGCTCTTTTGATGGTTCACCTTATGGATTTTGCAATTGCCTAGAAATTCCCTATAAAACAATCCACTGAATAAATTTATCTGTATGTAGCTCCTAATGAGCCTGCTTTTTTGATTGAGCCCTAACTGACGTCGACAGGCTGTTGTTATTACAGTTAAATAGACTATATATCAATAAGCCCAAGAAAATTGTAGGACTAGACTGAATTTGAAACAGTGACAATAGAAAAAACTCAAAATTGAAAATGTTTATTATCAATATGGACTTCCCTGGTGGCTCAGTGATAAAGAATCCACCTGCCAATGCAGGAAACCTGGCTTGGATCCATCGGTCAAGAAGATGCCCTGGAGAAGGAAATGCCAATCCACACCAGTATTGTTGCCTGGGGAACCCATGGACAGAGGAGTCTAGTAGGCTACAGACTATGGGGTCAGAGAGTCAGACACGACTTAGTGACTAAACAAATTAATGATATATTCTTCAGCAAGTGTGACCAAATATCTCTTTTATTCTAAGAACAAGTCTCTGAAAACTTCAGCTGTTGGAAATTAAGCAAATCTCTGCCAAAGATGTGTAATATTACCTTATAAATTTTTGAATACATCAATTATTGAATTTGTTTTCTATTAAATCATTTCAAAGATAACTAAGCTTGTCTAATATAAAGCTGAGCTTAGCTTCATTTCCTATGTGGCACATTTCAGAAAGCATTTCATTTGGTCAATCAAATGAAAGATGGAGACCAACTAAGTCCACTGCTTGACTTTATCAAAATCTCATTAAATCCTTTTGTTGCTCTTGAGATTATCCTATTTATAAATGAAAACTTCAGGTATTTCTGGAATAGTTCCCATTATTTTTTGATATCTTAAAAATGATTTTTTGGTTAAATAAATGTAAGTTATCTGTTGACATTATGATGACCGTAATTACATGTTTTCGCATTGCCTTTAAAATAGTAATAATTATGCTATGGGTTGAGGGCTTGCAACATGCAAGGCGTTCTACTAAACCTATGTCAGTGATTATCTCATTTCATCCTCAGAGTAGTTTTTAGAAGTAGGTTACTATCATTATTTCCCAGTTTATAGATTTAAAAAAATATGGGCACAGGGAAGGGAAATAATTTGCCATAGATAATAGATAGGCAATAGATAATCACATAGGTAACAGATTATCACATTGGTAATAGATTCAGCTCTGTAAAAACAGAACTCATACTCTTAGTCACTGTGATTAGTTTTAAACAAAAGGAAATTGTCTGTGTTTTATTTATCATGGTGGCTACTGTTTGCTTTGCCCAAGTGAACCTGTTCCCACTGCTTAGCTTTTTGGGAACCGGAGCAGGCCTTGGGGGCCTCAGAGGGTCATGTCCTGGCTAGTTCACCAAAGTTGTTACAGAGCCCAGGTTTCTCTGCTTGCTGCAGGACAGGCCAATCAGTGAGTGATGAGGTGCTGAGGCAAAGAAAGCCACTTTGAGAAAGCTGGCTATCTGAGAAGATGGTAGATTAGTGCCCTTAAAATCCATCTTCATGTTTTGGCACAGGCAAAGGGCTTTTTAATTATTTTTTTATTGGAATATAATTACTTTACACTGCTGTGTTAGTCTCTGCTATATGGCAAAGGGAATCAGCTATCTGTACACATATATATGCCCCCTCCCTCATGAAGCTCTCCCACAAACCTTCCATTCCACCACTCTAGGACACGGTTTGTAGTCACGTGGGTGGCCCTGTCGTACAGGATGAAGTAACTCGGAAAGAGAAAAACTCATATTGTATGTCAGTGCTTATGTATGGGGTCTAGGAAAATGCCCTGTTTGCAGGGCAGGAATAGATGCAGAGAACAGACCTGTGGACACAGGGTGGGGAAGGGGAGGGTGAGACAAAAACAGGAGAGCAGAAAAGGACTTTCAAAGAGAGAGGCGGAACGAGGATGCGGACATGGGGCAGGCGGTGGTGACGGTTGTTCTGCACCTCCAGATGTCTGAGAAAGGCCAGACACCGCCTAACGTCACCTACTTGACGCTGGAGTAGCTGGCAAACTGAGTTCTTGCGTGCAACAGTCATTCTGGCATTTTTTCTTTCCCTAAAATCTGTAGTAAGATTAGGTCATTTAATTTCAAAGACAGCAGCAGTGGCCGAAGATGAGGGTAGGGGGAGAATTTGGAAAAGGATCCTGCCCCTCCCACCCATAGATTTTAGTTGCAAGTTTTATCTTTGTCCCTTCAAGACTGAGCAGTTTGGGGCAAAATTTAGAAGTTTAAATCAGGTCATACTGACCCTACAAAGGCTCAGGTGGAAAGGAAAAGAAAGATATATAGAAATCAAGAAAGACTTTTGTACCCGGGAGGATCCTCCAGGGTCCTGCTCCACTTGAGTACCACCATGGAGATGGAAGGGACAGGGAGCCGTGTTACTGGTCTCTGTGTGGTCTTCAGTCTTGTTACATCATGTGGCTTTGTTATCACTGGACATTGATGAAAACCCTGGCTGATTGCTAGGATTCCTCTGGCACTGTCCCAGCAGGAAGAGATAGGAATGTCTCATAATTACCATGAAGGGATGGAATTCCAGGCTCCCCATGTCTTCTCCACTGCCACAGGGATGAAGGAGCTCATTATTGTCTGGTGGGGATGAATACACAGCGTCCCATTTGATTCCTTTTTTTTTTTTTTTGGCAACCAACCTGACAAGGAGAGTACCTTGTTACACAGGGCAAAGGTGGAATTCTAGGTTCCCTACTCAACATTTACTGGGGTGTGTTGAGAGGAATAATGCAGTTATGTTCTGAAATTTTCTTGTCTTTCTTGTCTTTTTCCCTTTCCTGGTCCTTTTATTCTTTTTTTTTTCCTCTTTGTTCCTGTCCATGTTTATGGGTTTTTAGCTTTTCCATCACCCAGTCCAGTATATATATGTCAAAAAGAAAATCCAGGATACTCACCACCATGGTTTTAACCAGGTACTGTGATTTGTAGTTGGTCAGCCTTTCTCTCCCCACCATTAAAGATTGTTTGCTTGTTTTACATTTAATTCCCAGGATTTGTAGCTGAACTTAATGGAGATATAGGAGGAAATGTGTCTGTTACATCTTTCTGCCACTGTAGTTCATATCATCATTAAGTCAATTCTCCCCATGGAAATAAAGAAAAGTAGAATTTGGAAAAAGGAGATACAGATGAAAACTCTGGCCCTGACAGCCCATAGCAACATAAACAGACCAGCTTAGGTCTCAGCTTTCAAAGCCTCCTGTAAGGCCTGGAAGTTTATTTCTTATTCATTATCATGAACTTCCTCAGCCATCCAAGAGGTAAAGACAGGATGAAAGAGACACAGACAAGAGAGTAAGGAAACAGAATAGGATGATCCACTATTGAGAAGGAAAGTGAATCCCATTATGTCACTGAGTATGGGTAAAATAATGGGCTTTATTAGAAAAACTTTTAAGCCAAGGGTCTGCCCAAGAAGATCTCAGTCTCATATTTCTTCCATCAACGCACACAGAGGGTATTTGGACCCAGGTGCTGATGGACACATGGTGTGTTTTTGAATAGAATAATCTCATCCACTTCGCTATTCTTCCTTCTTACATAGCACATAGTGGATGAACCGAAAATTGAGCCTCAGTCAGCCTGAGATCCAAGCCAACTTAGGATCCATTAGAAAATGGAACTTTTCCTCCAATCCTGTGGGAAGTTAGTTTAAGTGCAGCCTCTCCAACCAGGAGCAGCTTTCACTTTCACTCCAATCAAGAGGAGGGATCTTCCCTGGTCCCTACCTACTCATGGGTAGCATATTGTCCAGACTCAGAGTGAGACATAAAAGTGGCTTCCAGATGCATCTACTCATTGGATCACAGTCACGCTAATATATATTTCATAATTCATTCTTTTTCCTCCTAATATTAGATACAAAACTCTTTTAATTTCAAACCATTAGTCATAAAAGATGGCCTCAATATAAGAGGAACCTGACCAAATAGATTTTCTTTAATGGATTGCTCAAGTGAAAAATACTGTTGTTACCATTGCTATTTAGTTGCTAAGCTGTATCCGCCTCATTTGTGACCCTGTCAGTTGTAGCTTTCCAGGCTCCTCTGTCTATGAGATTTACCAAGCAAAAATATTACAGCTTATTTAAAAATCAGCAAAGTCACACAGCCTCATGACAGAATAGGGAGTGAAATATAGGTTTGAGCTGCAATGTTAGGCCTTCCACTGCAATGCCAGACATCCTAAGCGGACTATCGCAAGAAAGATGATACATTTTTTGTGAGTTTTCAGAAATTGTCATCTTCTTTCCTTTCAATTATTACAGCAAACCAGACATCTATGTATTTATTTTTTAAATGCTTTATTTTAACCATAATAGTTAAATTGATTGTTCACTGCTATTGCCCCTAATTAAATTCTTGCTAAAATTGATAACATTTAACTTTGACAAAACAAATAGCTAAACTAGTATCTTGGTTCTATGTAAACAAACTAACAGACAAAAAGAACTTTCACTTTTCAACTGATTGTCATGAGGCATGTGCTGACAGTCAGAGAAATAGATAAAGGAAATTATTAAACCATGAAGCTGTCCGTCCTGATTTATACTTTAGAATCAACATTTATACTTTAGATTTATACTTTATACTTTAGAATCAACATTCAGCACTTACTCATTCATCATGTACCGTGTTTTGTTAGAAGGACTTAAGAAGGCTCTTTACACATGATTGCTGATCACTTGGTAGTGCACATGGACTGAACTGGATACAAAGGCAAAAGAGTCCATAATAGAGTCACACAAAAGAAAACAACAGAGGAATATTCCATTAAGCATCATCTCTCTCTTTGTTTCCAGCATGGCTGAGCAGGCAACCTATAGAAAAATTGGCAGTGAGCGTGCTACATTTAGAAACAGAAATGCAGCTCTGCAGAGAAATATCTTGATCCAATTACTTGGGCTTCTTTCAGAATAAAATTAAGTTGTCAAGCAGCAGACAAAGATCTAATTTCTCAGGAAGAAAAGTCTAGGTGGAGTGATTTATGTGATGGGTGGGTAGACAGAATACACAAAGCATCTTGATTTTAAATCGTTAGTTGCAATAGTTTGGCTTATGCTGAGGAGTATAATAATGGAAAGGTGTTAATGAAAATTACGTTAAAAAATCTTGATACTCCCAAGGCAAACAGTTCCTTTTTTTCCCCCCAAAAGACAGCAATGCAGAGATGAGAAAACCAAACTGTGATAACTGCAGAGGTTAGAGGCCAGATTGTGACATTCCTCTGTGCATGCCACAGCACATCATTAGATGGAAAGAACTGAGAAAAGCATATTTCTTGATGGTATTACTGAGCAGAAAATATACAACGTGGCCAGAACTATTAACAGCTGCAGCATTTACAGTGGCAGCTATTCACCCACAGAATACAAAAGCCAAGGGTCAGCAAATGGAGGTCTCAGCCCCACTGTGGAAAGGCAGCAAGGCAGAGATGAGCAAAGAGTAATGCATTGTTTTTATTTTGTGTGTGAAAAATCAAACTATTTGCTTCTAGTGGTCAGTAATGGCTAAAGTATACTGTTTTCTAAATCTCCAGTAGCATACTCAGCACGAGTCCAATGTTTGCACCTCACTCATTCCTAAACACACACACACACACACACCGCTCCCTTTTTGGTGCATGACCGTCACCTGTTGTAATCTCTGACAATATCTTTGCCAGACTGAAGTGTTCTAATTGGATACAAAAGCAATCAGTGTAATGGGACATAGTTAACCTCCCAGAGGCCTATCAATCTACTCAGCTGTGACAGCTAGTAGGAAATTTAAGTAGTTTCAATAAATCATTCAAAGGCAGAAACTGCTAGCAGACAGAGAATTTCAGGAAAAAAAAATATCGGGTGATAAACATTCTAGCCCTTTGTATATCAATTTATGATTTTTTAAACTTTATCCTAATTTCAGCCCCTCTTTAGTATCCTCAATACAGTCCCATTTTTTTAAAAGAAAAGAAAAACCTGAATTGGATTTTCCTAAATTTGAGTTTTTAATCCTGAGGGGCTTTCATAATGTTTTCTTGGCTCGATATCGAGCTTCTGGTAATTTTTATTAATAAGGTCCAATGCTTAGTTAGCATCACATTCTCCCATGGACCATATTAAGCATCTTTGTGCACATACCTGCTGCATACACATGCACACACACACACACTGAAAATTCAAAATGAGATGAGTATTATGGCATGGATGCCTGGCATTCACAGATCTAGCACCCCAGGTTTTTACTTCTCACAAAATAAAATGTCATAAGACCATAAGATCTGATTTTTTATTTGTCGTCATTTAGTCACAAAGCCATGCCTGACTCTTTTGCAACCTTATGGACCATAGCCCGCCAGATTCATCTGTCCATGGGATTCTCCAGGCAAGAATACTGGAGTGGGTTGCCATGCTCTCCTCCAGGGGAACTTCCTGACCCAGGCATTGAACTCATCTCTCTAACATAGTGTTCTGCATTGACAGGCAGATTCTTTACCACTAGCGCCACTTGAAATTCTTAGTGAATTTCAAGTCATCCGTTTTCCAGACAGAATCCACATCCCAAAGCATGGGATGTGGAAGCAACCTAGATGTCCATCAACAGATGAATGGATAAGAAAGCTGTGGTACATATACACAATGGAATATTACTCAGCCATTAAAAAGAATACATTTGAATCAGTTCTACTCAGGTAGATGAAACTGGAGCCTATTTTACAGAGTGAATAAGCCAGAAGGAAAAACAACAATACAGTATACTAACGCATATATATGGAATTTAGAAAGATGGTAATGACAACCCTGTATGAGATACAGCAAAAGAAATGCAAATGTATAGAACAGTCTTTTGGACTCCATGGGAGAGGGAAAGAGTGGGACGATATGGGAGAAAGGCATTGAAACATGTAAATTATCATATGTGAAATCAATCACCACCCAAGGTTTGATGCTTGATACAGGGTGCTCAGGGCTGGTGCACCGGGATGACCCAGAGAGATGGAATCGGGAGGGAGGTTCTGGAAGGGGAACACATGTATACCCATGGTGGATTCATGTCAATGCATGGCAAAATCAACAAAATAATGTAAAGAAAATTTTAAAAATAAAATAAAATAAAAAAATAAAATTAAATGTTGAAAAGATTTTTAACAGGAAAAAAAAACATTTCTTTAACTGGCTTTTTTTCTCTGTCTGTTCTCTTTCTAGAATCCCACAGTGACACACTGGCAGAATTCTTCAAGGCCTCACAGGGATGTTTCTAACCCCTTGCTGCCCATGATCTTTGAGTACCACCAACACACAGAAAGCAGTGACCTGGAGGGACTACAAGCCAGCAGGTAGAAGCCAGCTAACCCTGGTCTGGCAGTTGGGAAGGCATGAGTGCAGCAAGGAAGCAGATAACTTCTAGTGATCGCCAGAGCTGTACGGTTTATAACCCCTTGCAGTTAGTCACAAGAAATGAAACAATTCCAATTTTGGACCTATAAAATAGCAACAGCCGATTAACAACACGAAGGTGAAAGACATCAATGGATAAACAACAACAAGAAATAGAACTTATTTAAGGCTTAAAAACATAATGTTTACTTGAGAAGAAAAATAAATTTGGAAAAACAAAATTGGTAGCTTCCACTGAAATAAAACCCACAGAAGAGATGAACAAAATCTTTAGGCAAAAATTATTAATAATAAGGGACCTCAAGGAGATAGAATTAGAGCTCCAAACAGACTTTCTAGAACTAATGAATAGGGCTTCTGCTTTTTAAAAAGTTAAATTTAAAAAGTGAAAAATAAAAGAATGATATATGCCAGTTGACTAGTTAGGGTTCTTGAGTATTAAGAGAAAGTAATATGTCATAACAAAAAGCTGAGCTCCACAGAACTAGAATTTATGAGGGAGATAACATGAGACATGCAGAACAGACTCAGGGGACTTCCTGAGCATATTATGAGAGTGCTCCAAAAAACAGAAGAGACCAGATGAAAACTGGGTTATTAGGCAAAGTGTTTTTAAAAAAGAATAAGTGGTCCTGAATTGCACAGTCTTCAGATCAAAAGAATTCACTATGCTATAGGTAGTATTGATGAATACATACACACACACACACACACACACACACACACACCCCGAGACATGTGATAGCTTCTTAAATGCAAGAAGAAAACTTTTCAACTTTCAAAGAGAAAATTACAAAAGAAAAATAGAAGATACCCTTTCCAAATCATTCACCAGATTTAAGTCTACATTGACTATGGCAGAATGATTGGGATTTTGTGAAAAAGAATTGCTGAAATTAAAAGACATAATTTAAGAGAGAGTCTTGTATAACAGCATGATGCTACAAAAAAAAATCTAAATTGCTTTAACTGAGGACTTGAAGCAGGGGTGGAAGGAAGTAGGAAACTAAATATTTTCTAACAATTTCATTTCAACATGAAGTGTGAAGAGAGAGCAAGTGAAACATCTTGGGAAGAGAATATTTAACAATCCTAAAATATTCTGAAACTGTAAGTTTAATTTTGATTGGCAAAGACTGGAAGGGAATCAAATCAGAATGAAATTCTAAATTAATAAACTAAAGGGGAACAGAGAACTTACTCAAGGCAAGAAAAAGTAGAGTAAGATAAAAAGAAGGAAAAAGTATTGGAAAAGATGGTGCAGTAAAATTTAAGGAATAAAATCTCTGCTATGGTATTAAAATAAATGTAAAGAAATCTTGAAAATTAGAGAACCGTTGTACTTAAGGAAATCAAAGGAAGAAATAAAGCAAAAAGGAATTAATCATAATAAATGGTATAGGTTGTGAAAGTAATTAAAATAGAATACAAAGGGAATGGGGTTTCTAAGTTACCACTAATGGTAAAGAATCCGCCTGCCAGTACAGGAGACATAAGAGACACAGGTTCAATTTCTGGTTCAAGAAGATCCCCTGGAGGAGGGCATGGCAACCCATTCCAGTATTCTTGCCTGGAGAATTCCATGGACAGGGGAGCCTGATGCACTACAGTCCATAGCGTTGCAAAGAGTCGGATAGGACTAAAGAGACTTAGCATGCACACACAAAAGAAATACTGAAAGAATGATAAAAGCAAACTCTAGTTTTTTTGATGACTACTTAAATAGATAAGCAACCTGAATAAGGAGATAAGAAATCTTAGGAGAATAATATTAAAGAATATACATGTAAATAATGTAGCAATTAAAAGAATTACAAGATAATGTAATACACAACTTCCTAGAAACATATTTATACAGCTAGAATGGTGCTGCCTAATAGAATTTCAATTCAACTGTATTTGAACTATGGCTAGTATGTTTGGGGAACTAAAATTTTTAAATGTATTCAATTTTAATTAATCTACATTTCCGTAGTCACATACAGTTAGTGGCTATCATATAGAGCAGCACAGAGGAGATGACTACCTCCTGAACTTAACACAAAGAGAACATCTGAGTAGATCAGTGATCAATCAAAAGATCAAACAATTGAGTATTTACTAATTTAAAAGGCAACAAGCCTAGACTTAACTGTTGACTTCTTCACCTTTAAAGGTTAAAAAAAAATAAAAAATTTAAAAAATAAAGATTAGATAATTCCTATGTTATTTAAACCATTTCAGATAATTAAAAAAAAATAAATATAACTTTCTCTAATTCATGGTATAAACTTGGGAAACCTTGATCCCAAATTCGACAAAAATAATGCAGAAAGCAAAACCAGAAGCCAATTTCACTAATGCAAAATTCTAAATATTAGCAAATCAAAACTGGTAGCACATTTAATTATTCATAAGTAAGTTTTCTAGTACTAAAATTATTGCTGTGGTTCAACAACTCAAAATCTGTCCACATAATTAATCACAGCACTAAGTTAAAAAAGAAAAGAAAAATATTCTTAAGGTAATAGATGCTGAAAAATAATATGATAAAAGGAAAAAGTATTCTTAAAAAATACCCTAATTAAAAAAAACTTAAATATGTTAAAGTTAATCCAAAATTAATAGCAAATTCTATAAATGGTGAAATACTGTATTTCCACTAAATCATGAAAAAGAAAAAAATATTCTTTACTTCAAAGTTTCAAAATTATTTTATACTACCTAGCCAAAACTTCAACACAATAAACTTGAATAAAACTATAAATTTGCAAGAGTAAATTGAATTATCTTTACTTGTGAATGAACAACTTAAATGGCTTTCTAAATTAAAATAATACAATAAGTATTTATGTAAATTTAGCTTATGATAGATTTCTCAACAAGTCAGGGACTCCAGAAAACTAAAAAAAAAAAAAAAAAAAATCATAGACCAAAACTGACAACTCTAATGAAAACATTGCAAATGTCAGAAAACAGCAAAGTTAAGTAATAATGATTTAGAAAACATTATGACTGTGAAGATGTATATTTATTTAATTTCTTATCAATCTTGTAAAAACAAAAGAGAAGTCATCCAATAATGGAAATAATTTAGCAAGCTATTTATGAGAGAGGAATTAAAATGGAAAATGAACAAATAAAAAGATGCTTCCTCGTATCAGTGGCCAGATATATGCAAATTTTAATTATAGTGAGATACCATTTTTTTAATGTTAAGTTGGCTTACAATTTCAGAGAACAGTATCATCCAATGTTGGTAGAATGTTGATTGTTACGGTCTTTGGGAAAAAAAAATCTGATAAAATATATTAAAATCAGAAGTACTATGACTTGTGTCCCAGAAATTCACTTTGGAATTTATTCCAGAGAATAAATGTATATGTGCACTAGCTTGTTCAAGTGGGATGATACATGGGTAAACCTATGGCTGATTCATGCTGATGTTTGGTAGAAACCAATGCAAACTGTTAAGCAATTATCCTTCAATTAAAAATAAAAAAATGAAAAAACTTAAAAAAATGTTTATAAGAGCTGCATTGAATCATTGGTATTAGGAAAACACAGCTAGTAAAATGCCCGTAGATAGAAGAACTATGAAATATGATGTAACTACTTAAAAGGTACAGATGTAAGCTATTATATCCAGAATGGATAAAAAAAACAAGGTCTTACTGTATAGTACAGAGAATCATATTCAATATCTTATGATACATCATAATGGAAAAGAGAATTTTAAAAAGAATGTAGATACATATATAACTGAATCACTTTACTGTACAACAGAAATTAGCACAGCATTGTAAATCAACTATGGTTGGTTGTTCAATTTCTCAGTCATATCCAATTCTTTGTGATCCCATGAACGCAGCATGCCAGCCTTCCCTGTCTTTCACTATCTCCCTGAGTTTGCTCAAATTTGTGTCTGTTGAGTAGGTCATGCCATCCAACCATCACATCTTCTGTTGCCCCCTTCTCCTCCTGCCCTCAATCTTTAGTTCAATAATAAATAAACAAATGGATGTGTTTGCGACCTGACTATTGTCCTGATGGGATGTGTATTTGTACTGTTCAATAGAAAAATTAAGTTGTTAATTAAAATATATAATGAAATTCAATTTTTATATAAAATGTATACTATGTATGTGTTTATATGTTTCTAGGAACATAAATAAAAGTGTGGGAAGACACACCTCTTAGACTGTGTGTTTGTTGCTGTTCAATAACTTTCCCATTTTACATCTTCCTTTACATTACTTTTTTAAATTTTAAAAAGTAAAACATCATTGCTGTAGCAAATGAACCAATGTAGTACAAAGATACATGAAACAAAGCTAATTAACCACTCTCATCCCACCTCTCTGTTACCTCTCTTATGCCACCCTTTGTGGTAACAAATGTCAGCAATCTCAGTGTGCATTCTTCCTCGTCTTTATCTTTGCTTAAATAAATATAAATACATACAAGCATAGCACAAACATAGTGATTTGTTTGTTTGTAAAGAAATAGAATCATACTACACGTTACTTGGTGACTTACTGTTTTCACTAAGCAATCTATTAAGAAAATTCCGGATATACAAGTGAAACATGAGTGTGTGTGAAGTGTCTATCTATTTTCCTTCTCTGATTGCTTTCACATACACAGTTTAATTTTAGTTGATTGAATACATTACACATACTGAGAGAATTTTTTTTTTCCTTTTTTGTTGTTGGTTTGAATTGATTATGTGTTTTTTCTATCGAAAGCAGAATCAGGCTGCTGCTGCTCAAAAACCAATGATGAGACCAGGTTGGTGGGAAGGAAATGTGGCTTTATTTCAGAAGCTGGCAATCAGGGGTGGGGGTGGGGATGGGCAGATGTCTGTTTAAAGACTGACTTCCCCCAACTGACAATCAGTGGGCAAGAGTTTTTGTATACACAGAGAGGGGGCTACATGAAACAATAGTACAATCAGCTCTAATGGTCATCTTCAATCTTTCCCAGCATCAGGGTCTTTTTTAAGTTGGCCCCTCACATCAGGTGGCCAAAGTATTAGAGCTTCAGCTTCAGCATCAGTCCTTCCAATGAATATTCAGGGTTGATTTCCTTTAGAATTGACTTATTTGATTTCCTTGCTGTCCAAGGACTCTCAAGAATCTTCTCCAATACCACAGTTCAAAAGCATCAATTCTTCGGTGCTTAGCCTACTTTATGGCCCAACTCTGACATCTGCACATGTCTACTAGAAAAACCATAGCTTTGACTACCTGGACCTTTATCAACAAAGTCTCTACTTTTTGATACTTTGAGACTCTAAGACTTTGATACTAACATTATCCTATTTTCTTTGGTAAAGCTCTTTACTGGCTATCATTACTAAGAACCTATAGTTTGTAGTGGGTAAGAGCATGGGTTCTGGACCCAGAATTTCTAGATTTGCATCCTTGATCCATTTCTTTTTGTGTGATCTCTGTGCTCTCTATTCCTTGTCTTTATAGCAGGATTAAGAATAGCATTTACCTCCCAGGGTAATGGGGAGAATCCAATAAAGTTTTAGAACAATGTTTGGCACCTGTGCATGCATGCTAAGTCTCTTTCGTTGTGTCTGACTCTGCAACCCAGTGAACAGTAGCCCGTTGGGTTCCTCTGTCCATGAGATTCTCTAGGCAAGAATACTGGAGTGGGTTGCCATGCCCTCCTCCAGGGGATCTTCCTAAACCTGGGATCCAACTCAAGTCTCGTAAGTCTCTTGTATTGGCAAGTGGGTTCTTTATCACTAGCACTACCTGGGAAGGCAAACCGGCAGCTACTTACTGCTAAATAAGTGTCTGCTATATTTTGTTATGTTGTTGTTAAGATGTGGTTGGCGTCATGCAGTGGGCTAGCATCTGAATCAGAAACAATCAACCCAGCACTCTTCCCAGGAGACCCTTTGCCAACTCACACCAGTACATTTACAAACTGAACTCTCCTGGCTGAAGACAAATCTAAGGACAAGATGAGTGGTAAAAGATTTTTAGAAAGGTGAGAGAGTGATATTGAAACATGAAGTCGGGTGAAATTTTAAAAATTTGAAATCTAAAATATTTAGAAAGTTGAACTGTGAGCCATGACTTTCACAGCTCCCTGCATGCCTGCCTTCAGAATAGTTTCCTTGACCTTATTCCCCATCCTAATCTCCTGCTTCTTATCTGCAGTACATTAAATTTTTAATTGAGTTAAAATTGTTGTTAAAACAGAAGTTAATTCCATTTTGTGTGCATGCGTGCTCAGTTGTGTTTGACTCTGCAATCCCACCGACTGTAGCCCATGCAGGCTCCTCTGTCCATGGAATTTTCCAGGCAAAAATACTGGACCAGATTGCACTTCCTACTCCAGGGCATCTTCCTGACTCAGGGATCAAGCCCACATCTCCTGCATCTCCTGCATTAGCAGGTGGATCCTTTATCACTGAGCCACCTGGGAAGCCCAATGCTACCTTAGCCAAAGACAAAGATAACCTAATAAGAAAAAATGTAACACCTTAGTTTAAGATGTCTTTGACACACCTCTTTTGGAGATACTGAACTGTTTGCCACATGATTTTTATTTGTTTATTATTTTGGGTTTTTTTTTTTTTTTTTTTTTGGTTCAGAGGCTTACATTTCAGATAGTTGCAGTAATTTGGGATCTCCTGGTAATTGAAACATGGCTAAAAAAAGTTTTTCCTGCAAGTCAGCACTCAACTTCCCTCACTCTAAACATATAACAATCTTTCTCCCAACCCTTTTAGTCACCAAATCTCAATCTTTAAATATCTTTCATTGTGTCTTTTCCATTTCTATCACCACTGATATCACTTCATAACAGGATTGCCATCCACACCTACTATTTTGATTTTTTGATTTCTCACCAATATATCCTATACAGACACGCATAAGAAACTTCCTTATCTCAACATAATCTGGCTTCTCTTTCAAATTTTGAAATGCTCAAAATCTGGGACCATGTTACATGCAGGTTTATTTATATTTCCAGTTTTTAATTATGTGCCCAATACACCACAATTGTGGGATGAAATGGGATCTTACATTTAAATTTTACTTTCAGGGCTAAGAGTGCTGTCATCAAGCTAAATGCTTTTACTTTACAAAGATTAGCTTATAAGCTCTTCTGGGTATGATGGGTTTGTTCAGGAATCAGAAGCTTTCTTTGTTTTGGTCCATTCAACATTCTCAAATGTCTACTGCATATGCTAAGAGGAAAATCTAAATCTCTGTATGGTCATGCATGAGTACTTGAAAATCTGTTTCCCCAACTGTTAGAGATGAAAAGATTCCCTGCAGAAAAAAAAGTATCAAGAAGAGAATCTAATCTTAATATTAGAAGTATTGATTTTGATGAGTAATTTAGGTTCAAAAGTATTACCAGTGAGTCATTTCTTTGGTAGAACAACAGATGGCAGCAAAGGGGGCTAATATTGGCATTCAAATTTTTTACAATAATTAAAACTGAAAATTGCTTTTTATAGACTATTCTGAATCTTTTTTGAAAATTAACAGAAATTTCAAAATTTAGTGTAAGGTTCCGTTTAGTAATTATGTTATAAAACATTCAACTTCTGAAGAAAATAGTCTTTCTAGGACAAATGGACAGAAATGTGGACCTGTAGAGCTCTGTTGAAACTCTCACTTGAAAAGTTACTTTTTGGTAGATCTAAAAAGTAGAATAACAAACCAGCTGAACAGATGCTTTGCTTCCAAAAAGATGCTTATGAGACCTCGCTCTTACATTGGCCAAATTTTATCTTCCTGTTAAGCAATCTGTCCATCACAGCAACATCTCAGTTTCTAAAACATCAAATTTAATCTATCATATGGTTTGGTGCATTTTTTTAAATTCAGAACTAAAATTTTTTGACAGGATATGTTAAATTTGAAAAAAAAGAAAGCATTAAAGTTTTATAACGGGCACTAGAATTTAGCTATTCTTGAAAAATGAAGAGGATCATGGCCATTATCCTAACAATTTCAGAGGTTAAGGTGCACCTTCACATGAATTATCTGGATAATTACCTGAATTTTTTGTTTTACTCTCTATGTGATTGTAGCAGCGACAGCAACTGTTTCTCTTACAGAAATGCTTCCCCCCCCCACATGTTCTCTTATTTACCGAGGAGACTAAGATCAGAGAGAGGAGAAGAGCCAAGATCCTCTTTGTTCCCAAAGTGAAACAGAGAGAATAAAATGAATAATCTATCAAGTCTCTAAAGTAACTCCAGATGTACCCAAACTGATGAGAGTGAACAGTACACATATTTGAAGTCTAGACCTAGGTTTGGTTATGGGTGAAGGTTTGAATGCATTTGAGACTTTCAGGCCATTTTCAAATGTAAAGGTTTTTTCTATTTTTTTCAAATACTTTTTTTTTTTTTAAGAAAAAAATGGGAGGAAAGTTTGCCAGATAATAAAGGTAATTTCAGGAGAAATGTAGACTCACATAATCGTCTTTTGTTTTGTTTTTGCTTGTTTGTTTTATTGGACTATAATTGCTTTACAGTATTGTGTTAGTTTCTGCTATACCACAGTGTGAATCAACTCTGTTTACATCTATCTCCTTCTTCTTGAGCCTCTTTCCCTCACCTCCCCCATCCCACACCTCTAGGTCATCACGAGCACTGAGCTGGGCTCCCTGTTACATAGCTGCTTCCACTAGCTCTCTATTTTGCACATGGTGAGTATATACATCAATGCTACTCTTTCAATTTGTCTCCCACCTTCTCCTCCCACTGTGTCCATAAGTCCACATCTCTATTCCTGCTCTACAAATAGCCAAGATATCCATCTCATTATGCTTTAAAATAAGCAGTCAGGTATTTATCCATCACTTCCTCCTTCCCAGCTTTCCTTTCATCACCTCCTCCTTCACTCCTGGCAATGCCCCCTCTACCAACTCCGGCCCCTGTGCTTCCTTATCCTTTTGTCCTCTACTCCTAAAAGCTTACTTTCAGATGTCACATTCACTTTAAATAGTAATATGTAACTTATAACAGCATCAAAGCTGTAGGTTAAAGTTCTACTGAGTAAAATGTGAGGCTCCCAACTATCAAAGAGAGGGGCTTAAAAGGCATGGAGGAGGAGTTACAGTCATGGGACTAAAAGCCATCCGTATCGCTCCTTCCTCCATTTCTAGGTATAACTTGCTAAAACAGGTGGCCCCACACAACTAAAATCACTGCAGGCATAGCTATGCAGTTGGCCTTCCAGGCAAATAACCTCTATATCACTGTAATACACAGGTATAGCCAATACAATCAGAAATTGTATAATTCATTTTAAATGATCTGAAAGGCCAAATACTAGAATGCATTGCCATTCCCTTCTCCCAGGGATCTTCCCAACCTCTGGGATGGAACCCAAGTCTTCTCCTACATTGCAGACAGATTCTACTGTCTGAGCTACCAGGGAAGCTCCAGTCTGAAGGGCACAGTTTCTCAAATAGAAAATTAGATCTTCTCTAATTAGCTAGTCTTTAAGAAATAAGATCAACACCTACACTTATTTCTTGGAGGAGTGTTTGTTTCTATTCACACACCAAGGCTCATTCCCAAATGGAGGAAGCCCTAAAGTCAAAGAGAGTCATGATAAAAGAATTTTGTTTTCAGAGCAGGAAGAATCATGCACACCAGGACTGCCACGTTCAGTCAAAAACATGTGGAAAATATGTCCCCTGGTCAGGCCACTCTTGGCAACTGAATGATACGTGTGGATATTGGGTCAATACCAAGCCCCCTGACCACCAGGGCTGCCAAACAGGAAGCAAAGGAAGCATCTGAGTCAGTTTCCAAAAAAAGACAACAATGTGTATGTCCTCACTGTGTTTGGTTATCTCTAAATGAAAATAAATCTGGCGCCACCTGGGTTGACACCAAAACGAGGTGATGATCTAGAGATGGGGTCATTCCGCTTTCTATCCTCTTATAACTCTTGTGGGAAAGAGAAGCTGTGAGAACACAATTAGATCACTGAAAACAAGAGCTGAGGGACCCTGGTGACACACAGCTTACCTCACAGATTTAGGATAAGGATGTGTCAAAGCACATTAAAATCTATGAAGAAAAGCACCATTTGTGAGCTAGAAATTAAACCACAGTGTTGGGAAATCTTTCAGCTCAGCTCAGTGCAACTAATCAATCACATTATTGCACAGATCCAATCAATAGCAGGAAAGTTTCAATTGCATGGGCATGAGCCAACCTCTCTTTGAGGTCCACATAATGAAAGTATATATAACTATGGAAATGGGTCCTCATAGGCAAAGTGTTGCTCTTGATTTGGGGTACCAGATCTCCTCCAACCTTTCCAAATAGCTGAGACTGCCTAGGATTTCTGGCTAGAAAAAATTTTGTTTAATTTATGGACTATTAGAAAATGCAACTATGACAATTGAAAATGATTATGTTTATTATGTGACAAATACTAAATTAAGTCTGTCATGTAAATTATTTATATGATTCTCATGTAACCCAATGGAACAGACTCTGAAGATTCATAATTACTGACCAAAATCCCCAGGGAAAAATAAGTTCTGAAAATTCAAATATTTGGGATTATAGAAAGGCAATAGGATACTGATAGCTTACAGTGAACAATGTTGGATTCATGATCTCCGAAGATTTAGGTTCAGGACTAGGAAGCAGACTGGATCACCCAAGAGCTTTTGTGTCACAGAGTTTATTAAAGTAAGAAAAGGGACAGAGGAAGCTTCTGACACAGACCTCAGAACGGGGATGGAGAGTGCTCCTCTCACTAGTGTTAGCAAGGGAGTTATATTACAATAAATCAAAAAAAGTCTCAAAGTTATAAAGATCTTACTAGACCTACTCCCATAATTTATATTTTAAGATAAAAGGATTAGCCAGAAGGTCTTCAGGAAGGAGAAACTATCCTCAAGCAGGATATATTGTTATATAATCCTTAGTACAGAGTTTAAATTGAGTTGTTCACTGTGTAATCATCAGATCTGGGCTTAAAGAAAAAATGTTTCATGTGACTAAGACTAAGGAATGTAGAGGGGAAAAAAGAAGATGTTTGTCTTTAACTCCTCTTTGAGAATTCCAGACCTCTATCTCCTCCTCAGGGACCCTGGGCTTCTTATCAACCTGCCTAGGAATTGACTCTCTCAATACTTGTCGTATATTTTGTAACCCTTCTAAAAGATCTTAAAGCAGGGCAGTGTGATCAGACAATAATATTCTTAAATTAAAATGTATAAATATTTACACTAAAGGGGGATAAACAAAGATGGTAAACAGGTAATGGTTTGCCACCAAATGAAATTATTCTAAATCTTAAAAACATTTTTTTAAGAAATTTTGGCTTTTAAAATTATATAGAAAGATTTTGAACTCAGTTTATTCTATTATTTATATCCAGTATTAGTGTGGTACATTTGTCATAATTAATGAACTAATGTTGAGGTTATTGTATTATCATTTACTAAAGTTTATACTTTATTCAAATTTTCCTAGTTTTTACCTAATATCTCTTTTATTTTTTTTTTCTTTTCCAGCATGTCACAATCCATGCAGCTGTCATGTCTCCTTAGTCTCCTCTTGGAAGTGACAATTCCTCATATTTTCTTATCTTTGATGACCTTGAGTTTTGAAGAATACTGGTTAGGCAGCCTGTAGAATGTCCTTCGGTTGACATTTGTCTGATGTATTTCTCAGAATAGGATTGGGGCAATGAGTTTAGAGGAAGAACACAGATGTAAAGTAGTATTATTATCACACAACAATGTGTACACATATCATCATGACCCATCACTGTGGATGCTAACCTTGATTATCTGCCTGAAGTGGTCTTTGTAACATTTCTCTTTTCTATAGTTATGCTTTCCACACTCCCCTCTTTAAATATGGTACTACTTAGAAAGAAATCACTATACCAAATCCACAATGAAGGATTGGAGAGTGGAATTCCCCTTCATCAATGGTGGTATATCTACAGAAATTATTTAGATTATATCTGCACAGATTTGCCCAATCATTCCCATTTTTTTTCATTTTTTCAATAACTTATAGAACCATGAAAATTTATTTTATACTTTGGATAATAATCTAACATTATTTTTTTCAAATAATTTCCTCTTGAGTCTTTGGAAGCTCCATCAGTTAACTCACTTTATAATGGGTTGACCAAAAGTTTCTTCATTTTTTGTCTTCTCCCCATAAGATGGCTCTAATAGTGCATAGTAGTTGTCTTTAACTTTCTTTAAAACATTTTTTTTAGCTTGTATTGTGACAGCTGTTGTATCAGCATGCATTAAAAAAAACTTATCAAAATTGGTGAATTTTTGTGTAGCCATTTTAATAGTGAAGATAGAAGGAAAAAGCAACATTTTCTGCATATTATCCTTTATTATTTCAAGAAAGGTAAAAGCAGAGCTGAAATGCAAAGTAAAGATTTGTGCAGTGCATGAAGAAGGTGCTGTGACCAATCAAATGTGTCAAAAGTGGTTTGCAAAGTTTCATGTTGGAGATTTCTTGCTGAAAGATGCTCCATGGTCAAGTAGACCAGTTGATAGCAATCAAATCAAGACATTAATTGAGAATAATCAATGTTATACCACATGGGAGATAGCCAAGTGTATGCCTATGGCTGGTTCATGATAATGTATTGTAAAGCAAATATCTTGCAATAAAAGATTTTTTAAAAAGACATACTCAGAATATTCAAATCAAGCACTAAAAATCATCTGCACTAGCTTGGTTATATTAATCACTTTGATGTTTGGGTTCTGCTTAAGTTAAGCAAAAAAAACACCCTTCTTGACTACATTTCCACATACATTTCTCTACTTAAATGTAACAGAAACGTTACATTTTTAAAACAAAGTGTGATAGGTGGTGAAAAGTGGATACTGTATCATAATGTGGAACAGAAGTGATTGTGGAGCAAGGGAAATGAGTCACCACCAACCACACCAAAGGTCAGACTTCAAAGAAGTTGATATTGTGTCTACAGTGGGATTGGAAGGGATTCCTCTATTATGAGCTCTTTCTAGAAAATGAAATGGTTAATTCCAACACCCACGGTTCTCAATTAGACTAACTGAAAGTAGCATTGAACAAAAAGCACCAGAATTCATCAACAGAACATGCACAATATTCCATCAGGATGATGCAAGACCTCAAGTTTCTTTGATGACCAGGCAAAAACTGTTAAAACTCAGCTGGGATGTTCTGATTCATCCACTCTATTGACCAGACATTGCATTTTTGAATTTCCATTTATTTCAATCTTTACAAAGTTCTTTTAATAGAAAAAATAGCCATTCCCTGGGTGACTATAAAAGGTACCTGAAGCAGTTCTTTGCTCAAAAATATAAAAAGTTTTGGGAAGATGGAATTATGAAGTTGACTGAACAATGCAGAAAGTAGTGGAACAAAACAGTAAAAACATTGTTTAATGAAGTTCTTGGTGAAAATGAAAAATGGTCTTTTTTTAATATATATATATACTTTATTGAAGTATAGTTGACTTAAATATTCACTTAAAAATTGAAAGAATGTTTGGTCAACCCAATGTACTCCCTGCCTCAGCCTTAGAACTGGTCATTTCTCCAATGATTTCTGGTTCATTTATTGAAGAATGGTATTAGAAACCAAGATCTGTATATTAGCTCTGCTTGTTACTGAAGAATTACTGAAGAGTTTTTTTAGACCCTGGGAGATGACAGAGTACGGAAAGATGTGTATGTACTTGTCTATGTGTATACTCGTCCATGTATATACACTCATCTATAATTTTTCCTAAATGCAACCACCTGTATCTATATTCATCTAAACATGAATTCATACTGATGTCTCCAACTCTAATCCTTTACCACATGGATCAGTCTAGCCTTTTCCTTTGAATATCTATAAACTCTCACTTCAAAGTGAGAAACACCATGTATTTACTTATTTGTTCAGTTCCAGTATACATAAATAGTGCTTTCAGAATTGCTCATCTGCATCCTCATAGAAAACAGCTTTATCAACCATAACACAGTGCTTCTGTATAGTTCCTTTGTCTTTGCTCATGGTTTCCACTGATTCCCCAAGTTACTTAGGGCAATGTCTATTCCTCCTTTCCGTTCAGTGAGGGTATGACATACACTTTTAATACAGTTAGAGTCTAGTGTCACATTTTTCATCCTATCTCAGGACACCTCCAACTTCCTGAATGATTTTTCTTTGAATATGTTAAGGCACACACTGTGTGCCAAAATGCTCCATGCTTTTTGACAAATGTAGAGTGCCATGTATCTACCACTCCAGAATCGCAAAGAAAAGTCTCACCATTCTAAATAATCCTGTGGGCTTGACTTGCTCAGCCCCTTCCCCAAACTCCTGCAACAACTGATCTATTTACTGCTTCTACAATTTTGTCTATTCTAAAATGTCATATAAATGGAGTCATCCATAATGAAACTTTGCTTGTGTAGGCTTGCTTCTTTACCTTTGTCAAAAGTTCATAAATAACATAAATAAAACCAATGGATTACCAAAGTAGTAAGTTTATTTTGTACACACCATAAAGACTGTTCATGAACCAGGGACACAGAAACCAAAACATGGAATGAGGCTCTCTACTCCAGAATTCTTGCTTGAAGAATCTCATGGGCAGAAGAGCCTGGTAGGCTACAGTTCATGAGGTCACAAAGAGTCAGACACGACTTAAGGGACTGGGAATGCATGCATGCATGCAGAGTTACTTCAGGGAGAAAGGCTTGAAGCCCTTTCAACTGTAACCCACACTGCTCTACCAGAGCACTCTTGGAGTGGTGGTAAGATGTAGAGGAGAAGGAGCATTTCATAATCCTCCAATAGAGTCTCAGGCTTTTAAGGTCCTATATTTTAGGGCTGTGACTTTCAGTCACAATTTCCCCAATAGTTTAGATTTTCTCTCCCTTACCAGTTTCACAGGTTAAAATGAAAGCAAAGCTGTTGGACTAGCTTTGCCTAAAATCATGAACCCCTTGAATCTGAACCAAAGCTGTTATATTCAGGTTCTGCTCTTCTAACTTCAATGTTCCACTGGTGTCCTGAAGCTCAAACTAGCAGAGTATTCCCAGCTTTTATTAAAAGCATGTGTTTTGGTAAAGGCGTGTCTGTTGTCAAGGGACATCTGAAAGGAATGCTCTGATGCTTTTTCCTTTCAGCCCTTAACTTCCCCACCAATGTTAAATGAAGTACATTGTCCTTTAAAGATGGCCTTACAGGATGCATATGTGCATGCTAAATCACTTCAGTCGTGTCCGACTCTGTGTGACACTGTAGACTACAGCCTCCAGGCCCCTCTGTCCATGGGACGCTCCAGGCGAGAGTATTGGAGTGGGTTGCCATTCCCTTCTCCAGGGGATCTTTCTGACCCAGATATTGAACCTGGGTCTCCTGCATTGGAGGCAGATTCCTCATAACTAGTACCATCAGGGAAGCTTGGATACATACTCATATTCAGAATCCAGATGTAAACACTAAACTCTCACCATCTGTGTGGATTTAAGCAATTTACCTAACATCTGTACTCTCAGTTTACTCAGCTGTTGGATGAATAAAATAATGGCAAGGAATTTAAAGTTTTCTGAGAGAAGTAAATGAAATAGCATAGGGGCTGGGCTTTGTACAATGGTGGCATAGATTAGGTGCTCAGTAATTATTAACTATCATCATTTTAAGCAATCTTTAAATACCATAGATGTATACGCTGTATCTTAAGAGAACTGAACATGCAGAATAAAAGAGAAATAAAAATTACTTCAAGTAGGCATTTGAGAATCTGTGAGGAGATATTTTGATTTTTACAATGACTAGACATTTCTTCTGTTTAGCATTCTAGGGCCACCTTTTTCCCTTAAACTATCTCTTTTCAGAGTTTAAGGGCAACAGCAAAATGCCTCATGAAAATTGCTTCCTGGAAGCCCATGTCACCGTTGCTTGATCACGCATGCCCAAACCTGTCTCAGTACCAGCATATATTCAGGCTGCTGTGCCCTTTGGTTACAGGTATGTTTCAATCAGTCTTAACTGTTAATTATCTAGGACATTACAAGACATAATATTGTATGTATAAGGAATAGCATAGGCAAACCAACCCAGTTTGCAAGGTGCTTATGCACATTGTATTGCTTCTCTGATTTTCCCACTCTACCCATGACAAATTGACTATGTTTATCAGTTACTCCCATGAAATTCAAAGACCTCTTTTTAACAATGCTGGTCAGTCTTCTAATAGAAACCCTTAAAAATAAAATTGTGTATATATCCACATGCTGAAGCTGAAGCTCCAATACTTTGGCCATCTGATGCGAAGAGTCAACTCATTGGAAAGGAGCCTGCTGCTGGGAAAGATTGAAGACAAGAGGAGAAGGGGGCAACAGACGATGAGATGGTTGGATGGCATCACTGACTTAACGGACGTCAGTTTAAGCAAACTCTGGGAGATGGTGAAAGACAGGGAAGCCCAGCGTGTTTCAGTCCATGGGGTTGCAAAGAATCAGAGACAACTTAGCAACTAAAACAACAAAGACATTAGTGGGAAGATGTAGACATATTTCTAGATATAACTACATAACCACATTGAGTACGGATCCTGACTCAAAGGTCTCGGTACGATACTAGTGAACTCTTTTGTTTCAGGTGCCTATGGCAGTGTCTATCGTAGTTTTGGTTCCAGTCTTCTTAACTGCTATGGTTCTTCAACTTCCTATCTCTTTTGCTTTAGTTTTTATGCCCCTCTTCCTTATCCTTCTTTCTTTCACATGTGTTAAATATTTAGAAGTGTGTTTCAGGCACAGAGTTAAATTTTGTCCTCTCACGACTGTACTAATGGAATGGTGGTCTACCCATGCACAAACAGCTATTTTCTGATGGACAGTGAGAAAAGCACAGAAATTGAGAGTAACCAGTTAGAAACATTTACAGCCATTGAACTTTACTACGACAGTGAATTTTAGGTCTGATGAATCTAGCAGTAAAAGATGGGGCTCAGGATTTTCCACTCATTTGTTCTTAATTCCATTTACCTAGCAATGTTTTTCCTACTCTCTTAAGCTTAGATTAACCTAAGCTTAAAACTTCACCAATCTCATGGAGTCTGGAAACTAGTCAATGTGCTTATAATGTATTTATTTCTGCTAAAGGAATACTGAAATAGATTGGAGCAAGTCTACCCAACAATCTTTCATGAAGAGCTAGATTTTTTTTTTTAATTCCAAATTTTTTAAAATTCCAAATCTAAGTTTTAAGGTTAGATTAGTTTAGTGTAAGGAACCAAAGGAAAGCACCTTTGGTGTGACCAGAAGCACCTCCAAATTCAGGCCTCACAATAGCCTGTGATAATGACACTAACATTGTCACTGCTTCCATGTCAGAATGTAAACCCAACCCTGGACCACAGGGGTTTCAGCTACTTGCTGCCACTGAACACAAAGATGCTGCCATGTCCACTGCTAACTCTTTGCATCACTCACTTTAGATTTAAATTATTGGGATATAATATCCTTTGCCAAGCCAAGATCTGTCATCAAATGGCTTCTTAAAATACCTATACTGTCTATGAATACTATCTACCACTGATGGCTGTCCCATTTGTGGTGTTCACCTTTTCCCAGGAGCCAGACTTTGGTTATAGACAATGGGCTAGCAGATGGTCCCTGGGTAGTCATTGAAGATACTGAAGAGAGTCAAACCAGGGATTGAGAAGCAATGTCATGGCAACATTCCTAAAACATATGCCAACTTTTTTTTTTTTTTTGCTGTAAATAAAAGCACTTTTGCGTAATTGCCTCCAATACTCAGGAGTATCTGTTCCCCTAGTGGCACGTTTAATTAAGGGCATGAAACTTTAAAATTCTCAGACATACAAGCTCAGCATCCATATCGCTCCTTTATTTAATCTTCATCCCCAGAAAGAAAGAAGAGGTATCTAATCTGTAAGCCCGAGTTCCCCAGAAGTCATAAGAAGAAAAATATCAAAACTACATGGAAACCAATGACTTACACATGATGTTCTGGACATCACTCCCAGTGCAACGCCAATATAGTCTCTCCTTGATATCTTGTTTTCCTTTACAAAATAAATATTAATACAGTAATTTCATGCTTTCTCAGGAGAGAGCCAGAATTATGTTTCTAATAAGAAGCTGCTATTAAGGAACAAGGCAGAGGACGCCTCTAATAACAGGAGTAAAATGACACAAAACAATGTATCAATTCGTGGTTTAGTCGCTCAGTCATGTTGGACTCTTTTGCAGCCCTGTGAACTCTAACCCACGAGACTAGTGCGTCCTTGGGATTTCCCAGACAAAAACGCTGGAGTAGGTTGCCATTTCCTTCTCTAGGGTCTTTCAGACCCAGGGATCGAACCTGTATCTCCTTCATTGGAAGGCAGATTCCTTACCGCTGAGACACCAGGGCAGCCCCTTTTCTTTCGTTACCATCCCTTGTACTCATTCCCAAAGCAACCTTCTTGGCCAAAGGTAATGGCTTCCCCATCATTTCGAGGTGTAGCTGGAGCATGCGGCTTCAGTTCTCTTTACTGCCATCACTGGAAACCAGAGATTGGCTGTACGAAAGTGACTGCAGGTGAGGCACACAGAAGAGTCCTAAAACACTCAAAACATTTTGTGTGTGTTATAAATAGTATATTCTGATGGTTGGATGTGGGGAGGAAAATAGAAAAGGCCTGGGGAGAGCTTGCTGTTTTCTTCGCTGCAGAACTGAGTAGAAAATAGTTCCAATGACTTAGCGTGTGACAAGCTCTCAGCTATCATCCAAATTAAAGTGAGTTTCTGGAGCATGGAGTGTCTGTAAGCCTGACATTTGTAGAAATGACAGTTTGTCTGAGAAAAAGCTTTTAGCATATTCTCAGCAGTAGCTAAATGTGAAATGCAAGACCTCTCCCTGTTCTGAGGAGAGAATTTTTATAGAGATCTCATGTGTGATTATATCATTTTGAGGGTGAAGGAGAATTTAGGATATTCTTAGTGTATTTTGCTTCAACATTTCCTATGCCCTTTTTCTACAAAGTAACCAAGTTTAGAATCCACAGAATGCACAACTATTATGATACTATATATAATTCCAACACCATAGAGACAGTTCTAAAACAATGGAATTCTGGTGATGCAAAGAGTAGAAAATAACATTTTGACAAAAGCAAATCTAACATTACATATATTATATATATGTTATATATTATATATGTTTTGTTTTCTATTTTAATTTTTAACACTATTGAAGTATGGTAGCACATTTACAGGAAAGTTGGAAAATATAGAACAAGGTTACATAGAGTTCCACTGTATATTACAATTATTTTTTAAGTAGAGAAATTAAGATTTTTAGAGTTTCAATATCAGACTCCCAAAAATTAATAGAATAAATACACAGAGAAGGAAGATGTAGTAGACCTGAAGAGCACTGTGAACCAATTCAACATAATTAATATTTATACAATTTTCACACAACAGTAAGAAACAAATTCTATTCAAGTTCCCCTAGACTGTAAACTAGAAGTCACTGGAACATATCCAGAGACACAAAAGCAAGATGAAAAAATTTCATGGCCTAACAGTATTGAAATCATGCAGAGTCTGTTCTCTCTTCACTTAACATAGACTGTCTTAAGTATGAGGTGGACAATGTATTCATTGGTATGATCTATGCAGAATACATCCCTGGCCAGTGATACAGATTCTAGTTTCTCATTCATAATCAAACAAAATGTCCCCAAGATCTGGCTTGTCACAGGAGAACACAGCACACTGCTGAAACCATCTGACTTGGACTTGAGGCACCAAATTCTGCTTCTATGTTTTCAGAAGTAAGAGAAAGTCACCATTTTGACAGAGTCCAAGAGCCACTTCCAAAAAGGCCCATGTGACTCACACATTAATCTTTCTGATTTTCAATTGCATGACTGGTCACATTAAAAAGAATTGATGCTCTGCTTCCTAACCTGCACTGTTGGAAGTTTGTAGAGATCATCACATTTTACTCAGAAATGACAGAACTTCTGATTTTAGTACAAGACTATTTCATAGGTACTTTGAGAGTGATTATTCAGAGACCAGGCTAAGTGCCTCCTCATCTTGGAGAGTTGAGTTACAATTAGGAACAATGCTGATAGCAGGTAGAAAGTGTATGTTCTTTCCGTTGGACTGACCCTTATGAATAGGAAAGGAAAGAGATTAGAATACTGTCAAAATTAATGGAATGCTATTTTCATGTCAGATAGAATTTCATGAAGGTTTTAGAAACAATTTCAAACCACTCAGAGTGCGGATGCTATTACGGATTGTTGAGTCTGTATGGCTTGTCATTTGAGGACAAGACCCATTTCACATTCATTTCTGCATACCCGCTGCCTTTCACGGTCCCTCACTTCTAAAATTATCTCATTTAATGAATGTATAAACAACTCTGAATAGCTTAAGGCAGACTCGGAGATTTGGATTGTTGTAAGAACTACCTTCTCCATTCTGTCTTGATTCTCCCCTTTGTAAACAACAATAACTGAATTTATTAACTGATTTCATATGACAGGCACTACTCTGAATGCTTTGCCTTCTAATTTATTGAATCCTCACAACAGTCCTTAGAGATTCTGTTATTACATTTACACAAATGAGTATGCTGAGACCCGAGGAGATTAAGTGACTTGCTGGAAATATTAGTTATTAAGTGAGCCGTGATTTAAGCTAGCATAGTTTTGGGTCCCAAACTGTGATCACAATCATTCCGCTATGCTATTGAAGGCACAAATAAGTTTAAAGAAGAATAGCAAAACTGGCACCTCTCAAAAATTTTTGGCAGTTTCAGTATCTAAGCAACTTATGTTTCTCTCTTGATTAATAACACTTTTCACTGGGATCCACTTTATTGATAAGCAACTTGGATTTCCACGCTTTTAAAAATAAATGTAAAATAAATCTCTTTCTTACCGTACTCAACTCAGAAAACTTTAAATATCTCTAAATATTTGAGACAGGTTCTTTCTTTAGAAGAAAATATTTTTTTAGCAGTATCTCTACTAGTTCACTTAGAAATCCTTAAATATTGAAAGTATAAAACAGTAAAATACTTGAAGACATAATTGGAGACATCTTTTTATGTGTTTATTGTATATGGCTAAAGTGCAATTAAACATTTTGTGCTGCAATGGAGACAACAATGTCTATGTTTCTCATAAAGCCCAAACCTTACTGGACACGCGGAATGTTATGGGTTACAAAGCACCTTCCCTTGGCCATGCAAGGGTAGCTGAAGCCCCACTAATGTTCTCAGTTTGAATTTCAATGGGAATTAATTAAATTCACTTGAAAATCCTATAGCACTTAAATCTCATTCCTTTTTTTTCTTTTAAATTGAGATAGTTGATTTACAATGCCTTATTCATTTCAGATATACAGCAAAGTGCTTAATACACACACACACACACACACACACACATATGCACATGGTCTTTTTCAAATTCTTTTCCATTATAGGTTACTACAATATATAGAATATAGTGCTCTATACAGTAGGTTCTTATTGTTTAGTTTATACATAGTAGTATGTATCTGCTAATGCTAAACATATTGTTTATCCTTTCCCTCCACTTTTCCTCTTTGGTAACCATAAGTGTGTTTTCTGTCTCTGAGTCTGTTTCTGTTTTGTAAATAAGTTCATTTTTATCATCCTTTTAGATTCCACATATAAGTGATATGATATTTGTTTTTTGTCTGACTTCCTTCACTTAGTTTGATAATTTCTAGATCCATCCATTTTACTGCAAAGTACTTATTTCATTCTTTTTTATGGCTGAGTAATATTCCATTGTATGTATGTATGTGTGTATATATGTATATCCCATGTCTTCTGTATCCTGATTAAAGTATTGGTGGTAATGGTGTGTTATCGTTTGTTATTTTTGTTTTGCTTTGTGTAGGAACTGAGAGCTGTGCTATGTTCTTTCCAAGGGCTGCTTCTAAAATAACTATTATTGTTCAGCCCAGTTGGATAGAACACTATTGTATCAATGTTTAAAAAGCTATTTTACTTTTGGTTATTTATCCAAAGAATGAAAAGCACTATTTTTAGATGATACATACAACTATATGTTTATTGCAGCATTTAGAGTAATCAAGATTTGGAAACACCCATACATATATATGTATGTATATATATATGTGTGTGTGTGTGTGTGTGTGTGTGTGTATACACACTAATAGAATACTACTCAGCCATAAAATGATGAAATCTTGGCATTTGCAACAGTCTAGATAGAACTTGAGGGTATTATGCTAAGTGAAACAAGTCAGAAAGAGAAAAACAAAAATTTTGCTCCTATGTGAAATCTTAAAAAATTTAAAAATAAATGAATAAACCAAACCAAACCAAAGCAAACACACAGATACAGAGAACAAACTAATGGTTACCAAAGAGAAGTGGGGAGGAGGGAGGGTGAAATGGGTAAAGAAGTGCAACTGTATGATGACAGAGAGAAATTGCACTTTAGGTGATGAGCACATTGTAGGGTATACAGAAGTCAAAATGTAATGTTGTACACATGAAATGTATCAGTCAATTCAGTCATCAATCATGTCCAACTCTTTGTGACCCCATGGACTGCTGCATGAAATTTATATAATATTATAAACCAATGTCACATCAATTTTTTATAAAACTGCAGACTGTGGTATTATCAAACATGCTTTCAACTACAACATATTTTATGTGTAACAACCAAATCACTCAACTTCACTTGCTTCTTGTCCCTTATTTGTCCTATGGGAATTATGATAGTCCTTTCTTATAGATCTGTTTATTCATTCATTACTTCATTCCATCAGTCAACAAAGAATTCTTGAGCATCTGCAGGTTCCAGGCAGTGTTCCAGCTGCTGGAGAGCCTACAATGAATAAATCAAGTCTCTTCCTTCTGCAAATTACAGTGGAATATTTTGGGGATTAAAAAGAAGATTGTAGGTAAAACTCTCAATACCTGGTGCATAGTAACCTCAAAACATACTAACTATTTTCATAACTAGCCCCGAGAATTTCCTTTACCATAGGAGTTTAAAAGGATGATTAGACTTCATCTGTAGGCCCTGATAATCTCCATGGAAACACAGAGATTATCAACTAAAGAGAAATAAGGATATGAAAGGTATATTGAAACACAGCTGTAGGGTGCCTAATTTTGCCTAAAATTGAATGAAAAGCTTGGCAGAGGAGGGTTTTTGACATTTCATATTTGATCAAAATATGAAGGAGAAGGAATTAACAACTGGATAAGAAAAGAAATGGTGGGACTTCCTTGGTGGTTCAGTGGTTAAGACTTCACCTCCCAGTGCAGAAGGTGCAGGTTTGAGCCCTGGTCTAGGAGCTAAGATCCCACATGCCTCATGGCCAAAAAAGCCAAAGCATAAAACAGAAACGATATTGTAACAAATTTAATACAGACTTTAAAATGATCCACATTTTAAAATTCTTTAAATGAGAAAGAAAAGAAAGGGCAACTGGGATCTGGGTGGAAGGAACAGTATGAGGAAAAGTCAGGAGATGGGAAGATGTATCATGAAGAAAGGAGCAAAATGGTATGCACAGAAGCTAGAGAATGACAGGACATGAAATCAGTAAGGCAAAGAGTAGTCATATTGTAAACAGCTTCAAATTCATACACGCTAGCTAAGAGGTTAGAGAAGTGAAGTGAAGTGAAGTCTCTCAGTCGTGTCCGACTCAGCCTGTGTGACCCCATGGGCTGTAGCCCACCAGGCTCCTCCATCCATGGAATTTCCTAGGCAAGAGGACTGGAGTGGGTTGCCATTTCCTTCTCTAGGGGATCTTCCCTACCCAGGGATCGAAACTGGATCTCCCGCATTGCAGGCAGATGCTTTACCATCTGAGCCACCAGGGAACCCTGAAGTTAGAAACCATCCTAAATATAATGTGGAAAAATATGAAGCTTTTAAACCAGACAATGACAGGATTAGAAGTACATTTTAGAAACATACGCATACAGATTGGAGAGTGAAAACATAGAGATAGAAAGATCCATTATCATCTGTGGAATAGGCAACTTTGGTGAGATACAAAGAAGTAGCACAGTGAGGTGGAGAAGGTGGACAAGCAGATTACAAAATCACTCTGAAGGAGAATCAGGACAATTTTGTGAAAATAAGTGTGCAAGGAAGAGACTAAGGGAAGTGAATCTTTCCAAATGCCATTTTCATCATGTTTTAGGAGGTAACATTGAATATTGACAGAGTCAAGACTCAGAAAGAGCCAGAGTGAAGAAGAGAGGAAGAGAACAAAGTAGGAAAGTGAGGACATGGTGCCAGGAGTTTAGAGATTAATCAGAGATAATATATGTATGTGTGTGTGTGTGTATAAAAGTTACATATATAGCAATTGTTTTATATATATGTATATAGACATATATTTGTATGTATTAATACACACACACACATACACACACATACACACACACACACACATATATGTGCTGTTATTGTTGTTCAGTTGTTTGGTCATGTCCAACTCTTTGCAACCCCTGGACTGCAGCATGCCAGGCTTCCCTGTGTATATATGTAACTGTTGCCCTTGGTAAATGGCTATTTTGCTATAGTTTTTAAAATTCAGGAACAAAATTCAAAGAAATCAATCGAGCAGCATGCAGAAATAGGACACAATAAAGAAACATGGTCCAATTTCATACATAAGAACAACTATAGTACAATAGATTCTGTATGAAGAAGAGAGCATATGCAGGGACTAGGTGAGTGTAAAGGAGGATGCCTAATAACTACACTGACGACTTTTATAATCTAAAATGACACCATAGGAAGGATTTTTTCTTAACAAATTTCAGTACATTAAAAATAAAACAATCTAAAACTAGAAATTAGAAAAGCTCAGTGAAACAGGGAGGGAAATGATCATTTTGTTTTATGAAGAAATTAAGGTGCAGAGAGGCTTCACAGCTAATAAAGAAATCTGACATTCAAACTCCAATCTCTTCTTTATAATTTGAAGGATCTTTTCGCTGCATCAGTCTTTTTATCTTTCAGATGTAAAGTAAGAAACTTACTGATATAACCAAAGAATACCGACTTATTGGATGAGGTGAACTTGGCAAGATACTAACAGAAAGCAATTCTATTTTCTTTACCATTTATTTTAATACTAATTATTGGATAATAAGTAATTAATAATATGACCAGGAAAGTTCAGTATTAATATTTTCAAGTTTCTGCCAATTAAAGACATCTTTACCTCTTGGTTTAGCTCTATCTTAGGTAAAATACTCTGGCTTATCATTTCTCTGCTACTGACTCTATCTCCATGCCTCTTCAGAATGTGTACCTGGGGCCTCAACAGGTTAGGAGTCAGCGAAGATCATAAAGGCTGGTCTTAAGGATTTTAATCTGGTCTTCTGGGTTTCTTTCATAAGATGTTTTTTATGAATTTCTCAGAAACATCGAAGGACTTCTCAGGTGGCGCTACTGGTAAAGAATCTGCTTACCAATACAGGAGACCCAAGAGAAGCGAGTTCGATCCCTAGGTCGGGAAGATTCCTTTGGATAGGAAATGGTACCCCATTCAGTATTCTTGCCTGGAAAATTCCATGGGCAAAGGAGCTTGGCAGGCTATAGTACATGGGGCCACAAAGAATCGGACACCACTGAGAAACTGAGCAGTAGCAGCAGAAGCATCGATCTTAAAGTGAATTTTTGATCGCAGTTTCATGGAGTTGGAAATGCCGCCTTCCATCTGGCTGACAGCTTAAAAAGTAAAGCACCTTTACCTTGAGCTTCTGTACCTGGAACTCCATCCCCACACTCTATCTGAAGTGTTCCCATCATTCCATGCAGAAAACACTCTTGAAAGGCGTCATCTCAAGATGTCTTCCCCTTCCATCATTCCACCTTTGAGGTAGTTGAGACTGATCCCAAAATGGCTTCTTAGCTATCAATAAACACATCAGCCCGGAAGTCAGGCATATGTCGTTACATCCCCCAGATCACACCAGGGCCTGTCGGGCTCTGTGAGAAGTTCTTATGGAATGTGGAGAACAACTTGAAGCACCTTTTTCTCATCTTCAAATGAGGTCGGGGGCTGTGTTAGGAAGTTTCTAAGAAGACCCTCATAAAGAACATGTCAGTTTTCTTTCTCCCCCACATTTCTCAGGGATCCTTCTCACATCTCAACCACACAAATGCAAACACATTTTACATTAGAAGTTGAAAATTCTATATTAGCTTTCTGTTTTTCTGTGCAGAACATCCCTGTTTCCTCTCTTTAGGGGCAAGGAGCATTACAGGAAAATAAAGCCATATGTGTTGTTCAGTGTCTCAAGTTTTAATCTACAATGCATTAACACTTCACATACCATCTGCTACAATAGGAAAACCGGAAACAAAGTAGTGCTTCATGTTTATTCAAACTGGTCGTGCTGAAGCCAGACATAACAAAGAGGTTCTCATCCTGTGCTTTTTCATCCAGGACTTCCTGTTGGCCCTGCTCCCTCTTCCTCCTTCCCCAGCCTTTCTCTGACTTCCATTCATTTCACTTTTCCTTTTTATGACATGTTTCCTTTATTTTTTTTTAACTCTCCTTCCTAAGAAATGATTGCTGTAGAGAGTTCATAGAGCTGTACTCACTGTAGTTTAGACCATTTTCCAGTACATGGCAGGACATTTGTTTCACAGGCAGTTACATTACCTGAACTGGCTCAGGGTCCAAGGAGAAACCTGCTGTTACTTGAACCATCTTAATCAGCAACTTTACACAGGAAACAATTCTACCTTCATGCACAAGCATTGTAACAACTGTTTCCAATAAGAAAATATAAAAAATATAAAATAATGAAATATTAACTTGAGAATACTGAAATTTGTAAATAAAATTACTTTTGTATGGAATATGCATCCCACGTTCATATATACAATGTTATGCAGATTTTCAGAGAAGATAACATGTGATGTTAGTATTGCTAGTACTGATCCTAAAAAGTCGTGTTGTAGATATAGAGTTATTTTTTTCTTTCTTTTTTTTTTTTTTATTGGTTTTGCCATACAATGACATGAAACCACCATGGGTTTACATATGCTCCCCCTCCAGAACCCCCCTCCCACCTCCCTCCCGATTCCCTCCCCCTGGGAAATCTCGGTGCACCAGCCCCGAGCATCAATCCTGGGCTGGCGATTGATTTCACATATGATAATTAACATGTTTCAATGCCATTCTCCCATATCATCCCACCCTTGCCCTCATCCACAGAGTCCACGAGTCTGTTCTATATGTCTGCGTTCCTTTTGCTGTCTCACATGCAGGGTTCTCGCTGCCATCTTTCTAAATTCCAATAGAGTTATTTTTTAACTTTTAAAAAATAAAGTCTCATCCAAGCTAGCCTCCATCATTATGTCCTGAACTGGGGTTTTCTATCTCCTGCCAATAACAAGACTGTGTCCCATGAGTCCTTATACACTCTAGCCCCACTAGACTTGACACAATTGAATGATCAGGCATTGTCCTTTTGCTTTCTCTGGCTTTATAACGTTGTGATCAACAATATGTGCTTGGCAGACTTCCATGTCAGCCTTCCCTCCTAACACGCATCTTGTCCTCCATCCCTCTGAACACATACCAACACTTACACATACTTACAGATCTGCATGCACAGCACTTAGCAAGTGCTTAATGTTTACTGAACAAATGAGAATGAGAGAGTTAATGAATGAAAGCATATTAAGGTTACATTGCTAATATTTGCAATGCTAATATGTGTAATTCTGATGGAGCTGAAATACAAGTCACTTTGATTGACCAACCCAATCCACAGACTTAACTTTGATCATTTGTAAGAATGGTAGCTGCAATGATCTCTTCCATTCCTTTCTTAAAAATTAGTCTTCAAGTTCTGTCTGATGATCTGGCATTCACAGACGACAATGTTCTTCTATGAATTACCTTCTTCAAACAGAAATTATCAGTCACTCTTTGCATGACTTTTTGTTCTCAATCTTTTACAGTGTGGCTATCTTCACTATCAGACAATAGAAATTGTTCTCACCCAAATCAACAAGAATCTTTGAGTTGCTAAATTTAATCACCTACTTTCAGTTGCACATACCTTCCTTGCAGTACTTAGCATTGTTCACTCTTACTGACTCTTTCTAGTAATCTATCCTGATATCTGTCTTCCACTGTCTCCATTGTCTAGTGATCATGTGATCATTCCTATTCTTTCTTTTGCTGGCTTTGTCCATTCTCTGTGCATTAGCCTCCCACACTAGAGAGCTCTAAAACTTGGACCAAAGATTCTACCTTGGAAATACGCTTACACTGCTTTTAGCTATAAGCAAATTTCAATTATGTCTTTGCTGTTGTTCAGTCACTCAGTCCTGTCTGACTCTGGGATCACGTGGCCTGCAGCAAACCACATTCCTTGTCTTTCACTATCTCTTGGAGCTTGCTCAAATTCATGTCCATTGAATTAGTGATGTCATCTAACCATCTAATCCTCCAATATCCCCTTCTTCTCTGGCCTTCAATCTTTCCCAGCATCAGTCTTTTCCAATGAGTCAGTTCTTTGCATCATGTGGCCAAAGTATTGGAGTTTCAGCTTCAGCATCAGTCCTTCCAATGAATATTCAGAGTTTATTTCCTTTAAGATTGACTGGTTTGATCTCCTTGCAGTCCAAAACACTCTCAACAGTCTTCTCCAGCATTGCAATTTGAAAGCATCAATTCTTAAGCACTCAGCTTTCTTTATGGTCCATTCTCATATCCATACATGACTACTGGAAAAAGCATAGCTATACGGACCTTTGTTGGCACAGTGATGTTTCTGCTTTTTAATACTCTCTAGAGCTTCCCTGGTGGCTCAGCAGTAAAGAATCTGCCTGCAATGCAGGAGATTTGAGTTTCGTCCCTGGTTTGGGAAAATCCCCTGGAGGAGGGCATGGCAACCCACTCCAGTACTCCTGCCTAGAGAATCCCATGGACAGAGGAACCTGGCAGGCTGTGGTCCATAGGGTCTCAAAGAGCTGGACACAACTGAAGCAACTAAGCAGCATCAGCAGCAGGGTTTTGTCATAGCTTTTCTTCCAAGGAGCAAGAGCCTTTTAATTTAATGGCTGCAATCCCCATCCTCAGTGATTTTTGAGACCAAGAAATAGTCTGTCACTGTTTCTGCTGTTTCCCCATCTGTTTGTCACAAAGTATTGGGACCAGATGCCATTTTCTTTGCTTTTTGATGTTGAATTTTGAGCTAGCTTTTTCACTCTCCTCTTTCACCTTCATCAATAGGCTCTTTCTTTCCTCTTCACTTAGTTTTCATCTATTTTCCAGCCTGTTAAATCCAAATTCCCAGTCGTATCCTGGAAAAAATAAATTTTGATACTGTACAGCTCCAACTTAACACCTAGAACAAAGTTCTTAACACCTAGGACAAAATTCTTGACACCTTTCTTCATGCATAGAATATACTTCATAGAACTCCATCAGAGAGAAAACATGTTTAGTGTTCTATAGCATGGACTCACTGTTCAGTTCAGTTCAGTCATGTCTGACTCTTGTGACTCCATGAATCACAGCACGCCAGGCCTCCCTATCCATCACCAACTCCTGGAGTTCACCCAAACTCATCTCCATTGAGTCAGTGATACCATCCAACCATCTAATCCTCTGTTGTTCTCTTCTCCTCCTGCTCCCTATCCTTCCAAGCATCAGGATCTTTTACAATGAGTCAATTCTTTGCATGATATGGCCAAAATATTGGAGTTTCAGCTTCAACATCAGTCCTTCCAATGAACACCCAGGACTGATCTCCTTTAGGATGGACTGGTTGGATCTTCTTGCAGTCCAAGGGACTCAGATAATCATGGTTGTGTGATTACTCACCTAGAGTCAGACATCCTGGAATACAAAATCAAGTGGGTCTTAGGAAGCATCACTACAAATACAGCTAGTGGGAGTGATGGAATTCCAGCTATCACAAATCCTAAAAGATGACGCTGTGAAAGTGATGCACTCAACATGCCAGCAAATATGGAAAACTCAGCAGTGGCCACAGATTGGAAAAGGTCAGTTTTCATTCCAATTCCAAAGAAAGGCAATGCCAAGGAATGTTCAAACTTTTGCACAATTGCACTCATCTCACACACTAGCAAAGTAATGCTCAAAATTCTCCAAGCTGGGCTTCAACAGTACATGAACTAAGAACTTCCAGATGTTCAAGGTGTATTTAGAAAAGGCAGAGGAACCTGAGATCAAATTGCCAATATCCATTTGATCATAGAAAAAGCAAGAGAATTTCAGAAAAATATCTACTTCTGCTTCATTGACTATGCTAAAGCCTTTGACTGTGTGGATCACAACAAACTGGAAAATGGTTCAAGAGCTGGGAATACGAGACCTCCTTACCTGCCTCCTGAAAAATATGTATGCAGGTTAAGAAGCAACAGAACCCGACATGGAATAACGAAATGGTTCCAAATTGGGAAAGGAGTATGTCAAGATTGTATATTGTCACCCTGCTTATTTAACTTATATGCAGAAGTGCCAGGCTGGATGAAGCACGAGTTGGAATCAAGATTGCCAGGAGAAATATCAATAACCTCAGATATGCAGCTGACATCACCCTTATGGCAGAAAGCAAAGAGAAACTAAAGAGTCTCTTGATGAAAGTGAAAGAGGAGAGTGAAAAAGTTGGCTTAAAAATCAAGATTCAAAAAACTAAGGTCATAGCATCTGGTCCAATCACTTCATGACAAAGAGAGGGGGAAACGATAGAATCAGTGTCTTGGGCTCCAAATTCATCAAGGATGGTGACTGTAGCCATGAAATTAAAAGACTCTTCCTCTTTGGAAGAAAAATTATGACCAACCTAGACAGTATATTAAAAAGCAGAGACATTACTGACAAAGGTCCGTCTAGTCAAGGGTATAGTTTTTTCAGTAGTCATGTATGGCTGTGTGAGTTGAACTATAAAGAAAGCTGAGCACTGAAGAATTGATGCTTTTTAACTGTGATGTTGGAGAAGACTCTTGAGAGTCCATTGAGCAGCAAGGAGATCCAACCAGTCAATCTTAAAGGAAATCAGTCCTGAATATTCATTGGGAAGACTGATGCTGAAGCTGAAGCTCCAATACTTTGGCCAACTGATGCAAAGAACTGACTCATCAGCAAAGACCCTGATGCTGGGAAAGATTGAAGGGAAGAGAGGGGATGACAGAGGACGAGGTGGTTGCATGGCATAGCCAACTTGATGGACATGAGTTTGATCAAGCTCTGGAATCTGGTGATGGACAGGGAAGCCTGGTGTGATGCAGTCCATGGGGTCGCAAAGACTTGGACCAATCAGAGTGACTGAACTGAAATTGACTTTTAATCCTATGTCTGCCCAGCCCAACACAGAGATTCTTGATGACAGGAAGTGTTTCTCAGTCATCTTATGCCAGGTTCCTAAGTAACTCTTAGTGCATGGAAGACAGTCAGTGAAAGGAGTTTTAAACATCTGTGTTCTCAAATTAACTTAATGACATACCACTGTTGAGGCTCAGGGCCAGCTGCCCCCAAAATATGCCTCAATGGCATATGGATTATTTTGAATTGAAGTGTCATAAGAAACAGACAGTTAGGGGAAATTATTAAGGCAACCACACTCTGACCCAACTCTTTCCCCTTGAAAGGAGGAAATAAATCTCCCACATGAAGGTATGCTCCCTATGCCAGGGATATGGAAAGCAATCTCATCACTACAGCCATGGAATTCAAGGCTAAGAAAGTGGTGTAAACAAACTTTGTTAATTCCTTCTTAGTCTGCTACCCCCAAGTATAAGCCCCTTTGTTTTGTTAAATCTTCACAAATAATTGTTTCTTTGTCTAAAAATTACATATAAACAGCCTTTTATGGTCACTGTGGGGGTCCTATTTCTATGGGACTTCAATACATAGAAACAAAATTGTTTTTTCTCCTGTTCATCTGTCTTGTGTCTCCTATCCACTCACCAGGGAGAATTCTCATCTCAGGTCACTGGGGCTGTTGACAGCTCTGCAACTTAACATCCAGAATAAAATTCTTGAGAGTTTCTTTGTCAAGACCATCATACATCTCATCTCTAGATTTCTTTTCTTCAAAAGACAAATAATTGGTCATATTACTTCTCAGTTTGAAAGCCTCTGCTGCCTACAGAAGAAAATCCAAACTCCCCAGTCTGAGGTGTAAGATTTTTTAAACTCTGACCCCATCCTGTACCATCTCCTGCCACTTTCCTAGTGGTGGAACCTTGGTTGAAACACTTGACTTAGTCTCCCGAGGCCTCAGTTTTCATCTCTAAAAACAACAGAATGATCATATTAACATTTCTTTCTGTGCAAGGTCCAGTCACTTAGCAACATGACTGAACAAAGTGTAGAATTCTACTAATTAAAAAAAAATTTAGAGTATGTTGAAAACATCTGAACATAATAAAGTCCAAGCTTAGACAAATAATAATTAAACCTATAATAGCCACATTAAATCCTTGGGTCAAATTCTCGTGTTTCCATTCTTTTTTTTTTTTTTTTTGAATGTTGAGTTTTTTTTTTAATTTTATGACAGTTGCAGCTGGTGATATTGAAGAACTGAATGATTGCCCAATACAAAAAACCTCTGATAAATGGCAAAACTAGGAGAAGTCATACCAGGGTTCTTGTTTGTACATGAACATGTGCATAACTCGATGTGCCTTTACAATGCCCTACTGTCCTTTACATCATTTTGTTTTTCATAATTAACACAATTAACCCCTTTCATAGAAAACGGGGAAATATCTGTCTTCCTGGAGAAGAAAATTATCTGAATTGAGCCCATTGTTATTTCCATAGAAAGTAGAATTATTGCTACATTTTTCCTTAACAATTATAGACTGAGCAGATTGTTTGAGGCCTTTCATATTAATCCACCTTCCTCACTCCTTGGGAGAATCAAACTTTGGAAGGAGCATCTCCTGGATGATGTGAGGTTCTCACGTTTACCCCTCAGACCATCTGCGTCCTTGCTTACAGATTTTGCCTTCAAGACCCTCATCTGCAAAAAGTTGTAGTTAAGCTAAGTAAAAAGCCAATAAATATGCTTGTTCCTATTTTTAGACTTTTATTTCTCTAAATGAAATAAATGAGAGCAATATTAGTTACATCAATGGCACTACTAAAGCATTCATTGAGTTTCCATAATAAGAGTTACAATAACATTTTATGACTTTTTCTCAAAGGAAATTGAAACACTTTACCAACATTATTGTCTCATTAATCTCATGTCTTTGAAAAATGGTGAAGGGGTGTATGGATAGAAAGATATGAGCCCAGGAGTCAGACAGAGCTGTTTTCTGTTTATGTACCTGCATATCATTTCAGTAATGAGTAAATGAGATAATGGGCATCATGTATATGCCTACATGGCAACCACTAAACACATAATTCTCTCTCCCTCCTCTCTGTCTCTCCAGACCCAGTCAATTCTCCCTAATCTTCTCTCTGCACTGCTCCAGCAACACCTTTCCTGTCCCTTCTTTCCTTTTACAGTAGTGAGATCTGAGACAAGTTTGTTGGGGGTTTTGTTTTATGTTGTGCTATTGACCCAAAGCTTCCCTGGTAGTTCAGTGGTAAAGAACTAGCTTGCCAATATAGGAGACCTGGGTTTGATTCCTGGGTCAGGAAGATCCCCTGGAGAAGGAAATTGCAATCCACTCCAGATTTCTTGTCTGGGAAATGCCATGGACAGAGGAGCCTGGCAGGCTATAGTCTATGGGGTCGAAAACAGTCAGATAAGACTTAGCAACTAAACAACAACAACAATGGCACCATGGTAAAGAACCCACCTGCCAATGCAGGAGACCGGGGTTTGATCCTTGGGTCAAGAAGATCCCATGCAGGAGGGCATGGGAACCCAGTCCAGTATTCTTTCCTGGAGAATCCCGTGGATAGAGGAGCCTGGCCGGCTACAGTCCATAGGACTGCATAGAGTCAGACACAACTAAAGCGCAACAACAATTGACCTCAAAGCATTCTAATCACTTCTGAGAGCAGTCATAAGAGCTTGTCATCATGATTCCACTGTCCTGTGTGGGCAATAGAGTTCAGCTCCTACTTTCAGTCAGGTTTTCCGAGGCTAGGTTCAGTATCTTCTGTTTCAGCATCACTCTTCTTAGATTCAGAAGAGTCTTAAGTATGAAGCATCATAGTGTCTACATTTGGGACACCTGGGTGAAACAGAAAATATCCAACTGGACTAAGCCAAAAATTAACATGGAATGACACCTATAATTCCAAGGACTTAAGTTATAATCTGCATGCAAGATTCCCTTTATATATGTCCCTATGTTTGCCTCAAATCCTTCACCACAGTATTGTTTAAATGTTGTATGCTTGCCCTTGGACATTATGGGAAGGTCTACATGTCCTTTCTTGGATCAGGACAGTAAGCGGTAAGCAATGTAGGACTTGAGGGCAGCATGGTGGGGTGATGAAACCAGTGTGGAAGAAACAGAAATAACCACAAGAACCTCTCCACCTTCCACTAGCAGGCTATTTTGGAATGGAAGTCAGATCTTTAAGATTCAACTGAGGGTTTTCCCACTCCCCAACACATTTGTGGGCTTCCTTGGTGACTCAGATGGTAAAGAATCCACCTGTAAGGCGGGAGACTTGGATTCGATCCCTGGGTTGAGAAGATCCCCAGGAGGAGGGCATGGCAACCCACTCCTATATTCTTGCCTGGAGAATCCCCATGGACAGAGGAGCCTGGCAGGCTACAGTCCATGGGGTCATTTTTAAAAATAATTTTATTTATTTATGGCTGTGCTAGGTCCTCATTGCTGCACAGGTTTTTTTTTTTTTTTTTTTCCAGTTGTGGAGAATGGGGGCTACTCTCTAGTTGCCATGAGTGGGCTTCTCATTGCGGTGGCTTTTCTTGTTGCAGAACTAAGGCCCTAGGGTGCCTGGGCCTTAGTTGTTGTGGCACATGGGCTCAGCAGCTGCTGCTCACAGGCTCGAGAATGCAGGCTCAGTAGCTACGGCTCATGGGCTCAGCTGGCTCTGCCGCCAGTGAGATCTTCCTGGATCAGGATCCAACCTACGTCTCCTGCACTGGAAGAAGTATCACTGAGCCACCAGGGAAGCCCCTAGTGGAGATTTTTTTTTTCTCCCTATTTCCAAGCTACCTGAAGTGTGAGTTTTGTAACTGCAAAATGAAGATTTTATCTTATAGAAGATAGCGTAACACACGGCATTTTTAAATATTAATACATGTAGATGGAACATCTTATTCAAGAGTCGGTTATGTAACTATCCTCAGGTTTTGCCCAGAGGAAGAGGCATTAAATAACAGTTTATTTATTCATATATATGTATATATATATGTACATTTGTGCTTAGTTACTCAGTTCTGTCCAACTCTGCAACCCCAATGACTGTAGCTCACCAGGCTCCTCGGTCCGTGGGGTTTCTTCAGGCAAGATTACTGGAGTGGGTTGCCATGCCTTCCTAAAGAGGATCTTCCCAACTCAGGGATCAAACCCAGGTCTCTCGCATTACAGGCAGATTCTTTAGCAACGAGCCATCAGGGAAGTCCATATATATACTTGAATTTGAGCAGACTGAAATTCCAGGAAGAATCTAGAATTGTGGTATACTAAACCTAATGATATCTTGCAAAAAAAATTCATCATGGCTTTAGGAACTGACAGCAAGTTTCTGATTCATGGTGAAATCATGAGGTCCAGTCACTGGCTTGAGCACCATAGTCATTTTCTATAAGAAATGAGCAAAACTTCTTGATTTCTATAAGCACACACATACACAAAATAAAATTATATGAAACATAGTTCCTGAATTAGAGTGAATGGGAGTGTAATGAATAACCCTTTAGAAAAGCAGTGGGGATTTAAATGAATTTAGCAATGAGGGCTGATTTCCAAGGCAGTGTTTTAAGAGGGAAATTTGTATAGCTTAGCACAAATAATTACAAGGGAAGATAATAACAATGTTGTAGTATTACAAGGTCATAGGTTTTAAAGACAGGGGAGCAAAAGAAAGGGTGGTTGCATTTTTAAAGGCTCTTGCAGAGCAGAACACTGTGAAATTAGGCAAAAGAAAAGCTGGACTGCTCTTAGCAACATTTCTCAACAGGAAGACATATTATGGACAGTAGAGTCTCCCCAGGGCTGCCTGAGGTGTTTCACTGCTCGCGTCATTTCATGTGGAGTGCATAAAGCTGCTATAGGAGGGGGACAAGGTGACCTGACGGGTCTTCTGTCTCTAACTTTTATGATTTAAAGGTTCTCTGCTATTACCCAGCAAGAAGCACTACTTTTTAGTGATTCCATTTGTAAAATGACCCTACAGGTGTTTTCTCTTAGCTTCCACTTTGGTGGAGCTCTTCGCCTCCACCCCCACCTATGCAGTGAGACTCAAGATTATAGCATTCAGCATCACAGGGTTGAAGAGGGTATGGAGGGAGGATTATACAGGAGTAAATCGTTGCTTACTTGGGAAAAAAAAATGAAGAGGGAGGGAAACAAGAGGAGAGGTGAAAAGATCATTATATTAGTGACTTTCTCTGAGTCTAAATGGAATTTTGATTTAGACACCAGATCCCTGTAAGAAAAGCTGTATTAAGGGCAAAACAAAAGGGACATTAATCTTCCTTTTGACAAGAAAGCAAAAAACAAACACAGGTACTAATTTAACTGGGCCTTATTGAAGTTTTCAGATTGCAATTTAATTCTCCAGCAAGCCACAGGGTAGGGACAAGCTATGAATATGACACTGAGTGTTTCTGACTTTTTAAAAGACATTGAACAATAATTCTAAAATGTAATCTGTATGTGCCATTTACGTGATCTGTATAACACTTTATCTTTTGATCCAGAAGAACTTGGATACACAAGATGAAAAAAAAAGCTTCAGAAAGCAACCCTTGCTAGGTTTTAAGTACAAGATTTAGCCTGAATCTTTTTTACCCCTGATTTTTATAGGAGTATAGTTGATTTACAGTGTTGTGTTACATTCAGGTATACAGCAAAGTGAATCAGATATATATATATGTATATCCACTCTTTTTTAGATTCTTTTAGGCCATTACAGAGTAGTGAATAGAGTTCCCTGTGCTATTCAGCAGGTCCTTATTGATTATCTATTTTACACATAGTAGTGTGTATACATCAATTGCAATCTTATTTTCCTTTTTGTGGTCAATTGTGAATGAGGCACATTGTGTGTATTATAAGAGACTGGCTTACTGGTAGCTGCAATACACTTCAGCAGGGTTCAAACCTGATTTTTGGTTGCCATAATAAAAGAATATTAAACTAGATGTAATGTTTTAGGCTAGAGCAGGATAGCAAAGGGACTTCTTACCAATTACTTAGGAAGACACACTCTACCACTGAAGCATGATGAAATAGTAAAGAGAATCTAAGTTTTTGTATAAAAAGAAAAATTAATAATATTAATATTATAAAGTAGCAAATGCTTAGAAAATACAACTGATTTTCCCATTCACAATAGCTGAAAACTATTAATAGAGCTGTAGCATTCACTTTTTGTCACCTACAAGGTAAGCATTAATTCCCATCTTTCTTATCAGAAAATGTTCAAATTATTATTTCTCAAAGAAACGTACACCGTTCCCAGCTCAGAAGTAAATTCTTGAAAAACTATATGAATTATTGATTCTTATCATTCTCTCTGCTTTTGATTGGTTTTCAGGTAGCCTCTGAACCAATGGATCATACACAGGACATGCGATGGGTGTACTCAGAAGAGATAAGTGCTTGCTTTTAAAACTTTACACTGGCAAGTTTTCTAATAAAGTTTTCCACATTTGGATGCAATACCTCAGTGACAAGGAGGGGGAAAAGACCTTAAGCATGATGGAGCAAAAGGACAGAAAGAATCTGTATCCTTGATGAATGCTGAAGTCACCAAATTTACCAATCTTAGAACAACTACTCTGAAATTTGTGCATAAATACATTAATTTTCTTATTGTTTAAAACTCTTAGCAAATAAGAGAAGCAATCAGCTTAGGGGTATTATTAGCAATACACCTAACTAATCAAGAATTAACATCCAGAAAGGAAAGAAAAAGAAAGTGAGAGAGAAAAGAGCTCTTATAAATTAATAATAAAACTATAATAATCAAATATAAAAATCAACAAAGGATGTGAATAGGAAATTTACAGAGAAAGAACAATAGAATATTCATGAACATAGAAAAGTACACCAATTCAGTAGAAATCATAGAAACACAGAGTAAAACACAGTGAGTATAATTTCCAACTCATTAGACTGGTAAAAGGGAAAAAAAGTCTGAAAAAATTAAAATCACATTGATGTTGGTATGGAAACTACAAACTCTCAAGGAGGCTAATGGAAGAATAAAATGATATAACACATACAGCAATTCAACCATGTCTACAGATATCCTTCAATCCAGTAGGTTACCTTCTTGAAACAACTCCTGGAGAAACTCTAGCACGTGTGCACAGTAATACATGTACAAGAATATCCAATAGCATGTTTATGACAGATAAATGAAGCTGCTTAAACATCTATTAAAAGGAGAATGCTATTTATTCAACAGCAGAGAATACCATAGTTTAAATGAATAAAATAGATACATGCATGCTGTGCTGTGAATAGCTGTTCAGTCATGTCTGACTCTTTGCCACCCCATGGACTGCAGCCCTCTAGGTACCTCTGTCCGTGGTAATTCTCCAGGCAAGAATACTGGAGTGGGTTGCCATACCTTCCCCCAGGGGATCTTCCCAACCCAAGATCAAATCCAGGTGTCCCACATTGCAAGCAAATTCTTTACCATGTGAGATACCAGGGAAGCCCAGATACATGTATAGCCTGGATAAACCTTATAGGATCCAATATGGAGAGAAAATAGTGGTCATATTATCTATCTGGTATGGTATCCATTATATAGAATTTTACAATGTCAAAGACATATTATTTGGAGTACATAATCACATACTAGTAACAAAAGCAGACCCATGGAACTTTCCTGGTAGCTCAGTGATAAAGTCTCTGCCTCCCAGTGCAGTTCGATCCCTGACCCGGGAGGATTCCACATGCCTCAGAGCAACTAAGCCCATGGATCACAACTATTGAGCCTATATTCTAGAGCCCAAGAATCGCAACTATTGAGCCCATGTGCCACAACTACTGAAGCCATGTGCCCCAGAGCCCATGCTCTGCAACCAGAGAAGCCACCACATTGAGAATCAGAGGCACCTCGACTAGAGAGTAGCCCCACTCACTGCAACTAGAGGAAAACCCCGTAACAATGAAGACCTAGCACTGCCAAAAATGAATAACTAAAATTATTTTTTAAAAAATGAGTATGTGTGCTAAGTCACTTCAGTTGTGTCCTACTCTTTGTGACCCTTTGGACTGTAGCCCTCCAGGCACCTTGGTCCATGAGATTCGCCAGGCAAGAATACTAGAGCAGGTTGTCATTCCCTTCTCTAGAGAATCTTCCTGACCCAGGGTTCGAACCCATGTCTCTTATATCACCTTCATTGGCAGGCAGGTTCTTTACCACTAGTACCATCTCTGACACATGAAGATAATAAAAACTAAATTAAGAAGCACAGGTACAGAGAAGCTTCAATTTTCAAAACTCTTCCACGTTAGCACTCTTTTGAAATTCAACTTTTTGAAAGTTAACATTTTAAAAACTGAGCACTTGATTTTAAGAACACTATATGCACCAAAAAATTTTAAATGAAAAAAATAATCTTTTCCAACATTTCCTATAATTCCTTATTTAATGAAAAATCCATTTATCCAGGTACTCAAAAATTCCTGGAGACACTCCAAGCTCTTCTTTATCTCTTACATATTACATCCAGTCCATCATCCAATTTTGATGATTTGAATATCAAAATATTTGTAATATATAGAACTGAATCACTACTGACCAATTCTACTCTACCACCACTCTAGTTAAGTTTAACACTATCTCTTGCCTGGACCACTGCAATAGTTTAGTTTTTTTGTGATATAATATTCTTTAATTGTGGTACTTAAGCTTTTGGTTAATCTTTTATTCATTATTTTTCCACTGCTATTTATAAATGTGAACAGTCTGTTGATTTGTTTGTTGTTACTTGCTTTCTTTTTTTAAAACATTTTTTGCTAGATTTTTGTGTTATTGCTATGTTGCTTTTAATTTTTTAAAATTGGAGTATGATTGCTTTACAATGTTGTATTAGTTTCTGCTGTATAACTACATGAATCAGTTATATGTGTACATATATGCTTTCCCTCTTGAGGCTCCATCCCACCCCTCAATGTCATCACAGAGCACAGAGTTGAGCTCCCTGTGCTATTAAGCAGCTTTCCACTAGCTATCAATTTCACACAAAGTAGGGTATATATGTCAATACTAGTAGTTTTCTTACTCATCTCCCTGCCTCCAACCTTGCCCCTTGGAGTCTGTTCTCTAAACATCAGCGAGATCTCTTTCCTTTAAAAGATTAGTTCAGTCATGTCAGGCCAGACAGGAGACTGTCCTCATTCATTTTTTTCAACAAACATCAACTGTCTATCTGCTACATATCAAGAACTATTCTAAACACTGAGGACACAACAATGAACCAGATATGCAATGTCCTCATAATTATGTGGAGCTACAGAATAACACAGAAATGAATAGCCAAAAGCATGCAATTGTAATAAATTCTATGAGGAGAACTAAACTAGAGCCATAATATTAGAAGTAGTTGGTGGATGCTACAGATTGGTCCAGTAATGATGGCTTTTAAAATAAAATTTCACCTCCCAATGCAGAAGGTGTGGGAATAAAACCTTGTTGGGGAACTAAGATCTCACATACCTCACAGTCAAAAAACCAAAACATAAAACTGGAGCAGTATTATATAACAAATTCAATGAAGACTTTAAAAATGGTCCACATAAAAAAATCTTTTAAAAAAATCCTAAAATCTAACAAGAAGACATGCCTACCCCCAACAGAAGGACTAAAGGAAGATGTTTTTTTTTACTTAGTGCTACATTTGCTAAAGATGACCAAGAAAACAAAGAGCAAATATTTCCTAGTCTAGGAAATGGATTGTTATAATATATATACACATACACATATATATAAAACATTCTCTCCCTGATTCCACATGCTTTTCCTTACTTAATTTTGATTCCTGGCTAATTCATTTTTCAAAGTTGAAGTAACATCAAAAGATACACTGAGAAACTTAGTATCTCTTATATTGAAATGCTAAAGGAATTTGTCAGTGATTTATATGTCTGTAAATTAAATTCAGTATGCTTAGTAAAATCTGGCCATGATACTAATTAACTGCAATGAGAACAAGATATAATTAATTAAAATATTGACTCGTTAGAGCTGGGCTGCCGTGTGCTCTACATGCAGGGTGCCACCTGGAGCTGCGCAGTGTGACATCACTTATCAGAAACTGACTTACTGAGCATGCTTTCCAAAATCAGTAGAAATATAAAATATTACAGTTTAGACCCTTTATTTTACAGAGTAGCAATCTAAAGCCCAGTAAGTACATTTAAATGGTCAAAAGCAATTCAGGCCTCCTAATTTATGCCCAGTAATCTTTTTAATTAAAAAAAGAATAACCAAGTAAAGATGAAACATAGTAATACATTGTTACTGGGAATAAGGAGCAGTGGAGCAAGTCAGGATCATTGGCAGGATGATTAATTCTTTGAAAGGCTGATTACATCCCACCTGATTTATCTTTCTCTGTGGGAAGATCCCTTGGAGAAGGGAATGGCTACTCTCTTCAGTATTCTGGCCTGGAGAATTCCATGGACTGTATGGTCCATGGGGTTGCCAAGAGTTGGACACGACTGAGGGACTTTCACTTCACTTCACTTCATACATATTTTGGCCATCTGATGCAAAGAGCTGAATCATTGGAAAAGACCCTGATGCTGGGAAAGACTGAGGGCAAGAGGAGCAGGGGACAACAGAGGATGAGATGGTTGGATGGCATCACTGGCTCAATGGACATGTTTGAGCAAACTCAGGGAGAGAGTGAAGGGTAGAGGAACCTAGTGTGCTACAGTTCATGGAATCTCAAAGAGTTGGACACGAGCAGTTGAGCAACAGCAACAATATCACATCCAGACACTAATCCCACCTCTAGAGATAACCCAACATGCACATTTCATTTAGGAAGAGGATCCTTATTGAATAAAAATATTCAACAATTAAAAATTAAAGCAAGACCTCATTAATGAGATCATTTTATTCTTTACATCCCCTGCATGTCCTAACCATTTCAGTAGAGCCTTCAATCAATTGTTCCTCACCAATATATATATATATATATATATATTTATATATTAACAATTACTGGAATATTTTAATCAATAGAAATTCCTTCCATGTATTTTTTTAAAAAAAACATTTTTCTCATAATAGTGATCAATTATTTGTAATTAGATTCTACTTTGCCTCATTTATCAAATTCTATATTACTGAAAATGACAAATAACCCTTGGAAATTAAAAAAAAGAAAACAAGGAGTACAGTCAGAAATATGAAAACTCTTCTCTCTTAAGAACTGTGCTGGAAATTACACTCTGGGATTTCAAAGTACAGTTCACATTAAAGCATTCTCATATTTTAGGAGATTTATTGGCTCTGCCTGACTTCTTTATAGGGCCATATTTTTTATAATGGCTACTTATAGAGAGAAAATTATTTTCTCAAACTAAGTCATTTTCTAATGGAATCAATGAATTGTTGGCTATAGAGAGGGAAATAAAATAATTCTAGGAATGAAGGAGGAATGAAGCTACTGTCATGGTTTTCAAGTCATGGTTTATACAGCCTCAGAGCTCCAGACGCATCCTTCAGTGGATGATTGTGGGAGGAGAAGGAAGGAAAGTAAGGAGTAAGACAAAACTTGGAGGCGTACCTGGGGAGACACACAGATCCCTCTTCATAGTGGAGTCCACTTATTCTGTGTACTAGGATTCAGAGGGAGGTGCTTATTAAAAACAACTTTTGATAACACAAATCTAGTAAGCTGCCACATTCTTAACCAAGTTTTGCTGTTGTTATGAGAGGTGAACTTTAAAGTTGTTCTAGATATACACACACAAGTAACCAAAAGGGGGAAAGGTGGGAAGGAGGGAGGAAGAAAGAAGAGAGGGAAATAAAAGAAGAGTTTACTGAAAATATAATAGGGTTCTCATAATTGTTTTTCAGTTGATAAGTCATGTCCAGTTCTTTGTGTCCCTACTGATTGTAGCATGCCAGGCTCCTCTGTCTTTCACTATCTCCCAGAGTTTGCTCACATTCATGTCCATCAAGTCAGTGATGCTCTCTAATCATCTCACCCTCTTCCACCCCCTTCTCCAGTTGCCTACATTCTTTCCCAGCATCAGGGTCTTTTCCAATAAGTCAGGTCTTCACATCAGGTGGCTTGGAACTTCAGCTTAAGCATCAGTCCTCCCAATGAATATCAACACCAAAAGGGTTGATTTCTTTTAGGATTGACTCTCATAGATTCTCGCAGAATCCTAAAGAAAATATCAACAACTATGGACTAGATAGGGAAAAGACAAAAAACTAAAGAACTGCACCAGAGCTCAAACAGACCAGTGGCTCATGGCCCACCAATTTAATATTCCCAGGAAAATCTGATTATCTTAGCTGAATCACATACACATGGAGGAATATTTGACTGGTCAAGGGGATGGTTTCACATGGTACCAAAGTGACTGCTGAGGATTGATCTTTATAGAAGAGCAGGTGTTCTAGAAGAAATGTGGGCTTGGCAGACATTCCCCATTCAACTCCAGCATATAACTTGCTAGCAGTTTGGAGATCAACCATATCACATTTTTGGATATGAAGCCATAAGGTCATTGTTATGGGCTGCAGTGTATCCCATCAACATTTGTATGTTGAAGTCCTAACCTCTGGTATGTCACAATGTGATCTTATTTGGAAACAGGGCCTTGGCAGAGGTAATAAGTTAAAATGAGGTCACTAGGATAAGTCTTAATTCAGTATGACTGGTGTTTTTATACATATAAAGAAGCTTGGACACATATATGCACAAAAAGAGGATGTGAAGTTATAGAGAGAAAACCATGTGAACATGAAGACAGTCATGTATAAGCCAAGGAGGGAGGCTTGGAACAGATCTGGTCTTCAGAGCTCTTGGTGGAACCAACCCTATTGACACCTGGATTTTGGAAGTTTTGCCCTCAGAACAGTGAGATAATTCACTCCTATTGTTTAAGCCACCTGGTTTGTAGTAGTACTTGGGTATGGCTGTCCTAGCAATCTAATAAAGTCATTTTAAGAGATAGTCTCTCTTTCTCCATAAATTCATCCCAGAGAAAGGAATAGTTTGAAGAGTCAGGCCACTTAGATTACTATATGATTTCAGGAAAACCACCTGAATTTTCAGGGCACCGATTTCTTCATGTTCAGAGGAGCCAAGATACCTCAATAAATGAAGACTTTGTATTTGAGTTCTATAAAGGATGTGAAGTAATCTGACAAGAATACTTTTTCTGCTTTAAAAAAAATAAACAAAGTTTCATTATTTTACTTCTAGCCATCTAATACAAGAGTGTTAATCAAACAATGGGAAAATTTACAGTAGAGTCATTTTAAGCATTATTACCTTCACAATTGTACATTTCAAAGATGGAAGGAAATGTGCAAAGTCTTCACAATGGCAAGAAAACCTAAGTTCATAATACCATGTACTTTAATGTTTATTTTTTTTCTGATATGTTAGAATTACTGTCCCCCTTATTTCCTAAAGCTTTTCCATTTTATCTAGTGAGAAACGAATAATCCAGTGATTATTAAGAATCTTTTTAATATTTAAGGCACTGGGAAGTAAAATGCATGATAACACGTTCAAGATGAAAATACCATTCCACATTACCTCTAGCTTGGTGTGTTTTATGATAACTCTGAGAAACTATGAATGTCATAGATTGGATTTCAGCTTTATAAAATGGATGCATGTACTCACGCTTGCTCCTGTTCGGATCATGTTCTTGATCTAAGGTAACTGTTCTTGGTGACCAGTGACATGCTTTTACTGGTGTAATACTAGACCAGAAGGCATCTCATCTCCATGCTTGATAAAGATTCAATTACTGAGTCTGTTACACTTGACTTTGTGGAATTTGGCTGAGAGATTTTTGTAGGAGATTGCTTTGTGACAACTCTTTTGAAACCCACAGTGAAACCTGAGCTTGGAAAGAGGCCTTCTGCTGCGTCTTTGCAAAGCTTCAGATAAATAAGATGCAGTTTCACTGGTCTATAAGTTCAGTGCAACAGGATTCCAAGCATTGTTCAAATATGGCCTTTGATGAGATTTTTTATCATGACTATGTTCACTGTGCTTTTTAAGTTAAAGAAATAAGCTCAATTTCATTTTTCAATTAATTTAAAGCCAAACTATAAATCTAACATGCATTCTTAGGATGATCAAATTATTTCCAGTTTTTTACAAATAATAAATCCATTTACTATTAAATTCATAAGTAGAATTTTTTAAATGATCTATATCCAGGATCATAAAGCAGCTCTTCTTGTATTTTCTCCTTATTATTCTTCTCTACTAGATAATTAAACCAAATATCTAATAGAGATGCTGACAGACTTGACAGAATGGCTGTTGTGTCATAGCTTTCTGCATACTTTTGGACCTTTCTTTGTGGCTCAGGTGGTAAAGAATATGCCTACAATGAAGGAGATTCCAGTTCAATCCCTGGGGCCAAGAAAATCCCTGGAGAAGGGAATGGCTACCCGCTCCAGTTATTCTTGCCAAGAGAATTCTATGGACAGAGGAGTCTGGCAGGCTACAATCCATGGGGTCACAAAGAGTCAGATATGACTGAATGGTGAACACACATACCTTGTATTCATTAGACAATGTATTGGAAGGACTGATGTTGAAGCTGAAACTCCAATACTTTGGCCACCTCATGCAAAGAGCTGACTCACTGGAAAAGACCCTGATGCTGGGAAAGATTGAGAGCAGGAGGAGAAGGGGCAACAGAGGGTGAGATGGTTGGATGGCATCACCAACTCAATGGACATGAGTTTGGGTAAACTCCAGGATTTGGTGGTGGACAGGGAGGCCTGGCGTGCTGCGGTTCATGGGATAGCAAAGAGTCGGACACGACTGAGCAACTAAACTGAACTGAACTAAACTGAATAAATGACATTCAACATATATCCATTGTACATTTGTATAGTTATTTGATTGTCTTCCCCACTAGACTGCAAGATCATGGAGAACAGGAAATGTTCTTTTTTGCTCACTCTGTAACTTCACTGTGTAGTGCACTGCTTGACACATTATAAATACTTAAAAACATATTTGATAAATAAACAATAATTGAATTCACATGGACAGTCCTAAATTCTAAATGTAATATCTAACAGTAGTATCATCATCCCATTGACATTTAGTTCTTTCACATGGAAAAGCTAATTGACCAAAATAATTTGACAGAGTCACTTTGTTGGATTAGTGCTGGTTTGTGGGTACTGATACAGTGTACATCATATGCCCGTGCATATGCACACAACTGATGAAAATGTCAGTTACTTTATAATCAACAGAGAAAATACAACTCTGTACCCAGGAAACTCCTCTCCCAGAAAGATTCAATACTCGGAGTCTCCAAAATCTCCTTCCTTTTGCTACCAAACATTCTCTACTTTCTCCATGGCCTACAGATAAATCATTCTTGTAAAAAGGAAGATTCACTGTCTTTAGACAAACAATGCCCAGTTGCATTTTTTCTGATAGTTTGAAGAACTCAAATTGTACTGAAATAAAAGAGTACTCAATAGAAAGTAGTATCATATGGGAAGCATTTTGCTTAGAGATAGATGTTAATACCACTTTTGTAGTCTGGAAACCTCCAGGGACATATTTCCTAAAAAGAACAAAAATTACTCATGTATTTTTTAAGTCATATATCACTGGTCTTTAAAAAGTAATTGTTTTAGATTGTTTGCAGATTCTGTATATCAGAAATTGGGAAAGGACTCAGTGAGGATGCCTTAACTCTGTTCTGTGATGTCTGGAGTATCAGCTGGGAAGACTTCAAGCCTGGGGCTGACTATGAGAGACTGAAATCATTTGGAGTCTTGTTCACTGTTTGTGATAGTCATACAGGTCCAGTCAAGTTCATGGTAAATGAGCATAAGCCTAATACCAAATGAAAAAAATGACAGGTCACATCATAAGACTGTTTGGGATGAGAATATTACTGTGGCCATAACTGGAAGATAAAATCAGTCACAGCATCCCTACTATGAATTTTGTATTTATCATTTTCATATATTTTTAAAATTTAAAAATAGGCCTTAGAAATAGCTGAGAAAAGAAGAGAAGCTAAAGGCGAAGGAGGAATAAAAGATACACCCATTTGAATTCAGAGTTCCAAAAAATAGCAAGGAGAGATAAGCAAGCCTTCCTCAGGGATCAACGCAAGAAATAGAGGAAAACAATAGATTGGGAAAGACTAGAGATCTCTTCAAGAAAATTAGAGATACCAAGGGAACATTTCATGCAAAGTTGAGCACAATAAAGGACAGATATAGTATGGACATAACAGAAGCAAAAGATATTAAGAAGAGGTGGCAAGAATACATAGAAGTGAGTGAAGTGAAGTCACTCAGGCTTGTCCAACTCTTTGTGACCCCATGGACTGTAGTCTACCAGGCTCCTCCATCCATAGGATTTTCCAGGCAAGAATACTGGAGTGGGTTGCCATTTCCTTCTCCAAGAGATCTTCCTGACCCAGAGATTGAACCCAGGTCTCCCACACTGTAGGCAGATGCTTTACTGTCTGAGCCACCAGGGAAGAACTATACAAAAAAGATTTTCATGACTCAGGTAACCATGATGGTATGATCACTCACCTAGAGCCAGACATTCTGGAGTGGGAAGTCAAGTGGGCCTTAGGAAGCGTCACTATGAACAAAGCTAGTGGAGCTGATGAAATTCCAGTTGAGCTATTTCAAATCCTAAAAGATGATGCTATGAAACTGCCGCACTCAATATGTCAGCAAATCTGGAAAACTCAGCAGTGGCCACAGACTGGAAAAGGTCAGTTTTCTTTCCAATCCCAAAGAAAGGCAATGCTGAAGAATGTTCAAATTACTGCACAATTGCATTCATCTCACACACTAGCAAAGTAATACTCAAAATTCTCCAAGCCAGGCTTCAACAGTATGTGAACCATGAACTTCCAGAAGTTCAAGCTGGATTTAGAAAAGGAAGGGGAACCAAAGATCAAATTGCCAACATATGCTAGGTAATCAAAAAAGCAAGAGAGCTCCAGAAAAACATCTACTTTAGCTTTATTGACTATGCCAAAGCCTCTGACTGTGTGGATCACAACAAACTGGAAAATGGTTCAAGAAATGGGAATACCAGACCATCTTACCTGCCTCCTGAGAAATCTGTTTGCATGTCAAAGAAGCAACAACTAGACATGGAAATGGAATAATAGACAGGTTCCAAATAGGAAAAGGAGTACATCAAGGCTGTATATTGTCACCCTGCTTATTTAACTTCTATGCAGGATACATCATTAGAAATGCCATGCAGGATGAAACACAAGCTGGAATCAAGATTGCTGTGAGAAATATCAATGACCTCAGATACCCAGATGATACCACGCTTATGGCAGAATGTGAAGAAGAGTTAAAGAGCCTCTTGATGAAAGTGAAAGAGAATGAAAAACTTGGTTTAAAACTCAACATTCAGAAAACTAAGATCATTGCATCTGGTCCCATCACCTCATGGCAAATAGATGGGGGAACAATGGAAATGGTGAGAAAGTTTATTCTTTTGGGTTCCAAAATTACTGCAGATAGTGACTGCAGCCATGAAATTAAAACACATTTGCTCCTTGGAAGAAAAGCTATGACCAACCTAGATAGCATATTAAAAAGCAGAGATGTTACTTTGCCAAAAAATGTCCCTCTAGTCAAAGCAATGGTTTTTCCAGTTGTCATGTATGGGTGTGAGAGTTGGTATATAAAGAAAGCTGAGTGCTGAAGAATTGATGCTTTTAAACTGTGGTGTTGGAGAAGACTCTTGAGACTCCCTTGGACTACAAGGAGATCCAACCAGTCCCTCCTAAAGGAAATCAGTACTGGGTGTTTATTGGAGGGACTGATGTTGAAGCTGAAACTCCAGTACTTTGGCCACCTGATGCAAAGAACTGACTCATTTGAAAAGACCCTGACACTGGGAAAAATTGCAGATGGGAGGAGAAGTGGAAGACAGAGGATGATGAGATGGTTGGATGGCATCACCAACTTGATAGACATGAATTTGAATAGGCTCTAGGAGTCGGTGTTGGACAGGGAAGCCTGGTGTGCTACAGTCCATGGGATCACAAAGAGTCAGACACAACTGAGCAACTTAACTGAAATGTGTTGAACTGATTTTCATATATGTTTAAAATTTTAGTATATATGCATGCAGAAATAAAAATATAGATTTTTTCTCAATTTTATTTTAAAAATTAATCAGATTGTTATATGCAGCTCTAGTTCTATTTATTTCAGTACAATAATTTTGGGGGTAATATTGTTTAGTTGCTCAGTCATGTCTGACTCTTTGTGACCCCCATGAACTTTTGCCCCTCAAGCTCCTCAGTCTGTGGGGATTCTCCAATCCAGAATACTGGAGTAAGTTGCCATGCCTCCTCTAGGGGATCTTCCCAACCCAGGATTGAATCCAGGTCTCCCACATTGCAGGTGGATTCTTTGCCATCTGAGCCACCATGGTTTATTCCTACTCTTGCTTATTTGATCTTTTAAAGGCCCAGCAAAAGTGAACTTTCAGCACTCTTCAGTACTCTGTCTACAATGACGTCTTGGTTCTCAACATGTTTATTAAAAGTTTGTATAACATGTTAACAGAAATAAAATAGAAATTGAAACAAGTTCATTGTCAAAAGTCTATGTGAATGTTTAACTCATGTGTTCAATCTAAAAGTGCTTTTTAAAAAAAATTTTACAATGTAATACTTGCTTTTCAGTCACTAAATTGTGTCTGACTCTTTGCAATCACGTGGACTGCAGCACGCCAGGCTCCTCTGTGCTCCGCTATCTCCTGGAGTTTATTCAAATTCATGTCCATTGAGTCGGGGATACTATCTAACTATCTCATCCTCTGCCATCCCCTTTTCCCTTTGTGCTCAGTCTTTCCCAGCATCAGTCTTTTCCAATGAGTCAACTCTTCACATCAGGTTGCCAAAAGATTGGAGCTGTACTTCAGCAGCAGTCCTTCCAATGAATATTCAGAGTTGATTTCCTTTAGGATTGACTGGTTTGATTTCCTTGCTGTCCATGGGATTCTCAAGAGTTTTCCCCAGCACCACAATTCAAAAGCATCAATTCTTCGGCATCTAACTCACGTTTGTACATTACTACTGGAAAAACCATAGCTTTGTCTATCTGGATTTTTGTCAGCAAAGTGACGTCTCTGCTTTTTGATAGCTTTCTGGGTTTGTCATAGCTTTCTTTTCAAGGAATAAGCATCTTCTAATTTCATGACTGCACCCTCAGTGTAATGCTTGCAATGTCATTTGAAAATGACAATAAGCTAGCTGAATAAATTAATCAACCAATCAATGGACCAACCAATGCCTTGATGATTAGCCAAGCAATTAATGAACTGAAGACCCTCCATCATCTGGAGACAAACTTCTGGACTTGACTTGTCACACTCCCTCCTCCCTCTGTTTACTTTGGTGCCTTCCTTGGAATGCCTTCCATCACAATTTCTGTCAGTTCAAACCTTACAATCCTTCAAGCTACGTCTGAAAGTTGATCTGGCAAAGTGACAAACACTCAGGCTAAGGATTCAGAAAAATCTAGTTCTCAATATCTGCTCCGTCACTTTTACAGGCTATGGGCTTGAGCATGTTTTCTATATTTTTTAAGCTATGCAACATAGATGATAATGTATTAACCTGATAGGTTTATTTAAAAATTGAAAAACCTAATATATGAAAAACACTTATCATGTGGTAAATTTTTGATAGTATGAGCTTAAAAAGGTTTTGGGTATTTCTTTCATGATACCTTTCTTAAGCACCACATCCCAATAGCATAGTGAAGTAGTTCCAACAATTGTTTGTTCCTCAGAATCATCTGGGTGATTTTTAAAAATCTAAATTGCTGGCTGTGCCTCAGAATAATTAATCAAAGGATGGTCTCTGAAGGTGGGAAAGAAGAATTATTCATTTTTGAGGTTCACTAGATGATTCCAATATGCAGACAAACTTGAGAAATATGGCAGTAATGTCTACCCAATCTCCCTGCTCATAAAAATGATCTGGAATATTAATTAAAAATTAAAGAACCTTCACTACAGATCTAAGAATCTGAACCTCCAAGACAGAGACACAGGATTCTGTATTTTTAACATGTCACAGGTAAATCTCATTATCAGGCAGATAAGGAAACAAGCTATTGGTATATTAGATGTACTTCTGTATTAGACTCTCTTAATTGTTTATAATCTCCCTTTCAATGCAAGGAAAGTGCCTCTTTTAAACTTTGCTCCTTAGCATATTTCTTACATATATTGGGTATGGGGAAAATGTTCCGAGTTGGACTGAATTAAGACTCATCAAAATAGAGTAGTTATTATAAATGCTTTTCCAAACTGAAACCCTTACAATTTGTATTAAAAAAAAAAAAAGGGAAGGTGGGCCATTAGTATCCAAAATATAAAACCCTGTATACAGTGGCAGTGGGCAATGGCAGCCCACCCCAATACTCTTGCCTGGAAAATCCCATGGATGGAGGAGCCTGGTAGGCTGCGGTCCATGGAGTCGGTAGGAGTTGGCCACGACTGAGCGACTTCACTTTCACTTTTCACTTTCATGCATTGGAGAAGGAAATTATTCTTGCCTGGAGAATCCCAGGGACGGGGGAGGCTGGTGGGCTGCCATCGGGGTCGCACAGAGTCGGACACGGCTGAAGCGACTTAGCAGCAGCATAGCAGCAGCATACAATCTGACATCTGAGAAGTGTTGCCATTCATTTCAGCTTTCCCACCATCCAGCTTCAGGACCTTGGAAAGTTACATCACTTCCCTGCGCCTCAGTTTCCTTCTGTGTATAATGCTGTGAATAGGCACATAGGAAATAAGTTTTCAAAGTTCATCCCTACTAAATAGCAAACTAAGCCCAAATTTTATTAAGAATGCATGAGGAGAAACAGAAGCTACTGTTTCTCGGTTTTAAAATGCCTCTTAATTGTTTCTTCCTGGAAACAATTCCATCACTTTTCTATAACTAAGCATTCTTTCACATTTTAGGCTGCTTTTTAGCATCTGCAGATGAAATGTGCTCTGAGCCTTGATACCTCTGCCTTCGCACGAGGGCGACAGCCTCTGTCGGTGCACTCTGCCGTCCACACACATGTCTATCTACGCTTTTCTTTATTCTGAGGCTTCTCTCTCACTGTCTGGTTTGTGAGTTATGTGTCTGCTTTCTGTTTCCTGCCAGTGTTCACTCCTTACCAGTTAGCCATTTTTCATCAGTAGAAGTACAAAATCATCACCCTCATTGGTAATCTTCTCACTGTACTAAATGTTCCTGTATTTAACTCCATCTCTCTTCACTTTTCAGGGAACCCGGCTTTAAGATTAAGATGACAAGACTAAGAGAATAGATATAGAATGCTTATTCTCTGGTCTTATTATTATTATTATTCACCGATTATACAGCATCACCTTCAGAAAGGATAGAATAGTTAGTGTTAACTGCCAATTCATTTTTCACTAATTATATGAAAAAATGTATTGATATTGAAATACATTTAATCTCAATAAACTTAAATGACTGTAACACTATGCCTAAGAAAAAATAGGTATTAATGAGTATAATATTTATAGAATATTGATAGAAATAAAACTGTTATTGTTTATATTTTTTAAATATTCACTTAAAGATAATTTTTATATACTTAAAAAAGTGACTATTAAAGGAAATAATAATGACAAAAATATAATATCTGATATAAAAGTAATTTTAAAAGAAAAATAGCTTAAGACTACAATCATAGTGCATGTCTCTTCAATAAGAGTATGCTTTTTTCAATAATGCTTTTTAGAATATGTGATTGAAAGAGTTATCAAAAAATTAGTTAAATTTTTATTACTAAATCTAAACTTGGATTGGGCCCGAGATCAGCTTCATTTTGTCAATTGATGGTCTGAATGTTAGGTACAGGTCAAATGTCTATTATCATTCTATAGATCATTCAACTACCCACAGTCACAGTGAGTCATATAGCTTGACAGAACAGATGGAGATATTTTATGGTGATTCTGCTTCTGTAGCTAGACGAAACTAGCAGAGAGATTTTTCAGCCAGACATCTGTAATCATTACCCTAATCCTGAATAAATCAATACATTTCTGTTCAGTGCTAGTAAATAATGTAGATGATAAAGTAGAAGATGAAGAAGAGCAAAGAATAACTGCCATTTCAATTTGTAAATGCATTTTGAGGACTGATCATACAAGAATGGCTGTTGAAGATACAGAGATAACTGGCATATGAGACAAATGGTTTTAATAAACTTTAGAGATATAATGCAACTGAACCCTGTTCCCACATCCATTGAGTGCTGGTCCTCAGGATAATCACTTTGAACAGATTTACAGTATTCTCCTCCATTGCTCTCTTTCAAAACAGTTTTGAAATACCTCTTTCAGTAGAGATATGTATCTTTCATATGGCAGAATGACTTGCTTGTGATGAGTCCTAATTTTCTCACTGTCTTTGGTAAATGGATTATTAGCATATACAAATATAGCAAAATGGTTAAGAGCATGGAATCTGAATTAAAAATGCCTGGAGTTAAATCCCAGTCCAACCAATTTCTACCTGTAAAATTTTGAACAAGTTACTTAACCCATCTATACATAGTTTTTTTCTATAAACTATAGTTTTTTTTCTTTTCTCTAACTCTATACATAATTTATTGAGAGACTGTGAAGATTAAATGATTGAGCACATATGTCTGGATATATCTGTATATCATAGGTATATATATATGACAGACTAAGTAAGTAGTTGCTATTATTATTATTATATAATTAGAGAATATCTTTCTTTTGAATTTTTTGGTAAGAAGTTTTATTTGAAGTTATTTATCTTTCACTTTGTAAATAGTGTCTTTAACCATGCCAAGTATATTTTCAAAATACTGTAAGATTTATTAGAAATAAATTTGATATAACCATTACAAAAACAATTTTGACATAGTAATCTCAGTATGATGAGCAGTATTATTATGTGTTAATTTTTCCAAAGTTTTTAGAATAATTTTGAAATGGATTTAATCTTTATATAAATTTAGGAGAAAATATGTATATGATATTTAATCTTTCTACACAAGTTCATAGCCTGTATCTCCATTTTCAAGCCTTCTTTTAAATGATACTCCCTAGCATTTTGTAGTTTAATTCATATTGTTACTTGTAGGGATTTTACATTTTTGTTTTGATTTATTATGAATGGAATTCTATTTTTCCATTATATTTTCCAAATGGTAATTGCTGATATCTTAGGTTTGTTTTCCCCAAAGCATATGCTAAGGCAAGGATTCACATGCAATTGACTTTTTGAGTGTTTCCATGGAAAACTATCAAGAGAGTGAAAGGAAGGAGGATAGGGAAAGGGTAAAAGCCCAGCAAGGATATAGTCAGAATAAATTCTTCATAAAGCAACTTCAAGTTGATCCCACAGGGAGCAGTGATGTGTAAACTAAAACCCAAGACTTAGAAGCTAATGGCTTTCATATGCCCAAACATGTCAGTGTACGGTTACTGGGCACATGCAAGAAAATATAAATTCCCAGACATTCCTTGATGTTCATTCAAGCAATGTAAGGCACAAATAGGCAGTTAAGGCAGTTACACAAAAATAAGGACCATAACTGCTGGTTTTTGGAAACAAAAGAATATAAGACTACAGCACATAAAACAGTAAAAAGTGATCTGGAAAGATCTTGGCAAAGTACCAAATGGCTCACTTTGGTCCCAGCATTGCACTTCTCAGATCTACTCCTACCACACAATTCAGTTCAGTCCATCCCATAATAGATTCTTCAAAATGATGACTGGTCACAATTTCTGAGGAAAAAGAACTTAGGGGAAAAAATCCATATCTGGAACATTAGCTATAATCGCAGTTATGCCTGATTAAATTTAAATAATGCAGTCATTTCCAAAGACCCATCAACTTCTGTACAAGCCAACAGGAAGAGATAAATTGGAATGTGAACATATCACCACCCTGCATCTTTCTAACATTTCATGGTGGCACTCGTGTCTGCAATTCTCTGCAGGGATGCAGTGCTGCTTTCAGTTACATATCCTGGTGGGGAGGGAAAGTTCAGAGGCTTCCACTTGCCCTTCCTGCCATAACAGCCCTCACTTCCTGGATCAGAGGACCACTGCAGAGATCCTGTCAGATGCCAAGTGTGTCTGCCAGAGGTCAATTACACATTTAGGAACTAGAGAAATAACTGCAGGATGAGTCCATGGATTTTTTGGGCACTTGGTGATTCAAACTTGGGACATAACTTCAATTATTACCTGATTATCATAAGTTCCATATTAAATATCTAAACTCTTGGGAATTGACTAAGCCTTGGGGATTCAGAGTTTAGATATTTCATTATTTCCAGTGCACAATTACTCTAGTAATTGGCTTCAGATCTCTTTTGACAAGACTGAAGGAAAGATAAATGGTAGATCTCAATGGCAGAGTTTCAGTGAACCCCAAAGATTCCATCAGTTTTGGTCTGTGAACTGCTTTCAGTCAGGAATTAGGAAAGAAGACATGATTTTACTTTGCAGTTACTCGAATCATGAATTTGGCACACTGCTTGACATGTTTCCCTGAAAGATCCCCTGATTAATGGAATGTCAAACTACTCCATCTGACCTGCCTCTTGAGAAACCTGTATGCAGGTCAGGAAGCAACAGTTAGAACTGGACGTGGAACAAGAGACTGGTTCCAAATAGGAAAAGGAATTCGTCAAGGTTGTATATTGTCACCCTGCTTATTTAACTTCTATGCAGAGTACATCACGAGAAATGCTGGGCTAGAAGAAGCACAAGCTGGAATCAAGATTGCCGGGAGAAATATCAATAACTTCAGATATGCAGACGACACCACCCTTATGGCAGAAAGTGAAGAGAAACTAAAAAGCCTCTTGATGAAAGTGAAAGAGGAGAGTGAAAGAGTTGGCTTAAGGCTCAACAGTCAGAAAACTAAGATCATGGCATCTGGTCCCATCACTTCATGGGTAATAGATGGAGAAACAGTGCAAACAGTGTCAGACTTTATTTTCTTGGGCTCCAAAATCACTGAAGATGGTGATTGCAGCCTTGAAATCAAAAGACACTTACTCCTTGGAAGGAACACTATGGCCAACCTAGATAGCATATTGAAAAGCAAAGACATTACTTTGCCAACAAAGGTCCGTCTAGTCAAGGCTATGGTTTTTCCAGTAGTCATGTATGGATGTGAGAGTTGGACAGTGAAAAAGACTGAGAACAGAAGAACTGATATTTTTGAACTGTGGTGTTGGAGAAGACTCTTGAGAGTCCCTTGGGCTGCAAGGAGATCCAACCAGTCCATCCTAAAGGAGATCAGTCCTGGGTGTTCATTGGAAGGACTGATGTTGAAGCTGAAACTCCAATACTTTGGCCACCTCATGGCAAGAGCTGACTCATTGGAAAAGACCTTACTGCTGGGAAGGATTGGGGGCAGGAGGAGAAGGGGACAACAGAGGATGATATGGCTGGATGGCATCACCAAATCAATGGACATGGGTTTGGGTGGACTCCGGGAGTTGGTGATGGACACAGAGGCTTGGCGTGCTGCAATTCATGGGGTTGCAAAGAGTCGGACACGACTGAGTGACTGAACTGAACTGAACTGAAACTGCTCCAATATTCCTACCTGGAGAATTCCATGGAACTGATGAACTACAGTTCATGAGTCGCAGAAGCAGATATGACAGAGTGACTAACACTTTCACTTCGGAATTTTTCTTGTTCTATATCAAATAATGTTCTGCTAATCTGCACATTTACCTTACTTTTAGGAAGATGAGATTTATTATTGCCTTCAAAATATTTATGTGGATAAAACTTCAGTTTAAATGTACACTTAGTCTCTGGCAGTTAAATATTGCATTATTCTCATGAGGAGCTCAGCTCAATGACAGCATCTTCCAACACCATACTTGGTCCATCAAAGATATTCCCATATTTTAAGGACACAAATGTTCCTCTCACCTATATAATTTCTTCACCAGTAACCTAGTGAAGGGAGTGTCCTTTCAGAAAAAGCAGTATGGGAAGGACCAGTTGCACATGATAAATCCATTTCAACTTGCCTATTTCCTTAAGCCAGCCAACCAGGGTAAAATGCTAAAGACCTTTCCACCCGCCGCAACCAACACATTACATTCAGATTCACTGGTAGGTGCAGCCATATCAATAAATTTGACTTTTTCCATGCATGAACATTTTGCAATTCATTTTGAAGTATGAGATATTTTCTCCCAGGTTACTGTGAGCATAACTGCTTGGAGCATGCTAAGAACTAACCCTAGTTACAAGATACTTGAGGTGAATCTTGAGGATAAAAGATGTATTTCTTATAAGACAACTGTATCAGGAAAAGTAATTAAAGAACCTTAATAAAGAAGACTTCCCTTCCCCACAGAAGGGAAGGCTTCTTCCACTAGAAAAGAAACTTCTGAGTATTCAGATGTTCATCATTCTTAACATTATCCAAGTCTTCCCAAATGTTCTATTCCAAATCTCAGCATCTTTTCCTTCCCAAGTTTAATCGCTGACTTCCATATGAGAGATTTGATGAGGCTCTGAATTTATTTTCTGTAACCCATACAATTAAGTTTTGTTTCTGATTTTCCAGAGAGAGTATCGTAGAACTTTAGGAATAAGAGATGTTGGTTAGAATCATCATAGAAGTTCTGTGACTCTCTGAATATGAGTTGGCTGAGAGTCACAGAATTCAAGAGAGTTTAAGGATCTGAGATACACTTTTCATTCTGAAAGTGTCCATTTCCCTGAGGAACAGTCATCTCATTCCACATGTTTTTGGTCATTATCAGAGTCATAACAGTTAGGTGTGGCGACTTCAGTTCTCCAAACGTGTACTTCCTTTTTTACTGAAGTATAGTTGATGTACAATATTATACGTTACAGGTATACGATATAATGATTCACAATTTTTAAAGATTGTACTCTATAGTTATTATCAAATATTGACTATATCCCCATGTTCTACAATACAGAATAATTGCAGCTTATTTTATAGGTGATGGTTTGTACTTTGTAATTCCCTACCCCTGTATTGTACCTCCTTCCTTCCCTATCCACAATGATATCACTAGTTTTTTTCTCTATGTCTGTCCTTTTGCTTCATTTTTGTTTTATTCTCTTTTTGCTCTGTTTAGTCACTACAACTCTGTTGTTGTTTAGTTGCTAAGTCATGTCTGACTCTTTTGCGTCTCCATGAACTGTAGCCTGCCAGACTCCTCTGCCCATGGAATTTTCTAGGCAAGAATACTGGAGTGGATTGTTGTTTCCTTCTCGAGGGGATCTTCCCAATTCAGCGATCAAACCCATGTCTCCTGCATTGGTAGTCAGATTCTTTACCACTGAGCCATCAGGGAATCTAAACAATACAAGAAGCTAGTGAAAAATATATTCACTAGGTAATTTTTAAGATTCCACTATATTATATCATACACTATTTGTCTTTCTTTGACTTATTTCACTTACCATAATAATATCCTCCAAGTCCATCCATGGGGTAAAGGGCAAAATTTCATTCTTCTTTGTAGCTGAGTAGTATTCCAGAGTGTGTGTGTGTGTGTGTATGCCACATGTCCATCTATTCATCTATCGATGCGCACTTAGATTGCTTCCATATCTTGGTAATTATACACAATTTTTCTAAGAACACTGGGATGCATTTATTTTCCCTTTTCTCCACTTTCTTATCAACACTTAGTATCTGTGTTCTTTATGATGATATGCATTCTGAAAGATGTGAGGTGATATCTCATTATGGTTTTTATTTGAATTTCACTAATGACTGACAATATTGAACATCTTTTCATGTACCTGGTAGCCATCTGCATTTCCACTTTGGAAAAATGTCTATTTTGTTCTTCTGCCTATTTTTTAATTGGGTTTTTTTATATTGATTTCTCTTAGCTATTTATATATGTTGGCTATTAACCTTTAATTGGTCACATCATTTGCAAATATTTTCTCCCATTCAGTAAGTTGTCCCTTTATTTGTAAATAGCCCTTTACCTTTGACGATCTCTTAAAAAACTGATGCATTTAGGTGTTGATATCATCTTCCTTTTACCTGCCTAAGATTCATTTTTACTTCTTGAATACAGAGATTCGTGTCCGTAGTCAATTACAGAAAATCTTAAGCATCTCTTTAAATAGAATTTTCCTTCATTGGTTCAATTCTCTTCTAAAATTCCTAATGTGAGTAAACATTTCATGACAAGTATGTTCGATTATATTTTTCATTGCAATTTTTATTTTTTGTTTCCTTCTAAAATGTTCCTTTTATTATTGTGCTTCTTTCTCATATTTTCTATGCTGCAGTTGTTCTCATTCACTCTGTCTAGTTTCCTTGTGTTTTACTTTTAATTGCAAATTTATATTCAGTGGACATTTTCTGGGGAATTTTCATCTGGCCTGGGATAAATCATTCCTCTTTGGAAGACATATCTTTTCTTACAGCATATGTACACCATCTTATTTCATGCTGTTTATTTTGTCCATTTTTATGTTTTCTTTGGGCTTCCCAAGCAACTCAGCTAGTAAACAACCCACCTGCCAATGAAAGCAGGAGACACAAAAGATGTGAGTTCAATCCCTGGATCAGGAAGATGCCCTGGCAAAGGAAATGGCAACCCACTCCAGCATTCTTGTCTGGAAAATTCCATGGACAGAGGAGCCTGATGAGTTACATTCCATGGGGTCGCCAAGAGTGGGACATGAGTGAGCATGCATACATGTTTATTATTTGTCTTTTGCTATGCACATTATGTTTTGCTGCTTTTGAATCAGCTTAAATTCAAGTCTCAGCTTGTGATTCCCTTAGACAGATGAGAAGCGTAAATTTAAACTCCAAACCAATGTGGTGGCACATTTGCAATGGAGACCTTTTGTTCATGGTTTTTCTTCTTCCTTTGTTCACAAGAAATGTTTCTAGGTTGTTGTTTTTATTTTTTCCATCTAATCTTTTACTAATAATTGCTTTAGCCCTTTTGATTCTCATTCTTCAGGAGCTTTACTTCCAAACTGCTTCTCCATATGTAGGTCCAAGGCCTGGTCTCCTGGGAGAGCTTCTGGCTTTTCTGGGACTCTTCTGCAGGGAAGCTGTGGATTTCAGTTTTATTTTCTAATCAGTTTTCTCTCTTTTTTTTTAACCTCAAGGGATTCACTTCCATTATAGTGAATACATTAAAAAATTGTTTGCTATATTTTATCCACATAGAAATATATGTTTCTAGTGAAAGTTTTCAGGGTATGTATTATGCATTATTGCCAAAACTACAAATCCTGAAATTCTCATTTTAAAACTTCATCTTTGATCTGAGACCTCCTTAAAAATAATTTTTAATTTCCACGTAGTTGTGAGTATTTTTGCTTAATTTTGAGATTTATTGAAGGGTTATTCTAAAGTATGGCCCAACTGGGAAATTTACTGATGTTTCCTGTGTGGTCTAGTGTATCATTGATCTGATAAATATAAGGAAAATGAAAATGTTGAAATATTTTTAAAGAAAGAAATGTAAATTATCATTTTAATAATTAAATCCACTAAATAGACTGTCTGATGTCTTTACTATGTCTTATCACTTGTCAAAAATTGAAAGTAGTCATGTTCAAAACCATTGCACTGTCTATTTCCTTCCCATTTCCTCTAACAGTTTCTGCTCTGTATATGTTAACATACTGTTATTTTCTGCAGATTTTGATTCTTTTATATCTTCAGTGTGAATAGTAGCTTTTATCTTTCTTCCATTTACTGTTTTTGTTTTGTAATTAAGTCTCAGTGGATATTCATAGTCTCACACCTAATAAATAATAGAATTTGTTTGCTGAATATGCCTTTGCCTATCTTTTTATTGTTTACTTTTCCTCCTATTTTGTTTTGGGTTCTTTCTTGTATGTACATGTTTAGATATTCTGGAGTCTGTTTTAATGGTGAGCTTAACCCTTTTTTCATTTACGATTGTGTATGAAATATTTAGTCACATGAGCATCACTGTGTTTCATGCTCTGTTTATTTTGTGCTTTCTGTCTGTTTCCTTTTCACTGGTCTTTCTCCTTACAGATATTTTCTTTGCTTAGTTTCTATAATAACTTAGAAGCCACCCTGTTTTTATTCTTCTACTGATTACTTAAAATTTAACATTTGAAACGTATACTGTAATATATATATTTAAATTTTTCTACATCAGAGCAGAAGTGCCGTTTCACTGACTTCCTCCTGTGAAAGACAAGAAACCTAGCAGGATTTACTTCCACACCTCTTGCCATCAACCTCACTCCATTGCCCAGTTTTAATAAAAGATAATCTGCATTCAGAGGTTTGATTTGTTATTAATGTTTGCTATGTATCTTCCCTTAATTTCTTTATATTTACTTGAAATTTTACAGCTGTTGATAGTTTCAGTGCTTACTGGTTGACATTTTATACTGCAACTTCCTCATTTTTGTGATCTCTGTTTGAATTAATCTCTTGTTTGACTGGTGAATTTCTTTCTTTTTTTTTTCTTGAAGTGAATGTTGGCAGCCTATTTTCTGAGAGTCTGCATACGAGAAAAGAACTTTATGTTGCCAAAGCACATGACCAATAATCTGGCTGAGTACAGGATTTTTCATTGTGAACATTATCCCTCAAAAAAAACTATTACTCCATTTTTTCACTAGGCATTTAGCAGTGGAGGATTAATTCTTATATCCTGATGTGGGTTTTTTTTTTTTTTTGATCTTTTAAAAATATATATTAGGTCAGAGATCCAGTTGTCCTTGCAGAAAATGTGAGGTTATCAACTCCCTGCGTAATTCAAACAAGGCCTCTGCCTCTCTTCAACAGTTTTTCCCTGTTGTCTTTGCCTGGAGTAGAAACAAGCCCTGACAGGATACAACTTATCATTTGCCCAGCTTCTCACACCAGACAGATGGCTCAGCCACACTGAGGTCCACTGATGTCAGGAGCCAACCTCCATGCTGTCAACTCTCTGTTTGGTTGGAACTATTCATTCCAGGAACAAATCCTACAAATCTCTAATTCTACTGATGGAGCCCAAAACCACATGTTTGAAAAAGAGAAAAGCAATTTAAGTATAACGCTACAAGTCTACTTCACCTCCATCATTCACCTGCTGATTTAGCTAGTAAAAATGATTTTATTTCCTAGCCTCATTTTTCCATATTCATGTATATTTCTCAATCCAATCGTTGCTCTTCATAAGAAGATGTATATGGCCCAGCCTCTTACTTCTCAATATCAATATCAACACAAAACAAAAACTCCTTGGCATAAAAGCAGATCGTACATATCCATGAAATACATACTAAATGGCCCTGCTTTGACTTTTGCTGAGCTCAACTTGATTACCTATGCCTTCTGCTTTTGTGAAGGGTATTAAAGGAAATTGTCTTGACATTCATAAGTGCATTTGGTGTAATAGTGTACATTACATGGCATAGTAAGGCTGACATCTATTAGTTCAGCGTTAACCTAAATTTTCCCTAAGAAGGGACATTTCCCATTTTGTTCTCAAGATACAACCTTGTCTCTAAACTTAGGCTATTGTCTTGTAGCTCAGTTTCAGTAACTGCATCCTGCCCTAGTAAAGCTGTATCTTTACTATTAAGTCTTTGTGCTTCCTTTATCCTTATCAGTTTGCCCTAGTTACTAGAGTGCTGCCCCAAGCTCCAGTCCTTGTGATTGAATGAGGTCTATCTGGCATCAGATAAACTGCTCTGACATAGACTCTTCCTACACAAGAGTTCTCAGTCCAGTGTTCTCTTTGCATTTCTTGGCCATTGCCACATCTTCTTCAGAGCCTTCTAATTTCCTTCCAGTTGCATATTTTAGAGGCTTTTCAAAAAAATCTCCACGCCTCAGTGGGCCCCAGTGGCTCTAAGAACCTACATTCCTAAATTCAATCTGTCCTACCATTCCATGGGCCCACAGTTCTAGCACAATGCTTCTTTTTTCTGGGAAATGTTTTGGTACTGAGATATTAAAACTAAATGAAAAGAAGAAAATATGCACAGGAAGGGGGTTTTTCAAAAATTCTGTCCAAATGTCTTTTTCTTTTAACCCCAAAGAGCAGAAGCTACCATTTATTAGGCACATAGTTTGTTCCAATTTTTTTTCTTTTTTTTTGAAGTATATTTATTTATTTTAATTGGAGGATAGTTTCTTTACAATATTGTGGTGGTTTTTGTCATACTTCCACCTTACCTGCCTTCTGAGAAATCAGTATGCAGCTCAAGAAGCAACAATTAGAATCCAACATGGAACAATGGACTGGTTCCAAATTGGGAAAGGAGTATATCGAGGTTGTATATTGTCACCTTGCTTATTTAACATCTATGCAGAGTACATCATATGAAATGCCAGGCTTGATGAAGCACAAGCTAGAATCAAGACTGCCAGAAGAAATATCAATAAACTCAGATATGCAGATGACATCACCCTTATGGCAGAAAGTGAAGAGGAACCAAGAAGCCTCTTGATGAAAGTGAAAGAGGAGAGTGAAAAAGCTGGCTTAAAACTCAACATTCAAAATACCAAGATCATGGCATCTAGTCCCATCACTTCAGGGCAAGTAGATAGGGAAACAATAGAAACAGTGACAATTTTATTTTTGTGGGCTCCAAAATCACTGCAGATGGTGATTGTGGCCATGAAATTAAAAGACGCTTACTCCTTGGAAGAAAAGCTATGAAAAACTTAAGACAGTGTATTCAAAAGCAGAGACATTACTTTACTGACAAAGGTCTGTCTAATCAAAGCTGTGGTTTTTCCAGTAGTCATGTATGCATGTGAGAGTTGGACCATAAAGAAAGCTGAGCGCTGAAGAATTGATGCTTTTGAACTGAGGTGCTAGAGAAGACTCTTGAGAGTCCCTTGCACTGCAAGGATATCGAATCAGTCAATCCTAAATGAAATCAGTCCTGAATATTCATTGGAAGGACAGATGCTGAAGGCCAGTCCTTTGGCCACCTGATGCAAAGAACTGACTCCTTGGAAAAAGACCCTGATGCTGGGAAAGGCTGAAGGCAGGAGGAGAAGGGGACAGCAGAGGATGAGATAGTTGGATGGCATCATTGACTTGGTGGACATGAGTCTGAGAAAGCTTCAAGAGTTGGTGATGGAAAGGGAAGCCTGGCAGTGCTGCAGTCCATGGGGTTGCAAAGAGTTGGACATGACTGAGTGACTGAACTGAACTGAACTGACATGAATCACCCACTCTCTTGAAAATATGGATTGAATAGTTCTAATTTGAATCTGATAAATCAAAGAACAAAACAATCTAAATATTTTAATAAATAAATGAGTATTTCATTTCTGTGATATCATTTTATCTCCTTGAATCTTTATAAGAGTTTTTGAGTTTTGCTGATGACTTTGCACATAGTTATTTCTATTTATCATGAGAATTAATTGCATGCCTATTATAGCCATAACTTTTCCCAAGCATTTCACATATACTACCTCACTCCATCTCATATCAGATCTCTGAGACAAGATCATCGTCACCATTTCACAGATGAGAAAAGTGAAACATACAGCTCCCAAAGGCATCTTATGTCAAATGAACTTCTAATACAAACATTCTGGATGGAAAAGGAAAAAGAGACCCAATCATTAGTATGATAACGTTGACCTAGTGCATAGTGACTCTTGCCTGGAGATTCCCAGGGACGGCAGAGCCTGGTGGGCTGCCGTCTATGGGGTCGCACAGAGTCGGACGTGACTGAAGCAACTTAGCAGCAGCAGAAGCAGTGCATAGTGATGCCATGAAAAAATATATATGTGTTTTATTTAAGCAAAAGCAACTGCCAGACACTGTTCTATTATTATATAAATATCTATAATTAACATGTATCAACTCAATTAACCCTCAGAACAATATGATAAGTACTATTATTATCTCCATTTTACAGATAGGAAAGTTGAGACAAAAAGTAATTATAGCATGTTCGAGATAACTCAGTAAGTGGTGAAGCAAAACTTCAGATCCTAGCAGTCAGGCTTCGCTGTTCCTGTACATCACCATTCTGCTAAAATTAAAGACAACACAGCGTAGGCAAGTCTATACAGAACAATAACTAGTAATGTAATACTTCATAATGCTTTCCATAGATTTGAGATTTTTTTTAATTTGGCATATAGTTTATTTCATTGAAAATAACAATGTTTTATGTGTCTGTGCTCAGGTTTTTAGAAATAAAAGGGGAAAAACCAGTGACTGGCAAGGGGAGTTAAAATGAATGTCCATGGGATTTCTCCTTGGAAAAGCTATTTTCTAAGAATGTATTATTCATTGGGGGTATTATAACATCCGAGCAAAACATATTCACAGAATTATTAAATTTGAAATACAAAGTGTAAAAAAGAGAATACTATCCAGAAGTATTTTTCTGCAGAAAAATTTTATCACCCTAGCTTCAAACCGTAAGCTCATGCATATTTAACATTAGTGAAGAGCTCTTTATTTTTAAAGAAGTAAAATAAACTCAATCTCATGAGATGCACTAGTAAGGTGGCACCAGAAAACATACTTTGAAATTTATTCTTTTCATCTTTCTACATTTTTGTAACTCCCTGCTTGTCCTTGGGAATCTGTTTCTTTAAACACTTCGTTGGTCGATGTCTGCCCCCTGTGGTAAGCCAAGGAGGCAGCAGTCATAATACACTGGTTATATGTACTTCAGTTCAAGTTACAGAATGTATATTATTGAGAACCCCAGTATTTCAGCACAAAATCAGCCCTGACACTTTGGGCTTTGTAAGGTGGGGCAAGGCCAGTGGAGGATGAGGGGAGGGGAACATAGCACTCAGGATGCCCCAAGCTTCTGAAGGAGCTAGAACATTGCAAGGTCTGTCTGTGACAGATTTCCTAGGCACCCGTGACTCCAGCTGTAGAAATGCTGGTTCAGCGTTACAGGATAATCACCATGGGCCTCAGAGCTTAGTACTTTCTTGGGTATCTGGGAGACTTAATGTATTTAATATTTCACTTGATTTTCACAGTTTTTCAACTACATAGTTCAATTGCAGAGCTACCCTGAAATCAAATACAATATATTTTTTTGTCCAAAATGCTAACATTGAGGCAATGTCTTTGTTAAATCTTGTTATTGATATAGTGAATATATTTGCAAGCATCCTGGAGGAATCTGCCGCAAAGCACGAGACCCTGGTTTGATTCCTGGGTCAGGAAGATCCACTGGAGAAGGGACAGGCTACCCACTCCAGTAATCTTGATCTTTCCTTGTGGCTCAGCTGGTAAAGAATCCGCCTGCAATGCGGGAGACCTGGGTTCAATCCCCGGGTTAGGAAGATCCCCTGGAGAAAGGAAAGGCTACCCACTCTAGTATTCTGGCCTGAAGAATCCTATGGACTGTATAGTCTACGGGATCACAAAAAGTCGGACACAACTGAGTGACTTTCACTTAACTGGAGAGAGTAAGAAGTTAAAGGAGGGATATCAATGCTGAATCAGAATGAATATATTTCACCACTCTTCTGTGTTTGTAATTTATTTTTTAACTTTTTATTTTATATTGAAGTATATTTAATTAGTAATGTTGTGTTAGTTTCAGTTGTACAGCAAAGTGATTCAGCTATATATGTATATGTATCTATTATTTTTCAAATTCTTTTACCATTTAGGTTGTTAGGTAAAATATTACGTAATTAATTAGGTAACATGGAACAGAGATCCTTATGCTATATAGCAGGTCCTTGTTGGTTATCTATTTTAAAGACAGCAGGAATTAATTTTTATATAGAGACAATATTCTACTTATGGTGGTGAAATACCATTGACTTCCACCCAGAAATGTGAATTAAAATATTTGATTCTCAGGGAGAACAAGATGGTGGAGGAGTAGGTGGACATGGAGTACATCTCTCTTCATGGATACTTCAGGAATACATTTTCAGACACAGAAGTGCATGCAGAACACCAGCTGAGAGTGGACAGGAGTAACTGACTAGTGGAGAAGAATATAGAAGCATGCAAACTCAGTAGGAGGAAGGAACTAGAGGGGAAAACAGAAGTGTTGGTAGGACTGGACCTGCCCTCAGCGAGTAGGGGAACTGAAGCAGGGGTCCAATCCCCACGTTGGGGCAATTGTCTGAATCAGAGGAGGAACATTTAAGGCTGAGAGTGAAACAACTGATCTGTGACAGCCTAAATGGAATGAGAATCAGACAATCCTTGTCACAGCCATACCTACCCTGGACAGGGATGCAGGTCCTCTGGAAGGCACAGCAGCTGGGAGCTGGAGTTCAGGGATTGTGGAGCAATCCCAGGGAGAGAGCTGCAGTTGGACTGTAGAGAGACAGATCAAGGGGATGTGAGGGAGGAGATTGTGGTGGGAAATGCCTGTGGAGGAAAGCCAGGCAGTTATGGAAGCAAGGTGATACTGCTGAGTCATGCATAGGGGGCGGAACCACCACCAAAACCTCTCTCTCCACACCCCGGTATGGGGAGCTGAACAATGGAGAGACTGGTCCATCAAACGCCTGACGCACTGAACTCCAGGGTAGGACCCCACCGAGGGTGCCCCTTTAAGTGCCTGACACACTGATCTACAGAGCAGGACCCCAACCAGGGGTCCCCTCTATGTGCCTAACCTGTGGAACAACAGAGAAGAACCCCAGGCAAGGGAGCCCTCTAAGTGCCTGAACAGGCAGAGCTACAGAGAGAAACTGGTCAAAGAGGCCTTATGAATGCCAGCTACAAGAGGTTCAAAAAAAGAACTTTCCAAGAGGTTCAAAACTTTCCCACCAGCTGTACAAGCTGCAGGTTAAATCCACATGATCAATTAGGCAGACTCTGTGCCTATGGAATATATAAAAGGTCACTGAGAGCTCCCACAAAAGAAAAGGCACTAGTTGTGATAGTTGTGGACATTGGAGGCAAGAACACACAGGAGTAGGACCAAATTAGAATCTGAGCTGTGCCCACAGCAGGTCCCGAGATAAGCACAGTGGTGGAGGACATCCTAGGGAGGTGAGGTGGACTGTGATTCCCAGTGAGAGAAAGGAATCTGACAACAGTGACTCAAGAAAAGCATTTATTATTCTTATGCTTTGACTTGTTCTATAGATTCTTTCTCTTTTTCTTTGGTTTTACTCCAGCAGCCCCCACCCCTGCCCCCGCTGTGGTTGTCAATTTTATTGACACTATGAAATCTAATTAAGCTTTTGAATTCCCCACCCCTCACTTCACTCACATTTTTTATTGTTGTTATAAATCTCTGTCTCTACATTGGGCTTCTGCAGTTCTATGGAATTTACCTTTTTTTTTCTTTCCTCTTTTTTTTAATTTTAATTTTTTAAACCTATTATTACTTTTTCTACATTAATTCCTTTGTTTGCTTTTCCTACTGTTCTTTTCCCCTTGTAGTTAATCTTTAATGTATATACATCTTATTTATATACTTCTATTTAACTTTGCATATCTATTTTTTATTTCTTTCTTTTCCTCTTAACATATTTTTTAGTTTTATTTCCATTGTTTTAGTCCCCAATTGGCACCTTGCTTTAGTTTTGTTCTCCAGTTTGTGCTTTAGTTAGTTTTGTTCTGGGAGACACAACTTTTGGTTTCCTTTGTTTGCCAGGTCAATCTATTGTACCTAACTTTTGTTGGACTGCTTTGATTTTGTTTATGGGTGTATAAATATGTGTGTATATTCAGTCACACTTTTTTATTGTTGTTTTAAAACTCTGCTGCTACGTTGGGCTTTTGCAATTCTGTGGAGTTTTCCTTTTTGTTTCCATTTTTCTTTCTTTTTCCATTTTTTTTCTTTTCTCTTTTTTATAATTTTAATTTTTAACTTTTTTAAGCATATTATATTTTCTACATTTATTCTTTGCTTGCCTTTCCTATTGTTCTTTTCCCCTTGCAGTTAATCTTTAATGTATATAAATCTTCATCTACCTCTATTTAATTTTACATATCTATTCTTTCTTTTCCTCTTAACATATATGTTAGATTTGTTTTCATTGCTTTGTTCCCCCACTTATCACCTTGCTTTAGTTTTGTTTTCCAGTTTGTGCTTAAGTGAGTTTTGTTCTTTTTTTTTTTTTCCATGAAATTTTCATTTTATTATAGTTTTATATCACATTAGTTCAAATGCATTTCTCTACAACTACTCCAACATAGCTCCTCTGGAATTATTTCAGTCATTGTTAACATGTGACATTACCAAAGACTTTGAATCTAAAACAAAATTTCAAAACAGGAACTTTTAATTATGAATGGGATAAACCATCAAGTGATGGTTGGGGCTGTTAATTTCCAACAGCACACTTTGTTGAAATGTTCCTTCTAATACCCCAAGCATAAACGAAAACCTTCAAAAAACAAGGGCAGAACCAAAGTACAATAAAGAAGCCTCTGCAGCTTAAGCCTCCCATAGACCTAGACCCCTGACAGAAAGCTAGGCAAAGCATCTTTCCTACAAATTAAGCAAGTTTCCGGTATTTCCAAGCAGACAATGGGCTTTCAGAGACAGGCACTCAAGCATTTCATTAGGCTATACCATCTCGGCTCTGGCTGTGTTAATTATGCCTGAAGAGTTTAATACCCATCCAGGTCCAAAGGTGGCAGAACACATAAACAGGCACGGTAATCGGCAAGAGCAGACTGTAAAAGCACAGACTGGTGGTGCTGGTGCAGCCCTGAGGGAAGTCGTCTTCCACAGAGGCGGAGTAAAACAGTCCTGCTAAAGACACCAGTGGAATCAGGACCGTCAGCGTAGGAAGAGACAGAAACATTCTTCTCCTCCACGTATTACCCTCCACTCTGACTTTTTAAAAGGTAGGTGGTATTTAGAATAGTTAGTGGTATGTGTTGTTTTTAAGTATGATCTAATGCTGCTCCACTTCTTCTTGCTTCTTATTTTGATGTGTCATCCTAGCTGCCTGTGGTATCATATTAGGAATCCCATCAATAATTGGATAGGCTATTCCTAACTCTTCATTAATCAATTCATTTGTCGATGCTTCATATCTGAGCGGCTTCTTGGAGAGCGGACACACCAGGAACTCCAGCAAGGCCTGGTCGAAGGCGCGGGGCGGTTTCTCCGTCCTCTCGCTCTTATCTGCGGACGGCCGCGAGCTGGACGCGTGCAGACGCCTCAGGGCGACCGCTGACGGCGGCGCGCGTGTCCCTCGCAGCGCTGACGCGAGCCGGCCGCACACTCCGCTCAGCATGGTCGGGCCGCCCGCTACCGGGCCTCTGCGCGCCCCCGGCCGCCCGGGCAGCTCTGATCGACGCCTGGGAATCTGAGTTTTGTTCTTAACTGGTAAATATAACTTTTTATTTCCTTTGTTTGCCACATCAGTGTGCTGTATTTTTCTTGGGCTGTTTTGACTTTGCTCATGGTTGTACATGTATATGTGTATATTCCTTTATTTTAATTATTATTTGCCTGATTTTGTAACTGCCATTTGTCTGGAGTTCATCTTTGGTTTATCATTTTTGGATATTTCTATTAATCTCACTTAATGTCATAACAAGCCACTTGTGGAATCTTCATTCCTGACCAGAGATCAAGCCCTGAGCCTTTGGAGTGGGAGCACTGACTCTAAGACTTTAGACTACCAGAGAACTAACCCTAGGGAGGATTAAATAGTGAGAACTCACACAAAAGAAACCACTTGAATACAAGACCTGGCATCTCCCAACCACCAGTAGCACCCTGTGCAGGACAACCCATCTAAACCACAAGCAAAACAAAAATGCAAACCCAATCATCAGCAGACAGGATTACCATCTCACTCAGCCTTGCCCATCAGAAGAAAATAAACAAAAACTCATAACAAATCTTGCCTGGTCCACAAACCACTGGACCAATCTTAGGAGGGCAGAAACCAAAAGGAAAAAAGCATTCAACCTTGAAGCCTGAAAAAGGAGACTTCAAACACAATAAGTTAAAAAAATAAAGAAATAAAGAAAAGGCAGAGAAATGCTACACAAATGAAGGAACAAGCTAGAAACACAGACATCCAAATAAATGAAGAGGAAATAGGCAAACTACATGAAAAAGAATTCAGAATAATGATAGTAAAGATGATCAAAAACCTTGAAAACAGAATGGAGAAAATGCAAGAATCAATTAACAAAGACCTAGAAGAATTAAAGAATAAACTTACAGAGACAAATAACACAATTACTGAAATTAAAAATAATCTAGAAGAAATCAGTAGCAGAATATCTGAAATAGAAGAATGAATCAGTGAGCTGGAAGATAAAATGGTGGGAATAACTTCTGAAGAGCACAATAAGGTAAAAAGTATGGAAAGAACTGAGGATAGTCTCAGAGGCCTCTGGGACAATATCAAACACACCAACATTCAAATTATAGGGGTCCCAGAAGAAGACAAAAACAAACAGTATGAGAAAATTTTTGAAGAGATTATAGTAGAAAATTTCCCAAATATGGAAAAGGAAATAGTCAATCAAGTCCAAGAGGCACTAAGAGTCCCACACAGGATAAACCCAAGGAGAAACACACCAAGACACATACTAATCAAATTAACAAAGACTAAACACAAAGAAAGAGTATTAAAAGCAGCAAGGGAGAAGCAACAAGTAACATACAAGGGAAACCACATGTGTTTAACAGTTGATCTTTCACCAGAAACTCCACAGGGCAGAAGAGAATAGCAGGATATACTTAAAGTACTGAAAGGGGAAAATCTACACGACAAGGTTCTCACTCAAAATTGATGGAGAAATAAAAAGTTTTCAGCGGAGCAAACGTCAAGAGAATTCAGTACGACCAAACCAGCCTTACAACAAATGTTAAAGGGACGTATATACTCATGAAATACAAGAGAAGAAAAAGATCTACAAAATCAACCCAAACAATTAAGAAAATGGCAGTAGGAACATATATATCAGTACTTACTTTAAGTGTAAATGGATTAAATGCTTCAGCCAAAAGACACAGACTGGCTGAATGGATACAAAAGCAAGACCCATATATATGCTGTCTACAAGAAACCCACTTCAGACCGAAGAACACTATAGACTGAAAGTGAGAGGATGGAAAAATATATTCTTTGCAAATGGGGAGCAAAAGAAAGCTGGAGTAGCAATCCTCATATCAGACAAAATAGACCTTAAAATAAAGAAGGTTACAAGAGATAAGGAAGGACACTACATAACAATCAAGGGATCAATCCAAGAGGAAGACAACAATTATAAATATCTCTGCACACAACATAGGAGCACCTCAATACATAAGACAAACACTAACAGACATAAAAGGAGAAACTGACAGTAACACAATCATAGTAGGAGACTTTAACACCCCACTCACACAAAGGACAGATCATCAAAACAGAAAATTAATAAGGAAACATAAGTCTTAAATGTCGCATTAGATGAGATGGATCTCATCGATATCTTTAGGACATAACATCGAAATGCAGAAGAGTACACCTTCTTCTCAAGTGCACATGGAATATTCTCCAGGATAAAACCACATCTTGGGTCACAAATCAATCCTCAGTAAATTTAAGAAAATTGAAATCATATCAAGCATCTTCTCCAACAACAACGTTATGAGACTAGATATCAATTAGAAGAAAAAAAGCTGTGAGAAACACAAACACATGGAGATTAAACAACACATTTCTAAATAACCAACAGGTTACTGGGGAAATCAAAAAATTTCTAGGAACAAATGACAATGAAAACACAGCAACTCAAAACCTATGGGATGCAGTAAAAGCAGTTCTAAGAGTAAGGTTTATAGCAATACAGTCCTACCTAAAGGAACAACAAAAACATTGAATAGACATCCTAACTTTACACCTAAAACGACTGGAAAAAGAACAAAAACCCCACAAAATTAATAGAAGGAAAGAAATCATAAAGATCCTAGCAGAAATAAATGGAAAAGAAATGAAAGAAACAATAGTAAAGATTAATAAAACTAAATGTTGGTTCTTTGAGAAGATAAACAAAATTGACAAACCTTTAGCCCGACTCATCAAGAAAAAAAGAGAAGAATCAAATCAACAAAATTAGAAATGAAAAAGGAGAGGTTACAACAGACCATGCAGAAATACAAAGGATTATAAAAGACTATTATGAACAACTAGATAGCAATAAGATTGATAACCTGGAAGAAATGGACAGATTCCTAGAAAAGTTAAATCTTTCAAGACTGAACCAGGAAGAAAAAAAAATTATGAACAACCCAACTACAAACACTGAAATTGAAGCTGTGATCAAAAGTCTCCCAAAAAACAAAACCCAGGACCAGATGGCTTTACAGGAGAATTCTACCAAACATTTAGAGAACAGCTAATGCCTAGCCTTCTAAAGCGCTTTCAAAAAATTGCAGAGGAAGGAACACTTCCAAACTTATACTATGAGGCCACCATCACTCTGATACCAAAACCAGATAACACAAGGCAAAAAAAAAAAAAAAAAGAAAACTACAGGCCAATATCACTGAGGGACATAGATGCAAAAATCCTCAACAAAATTTTAGCAAACAGAATTCAGCAACGCATCAAAAAGTTCATACACCATGATCACGTTGGGTCTATCCAAGGGATGCAAGGATTCTTCAAAATACACAAATCAATCAATGTGATACATCATATTAACAACTTGAAAGATAAAAAGCCATATGATAATCTCAATAAATGCAGGGAAAAAGCCTTTGACAAAATTCAGCACCCATTTATGATTAAAATCCTTCAAAACATGGGCATAGAAGGAACCTACCTCAACATAGTAAAGGCCATATATCATAAGTCTACAGCAAATATTTTTCTCAATGGTGAAAAACTGAAAATATTCCCTCTAAGATCAGGAACAAGACAAGGGTGTCCCCTTTCACCACTATTATTCCACATAGTTCTGGAATTCCTAGCTACAGCAATCAGAGAAGAAAAAGAAATAAAAAGAATCCAGATCGGAAAAGAAGGAGTAAAGTTCTCACTGTTTGTGATGATGTGATACATGTACATAGAAAACCCTAAAGATAATATCAGAAAATTACTAGAGCTAATAAGTGAATTTAGCAAAGTTGCAGAATACAAGATCAATGCACAGAAATCACTTGCATTTCTATATACTAACAATGAATAATCAGAAAGAGAAATTAAGGAATCAATCCATTCACCACTGCAACAAAAATAAATATTTAGGAATAAACTTACCTAAGGAGACAAAAGACCTATACACAGAAAATTATAAGTCACTAGTTAAAGAAATCAAAATAGATGGAAAGCTATTTTATGTTCTTGTGTAGGAAGAATCAATATTGTGAAAATGACTGTACTACCAAATGCAATCTACAGATTCAATGTGATCCCTATCAAATTATCAAAGGCATTTTTCACAGAACTAGAACAAAACATTTCACAATTCATATGGAAACTCAAAAGACCCTGAAAATCCAAAGCAGTCTTGAGAATGGAGCTGGAGGAATCAACTTTCCTGACTTCAGATTATACTACAGAGCCACAGTCATCAAGACAGTATGGTACTGGCATAAAAACAGAAATATAGACCAGTGGAACAAGACAGAAAGCCAAGAAATAAATCCATGCACCTATGGATACCTTATTTTTGACAAAGGAGGCAAGAATATACAATGGGGCAAAGACAGCCTCTTCAATGAATGGTGCTGGCAGAACTGGACAGCTATATGTAAAAGAATGAAATTAGAACACCAGACACAAAGGGAACACCAGACACAAAGAGAAACTCAAATGGATTTAAGACCAAATGTAAGACCAGAAACTATAAAACTCTTGGAGGAAAACATAGGCAAAACACTCTTTGACATAAATCAAAGCAAGATCCTCTATGATTCACCTTTTGGAGTAATAGAAATAAAAACAAAAGTAAACAAGTGGGACCTGATTAAACTTAAAAGCCTTTGCACAGCAAAGGAAACTACAAGCAAGGTGAAAAGACTACCATCAGGATAGGAGAAAATAATAGTAAATGAAACAACTGACAAAGGATTAATTTCCAAAATATATAGGCAGAAAATTCAATGCCAGAAAAACAAACAACCCAATCAAAAAGTGGGGAAAAGACCTAAGCAGACATTTCTCCAAAGAAGACATACATATGGCTAACAAACACGTGAAAAGATGCTCAACATCACTCTTTATTAGAGAAATGCAAATCAAAACTACAATGAGATATTACCTCACACCTGTCAGAATGGCTGCCATCAAAAAGTCTACAAACAATAAACGCTGGAGAGGGTGTGGAGAAAAAAGAACACTCTTGCACTGTTGGCAGGAATGTAAATTGATACATCCACTATGGAAGATGATATGGAGATTCCTTAAAAAACTAGGAATAAAACCACCATATGACCCAGAAATCCCACTCCTAGGCATATACCCTGAGGAAACCAAAACTGAAAAAAAACATGTATCGCATTGTTCAGTGCAGCACTGGTTACAATAGCTAGAACATGGAAGCAACCTAGATGTCCATCAACAAATGCATGGATAAAGAAGTTGTTGTACATATATACAATGGTATATTACTCAGCCATAAAAAGGAAAACATTTGAGTCAGTTCTGATGAGGTGGATGAACCTGAAACCTACTATACAGAGTGAAGTAAGTCAGAAAGAGAAAGAAAAATATATTCTAACACATATAGAAGAATTATACTGAAGAACTTATTTACAGGGCAATAATAGAGAAATAGACATAGAGAATAGACTTACTTATATGAGGAGAGTGGAGGAGAGGGTTAGATGTATGAAAAAAGTAACATGGAAACTTACATTAACATGTGTAAAATATATAGCCAACGGGGATTTGCTGTATGGCTTAGGAAACTCAAACAGTGGCTCTGTATCAACCTAGAAGGTTGGGATGGGGAGGGAAATGGAAGGGAGGTTCAAAGGAGAGGGGATATATGTATACCTATGGCTGATTCATGTTGAGGTTTGACAGAAAACAGCAAAATTCTGTAAAGCAGTTATCCTTCAATAAAAAATAATAAATTAAAAAGAAAAAATTGTGATCTAACTAAGCACAATTGGCAGAAGCAGGCCAGCTTGCAGCCTTGTGAAGCAATGGAAGGCAATATACCAACCAATGCAGCGAAGAGTCCTGGATGCAACCACAGGCCTCTCATTCCATGGCTTGAGGTAATTTGCTTAACTTCTTTGCAACTGCAGTGGCCATGAAATAGGGCTGATGGAGTTACTGTGTGTGAAAACTCGGAGAAGCTTTAAAGTCAGATACAGAGGCAATAGATAAATGCCAGGGTGCTCCCAGGAAGTGTCCCTCCCAAGAATCATCCTACTCTAAGAGACTTGGCAAGCAGCAGGGAAATGTGACTCTGAGGCTTGATATTTGAAAGGGAGGTTTTTCTGGGAGATCCAAAACCCTTCATCCCTGGAGAGCCAGTATGGTAGGTTTGGTCTGCCTGCAAGGAACTTTTTGGATAATTCACTCACCCATTCCACACTCCACATAGTATTTGTGGGGGGAGGGAGGAATACTTATAAAACTTGATTCTTCTAGGGGAAAAATCCATAGCCTTTTATTTAATAACTATTAATTAAACTAATGTGGAATATCTAGTAGAATGAAGTTTTAGGCTTTTAATGAACCAAAGACCAAATAAGGGAGCCCACATGCCATAAAACATAGCTGTTTGAATTGTTTATTTTCAACCATAAAATTTGCTACTTATTTTTTTTACTGTCATTGCCTTTTAGAATCCATAGATTTGGGGACTCCCTCTGGTGGTTAAATAAAATATTATTTTTTATCAATAAAGTTAAACAAATAAAAAGATAAAAGGTAACATCTACGTAAAATAACTTCCTGGAGAATATGAAAATTCTTTGATTTTTAAGATATGACACCCATCAAGCTATAGTGATGACAGTGATGACGACAATGAATGATTTTACTCAGTTCTGACTTGGGTTGATTGCCTCAATCACAGATAAAAGCAATCTGGCAAAAAAACAAACAGAAAAGGCAAAGCAAATTATAATTTTTTTTAAATACATGAAATCCACAAATGACCAAAATTCTTGAAAACAATACAGAAACTGAAAAAAACAATAAAACATCTTGAGGTTCACAAACACTGCCCCAAATTCCAAACTGCTTCAATATCAATAGTGCAGACCAACAACAATACAAAAACTAATAACATTTTCACTGCTATAGCCAAAATATTGTCATTATGGCTTTATTATTTTGTCCAGTTTTTTTTTCTGTCTATTCACCCAGAGCAAAATTGTAATTGTTTTACTAATGAAGTCATCATTTGAAAGTCTATTTGATAGATGGATTTATTTCTCCCTCCTTCTTTACCAGTCCTCATAAGAGAACAAGATTTGTTTATCTGCTTTTCCTTAGTTCCTTTCTCCTTTCCACTGATTAGGGACAGAGTACTATTACTGTTATCAGTCTCCCTCAATGAGTGTGAAAGAGCACCTTAACTTCTTGTAGTATGAGGGGGTAGCTCAGCTAAAACTTCCCTTCTGCTGAAGTTATAGAGAGCACCAAATCTCTGCCATTGTCAAGATTCTTTACCAAATACATTTTCCTGGTTAATGACATATATAGAACTTAACATGGTGGCATGTGGGTGTTCTAGAAGTAAAAAAAAAATGAAAGTGAGACAGTGGGTCTTATTTCTGGAAGATCTTCCAGGAATATGAAGAACCCTACCTCTTCACAATCATCTCAGTCTTCACCAAATTCTTCATGTTTATTTTTTCCAGTGGCATCTTAAGGGACACCATAAAGAGAACAGATTAGACCAATCTCCTCCTCCTCTGTACCTGATTGAAAGAATTTTTATTATTGTACTTTAAGAAGTAAATTTTTTTTCAGAGAGAAATTATCTCAAATGTAGAAAAATAAACTGATTTTTTCAAGTTTATAAGATCAGCTTTAAAAAATTGAGCTTTTTTTAGAAACCATCAAGCAAACACTCTTACATGAGTAAAGCATATTTGTGCCTCATCCTGAATTCATACAAGTATAGTCAAAGCTATGGTTTTTCCACTAGTCATGTATGGATGTGAGAGTTGAACCATAAAGAAAGCTGAGTGCCAAAGAATTGATGCTTTTGAACTGTGGTGTTGGAGAAGACTCTTGAGAGTCCCTTGAACTGCAAGGAAATCTAATCTGTCCATCCTAAAGGAAATTAGTCCTTAATGTTTATTGGAAAGACTGCTGCTGAAGCTGAAGCTCCAATACTTTGGCCACCTGATGCAAAGAAATGACTTATTGGAAAAGACTCTGATGCTGGGAAAGATTGAAGGCAGAAGGAGAAGGGAATGACAGAGGATGAGATGGTTGGATGGCATCACCAACTCGATAGACATGAGTTTGAGCAAGCTCCAGGAGTTGGTTATGGACAGGGAAGCCTGGCATACTTCAGTCCATCAGGTCGCAAAGTGTTGGACATGACTGAGTGACTGAACTGAACTGAAGTATATCTATTTACACATTCAATTTATGTGGCCCAGGTCATTTCTAGGGTAAAACAGCAAAAGGACAATAACGAAAATCTGTCTCACCAGGTCATATTACCCCAGATTCCTCCTGCTCTGGATAAATCTACCCATCTATTTAATATAAATGAGCAATATGAGAAGAATATTAAGAGATATTCATAAATTTGAGCTAAAGAAAGACTGAGAATCACTCCTAAGATGAAAAGTTGCAAACTTACAAGGAGGCAGTCACAGGTAGCAAGGACTACCCTCCAAATGGACATTTTCATCCCTTCTCTCAGCCTCTAACTATAGTGTTACATTCCCAAGTATGATGCCCCAGGATGCTTGTAGAGCAATGTTCTGAGGGAAGAAAAATACATTCAAAATCAACTGAGTTAGAAAACGTTCCATATTATGTGATTGGAATGAAGATGAGGAAGTAAGGAAAGGGGAGGAAGAAATGTTCAGTAAGTAAAATATATATAATACAAGTCATTTTTTAAAATGAATCTGAAAAATGAGTGAGAGAGAGAACAAAAGGGAGAAAAAGAGATTAGGAAAAGTACATCCTATTTGCCTATGTATGACTGTGGATGAAGTGAGTAGACACAGAAAGTATGACCAGAGTATGAAAGCATGGTGTTCCTCACTGTCAACACCAACCTATATAGATTTCATGGAACTAGCATCTTACAGAACATACTTTGGGGGAAGCTTTACAGCCGAATTCATAAAAATGATATGCGTGTGTGCTAAGTCACTTCAGTCATGTCTGACTCTGTGCATCCCTATGGACTGTAGACTGCCAGGCTCGTCTGTCCATGGGATTCTCCAAGAACGAATAATGGATTCAGTTGCCATTCCCTTCTCCAGGGTATCTTCTCAACCCAGGAATCAAACTCATGGCTCTTATGTCTCCTGCATTGGCAGGCAGGTTCTTTATCACTAACGTCACCTAAGAAGCCTCCAAAATGTCATAGCTAAGTAAAAAACTAATAAGAGGATTGATTTATATATATATAAAGATTTCCCCCAGAGTTTTACAATCCAGGTTCTTGTGCCCAGTTTAAAATTCTTACATGCCTTCAAAACGCCCTCTTGATACAAGAGTCACTAGATCTTAAGCCTAGCTGCATCTTATACTCACTCGAGTAGCTTTAAAAAAGCCTGGTAGATGATGCCTCTCTGGTGCCGCGATTGCCCCCTTCTGGCTCTGCCATATGACCCAGCAATCCCACTTCTGGGCAAACACACTGAGGAAACCAGAATTGAAAGAGACAACGTGTACTCCAATGTTCATCGCAGCACTGTTTATAATAGCCAGGACATGGAAGAAATCCAGATGTCTATCAGCAGACAAATGGATAAGAAAGCTGTGGTACATATACACAATGGAATATCACTCATCCATTAAAAAGAATACATTTGAATTAGTTTTAATGAAGTGGATGAAACTGGAGCCTATTATACAGAGTGAAGTAAGCCAGAAAGAAAAACACCAATACAGCATATGAATGCATATATATGGAATTTAGAAAGATAGTAATGATAACCCTGTATGCCAGATAGCAAAAGAGACACAGATGTATAGAACAGTCTTTTGGACTCTGTGGGAGAGGGTGAGGGTGGGATAATTTAGGAGAATGGCATTGAAATATGTATATTACCATATGTGAAGCAAATTGCCAGTCCAGGTTCGATGCATGAGACAGGGTGCTTGGGGCTGGTGCACTGGGATGACTCAGAGGGATGGGATGGGGAGGGAGGTGGGAAGGGAATTCAAGGACGGGGAATACATGTACACCCCTGGGCAGAGTCATGTCAGTGTATGGCAAAGCCAATACAATGTTGTAAAGTAACTAGCCTCAAATTAAAATAAACAAATTTATGTTTTAAAAAAACAGTCTGGTCTTACCCCCAGATTACTGGATGATCCCACTAATAATGTTCTAAGGTGACTAATACATACACAAGTACTTAGATAATCAAGTTGTAAACCCAGTGTTAACAGTCAAAGAACACCTCGTTTCCTCTTGGTTACAGCTCCTTGGTTTTCTTCCCATCTTTCCTTTTATTTTCCAACTTTGTTATTGAGGAAGCATCACCATTTCTCTCCTTCACTAAGAGCTGATTCCAAAGCTTAAGAGTAGTCGTGACAAAAGAAATAAAAACAAAGAGAAACAGGAGGAATCCAACTGCCCTTCTGGACTAACCTCCTCCACACACTATCAAAGTTCTAAGCCTACAGGGAAGTCCTCTTATAATTTAAGAACTTCAGTTTCTTGATCAGTCCTGAAAGTAAGCTAAATCAGGTATACCAGTGATCTGTTTCTTCACCCTGAAATACCCTGGAAAGAGCCTAATGTACACAGGTAGAGACTCTGCCCTTCAACATGACTAGGTCTTGTTCTTCCATACACTTTTCTATAGGAGCCCCATCATGACTTCTGGATTGTGCATTGTAAACAGTGATGCCAGGAAGCATTTGCCGGGGCGTAGCCTTGGTGTATGATCACCCCAATCACAGCACCCAACTGTCTCCTGAAATGCTGGTTCCTTCTCTAGTCTGGCTTGCTCTTCTACCTGATTCTCTTGCTTTCCCTCTAGGACTTGAAATCTTTCCTAGACCTCTGGCCATTCCTCTGAGTCATGGGACCTTGTGCAGTTCTTTTCAAGCCCTTCATTTTTGGGTGCCTGAACCAAAGCTTGACTCTCTAGGAGAGGCACATGCCACCTGGGTTCCAACTTTAATGTGAATCACACTTGCCATGCCCCACCCTCAGGACTGCAGAGTTAGAACTGGGAGAGATTCATCACTATCTGATTGCCTTCCATGAGCCAGCCCCAGTAGCAGGGTGAGTGTCCCCAAACCTGGCTCTGACTCACTTTGCAGCTTCCAGCTAAACCTCAGCAGGCCTAATGCCTTTTAGGATATACTTGTATCCAAGCTTATAGCTTTAACTTCTCTACCACAAAAGCACTGATAACTTGTATAAGAAAACATTCTGCAATGTAAAACCCCACTCGCATTATGCCTTAACATCAATTAGCTTACATTTCCATTAATACAGCAAGGCCTTTCTGGTGGCTCAGTGGTAAAGAATCTACCTGCCCATGCAGGAGATGCTGGTTCAATCCTTGATCTGGGAAGATACCCTGGAGAAGGAAATGACACCCCATTCCAGTATTCTTGCCTGTAAAATCCCATGGACAGAGGAGCCTGGGGTCTACATACAGTCCAAGAGGTCGCAAACAGTCAGACATTACTTAGCAACTGAACAGTAACATCGGATACATTATGTATTAATTAGGATCTGTGAGTCTTCCTCATGAATATCATGAAGAGGGTTGTTTCTATGAACAACATGCATTGAATTCTAAAGCACCCATTGGCATATTTGGTTCCCCAGATATCTAGTTAAACCACAAAATTAGTAGCCCTTGGTAGAATGCGCTTTGTTGGCAACATGGTTCCCAAAAGGAATCTTGACTAACAAGGTCTCTTTATATTTTTTTTACTGTATCTAAAAGAATATGTGCCGATCAAGACAATAAAGGGTAATTCAGTGTGGGGACCTGGCATGTAAAGGTCTATATGACTCTGTGTTTCTGGCCCTGTCTGCAAGAAGGTGTGCCCTAGTGAAATCTGCCCAAAAGAGGTTGTGCCATGTCACAGTTTTATATACTGCATCACCAATACGCAGACACAATGCACTTTCTTGGTGTTAGATGCCCTTAGGTTAGCAGAAGGGCAGAATCAGTCTGCCCCTAATCATAAAATCTGCTGCATTGCAACCAAGTAGAAAAGTCACTGTGCCCTTTCCCTTTAAATGCTAAGGCTGGCTTATCCTCAGTGAACATGTGTGTTCAATATCTATTTTCCAATAACTTTTGATTTCATCTGCTCTGACCATTGTTCTAATCAGCTGATAACTCTTCCCCTCTAGGAAATTCTTTAGCCCCAAAAGAAAATCTAGGATGGCAAAGGGATGTGGTTCTGTTAAGATTATTTTAGGCACATAAAAACTCTCCTTAAAATATACTTACTCCACTCACAGCAAAACCGTGGTAGCCAAGCAGGTGCTTTCATCCCAGGTTGTTCATAGGAATATTTGCATAAGTTTTGAACTTTCTCTTAAAACATGTTTCTTTCAAGAGCTCTTAAACTCAGTCATTACCGTGTGATTCATTCTTTACTACCCAGCCTCATGTGATTATGTCTCAACAACATTTCAAGCCACTGCATCATGCGTTTTGGGAATGTTCTTAATTTACCAAAATGATGAATGTCCACTCTTCCCAGCGCAGGGTTCTCCTGCTTCAGTTAACAATCTTTATGTGCTATCCCCATGTGCATAGCAAGGACAGACAATCCATCCCCAAAGCAATTTCCCAGAGATGGGCTAGACACTTTTCCTTTTTCTCCCACTTAATAAATCATGTCATAAATCAAATGAATGACACTGATGGTATTTTAAGTATAACCTGGAACACAGTATATTTTGTCTTTAAAAAGGAAACTGCATAATATTACAAACTTGGAACTATTAAGAACTAGCAACATATTTCACAGTGAAGCTCAACACATTACAACATGCCAGCACAGTACGACAGCATGTTTGAAAAGAACTGGTCCATAGACTTCATTGTCGGACAATCAGATTTTTATAGCACTTCATATGCATTGCTTCACTCAGTTTTCACAATATTCCTGTAAAGTGGGAGATGAACATATATTTCCTTCATATTAAAACTTCCATATATATATATGGCATATAAAAATTCTGAATTTTATTTTACATAATCTGTTCTACAATTTTTTTTTCCTTTGTGATGACTTATGGGGGGAAAAGGACTCAATTTAAATCAGTTCTAGGAAAACATCGTATATTATGTCTGTCTTTTATGCTCACAATTTTCTTTTCACATATTAAAGGGACTAAAAGTCCCTTAGTAAGGAATCATGTTTAATTTTGTTTCACTTGTGTTATTAACATTTATTTGATCATGAAAACCTCTTCTCCTGTAACTCCTATTAACATGATGTAGAACTGGGTTCTGAGGAACATACTTTCGGAACTGCTGCAATAAGGAGTTAACTGTCTCATAGATCAAATAATCAGATGCCTTAGAGATGCTTTACTCACTATTATTTGAAAAAAATGACAGTGTCTGATGGAGCCCCCTTATAAAGGCCTCTACTTGGAAACTAACAAAGATAACTAAAGAGAAATAAAATATGAGCAAGAAAATGTTTATCAGTTCTGAAACTAGTAAATACTGCCAATGACAGAATTTCACAAATTTCTGGCAGGAATTACCAGCAAATACAGTAAATTTTAATCAGTGCGAAGAAAAGCATCAAAGGTTGATGAGCAACTTCCCTTCCTGAAAATGAGGTTTCCAGAGAAATAGCTATATATTCTGCCAGTTCTCACTAATAGAAAGTAAATGGAGAACGGGGCTGGAATCAGAGGAGACCTTGAAAGAAGTAGCTTTCTGCCATAGAATGCCCCTGCCCTGAGGCTAAGCAAATTCAGAAAAATGAACAGCCACTCTTCAGCATAGTATGTTGCATGATTTATTGAACGATGACACTCTTTTGTTGTAGTTCGGTCGCTCAGTCGTGTCTGACTCTGCGAACCCATGGACTGCAACATGAGAGGCTTCCCTGTCCTTCACCATCTCCCAGAGTGTGCCCAAGTTCATGATCACTGCGTCAGTGATGCTGTCCAGCCCCATCTCACCCTCTGACTCCCTCTTCTCTTTCTGCCCTCGATCTTTCCCAGCATCAGGGACTTTTCCAATGAGTCATCTCTTTGAAGAGACACTTTTCTTTTTTTTTTTTTTTAAATATTTATTTTTTTTTCTTTACATTATTGTGTTGGTTTTGCCATACATTGACGTGAATCCGTCATAGGTATACATATGTTCCCCTTCCAGAACCCCCCTCCCACCTCCCTCTGATTCCATCCCTCTGGGTCATCCCGGTGCGCCAGCCCTGAGCACCCTGTATCAAGCATCAAACCTGGGCTGGCGATTGATTTCACATATGATAATTTACATGTTTCAATGCCGTTCTCCCATATCATCCCACCCTTGCCCTCTCCCATAGAGTCCAAAAGATTGTTCTAAGCATCTGCGTGAAGAGACACTTTTCTTAAAAGTAACATATTTCTCCAACAAGGCAGTGGGGAAAGAATTCATTGTCTAGAGACTCTAGAAGCAAGGGTGAATGATTTTTACAGATGCAAATGTGGTTATGCAAAAGAACCGTAAAAAAATGTGACCTCACCAAACTAAAAGCCCTTAGGCCATGTAACTTTTCTCCAAGCTGATTTCTTTCTTTCTTTCTTTTTTTTTTTACATTATTGTGTTGGTTTTGCCATACATTGACATGAATCCACCATGGGTATACATGTGTTGATTTCTTACCTCTGTCTTAATTTTCTTGGGCTGCTGAAACAAAATATGATAGACTGAGTAGCTTCAATAACACACATTTATTTTCTCAGAGTATGAAAGCTGGAAATCCAAGATTGGGGTGCTGGCAGAGTGGGTGTCACAAACGTTCCTGGTCACGGATGGTCACTTTCTCACTGTGTGCTCGTATGACCTTTCCTTGGTGTGTATGCCTTCTCCTTTTCTCACAAGGGCATTAATTTCTTCATGAGGGTCCCACCCTCAGCACCACATGGAAACCTAATCATCTTCCCCAAACCCACCTCCAAATACTGCCACATTGAGAGTTCAACATATGCATTCTGAGGTAGTACAAGCATTCAGTCCATAACACTTGCCTAGTAAACACAAATGATCAATCGAATGTCAAAAAAGTACCCCTTCATACCCTTAATGCAAAACACACACAAAATCCATCCAAATCCACCACCACCAATCCAAACACACTGGAACACACACAACACACTAGAAATGAAGTTTTCTGCTTTTTTACCCCATCACATATAGAGGGCAAAACATTCAGAAATAAGGTTTTCTAACAAAAGATCACAGTCTTGCCACAGAAAACAAAACAGTCTTATCAAGCATCTGAATCCTGTTGCCAACTTACAGAAAATGCACAAGATAAATAAAGAAATATGATGAGTTGTGAAAAACTGTTTGAGTTCAATTCTCTGGTACATTCAAGATATTTATTTTTTTTTAAAAAAAGGTATTTATTATGAGGGAGTGAATGGGAAAGAGAGAGAATGTGCAGATTAAAAAAAAACACACACTTGAAAGTAAAATAAAGTTTTAAAAAGTAGGTATGCATTATTGGGTGATAAAATCAAAAAGAAAAGCAAGGAAGTACTAACTATAAAAGTCAGAAGTGGGTAATTTGAAAGGAGAAGAGCCTTTCAAATGAGTAAGATGGGAAAATAAAAGAAGTCCTGGAAAGTAATGTACAGGATGATTATAGATAATAATACTGTATAATATGTTTAAAAATTACTGAGTGGATTTTAAAAGTTCTCATCACAAGAACTTAAAATATGTAACTCTGTGAAGTGAAAGATGTTAGCTAAATTTATGGTAGTTATTTTGCAGTATATACATCAATGCACTATATCAAATCAATTTTTTGTATACCTAAAACTAATATGATACATCAGCTACACCTCAACAAAAAATAAAATTCAAAAACAGCAAACAGAAGATAAGAAAATGAAGGGGTTCCTGGAATGGATACTAAAATTCTATTTTTTGATCTAAGTAATGGTTATCAGACTATTAATTTTTTTAGGTATGTAAGATAAGTTATTGAGATCTGTATTGCACAATACCAATAGCTACTATCCTATTGTTTACTTAAACCTTGCTAAGAGAGTAGATCTTACATTAAGTACTCTTATCACAGATAAATAAATAAACTAATAATAATAAAGGAAGTAGGAAGAAGCCTTGAGCAGTTATGCATATGTTTATGGCCTTGAAGGTGATGATAGTTTCATGGATGCCTACCTATCCCCAAACTCAGTAAATTGTACTCACTAATTATGTACAGATTTTTATATGTCAACCAAACCTTAATAAAGTGGTTTCAAAAATTATTCAGCTTTTTAATAATTAATTAATCTCTAAATTCCTTTTTTTGCTTTCTTTGTGGTTTATTTTACAAGAAAATATTTTTAAAATGTGGCAGAAAGCACTGCATGCAAAACATAAATGATGTTTTTTGCATACAGAATTACTCCAGAAAAGAGAAGAATTTTTAAAGAGGAACTACGACTTTAAGAGAATTTTAAACATAGGAAATAATATAAACTATTACTTACAGTAATTCCTCTCCTTTTCAAGTTCCCAGAGATGATATTAAATTTATAAAGTATTCAATACTATGATTATAAGTTTGAAAATCTATTTGAAAGAAATTTTTCCTGGAAAATAAGTGAAGTAAATTGCCTGAAAATAAGTCAACAGCTAAATAAGGCACTGACGAAGCTATTACACAATAACAAAGAATGTGTTACAACAGAATTCTTTCAGAGTTCAAGGAAGAGTTTACCTCTATGAGCACAAAGAAAGAAAGCTTCACATTCCTTTATGTAAAGTTAATTTAACCCTGAAACAAAATCTATTAAAATCAGTGATAATAAAATCATAACTACAAATAACATGCATGCTCAGTCATGTCAGACTCTTTGCAACCCTTGACTATAGCCCATCAGGCTCTTCTGTCCATGGGATTTCCCAGGCAAGAATACTGGAATGGGTTGCCATTTCCTCCTCCAGTGGATCTTCCTGAGCCAGGGATTGAACCCTTGTCTTTGCTTTAGCAGGCAGATTCTTTGCCCACTGCACCAACAGGGAAGCCCAATAAAAATATAGACACATGTCAATAAAAATTTAACAGCAAAAATTGTTAATAAAATGTTAATATTTGTAACATTACTGGTTGAAATTCTACTATTATACAACCAACTGATACTCATTCCCAGAATTAAAAAATGGTTTAATACTAGAAGGTGTATTAATACAATTTCTCTCAAAAAATAAATGAAGGAAAAAATACTCTGTAATCATAATAGGTACCCAATTCATTAAGCATATGTTTTATATTTTTAAACTTCTAAATAAAGACTTATAACAAGATTTTAAACAGATAGAAGGCAGGAAGAGAAGGAGATGACAGAGGACAAGACGGTTGGATAGCATCACTGACTCAATGGACATGAGTTTGAGCAAGCTCCAGGAGATAGTGAAGGACAGGGAAGCCCAGTGTTCTGCAGTCCATGGGGTTGCAAAGAGTCAGACATGACTGAGTGAACAACAACAGTAGAAAACCTAACAGGACTTTTTATTCTCAACATTATCCTAATGTTGTTTTAAAAATAACAAAGGAATTGTTAAAAGTGCCTTCTAAGAACATGAAATATAAACAATTGAAAGTAGACCTTACATAAGGGCTCAAAATTTGTTAAATAGTTTTGTGTTCAGATAAAAATAGTTCTACATGAAGAAAAGAAAATATTAACTAAAATAACAGCATCCAGTTACAAAATTAATATTTTTAAAAATATCTTTCCTATATTAGTAACTACTTTAAAGAGAATAAATATATTCCATTCACAATAGCTATTGTTATTCGAAAGCCTTCAGTTTAGTTCAGTTCAGTTTCTCAGTCCTGTCCAACTCTTTGTTACCCCATGAACTTCAGCACATTAGGCTTACCTGTCCATCACCAACTCCTGGAGCGTATTCAAACTCATGTTGATTGAGTCTGTGATGCCATCCAACTATCTCATCCTCTGATGTCCCCTTCTCCTCCTGCCTTCAATCTTTCCTAGCATCAGGGTCTTTCAAATGAGTCAGTTCTTCGAATCAGGTGCTCAAAGTATTGGCGTTTCAGCTTCAGCATCAGTCCTTCCAGTGAATACTCAGGACTGATTTCAGAAGCCTTACAGACATCAAATGGTAATAGTGAGAGATGGGATTACCTGTGCTTTTATTTTACAACTTTATTAGTTTTCTGTACTGCTTTTTAAGAAGACATGTACTAGTTTTAACTGAAAAAATAAAGATCCATTTTTTTTAATGGAAAAAATGGGGAGTTTGGACGAGAATGGATACATGTATATGTATGGTTGAGTCTCTTTACTGTTCACCTGAAACTATCACAACATGTTAATTGGCTATACCCCAGTACAAAATGTTATTGATGTTAAAGAAAATAAAAATAAAATTAAAAAAAAATGGAAAAGTAGAATATATTAACAAATTCTGCATTTGTATTTTAATAGGTGATACATTTAAAAGGAGTCTTTACTAAAGACTCACTTTGTAGAATTGTTTTTTAGTACTAGAAGAGCTTTTAGAAAGTATCTAACTCAAGTTCTCATTTTCAGTTAGGAAATTTAGAGCCTCATAGTTTACAAGTTTTGTTTCAGCTTGCTAGTCAAAGACAAAGATAGGACTAAAATCCAAGACTTCTGGTTTCAAATCCTTATTTCCTTTTCTTTTGCCTAATTTCTCTTATTCATTTCACTCACATTATATTAAGAATAAAGTCTTAGCTATAAATGGTCTTTGTTGAATTTGATTACATTTTAGAATATTAATAAACACTTCTTTCAATTCACACTGACACTTTAAGCTTGGAGCCAAAATTTATCAATGGTGATTTAGGGTTCAGTCTAGCTTGATATCAAAAATTCTTGCAGGTATGTTTTCTCATTTGACACTGACCGTTCTGCAACAGCCGTGAGATATTTATTTTCTAATGTTTATTCCCTCTTCCAGTGGTTTCTCTGCCCCTTGCTCTTCTTTCCACTCATCTAAGAACAGAAACAGATAAAGGTAACATATCCATTCACAAAAATATATGTCTTCCTTGACCATTTGTGAAACTCTTTAAACAGATAAAGGGATTTGTGGTCAGGTATTGTCTTAGTAACAATATGGTTATACTGATCTGCTATCTGTCTTGGATAGCACACAAATTTGTATCTAAAGCTCACAATTTCCCCCTGAACTACGTGTTCATAAGCCTAAGGTTCTAAAGTGACCTTTACAATTTAAATGAGCATATCCAAAACAGAGCCTTTCTTCTTTTCTGAATGCAGCTCCTTCTTCCCATCTTAGAATGGAATTACCACTTATTCAGGTACTCATATCAAAATCCTTAGGTTTATCTTGATTCTTCTCTTTGCTTCACATCCTACATTCAATTTGTTAACACATTTTGATGACTCAACCTTCAGATTATATATAGGACCTAACCTCTCCCTAATACTCTCACTATTGTTACCTTGCACTATCACTAACTTTTTGCACCTGGATTGTTACAACATCTTCCAAACTGGTTCTCCTGCTTTCATCTTAACCCATTTCAGTCTGTTTTTCAATAAGACAGCCGAGTACTGTTTTAAAAAGTAAATCATATCAGCGAAAGCTAGGTTCTTAATACTGCCTACAAAGCCCTACACCTCTGGTTCCATCATTGCCTCTCTGACCTTGGTCCTTCTGGTTTCAGCTACAATGGGTTCACGGTGTTCCTGGAAGAAATGAGGAACACTTTCACTTTAGGGCCTTTGTACTTGCTGTTCTCACAACAGACATATACAACCTGTTACCAAATCCTGATAAGTCTACCTTCAGATTAACTCTAGAATCTGATCTTAACACAAAAATGTTCTCACATTGTCCCCCCAAATAGGACTCAGTCTGCTCAGAATCAGATCTACCCTCATTGCAACCCCTAATCTTCTAGATATACCCTAACTCTATTTTCTTTATCAGTTTTCATTGTGCTTAGAGTGTTCTTACCATGCCCATGCAACTTAATTATTTATTTTATTGTCTATTCCCCCTTTCCAGAAAGGAAATTCAGTAAGGGCAGGATATATGCTGTTTTGCTTATTGCTTTGTCCCTATTACTTTTTCCCTACTGTTCAGAACTACATCAGACACATAGTCAGAACTACATCTGACACTTAGTAAAGCAATAAACTTCCCTGATGTTCCCTGGTGGCTCCGCTGGTAAACAGTCTGCTTCAATGTGGGAGACCTGGTTTGATCCCTGGGTTGGAAAGATCCCCTAGAGAAGGAAATGGCAACCCACTCCTGTATTCTTGCCTTGAAAAATCCCATGGACTGAAGAGCCTGGTGGGCTACATTCCATGGGGTCACAAAGAGTTGGACATAACTGAGTGACTAACAGCAAATCAATAAACAATTAAATGAGTGAATGAATGAGTCTAATTGAGTAGCTCATTACCAGGCTGGAATTTACAACAAGGATTTGTGCTGTCAGAATACCCTGTTACTAATATTTAAAAAAATAACATTTTACATTTGTTTAGCATTTCATTTACTGTTTACATACAGCTTTATTCCATAGGTCTTTCTACTCTTACAGTTGGCAAAATGTTTTTCCAAAAAAATTGATACCTAATTTAAGGCTGATATAATGAATGTGATGTTTCCAAATAGCTGAAACCCAAGTTTAGTTTGTAATATCTCAGGATTCAGGAGCTGTGATATTTCCATTCTGATTGCACCATATTCTTAGGTTGTTAACTGACTCCATTCCTTCCTGATTGCATCATATTCTCAGATTGTTAACTGACTCCATTCCTTCCTTTTGATTGTCATGGTATACTTACTTAAATTTAAATTAAATTTATTTAATAAAACATGTAGCTCAAGGTATTATATTTCAGTCTGTCAGCCCGTCTGCTCTGTGACCCCTGGTACAGATAACTTGCCTGGCAATGCACTTGGAGGTTGCAAGTATAAATTGCCCCAAGTTGACTTACCACACAACACTCGAAGTATTTAGACCATCTGCTGACTGTGGAGAGACATGTTGCGACTAAATTTTTATGTTAAAACAAGTATCAGTTTGTGATAAAGAATGATAATCCTTTCTGATTTGTGGAATACACAAACCTGCCTTCAGAGACATCAAACTGGAGAAGTTAGACCACGTTATTAAAAGAATTTATCTGTATCTTGAGAAGCTTAAAAATGTGATCTGCCAAGATATGGAAGACCTGCGTTATATGCACAAGAACATCACTGATGCATATGTTTAGTTTTGTGTTCAACTTTTCCACCTGTTAAAATGTAAGAGATTTAAAAAGAAAGACCACAATAACTATAAAACAAAAGGGGGCTTCCCAGGTGGCTCAGTAGTAAAAAAATCAATCTGCCAAGCAGGAGAAGTGAGTTCAATCCCTTGGTTGGGAAGATCCTGCGAAGAAGGAAATGGCAATCCACTTCAGTATCCTTGCCTGAGAAATCCCATGGACAGAGGAGTCTGACAGGCTACAGTTCATGGAGACACAAAAGAATTGCACATGGCTGAGTAACTAAATAATCAAGCAACATAAAATAAATGCCAATATTTTTTGAGTTCTTTCTAATATTAAACCTGGGCTTCCCTGATGCCTCAGTTGGTAAAGAATCTGCCTGCAATGCAGGAGACTCTGGTTTGATTCCTGGGTTGGGAAGATCCATTGGAGAAGGGACAGGCTACCCACTCCAACATTCCTGGGCTTGCCCTGTGGCTCAGCTGGTTAAGAATCTGACTGCAATGTGGGAGACCTGGGTTTGATCCCTGAGTTGGGAAGATACCCTGGAGAAGGGAAAGGCTACCAAAATACCAGTTCTATGGAGGGTTCCAATTGCAATTTCCTGGGGAATTATAATGGACAGGAGTATTTTAATCTGACACTGTGGGACCTGATGTTTCTACAAATGTAGAAAACTGGCAATATGGCTGCTATCGTGAACTCTCTTTGTTGGCGGTACTAAAAAGTTTTGTCTTCCTCTTTTCCTAGAACCATTGTAGACGAAAGCCACTGAAAATTTTTTGCAATGTGTCAGGCTAAGACATGGTGGGGAATCCATCTCGTGAAATGTAAAGGCCAACTACTAAAGCAAAAGACTGTAGACCAACCTAGGAAATAACTTGCCTCTGGCTTGGATGTGTCTGGTTAGGTTCTCTCTCTCTTTCACACACACACACACACACACACACACGCACACACACACACACACGCACACCACCTTTATCCTACCACCATCATGAAGACACATTTCTGATTACAATCGTAGAGTCTCAGTCTTGTAAGCTCTTCTAGATCTCATGGTCCCTATCAGATCTTTGTGTTAAAGGAGGAACATCTACATGTACTTGGTTAGAGAATTGAGTGTTACTCCATCCTAGTCTCAATCTTAGAACATGTGACATGCAGCTGGAAAAAAAAAAAAGATAATTCTTCACTATCTATACCATGATTATCTCTAAGCATAGTGAAAGTCCCCACGATCGTAAATTACCGGGCTGTTTCACTTATACAACTGAGAAAAAAAAAAGGTGTTTCCCCTTAGTCTGGAAAAATGCTTCCCAGTGCTCAGTTTATATTTTACTATGGCGTAAAAGGCTGAATCAATAAGTGAAAAAATCAAGTGCTCACTACAGAAGCACCGAGAGAGAGAGCTGCTTCCTGTTCTAGTTCCAGAGTGCTTGCATCACTAAATCAGGCATTTCCCCTCATAACTGGAAACATCTCTGCTTCCTGCCATCCTCTGATGTGCTCTGCACTCCTGCAGCGGACAGACATACAGTGAAGTGCTAAAGGGCCAAGTCATCCTGAATGTGCTGCATGGCCATTCGATGTCATGAGGATGTTGTTTACGAAACAATTCATAAGCACACCACCAAATTGTCTTTTTGATTCAGAAAAAAGAGCGAAGTAAGTTTTAAGATGATTGCATTTATTCAAAGTTATACCCCTACCCAATGCTGTGCATCAAAATAAATCACAGTAAATGATAAAATTCATGTTTTAAAAATAGGAAAGACATTAACTAGAGAAATGGGTAAAGGCGGTCAGAAGATACAAACTTTCATTTATAAAATAAGTAATTCCTGGGGATGTAATGAACAGCTTGGTGACTATACAAAAACAGACTAACAGTATTGATTTGTATATTCAAATGTTTGCAAGAGAGTAGATCTTAAAAGTTCTCATTAAGAGATGAAAACTAAAATTCAAAAAAATACACACACTCCAATGTTTATTTTGGTTCTATTCACATTAGCCAGACATGGAGGCAACCTAAGTGTCCATCAACAGATGAATAAAGAAGATGTCATATACAATGGAATATTACTCAGCCATAAAAGAAAGTGAAATAATGCCACTTACAGCACCATGGATGGGCCTAGAGATTATCATACTACATAAGTCAGACAGAGAAAGACAAAGATATCACATGCTATCACTTACATGTGGAATCTAAAAATGTGATACAAAAGGATTTATTTACAACGCAGAAAGACTCACAGACATAGAAAACAAACTGATGATTACCAAAGGGGAAAAGTATGAGAGGACTAAATTAGGAGTCTGAAACTAACAGATACACACAACTATATATAAAATAAATAAATAACGAAGATGCACTGCATAGCATAGGGAACTATATCTGATATCTTGTAATAACCTATGATGTAAAGGAATCTAAAAAATAATATAAATAACATGTATATACATATATATTAAAAAACAGAATCACTTTGCTGTACACCTGAAACTAACACAATATTACAAATCAACCATCCTTCAATAAAAAAAAAGTTCTTATCACAAGAAAACAATTTGAAACTACATGTGGTGATGAACATTAGCTAAATTTATTATGATAATTATTTTACAAATCACTTCATGTAAAACTAATATACTATTATATTTCAATTATATCTCAATTAAAAATAAATAAAATGAAAAAATCAGCCTATCAAATTTCAGATAGCCTTTCTCATCTTAAAATGGGGAAAATTTTTTCAAAGATTTGTAGATTACATATTATTTTAAAACTTTGGAACATGAAAATACATCATAAAGTCAAAAGGTAATTAATAACCTGGAAAATTATTTCAGCACACATGACATAAAAAGGTTGATGTCTATGTTAACATATAACATATAGAGATGTCTTATAAATCAATGTGAATAGTCTAAATAAGCAATGGACATGGAGAGGAATTTTACCAAAGAAGAACTAAATAAATACTAGGTTATGATGCAGTAGTTTATTAAGCCCCAAATCTGTAGTACTTAGCACAAAAAAACTGATTTCTCATTCTTCGGACATGTTTATCCCAGATTGGAGGGGAACTCTGTTTCTCACCATCATTTAGGAATCTAGCCTGAGGAAGGTCCACCAATTTACAGCTGTTCCGTTTGAAACTGTGCCCTTCTTAGCTAATGAAGAAGTGTGAGAAGAGGGAAGAGAATCACATGCAACCTCTTCTCTGCCTTGACCCGGAAGTAACACAGGTCACTTCTGCTCCTAACTTCCTTACCTGGTACAAGTCATATGCCTTCCAATTCCTCTCAATTTGGCAGAAATTTTAAAAAGAAACAGAAGGAAGGAAGGGAAGAAGAAAGGAGGTAGGGAGGAAAGGAGGGAGGAAGCAACAAAAAAGAAACGATCTGTGTTGATCAAGATATTTTTTGTCAAAAGAGCAGTGTGAAAAAAGCAACCAGACATGAAAGGGTATGACATATTTGGAATTCTGCAAGATCTTTAGCTGGAAAAGACAGTAAGGAACAGATTGGAAGGTAAAGAGAGGCTGCCTAATAAAGGACCTTACTGAATTTCAACTTAATTCGGATGATAATTAGGCTTACTTAAAATATTAAAGCAGAAAGTGCTATGATCAAATACACATTTTGAAAAATTTCTCTGGTTGCTGCAAAAAAAATGAAGATGTAAAAACTGGAGACTGAGCTCAAGGAAGACAGGCTAGCAGGACTAATATAAATATAAATTAAAAATTAAGAACAACCACTATGTAACACATTTGAGTATGTCTATTAGCTTAACTCAGGGGGTGGATGTCCATCAGCTCAACTCATGTTCCCACGTCAATTTCATACAGAACCTATAACCAAACTACAGGATTCAAAGTTCATACTGCAGCTGGTACAAGAAGCTGCAAACCCCTTTCCCCAACTATTCATACCACCAAGATCTTATCCTTGTGAATTTTTGGATCCTGTGCTCTCTTTCCAGTTGAGGAAATGAGATGGGTTCTAACAAGCTGCAGACTCCAGGAAGCCAGCTACCTTCAACAGTATGTTTTTTCTCTTTCCAAAACCCATAGGCTACATGAAAACCTTTTTTGTTCTCTTCTAATTTCACAAAGGGAGGAAGCTTTTTAGTGTCATCTTCTTGCAGTAACCTTTCTTTTCCCTTCTATGTGGCTCGTTCATTCTTTCTCTTTATAGAGTTACTTCAAAGTCCCTTTGATATCTTTTGCCTTTCTTTCTCTTTCAACTCTTCAACTGATTCAAAATTGTCTGTCACTTGAGAGAGTAAATCATAGGAGTAAAGGGCACAGACTGGAGCCAGACGGCTGGAATTCAAATGCTAGTGCCACCAAATTAATCCATGACCTTGAGCTGGTTACTTAGTAGCTCAGTTTCTTTTAAAAAGAGGATAATAATAATAATGCCTATTTGTTGAAAAAAAGTTGCATGAATGGCTCCAGTTCTTTACTGGATTCATACACTTTGAGTTTGTAGTTCTCATGAAGAGGCAGAGCTTGTCCTCACCTTTTGAGGCTGGACCAGTGTTTTGATTTCCTTTATCAATAGAATGATAGAAAGCAATTTCATAAAGTGTAAGCTTAGGTTTCAGGAAAGACTACATCCTTTCATTTTTTTCCTTGAAATCTTGGTGTGACCATGGGAATACTCCCAGGCTATTCTTTTGGTTCCTATAGTCAAAGCTATGGTTTTTTCAGTAGTCATATACAGATGTAAGAGTTGGGCCATAAAGAAGGCTGAGCACTAAAGAATTGATGCTTTTGAACTGTGGTTTTGGAGAAGACTCTTGAGAGTCCCTTGAACAGCAAGGGGATCAAATCAGTCAATTCTAAAGGAAATCAACCCTGAATATCCACTGGAGGGACTATTGCTAAAGCCAAAGCTCCAATACGTTGGCCACTTGATGAGAAGAGCCAACTTACTGGAAAAGACCTTGATTCTGGGAAAAATTGAAGGCAAAAGGAAAGGCAGGCGGGAGATGATGCGATGGTTAGATCACTGACTCAATAGACATAAATTTGAGCAAAGTCTGGTAGATACTGGAGGACGGGTAAAGCCTGGCATGCTGAAGTCCATGGGGTCACAAAGAGTCAGACATGATTCAGTGACTGAACAACAGCTTTTTGAAAATCAGCGACCACATAGAAAAAACCATGTTGTCTTATCCAAGGCCATCTTAGACCCACAACTCCATTCAACCTGACAGCTGACTACAAATGAATGAGAGACCAAAGCCATGATCACTCCATGGAAAATAGATGGGGAAACAGTGGACACAGTGACAGACTTTATTTTTTGGCACTCCAGAATCACTGCAGATGGTGACTGCAGCCATGAAATTAAAAGATACTTGCTCCTTAGAAGAAAAGTTATGACATATCTAAACAGCATATTAAAAAGCAGAGACATTAATTTGCCAACAAAGGTCTATCTAGTCAAACCTATGGCTTTTCCAGTTGTCATGTATGGATGTGAGAGTTGGACTATCAAGAAAGCTGAAAGCTGAAGAATTGATGCTTTTGAAATGTGGTGTTGGAGAAGACTCTTTAGAGTCCCTTGAACTGCAAGGAGATCCAACCAGTCCATCCTAAAGAAAGTCAGTCCTGAATATTCATCGGAAGGACTGATGGTGAAGTTGAAACTCCAATACTTTGGCCACCTGATGCAAAGAACTGACTCACTTGAAAGACCTTCATGCTGGGAAAGATTGAAGGTGGGAAGAGAAGGGGATGACAGAGGATGAGCTGGTTGGATGGTATCACTGACTCAATGGACATGAGTTTGAGTGAACTCTGGGAGCTGTTGATGGACGTGAGACCTGGTGAGCACAATATATGGGGTCGTAAAGAGTTGGACACGACTAAGCAACTGAACTGAACTGACTAAAGATCAGCAGAAACAGAGACTTGTGAAATATTATATATGGCTATTGTTGTAAATTGTTTTACTTTTTTTAAGGTTTTGACTGGTTTGTGGTTCTGTCATATAGCATTATTGTTGTAATAGGTAACTGATACTGAAGCATAGCATTGAGGTTTAAATCAGTTAAAACATGTTAAGTACCTAAAACAATGATTGACACTTACTACAACTTTTGTAAATGTTTATTTTTTATTATTATTTGTAGTAGTTCGGCTTCCCTGATGGCTCAGATGATAAAGCATCTGCCCACAAGGTGAGTTTGATCCTTGGGTTTGGAAAATACCCTGGAGAAGGATTTGGCAACCTACTCCAGTATTCTTGCCTGGAAAACTCCATGGTCAGAGGACCCTGGTAGGCTACAGTCCAGTTCAGTTCAGTTCAGTCGCTCAGTCGTATCTGACTCTTTGCAACCCTATAAATTGCAGAACGCCAGGCCTCCCTCTCCATCACCAACTTCCGGACTCCACCCAAACCCATGTCCATCGAGTCGGTGATGCCATCCAGCCATCTCATCCTCCGTCATACTCTTCTCCTCCTGCCCGCAATCCTTCCCAGCATCAGGGTCTTTTCCAGTGAGTCAACTCTTCACATGAGGTGGCCAAAGTATTGCAGTTTCAGCTTCAACATCAGTCTTTCCAGGACTTATCTCCTTTAGGATGGACTGGCTGGATCTGCTAGCAGTCCAAGGGACCCTCAGGAGTCTTCTCCAACACCACAGTTCAAAAGCATCAATTGTTCAGCACTCAGCTTTTTTCACTGTCCAACTCTCACATCCATACATGACTACTGGAAAAACCATAGCCTTGACTAGACGGACCTTTGTTGACAAAATAATGTCTCTGCTTTTCAATATGCTATCTAGGTTAGCCATAACTTTCCTTCCAAAGAGTAAGCATCTTTTGATTTCATGGCTGCAATCACCAACTGCAGTGATTTTGGAGCCCCCCAAAATAAAGTCTGACACTGTTTCCACTGTTTCCCCATCTATTTCCCATGAAGTGATGGGACCAGATGCCATAATCCTAGTTTTCTTAATGTTGAGCCTTAAGCCAACTTTTTCACTCTCCTCTTTCACTTTCATCAAGAGGCTTTTTAGTTCCTCTTCACTTTCTGCCATAAGGGTGGTGTCATCTGCATATCTGAGGTTATTGATATTTCTCCTGGCTATCTTGATTCCAGCTTGTGTTTCTTCCAGTCCAGCATTTCTCATGATGTACTCTGCATATAAGTTAAATAAGCAGGGTGACAATATACAGCCTTGATGTACTCCTTTTCCTATTTGGAACCAGTATGTTGTTCCATGTCCAGTTCTAACTGTTGCTTCCTGACCTGCATACAGGATTCTCAAGAGACAGGCTACAGTCCATGGGGTCACAAATAGTCGAACACGATTGAGCGACTTCACTTTGTTTCTTCAGTGATAGTAGAGGAGAAGACAAGGGCAACCCACTCCGGTACTCTTGCCTGAAAAATCCCATGGACATAGTAGCTTGATAAGGTGCAGTCCATGGGGTCACGAAGAGTTGGACACGACTGAGCAACTTCACTTTCACTTTTCACTTTTTCCTTTTCATTGGAGAAGGAAAAGGCAATCCACTCCAGTGTTCTTGCCTGGAGAATCCTAGGGACAGGAGAGCCTGGTGGGCTGCCATCTATGGGGTCACACAGAGTCAGACACGACTGAAGCGACTTAGCAGCAGCAGCAGCAGTGATAGTGGTAGTAGAGAATTGGGGTTTGGATTGTAAGTACAGAACTAAGAACAAGAATAAAAGTGGCTACCGAAAACATGACAACAGATGAGGCTCACAGAAAGCATTTAAAAACCTCACTTAATTTGCTTTTTAAAACTTGGCAGATTGACAGGTACATTTATTTCTGCTATGTCTAGAAGCATTCCAAAAATTAAAGCAAAAAAAATTGTAAAATTCCATAAAGACAATGAGAACAAAAGGATAGCAGTTGAAAAAAGTTACATCAATTAGAAGAGAAGAGGTTCTCCTTAGCAAAAATCCCTTCATCAGATTCTATGCATTGAACATAGTAGTAAGAAGTGTGATTGACAGTGAGGCATTGGAGACATCTAGGCAACTTAACCTGATTTCAGTCCCACAGCCATACCAAACAAAGACAGACTACTACTTCTTACACCCACCCCCACAGCCCCTTCATAGGAGTCTGAAGATAATTTTCTTGGGAAACAGGACCTGAGGGACTAAACTAAGCAAAGGAGAAGGAAGAACTATGGTAAAGAGAAGAGATAAGGAGGTTAAGGAGAAATCTGCATGCTTAAGATATCCAGACCCCTCCTTTCTGCACTGACATTGGTAGATAGCTTTATGCCAATTACCCTCTTCTAAGAGATAATGAAGACTCTTCTCAGCTTTAGCAAGATACACAGTGAACAGAAAAAAAAAACTTAAGTGGAAATAAAAGTGAAAAGTGGACATTGAAATCTCTCTCTCTGTCTTGCAATATAAAAGAAAATATTGTAACCACAAATCAAAAATTGGCTTCTATACAAAAAAGGGAAGAATCAGAGAATAAAAACTCAAAACTGGGGGCTCTAATTAAACACTCACTGCTTTAAAATATGACACCAAATAGGGGTACCCTTATTGTAAACAGGCACTGTAAGTAACACATTTGATAGACTTAGATAGACAAGCTTTTCATCATCTGGATGGTCTGAGAAGTCACAAACTTTGAACTCAGATTAAGATGATCATAGACTGGAAGTGCCTTCGGTTACCTGACAAAAGAAAGCAAAAGTCCTTTCTAGAGGATGACATTCATCTTTTTAGACTTCACATTATTCTTACAAATGAAGTTTCTAAAATGATGTCTAGCACACAAGGTAACGTGTCGTCACCAGGTACACAAAGAAACAAGACTTCATGAGTTAAAACAAACAGAAAAATAGGAGATAGAAACATAGCCACAAATACTTGATATACTACCCTTATGATCAGTAGCTGGAGGTATAAGAAGACTACAAGACATATATGCTTACATTATTTAATAAAAAATAAAAGATCAAGCTTGATTATTTCAGCAGGGACTATAAACTATAAAAGGTGACATACTACATTAAAAAAGAGCCAAATATAAAATCAAGAACAGAAGAACATAACAAAAAATTTTTCTATGGGCTTTTTCATTTGTTTACATACAATTAAAGAAAAAATTAGTAACCTAGAAGAAAGATTTGAGGAAACTAAACATTTAAAGCACTGAAGGACAAAGGGATGAAAAATACGGAGGAAATGGTAAGAAATTTTGTAAATACAATACAAAGTATTACACCCCAGAAACAGAACATAAAGAATGTGGCAGAGAAAATATTTGAAGAAGTAACAAGTGAGATTTTCTAGTATTACACCTCAGAAATAGAACATAAAGAATGTGGCAGAGAAAATATTTGAAGAAGTAACAAGTGAGATTTTCTAGAACAGATAAAAGATAACAAACTACATTCAAAAAGCTTCAAAAATCTTAAATGGAATAAATAAAAAGGATTCCATATCTAGACACACCATAGTAAAACTTTATAAAAATTAATATCAATAGGAAACATTTTTAAAGAGCCAGAGAGAAAGGGATAGATAAATTTCAAAATAGCAACATATTCTATGACCTAGCAATTCTATGTGCCTTAATAAGTTTTACAATTATATCTTCAATAAGCAAATCTCTAAAACAACTTAATACCACCTGTGAGTTAGACCATTTCACTGTTGGATAGCTCTAAATGTTAAAAAGTGCTTTCTTTTGCTAAGCCATTATCTCACAACTCATGCCAAATGGTGTACTGATAAATGATACATTTAACATTTTTATTATGCTGTCTTCTGTGGCAGAAATACTCTCAGCATGGCTGGTTTCAAGCAACCAATGGGATTTCACTGAATGTCACTGAATGGAATCAACTTTCCCAGGCCAGTAGAGCCAATGTCAGCGCATTCTTGATTCTACTCCTGATTATGTCTTTTCTTGTCAAGGTTCAATATCCCTAATTCTTTAGTTACTTACAATTATCTGTGGAATATTCAATGAATATATATTAAGAAACTATTATTTTCCAGAAATGTTCTAGGAACGAAGTATATGTCAGTGAACCACAAAATAAATAAAATCTTTATGAAGCTTATGTTACATGGAGAGAAAAAGGCAGTGAACAAACAAGTAAATATGCAATCTGTCAACTGTTGATAAGTGACATGGAGAAAAATATATGGGGATAATTGCTACTTTATAAGGGGGAAAGCTTCATTGATAAATGGCCTTTGCATATTTCTTCTCTGTTCTCACTTTTTGCCATAGTATTACTGATTAATAATAGAGGTAAACAGTTGGCCTGAAGAAGACTGAATTTATGAAAACTGTAAGATGAGCTTACATAGGATATACCAAAATTGCAAGTCGTGTTCAAAAGAACTGAGTCATAGCAGTAGTTGTACTGTTAGTCACTCAGTTGTGTTGGACTCTTTGTGACCCCATGGACTGTAGCCCACCAGGCTCCTCTGCCCATGGGATTCTTCAGGCAAGAATACTGGAGTGGGTTGCCATTCCCTTCTCAAGGGGACCTTCCTAATCCGGGGATCAAACCTGGGCCTCCTGCATCTCAGGCAGATTCTTTGCCATCTGAGCGATAGGAAAGCTCAAGAAAAACTGAGCCAACACTTTAAAACTGGGAAAGTCCAGCAAATATGCAAATTTTCAGCCTTGGCCACAAGACTAGAAAACCAGGCAATGCGGATCCTGCATTCTGGCCTCGTCTGGACAAGGCCTGAGCTCTGCAATGAATCATCACCCTCCCCAGCAGGCTGTCTGCACATTACCTACCTAGCCTCTGTAGCCATGTAAACTTATAACCTGGCCAAAATTAATACTTACATTTTTAAGGATTCCATAATCCCTTAATTCCTTTTATGATTTATCTTTTCACTGTTTTTGAAAACAAAACTCATAATCACAACAGAAATATTTTTTAAAGAATATACTAGAGGCTCTGCAACATACATTAAGAGGGTTTCCCAAATACATCTTGAAGAATGACTGCATGAATAAAATAAAATAAGTGAATAAATTCATAAGGTTGCCACTTTGAAGGGGGAAAAAATCAGGAAGTCAAACTTCCAGTGTTAAATGCTATATTAGTAATCTATTATACATATATAATCTATCTTACATTAGTAATCAAGGCCCATATTATACAGACACTCTTACTGTTCAATATGTTACTATTTCAACATAACTTGATTTTAAAGCACAGTTTCTTCTTATGATCACTATATCATATCTGAATACTATCATATCATTATTGAAATATAATGAAATTTAAGTGTCATTTCATACTTTGAAAGTATTTAATATATATTGGAAAATGCAGGAGGTTACACCAGATTAATTAAAAGTATGTTTTCCTCAATGAATTTACCATTAAATGTTATCAAATTATTGCCCATCCAATTCAGATAGAATATCTTTTTCCAATTCACAATTCCAAAATGCAAATACATTTTAAAATCAACATGAAAACCAATACCTACACTAGTTTATAAATCCTATTTCATGGACTTAGTTTTTGTAGTATCACCTGTCACCTGTCAAGACACATATGAACTAAATTCTACGTGCTGCCTAGAAACCACCCTTAGTCATCGTAATCATTGCCATAATCAAATAACTCCCATAAACCAAATGTCACAAATAAAAACAAGTGATTCTGGAATAATTTTATTTTCAATTTAATAATGTATGTAAATGGAATGCTTTAAATAAATATTTGATGTAAGAAACTTTTTAACATTTATCTAAATTCTCCATTTTGCTATATCCTTATATCTATTTCTCAGTTATAGAACACACACAATAACACACAATACACAAGGCATAAAACCCATTTGGAGGCCATTTTTTAACAAGAAAGGCTTAATTTATATTTATAATGCTGTTCTATCAAGATTATTTGAGGTTTGAGTACATTAAACTCCTTACAGTAAGAATTGTTCCTTGCACTGCACTTTTAATACGCCAAATACGCTAGATGACATGGATAATATCAGATATGTATGATGAAATCATAACAGTGAATTTGTTCTTTGAATATATGACTAATTGAATGTGTCTAAAAGGTGAAGTCTGTCTGTATCTAGAATTCTGAGGAGCAGGATATTCTAATTAATCTAAAGCCTAATTATCAGCAGATGAGTAAATTGTTGTTTAGTCACTAAATCATGTCCAACTCTTTTGAGATCACATGGACTGTAGCCTGCCAGGTTTCTCTGTCCATGTGATTTTCCAGGCAAGAATACTGGAGTGGGCTGCCATTTTCTTCTCCAGGGGATCTTCCTGACCCAGGGGTTGAACCTGCATTTCCTGCATTGGCAGGCAGATTCTTTATCACTGAGCCACCAAGGAAGCCCTGTTGAGTAAATATCTAGCATGATGGTCGGATGGCATCATCGACCCAATGGACATGAGTCTGAGCAAACTCTAGGAGATGGTGAAGGATAGAGGAGCCTGGCGTGCTGCAGTTCATGGGGGTCACTAAGAGTCAGACACGACTTAGTGACTGAACAACAATGATATATATGCATCCAGGTCTAAGATGATATTGACCATATGTTTACTGAGTGTGATGGTCAGGGACTGTGCTAACATTGAGAATAGAATCACAAACAAGATAGCCGTCTGTCTTCAGGAAACTGTAAGTCTAGAGTATAACACAAGCAGTAGAGTTAGTCATACATTCTTTCAACAAGCTTAAATCAAACACCTAATGCAAAACAGTCACTGTGCTAGACGCAAAAGACACTGTAAGCAAAAGAGGAGGCTTTCCCTTCAACGATCTCACATGGTAGGAATAAAATTATTGAAACAAGTACAGTATAGCTGATGAACATCTTATAAAATAAGGACCTAGACCATACAAGTGACATTAAGTAGAACATCTCACTGGAAATAAAACCTGAGCTCAACTCAGAGTGAAGTAGGGAAGCACTTTAGGCTGAAGGAGTTTGTACAGAGGTTGGGGAGCCTGGAAGGCTGAATGATTTGAGGGCTCAAGATGCCAGGTGGCATCAAAGTGATTGGATGGCAAGAGGGTGGCAATAAATCATGAAGGGGCTTGAGTTCTGTGCAGAGCGTCCGTGAACACTGTTCTAAGGAAATAGGAAGCTACTGAAAACCTTTAAGCATGGATTGACTGAAGCAATTTTGTCAAAAACATCTTTCAAGGAGTTTTATAATTGAGGGGAGACAGAAAAACTGCCTAAACAAAAGCAGCAGGAAAGGATGAAAGAGAACAGTTATAAGCAAGCACGTTTCTATTAATTTGGCAATTAATTTTTATCAATCCTATGTTTGCTCCAAAATGGAGGATGAAAAGTACAATTAAAGTACATATTCTAGAAGGATATAGGGTGGGAGGAATGAAGTAGAAAATCAGTATGTTTTTGTATATGTTGAGTCTGAGCTATCTTTGGGAAACTCAGAGATGCACCATAGCCTATTGGATAACAGGGTTGGATCTTAAAGCCATATAGAACCCACCTGCCAGTGCAGGAGATGTAAGAGTCGCAGATTCAGTCTCTGGGTTGGGAAGATCCCCTGGAGGAGGGCATGGCAACCCACTCCAGTATTCTTGCCTGGATAATCCCATGGACAGGTGGAGCCTGGCAGGCTTTAGTCCAAAGGGGCACAAAGAATTGGACATGACTGAAGCAACTTAGCACACACACACAGGACTAGGCTGGAGATGTAAAAGGTGAGCAATGAGCATAAAACAGTGGTTAACACCATCCAAAAGGATGAGGTGACTCTGGAAATGTGAGGAGAGGGGCCAAGAGCAAAGCCCTGAAGAAGAGAAATGTGTCAATAGACAAGCAGAGGAAATGAATCCAAAGAATGAGAAGGGAAGACTGCAGGTTTATAAGATGAGAATTAGGAGAATGATGTTAGTGGCAACATTGGAGGGGATGAAAACCCAAGAAAGAGTAATTAAGGTCCCATTGCTTCTGAAATGTCAAGTAAACTAAGAGGTGAAAAGTACCAGAAGTGCTTTTTTATGACTTTGTCCAAACCAAGTAGCCAGCAGCAGAGTATTGGTTGACAGAATTATGAATCATTTGCATATAATGCATCTGTTGAGAAGCAAAAAAAACCCCTCTATTTCTGACATGGGGAAAATATTTACCCACTGGGTGAAGAAGACAAGGGGTAGAAGAGGAAGAAGAGAACTTGTCACTCTGTACCACACTTTTTAAACCACTAAATTTTAGAATACCCTTGAAAACAGCCATAACTATCATAAGCTGAATTGATTAAAATAAACATAAAACACTGATTTAAATGACTTTGGAATAAAGCATTTTCATGTTATATATGTTCATAGAGGGATGCATTCAAGGAACAGAAAGAACTTGAATATGGTCTAAAATTCCCTTAGAATTTATGTTACCTAATGTAATATTAGCATTAATATTTTGCAACTATATACTTTGTGTATATTGTTTAAAAATTAGCCATTAAGTTAATGATATTAAGAGTCAATTTCTTTGGTGGAAGAGAAAAGTGATAACATTCTAAATTTAAAATTTAAGTTTAAAAAGCTGAACTATTAAAATTTCATTAGAAAGAGAACACCAATTTATAAATTTTCCAGCTATGATCACCAAAGAGGCCTAGAAGTAATGAGCATGACTAGTGCTCAGATTGTGGTTTCTAATATAATCTACTGAAAGAAACAAGAACTCCAATGTAATGAATGTTTTGGGGTCAGTTTTAGAAATTTGAATATCTAGGTATTAGATTAAAATTACTGAACTATAAAGGTAGAAACAGATGACTGAAGACAAAGCATGTTGTAGAACAATATGTATGACCTCATTCTGGTTAAAATACATATACACAGCAGGATTGACACAAATGTGATGGTTAGATGGAGTCTGATTTTCTAAAATGTTTCTTATCTCCATTTAGGATGTGTAGAATAGGGAATCCTCTTAGCCTGTTGGTGGGAATGTAAATTGATACACCCACTGTAGAGAACAGGCTTCCCTGATAGCTCACTTAGTAAAGTATCTGCCTGCAATGCAGGAGACCCCAGTTCAGTTCCTCAGGAAGATCTGCTAGAGAAAGGACAGACTACCCACTCCAGTATTCTTGGGCTTCCCTTGTGGTTCAGCTGGTAAAGAATCCACCTGCAATGAGGGAGACCAGGGCTCGATCCCTAGGTTGGGAAGATCCCCTGGAGAAGGGAAAGGCTCCCCACTCCAGTATTCTGGCCTGGAGAATTCCATGGATTGTATAGTCCATGGGGTCGCAAAGAGCCAGACATGACTGAGCAACTTTCACTTTCACTTTCTTTCACTATAGAGAACAGTATGAAGATTCCTTAAAAAGCTGGGAATAAATCTATCATATGAACCAGCAGTCCAGCTACTGGGCATATATCCTGCTGCTGCTGCTGTTGCTGCTAAGTCACATCAGTCGTGTCTGACTCTGTGCGACCCCGTAGATGGCAGCCCACCAGGCTCCTCCGTCCCTAGGATTCTCCAGGCAAAAATATTGGAGTGGGTTGCCATTTCCTTCTCCATATATCCTGAGAAAACCACAATTCAAAAAGACATATGTAACATGTACCCCGGTGTTCACTGCAGCACTATTCACAATACCAAGGACATGGAAGCAGCCCAGATGTCCATTGACAGATGAATAGATAAAAAAGTTGTGGTATACATACAATGAAATATTACTCAGCCATAAAAAAGAACAAGTATGGATCAGTTGAACTGAGGTGGAGGAACCTAGAGCCAGTTATATACAGTGAAGTAAGAAAGAGAAAAATATTATGTATTAACACATAAATCCGGAATTTAGAAAAATGGTACAGATGAACCTATTTTTAGGGGAGGAGTAAAGATGCAGACATAGAGGATGGACCTGTATATATAGTTATGACTGATTGGCACTGTTGTACATAAGAAACCAAGGCAACATTGTAAGGCACTTATCCTTCAATTAAAAATAAATAATTTAAAAATGTTTATGCTTTGCATGTTCTGGTTTTATAATTTTTTAAAAGGCAATTTGAGAAGTAATACCATCAACAAGGACTAGCCAACTAGTTGACTGATGACTGGGATGTGGCAGCGAGAAGTCAGTTTGCAGTAATAGAAAATGAGCAGGAGTGTAAGCTCTTCACTCTGAGTCAGGTCCATAAAAACGGTAGGAGAAAGGAGAGTAATTAGAAGCAGACAGCTTGAAATCTCCAGGTATTCTCTCTGCACAGGGCTTTGTCTTGGCTTTCTTCTCTCCAGAAGGTTCTTCCTACAGCCATCCATGTGACTCACTCAGTCACCTTTCAGCGTCTGTTCTAATGTCTGGTTCCCACCGAAGCCCATTTAAAATCATAGCACCCTCCCCGACTCACACTCCCCTCCCCGTACACAAAGCCTCTATACTGATCCTACCCTTTTCCATAGACCTTAACAAATTTCTAACATTTAACATAATTTTTACTTTTTTATTGTTTATCTCCTCCACTAGGATGTAAGCTCAACAGAAATTATTTTTGTCTGTTTTGTGCACTGATATATTCCAAGCCTCTAGAATAGTGCATGGCATATTACTTGATAATTGCTCTTTGATTTTTTTTAAATGAGGTTATTTAGGGTTGAGAGAGATTTAAACATATTTATGTCTGACCTTCATTATTTCTAGGTAGATATAATGATACCTTCGAACAATGCAGTGAAGTATTATGTTTTCCTTGAGTAACATAGCCTATGAAATGGTAGCTATAGGCTTTGATTTCCTTGTTTGTTTTACTATGTTACTAATTCTCTCTAATGTTTAACAGGTTCTCTAACCGTGTCTTCCTCGTTAGATTTTTTTTTTGACCAAACATTTTCACCCTGATTTGTCTTAAGACGTTATTTTTATTTCCAGTGAAATGTAATACATTCTATTTCTTGCTATTTCCCTCCTTTCAAAATGATAGTCTGTCATTTTCATTCTCTGAGCTTTCTAAACTTTTATTCAGATTAGATAACTAAGGTTGCTTATATTCTAATTCCAAACTAATCCATTTTATAACTTTTTTTTATTCTAAAGTAAGCTTTATGAAATTAGGACTGTTTACCAAATACAAACATGTTCTTAATGTATTAAATTATTTCAATTTATTTTTTAAGTTTTCAGTAGATATATTTTCACTTTGTAGGACATGCTTTATGTGGCTGGCCTACAATGAGACCTAATAAAAAATTAGGACAAAAAAAAATGGATTTGTGTGTACTTGTACTGTTCATTTAAGAATCAACCTCTGAAACTAGCAGTGTTTGCAGGCATTCTACAATAACACCCAGATTTAAATCAATGACTTTAAAGCAAAATCCAATAACAATCAAAACAAAACAAACACAATGGAATATTACTCAGCATTAAAAAAAAATTCATTTGAAGCAATTCTACTCAGATGGACGAAACTGGAGCCCATTATCCAGAGTGAAGTAAGCCAGAAGCAAAAACAACAATACAGTATATTAACACATATATATGGAATTTAGAAAGACAGTAATGAGAACCCAACATGGGAGACAACAAAAGGAACGCAGATGTATAGAATAGACTTGTGGACTTTGTGGATGAGGGTAAGGGTGGGATGATATGGGAGAAGGGCATTGAAGCATGTTAATGTCATGTGTCTAATCAATCGCCAGCCCAGGATTGATGCTCGGGACTGGTGCAGCGAGATTTCCCAGGGGGGAGGGAGGAGGGAGGGGGGACCCGGAGGGGAAGCATATGTAAACCCATGGTGATATCATGACAATGTATGGCAAAAACAATAATAAAAAAAAAACAAAACAAAACTGAGGATTTTCAATAGCCACAAATATCACTATCAGAAGGAAAAAAAGAGTAGAGATTCAAAGAAATTTGGGGAAGTTGAATTTAGAAAAGCGCTAGGAGATAAGGAGTAGGTCAAATTCATACTTTGCTGGTGTTGTTATTGCTATAGTTGCTTTGTATTAATCTTGATCCACCATCCTATGATTTTAGTTTTCTCCAGGTCTTTTGAGGCCTTAAGAAATACTTGTTTCAAATTCGCCCTATATTTGACTTTATACAATTCCTTCTTTTCTTCCTCCTGCTAAATATTTATCAAATATTAAACTGTTAAAGGGGCTTCCCAGGTGGCCCTAGTGGTAAAACACCTGCCTGTTAATGCAGAAGATGTAAGAGATGGGTTCAGTCCCTGGGTTGGGAAGATCCCCTGGAGAAGGGCATAACAACACACTCCAGTATTGTTGCCTGGAGAATCATATGAATAGAGCAACCTGGAGGGATAGAGTCCATAGGGTTGCAAAGAGTCAGACATGTGACTTAGCATACACAGGCAAACTGTCAAGGGAAATAAATAAACCTTATGGCAAATCTATTCTATCAGGTAGATTTCTTTGGCAGTTCTCTTTCAGTGTTTTTCTGATTATATAGGTACAACTAATATACCATATCAGTAAACGGAATTAACTGGACCTCTGATTGCCAACAACACATCCAATAGTGTACAAACGGATTGGTTAATACAAACTACATGCGCTACAGCTGCTTCTTCTGAAAGGTAATTTGGCAGCATTTTTTTTTTGGAATATAATTGCTTTACAATCTTGTGTTAGTTTCTGCTGTACAATAAAGTGAACCAGCTATAGTATACATATACCCTCTCTCTTTTGAACCTCTCTCCCACCCCACCCCCATCTCACCCATCTAGGTCACCCCAGAGCGCTGAACTGAGCTTCCTGTGCTTTACAGCAGGTTCCCACGAGTTACCTATTTTACACATGGTAGTGTATATACGTCAATCCTAATCTCCCAATTCATTTCACCCTCCCCTCCTCCTCAATCCACCATGTCCACATGTCTGTTCTCTATATCTGCATCTCTGTTACTGCCTTGGAAATAGGTTCATCTGTACCATTTATCTAGATTCCACAGACTAGCCAGTACTCAATCCAGAAGTAGACAAGTGAGTATCATAGGGAACATTTCAATAAGGAACATAAAGTTAGCCATAGTGGATTTATAGTAGATTCTAACTGTATAGAATTACAGAATTCAGGGAATGAGATGGAAAAGGAGGGAGTATAAGGAAAAAGTTAATCTGATGTCTTGGGTTTCTTGATTCCATCCTTTTCTACTTCTTCAGAAAAACCTAATTTTAACCATTAACATATAAATATGTTGTAGTACCTCTCATATTTGAAAACTAGAACTTCCATTATGCTTTGCATGCCTTTCAAATCATTATCAGATTTCTTTTATTTTCACCAGATATCCTAAAAGATTTTCCCCTCTCACTTTATTTGCATCTTCCCTTACATCCCACAAACCAGAATATTGTGTCTCACTACACTGCTCTTCTCCAACTGTTGCCATGAGGACCACAGATATCTCCTCTACTCTGTCTAGTTAAGAGGACATGCTTTTCAATCCTCATCTTATTCAATCTCTTTGTGACATCTGAAAATACTGACTAATTAATCTGTTTTGAAATTCTCTCTCTCTCTCTCTTTTAATTCTGGGATGCTAAGCTAACATCTCTCTTACTTGATGCTCTATTGTTTGTCAGTTTGTTGTTCTCCCACGTCTCAAGTTTCCTCCTGTCACTGACTGACTCTTTCCTTTCTTTGAAATTGCAGATTGGATGATTTCATTCATTTTGATGGTTCAAGCAATCATTCACATGCTGATATACATATTTCCAGCAGTTCCTGATATTCTGAAGTGGCCATCTTGATTAAGCCTTCAGAAGAATCCTTTTTATTTTCATTCTTGCAATGCTCAAAACTGGTTGTCTCATCTTATCCCTAGGCTGCATCCCACAAAATAAAATAGGTTTCATTATTGAGCTCAAATTAGTCATATAGTGCTTAAACATTACAGTTTCTAGAAAACAACAGAATTCCCAAATCCCTTTATGAAGCTAAGAAAATTGGACAAAAATAGCCCTGGCTCAGTTGAATATGATATGAAGAACAAACACACACCAATTATGAATATAACTGAAAAATTATAAGTAAAATATTAGCAACTTAAATTTAGCAATATGGTAAATTTGTGGTTTATTCAAGAGCAACAAGAAAAAACATGACCATGTAAATAAATTCTAAGTAGTCATTTGATAAAATTGAAAATTCATTGTCAAACTCAGGCATGAAAATCAAACAGATCTGCTTTAGAATTAAAGGTTATTCACTTATAGCTATTTTCCCATTGAGTGGGTGGGTTATTATTTGTCACTCAGTCGTGTCCCACTCTTTGAGAGCCCACCAGGCTCCTTCCTCTGTCCATGGAATTCTCCAGGCTAGAATACTGGAGTGGGTAGCCATTTCTTTCTCCAGGGGATCTTCCTGACTCAGAGATTGAACCCAGGTCTCCTGCATTGCAGGCAGATTCTTTAGCATCTGAGTTACCAGGCAAATTAACCTATTTTAGATCCTAGTTTCACTAACTTTTAAAATGGGCCTAGACTTCTTTAAAACTCTAGTTTGAAATACATCTCAAATTTTCCTTTTCATAATACTTGTTATCCTTGAAATTCTACATTTAACATCTGTTTTCTCCACTAAGCTGAAATCACCTTGATGACTTGTGTTGCTGTTCACAATGTGTATGTAGCTTAATATGTGTGAGTATGCATGACCAGTCACAGAATTTGTGACCCAATGCAAAGTGAAAATGAGAGTTCTTTTGTCCAAAAATAAGAATTTCAAGACAGTGACTGCAGAACATTAAACCAAACCTAGAGCCCTTCTAAGCACAGGTCCCATGTGTTCTACACAAACACACGCCCATAGAGAAATCTGTTTTGTGTGTATGAAATATGTTGAATATTATGCCTGGAAAATTAAGTTTCAGGAACTTCAGAAAATACTGATAGAAGGATAACTAGCATTCAGATCTCAGACTACGAAAAATGGTTATATTATGTTGGGTAAAAATAGTTCAGATAATTATCAAGAAAAGATTTTCAGATTATCAATAATGAACTATTTAGATTGAAGATTGTGGAACATTTAAAAAGACATTCATTAACCTCAAACGATTCTTTCTTTAAGCTGACATTCATATTGTTTTATTTCCATTTTTTCAAGTACATTGTATTACTTATTCTGAGAATGTTGTCTTCTTTCTTAATATTTATTGGTTATAATTCATAAACTTTATATACTATTTTGTTTCCATATTGGCTTTTCTGCACCAGTTGGGACTATAAGTGAACTTGATGGTAACTACTCTGATTTTCTAAGCACAAAACACTAGCATATATTTCTTTTATCCTTATCTATCTGTCCAATGAAAAATAATGTTCATTTTATCAAAATATCAACTAAAAATTTAAGACTACATTTTGGAATATTTTTCCAAATGGTATTAATTCTGCCATAGACAGAAAAATAATAACTTGAAGTTGGAAAGTGCCTATTTGCATAAAATGATAAAAATGCCCAATGCTTTACCAATATTTTCTTCAGAGATTCTTCACATTTAGGGTCAGAGTCCTGTGAGGAATTTACATCTCTCCTGGAGCTCTGAATAATGTCCCCCCATGCTTCCCAAAAGTTCATTTATGCACAAGCTCTTGTTCAACCAGCTTTTACAGTGATTGCATGAAAAAGGAAGAAGGATTTCCTGCTGAGCAAGTTACTGATGGATGCTCTTTTATCTGTCCCTGAAAAGTTAAAAAAATAAAAGGAAAATTTGCAGGCTGTATGCATTTACATACCTCAATTCTGCTGTCAGTGATTTTAAATAAATCAATAACCAACATAGTTGTGTTTAATTACAAAATTCACTACAGCCTGTTTCTCCACTCCCCACCTCCACCCTAAGTTCCAGTCAGATGGAAATACTTGACATCTCCCCCAACCCCTGCCACATTCTGCCTCTTGTTCTTGTTTGTTTCCCTTGTTCTCTTCCCCTTTCCTCCTATTTTCCTCCTGCATTCACATACTGTCTCTTCCACACATGTTCTCATTCACGCATCTCACTCAATTGTACTCTCTCATTCTTTTACTTTCTGCATGGCTGTGTGCTAGATACTTTCTTTTTCTTTTCACATGGCATGTGGAACCTCAGTTCCCAAACCAGGGATTGAACCCACGACTCCTGCATTGGAAGGGAGGAGTCTTAACCAATGGACCACCAGGGAAGTCCTAGATGCTCATCTAAGTGGAAGTCAGCTTAGTTGGACACACAGAGAAAAAAAGTCATGGGTACCAGAGAGCCAGGGAGGGCAGCAGGAGCCCAGATCACTCAGGGCCATGAAAGCCCCGTGTTCAGTGGGAAATGGTCAGAGGGTGGTCACAGAAAATGGCAAATGTAAATCAATATCTTGCTGCTATGAAGAGAATGAAGAGGTTGTGGGCAAGAGTGGAAACTAGAAGGTCCCTAGACAGCAGGGTTTTAATGGTTTAACCTTAGACAATTCACAGAATAGATTCAGGATTTATTATAGAGGTATTGCTGACAGGACTTGCCTATGGACTGGATGTGAGAAGTGAGGCTAAAAGAGAAATAGAAATCCAAATTTCAGCCTTAAGTAACACTGGTTCACACTCTATTTCATTTTTTTTTTCTCTTTCTCTCTGCTTTCTTTTCCTCTTTGTTCACACTATCAAAGAATCAGAAATGTTCACATCCTCAAGTTAACTGACCTGCTTGGGTCTCAATTGAGAACTCACAAATTTCAGAAACTTGTCCTGAGGTCCCCACACTGGGGCAAAGTCATACCCACACAACATGTGACTCTGTTTCTGTCCTGGCATCAATTTCTTCATTGTTCACAGGACTTCTAACCCAAGGATTCCAAGTACAGACTCTAGAGCTGATTTACAATAGGTTTGTGTCCCACATTTGTTACTAACCAGGGGAGAGAATTCAGGCAGATACTTAAGGAAATCTTACTTCCCACAAAATTATCTACCACAGAGAAAATTATGCCTGAGATGACATATATAAAAGGATTAGCACAATACTAGTACGGAACAAATGCTAGGTAAATGATAGCCATAATGTTATTATCACTGTTATTTCTTTACATCACCCACCTTCATTTAAGCAGGGTTTCTGCAGAATATCAGAAACCGAACCAAGACAGAAAATAGCTAAATGTCTAGAAAAGAAAAAAAGATGGCTTCTGCAACATACAGTCAAGACGGATAATTTGATTTACTAGCCAATTCAGACAAAGGCACAAGTGGGAGACACTGTTAGGAGCAATTATCAGTCTCCACTTTCTCCACCTAATTTGGGCTTTAATTTCTAGGTCCAAAGATAGCTCTTACCAGAGGAGACTGACCCACCGTTTTATTTTCCTTTGAGACCTCACCTGGGCAGGTGCGTGTACAAAAGACACAAAGGAAAGCGGCCAAGAGAAGTTAGAGAGGCCGAGGGAGTGGCCCATGACCCTCTTAATCATTCATCATTCTTTACTTCCTTTTTGTCTTTTAAACAAGAGGACTTGGCTTCGTCCACCACCACATCCGCGCTACGCCTCCTCCCTGGCTCCTGCTTGCAAAGAGCCCAGCTCTCGCCCCACACATTTGCGGCTTCTGTGGACTCATTAGCAACAGATGCTTTTAGAGCCTAGCCGCCTAACTTTGCCAAGGCGGCTAGAGGTCATCTGGGAAGTCTTTTGCTTCAAATAGCCCGGACTCAGAAGACCAAATCATTTCTCCTGCGGTGCTTTGGGAATCAGCGCGCTCCTCTGGTCTTGGTCCAGGCGCACAGGAAGCGCTCGGGGAGGACGCAGGTGACCAGGAGAAGGGAGGCGGGGGGGTGCTGTGAAGGCGCCCCAGTGATTAACTTGGAGATCGAACCTGCAGACCAAGCGCAAAGTAGAAACTGAAAGTACACTGCCGGCTGATCCTACGGAAGTTATGGGAAAGGCAAAGCGCAGAGCCGGGCCCTGGTGTGTGCCGCCCCCCTTGGGATGGATGAAACAGCAGGCTCGGCGTGGGTAGGAGGAACCAGCGGCAGAGACGGCCCTACCCGGCACGGACTCCCGGTAACTCCGCGGAAGACCAGGGTCCTGGGAGTGACTATGGGCGGTGAGAGCGTGCTCCTGCTGCAGCTGCGGTCATCATGACCACGCCCGCCTCCCGCAGACCATGTTCCATGGTAAGCGCTCCTCTCTCGGGCGCAGAAATTCGCGCGCCCTGCACGCCCGGGGACTCTGGGACGCGCTGCGGGGCCCCGCGCCCAGGCGCGTCCGGGAACAGCTTGGCCTTGCACTTTGGAGCTGCGGAGAGCCCGGGCTCTGCCCCGGGGCAGCTGGCGACCGCGCCCGAGTACCCTGGCCCATTGCCACTTGCACCTGGCAGGCTGCGTGGGAGCCTCGGTCCCCGACGCCGGCCCTCTGTCCCCGAGACCGGCGCTGCAGCCTCCGCGCCGTTCAGCGGTGGCAGCCCGCGCCCAGGTCCCGGGGTAGCAATGCACTCTGTCCTTCTCCCCAAGCCAGCGCCGCCCGCTGTCAACCGAGCGCCCAGCCCACCCACCCCGGGCTCCTGGCCGCGCCGAGATACTCACCGGCGCCCCGGGATCTGCGAGGATGTGGGCTCTTGCAGCTCCAAGTCCTTAGAGAAGTGAAAGCGAAGCTCCCACGGGACACGCTTTTAAACCCCAAAGGGACAGGTCTCCGGAAAACCCCGTTTTCACCCACTCATTGAGGCTGGGAGTTTCCGACTGGGGCTGTACCCGGTGTCTTTTGCTGGGAAACCAAGTGCTAAGGGCAGAGACTGAGAAGGGCCACTTTGGGTTTTGGTTTGTTTTTTTCTATATGGGTGCTCCTTGACGGAGGCAGAGTTAACAGGCATAATTCTACGTTTTAGACCCTTGCTGAGATTGACTAGATTTTACTTGTGTGGAATACGAATTTAAAATGGACAAGCACAGAGTTGAAGCGATGGCGTTAGCAGCCACATGGCTAGCATAAAGAGTCCAAAAGTTGACTAGGAAAAAAAAAAGTGTGCTGAGGGGGTTGGGGAAGGGGAGATGTGCTTAGGGAGGGATCGGCTGAGGAGAATTCTGCTGTTTTACAGTGAATACTTCCTCAATCAAAAGGAGACTAATGGGAGAGGGGGCCAGAATAGAAAGGAGGTTGTTGCCGTTTGATGCCTTTCCTGGCTGCACCTTTAGATTAGAAGAGCTTTTTGCCCACTCACAGGTATTCAAGCATCAAAAATTGACATTAGCCCAGAAGTACCCGATCAGTAACAAAATAAAGGAGTAGGGTTTAGAGTATAGAGAATTATTAATGGGCCTCCTCCAGAAGTTTAATATAGGATTAGAAATTAGGTATATTCCTGTTTTCCTTACAATGCCCACGGATCTCCTGCAATTGCTTCTTTCTGAATGGCTCCCAGTTCTTATCCTCCCATCGCCTCTGATCTAGAGTGGAGAGGTAAAACAAGAGGAGGAAGCTAAGGTGTCCATTACTGACAAGGAGCCTCTATTCCCTGACTATCTACACTAATCATGTAGCATAAATTATCAACAATCAAAATATTAGAATTCTAAACTCCTAATAATAATTACTCTGAGTGGCTATCTGCAGTTTATTCCAATAGATTTCATTACTTTTTATCCTTTTACTTTGACAATTCTTTTGGAAGCTGAAGTAGTTGAGGACTTACTATGTGGTCCTTGATGAATTGTGCTCTCTAGTTTTGGTAATTTAATTATTTGAGGACCCCAAAATGGAATAGTGGTACAAATGGAGAACTGAGGAAGATTAGAAAGCTTGAACAAGTTTAAAGAGAATTACCCAGGGCACCATAACAATGCTGAAATACCTTAGTCAAAAATGGAAAAGGTTACTTTGTAGGACCACCTTACATGTTGATTTCACTGTGATGTGAGATTTTTTTTTTTTCTGGCTACACCTGTGACACATACCTAATGTAATAAAACCAAATAATCAATGTCTTTTTTCCCCTGAAATAGGAGTATGTGGTACAAAGTTTCAGAGCTTGGCCAAGGAAGCACCATATTGAGTTTCATGTGGAGAAAGATGGGGTTTTTGTACATTTCCCTTGAGGACACACATGCAGTTATTTTTATAGGAAGCAGTGTAGCTCAGTGGCTAAAAGCTTAGTTTCTAGACTTTTCAACCTGACAATCTTGGGTTTGAATCCTGCCTCTTACAAAATTCGTTTTATCTGGGGAAAAATTTGAGCCCCAGATTCTCCATCTGCCAAAATGTTTAGTAATTGATAGTGCTTACCTCAAGAAATGGTTATGGGGTTAAATGAAATACTGTATGTAGTATTATAGGGTGGCTTCAGAAATGTCTTTATCTGCTATTTATCATAGAACTTATGGATAGAATTTATAATCCAATCAATATGTTTGTGGCAAATATTAGGATTCTTTGTGTGAACATAAAATTCATTTTAGCACCTTAAAAGGCTGGTTTTCATATAACATATGGTAATTTCCTACTGTTTATTAACTTTTTCTTTATTCATTCACTTGCTTATACCAATTGCTCATACTAAAGCCAAATCTTATATATTCAGATAATGTCTTTCATTCCATCCTGAATATCTGTTGACTGTGTCTTAAAAATCCCAGTGAAAACAGGTCTATGTAATGTGTACAGTATACAGTCAATAAACACTGATTGATCTTAAACCGTAATGAAAGATTGAATTTGAAGGATGTAGAAACTAATTTATGTTCACTTTGACCCGATAACTTAAGCATCTGAGGATTGAATGTATTATTTGGCTTAATTTAAAAACCAACAAGATTTTTTTAGACAGCCATCATTCTGGTTTAACCAAATTCCCTACTGAAAAGAAATCCTCTAGTTTCGATCCCTTTAGGAAATCTAAAGAAAATTCCACAAGCCCAAGCTTGCCTTGCATTATTCTTTACAGTTTATCTTTTTTGGTAACCTAAGGGAAAGGTCAATGTGGGGGTGGGGGGAAGGGGCTGGTATTCTATGCAAAATCTAAAAATAAAAGCAGTCCTTTCCTATTGTGACAACAATGTCAAAAGCAGGCTCAAACTAGTCAATATTAATATGTTACTCTCTATGTGGTGTGGAGAAAAGACTTCAGTTGAAGGCCAAACTGCAAGTCATTAATGAAAAATCTAGGAACCTCTGTGAGGTGGGTTTGAAGCACTGGAATCCATCAGGCGATTTCAAGTCTAAAGAGTTACTGTAGATTCTTGGAATTAAGGTGCTTATGAGTTGAATGGGACATCAAGGGATCATTTAGTCTGAGGTATTCATTTACAAATTAAGTAAGTGAAGATTTTGAGATGCTCTGTCCTTCAATTGGTCTCAATCCATTTGTATACCAAGACAAAGCCTCCAAGTCTCCCTCTGTACTTTGAGTTGCCCTAGGCTATCTGGAGCTGAGCTGCTGGTGGTGGTTTAATTCCTAAGTCATGTCTAACTCTTTTGCGGCCCCATGGAATGTAGCCTGCCAGGCTTGTCTGTCCATGGGATTTCCCAGGCAAGCAGACTGGAGTGAGATGCCATTTTCTTCCCCAGGAGATCTTCCCAACCCAGGGACTGAACCCATGTCTCTTGCATTGCAGATGGATTCTTTACTGCCAAGCCACCAGGGAAGCCCAGGGCTGACCTATTTAGCAACAATAGTGGCAACCAAAGACACTCTTTACAGATATGGCAAATACTGTTTAAGAACTGCACAAAAATCACTTAATTTCCCACTAAGTCATCATTTGAATGAATTGATAAAATACCATCCAATGACTAAATGGATCAATGTGAATTTTGGGAGCATTCATTAATGAAATTTGGAGTGAAGAGGGCACAATAACTAATGCTCAGAAAAAAATAAAACTGCCTCCTAAATTAAAGTGTAAAATGTGGACCTTTGAAATAACATTTATGTACAATAGTAAAAATGTCTCTTTTCCATTCTAATATTTAATTATTTTGTTATTATTCCTTTAAAGCTCATTTCAAGTTATATGTTGTATAAATTTTCCTTATCCTCTATTCTTTCTGAAGTATCCCTGCCAGACACCTTTAAGATGACAGAGAAATGAAAAAGTTTGGCTCTGCGCTACCTATACAAACCTAATTACAAAGTTAGGACACTAAATAATAAGCAATTGATCATTGTTTGAGAATCTTCAGGTGGAAGAGACAATAGTAGAAGAAAGAGAGGTGGAGACAGATAATAGAGCATGGAGGCAGTTTTCATTTAGACCAAAATGATGACGTATTATCAAAAGATTATGGGTAGTCTTACCTGGTGGTTAAAGAATCTGCCTACTGATGCAGGGGACATGAGTTCAACCCCTGATCTGGGAAGATCCCACATGTCTCAGAGCAACTAAGCCGGCGCACCACAACTATTGAACCTGTGTGCCAGAGCCCGGAAGCCATAACTACTAAAGCTGAAGAGTACCCTAGAGCTGGTGCTCTTCAACAAGAGAAGTCATGGCAAAGAGAAACCCGTGCTCCGCAACTAGAGAAAAGCCCACGCAACAAGGACAACCGAGCACAGCCCAAAAAATAAATAAATAAATATAATTATTTTTAGAAAGATTATGGGCATTTATGATCAAATCCTGGTGAAGCAATTGGCTCAGGTTAGAATCCAGACCTGGCACCTACTATTTATGTTTAACAAAAAGATTAACTATCTGGTAGGACCCTTTGGATCTTTAGAGACAGTGAGTATAAGGCACTGAACAGGGCTTGGTACATGACAGGTACTCAGTTAATAACTACATCATCATCATCATTTACTAATCTCCTAAGTTAATTCTTGCTTATCATGCCCACAGAAACTTAGCGTCAGAGCTTTGAACAGATTCTGCCTCTTACCTTGTTAGATGTCAGTGACACATGAAGATTCAATATGAGATTCATGTTTGTTCCTCTATCTGCTATCCAGTCTACATTCTCTATTGTAAATATATGGGTCACTAACAGCACATAATTTAATGGAGAGAGCTACTCACTTTTGTATAACAGATAATGATGTAATAGATTATAATGTTATCGGGAAGTTTATGATATATTTGACAGTCTTTAGTTCCTTGGGTTCCAAGCAGCATTGTTTGTAATCTTAATCAGGAGTAGGCATACATGTGAAATGTCTTGCACTCAACGAAAATAGTTAAAGTTCACTGGTGAAAGTCACAGGAAATACATTGCCATCAACACTCAATAGTTTACAGGAAGATGCAAACAGGACACTCTGGCAAGCTTGTGAAAGAATAAAATAAGTCCCCATAAAAGCAGATTTTAACGCCTCAGGGAATCACTGGCTATCAGTGTATTACTATTGCCAAAAATGATACCATTTATAATTTTGATTAAAAAATGTCCCTAATTAATAAGATTTATTTAAAAACAGATATAAATAGTTAACAGGGTATGAATTTATTTATTGTTTTCCGAACATGTCAAGCAGATAAACAGGGCTGTGATTGAAGAGAATAGGGTCTCTGGGCATTTAGAAACAGAAGATATTGAAAAGATAAGGAGTCTTATAGTATAAATGTCAACTTTGTGCCAGTTCTGGGAAAGGTAAATCTTCCAAGGTCCATTATTAAAAAGAAAGAATATAATCACAGTGCCATAGCATGGAAATAAACATCCTACAATGTTGCCTCCAGGAAACAGCTGGACACTTAACAGCCACAAAGTTTTACATAAATATACAGTCATGTGCCACAGATCATAAACTTTCAAGAAGTTCTCATTTTTAACCTATAGTTTCCCTATTTTTCTGTCGATGGAGCAGAGACTTTGCTGTCATTACACCTGTTCTGCACTATCCCAAAGAGTTATATCTGAATTAAAATGAAAGAAACCTAGACTCTAAAATATTGTCTTACTTTGGCTGTTACATAATACTGAACTTTGGAGTTTTTTCCTACACTTTGCAGAAGCAAGATACATTTTAAAAATTCTTAGAAATTAGTGGTCAGGTCAATTGAAACTGTGCCATCAGATGATATAATATGACTTAAAACATTTGGCTGATTCTTACTTACTGTTGAATTCAGTTTCTTTTAGGTATATCTTTGGAATTCCTCCCCTGATCCTTGTTCTGTTGCCAGTAGCATCATCTGATTGTGATATTAATGGTAAAGACGGTGGAGCATATCAGAATGTTCTAATGGTCAACATCGATGACTTGGTATGTGTTTGTTTTCTTCACATTTTAACTCATTGGCAAAATTTTATATGTACTGTTGGTATGCAGTTTTATATTTTAGTATTTACTTATATTCCTTGAAAGACAGTGAAATAACTAAAGAATAAAAGTGAATGGGGGCTTTAAGAGTTGGCATCATTATATCCTTTAAAAAGAATTCTTTCCTAGACCTCAGACTCATCAATCCTAGTTCCCTTCACTACCAGAATTTTTCTGAACATAATTTAGAATAACTCTCTGCGTTTCCTCACCTTCCATTGACAGTCCATATAAAAGCATTGTATTAGAAGAAGGAAAATAACAGAATATAATGTTTAAAATTTATCATGAAGGGATTTCGCTGGCAGTCCAATGTAAGACTCCATGCTTCCACTACAGGGGAATGTGTTTGATCCCCAGTCAGGGAACTAAGATTGAAAAATTATCATGAAGAGAAAGAGATGTAGAGTTATTCTATTTTATCTGAGTGTGTGTATAGGCATATACTTAAGTATTTTATCCATATATATATATATATATAATTTGCTGTGGTATTTTTTACTTACTTTGGACATTTTTTGATAACAGCTATTATTCTTTAGGGTAGTTTTAGGTTTACAGAAAAGTTGAGGAGAATGTAGAGAATTCCCACATACCCACCCTCCATCTGTACAATTTCCCCTGTTATTAACATCTTGCATTTGTGTGGTACATTAGTTACAATTGATGACCCAATACTGATACATCGTTACTAACTAAATCCCATAGCTCACATTAGGGTTTGCTTCTTGTGTTGCAGTTTTATGGGTTTTGACAAATGGGTAATGTCCTATATTCACCATGACAGTATCATGCAAATAGTTTCACTATCCTTAAAAATTCCTTGTGGTCCACTGATTCATACTTCCCTCCTTCCTCTTAACCCATGGCAACCACAGATTTGTTAATAGTCTCTGCGGTTAGCCTCTCAAAAATGTCATATAGTTAGAATCATGCAGTTTGTAGCTTTTTTAGACTGGATTCTTTGATTTAGCAATGCGTATTTAAGGTTCTTCCCTGACTTTTTGTGGCTTGATAGCTCATTTTGTTTTATTGTTGAATAAAATCCCATTGAATGGATGTACTACAGTTTGTTTCTCCATTCACTGATCGAAGGATATGTCTTGGTTGCTTCTAATTTTTGACAATTATGAATAAAGCTTCTACAAACATTCGTGTGCAGGGTTTTGTGTGGACATTCATTTTCAACTCATTTGGATAAATTCCTAGGAGAATGATTGCTGGATCATATGGTAAGACTATGTTTAGCTTTGTATTAAACTGCCATGCTGTCTTCCAAAGTGACTGGACCATTTTGTATTCTCAACAGCAATGAATGAGAGCTCCTGTTACTTACATCCTTGCCAGCATTTGCTGTTGTCAGTGTTTTAAATTCCAGCCATTCTAATAGATGTTTCATTGTACCTCATTGTACTTTTAATTAGCAATGCCCTAATGTCATATGATGTTGAACATCATTCACATCCTATTGCCATCTGCATATCTTCATTGGTGAGGTATCAGAACTCACATCCTACCTGACATCCTAACTATATTGAATCTTACTATCCATGATCATGGAATAGCCTTCTATTTATTATTTCTTTCATCAGAGTTTTGTGCTTTTCCTCGTATCAATCTTGTTCATATTTTGTTAGAACTATACTTAAGCACAGGATTTTGTATTTTGCGTAGTTTTGTAAATAGTGTTGTGTTTTGAATTTCAAGTTCCAATTATTCATTGCAGGTATATCGGAGAGCAATTGACTTTCCTATATAACCTTGTATCCTCAAATCTTGCTAGAACTGCTTTTTAGTTCCAGGAGGTGGTATCGGTATTGTTGCTATTCTTCAGGATTTTCAACATAGACAAATAATTCATTGACCAAAATTATTTTCTTTATAGTTTAAGAGCTATATTAATGTAATAGGATATGTTGATTTAACAGCAATCAGTATTTGAAACCCCAAATGAGAAAGCAAACTCTCTCACATGTTCGTAAGAGGGAAATAATTGTCTACTCTTTCCCTTCCACCCACTCTTTCTCTGCATACTCATACTGAAAGGGCACAACTCCTTGGGAAATCAGTGTCTTACCTCTTGGGGGAATATGGGAAGCTCAATATGTTGTATAACAGCATGCTGTACCAGTTCAATATATAGAATTGCTGATAGAAAATGCACACTACATGGTAATGGCCCAGATTTTTATTTCATGTATTGAGGGCATTTTCTGCATTAAATTATGCTACTAAATTAATGTTGTGAGTCAAGAAATGGATTTTACTCTTTACTAACTTTTAGCAACATTATGTATGTATTTAATTGTTGGCCGTGCTCTGTCTTCATTGCTGCCTGTAGGCTTTCTCTAGTTGCAATGAGCAAGGGCTATTCTCTAGTTGCAGGGCAATGGCTTCTCATTACAATGGCTTCTCTCATTGCTGAGCACACTAGGGCACGGGGGTTTCAGTAACTGCGGTGCAGAGACTTAGTGGAATCTTCCTGGATCAGAGAGATCAAACCCGTGTCCCTTGCATTGGTGGGTGATTCTTAACCACCGGACACCCCAGGGATGTCCCTTTAGTTAATCACCTTCATTTCCCCAAGGAAACTTCTGAGGCTCAGGGTCACCCTGGTACGTGGTAGAACCAGTATCTGAGCTTCTGCTGTTCACCAGCACACTCTCCTGCTTTCCAGTAGCAATCACTGTGTCATTATATGCATTCAGCCAACATTCATGTGGAGGCTGTTATGTGCCAGTTACTATAGAAAACCCTGTTGTGTGGTGGGCAGGGGGGAGTGTGGGCGTAGATGCAAAAATAGACCAGATACAGACCTGTCTTTTAAGGAGCTCACATTTGGTGATGGTTAAGTCTTGGTGTGAAGAATGCAAGTTGCAGCTTGAAAAGGAGTGGCTGCCATACTCTCGTTTTCAACAAACTGGTTGTGAGTCAGATTTGGAAACAAAGAAATATAAACTGTGTGCTAGGAGGACTTCAATAGATCAGCTTGACACCAGGAGAGAAACCATACTGTGGGTTAATGTGCTGATCTCCAGACCTGTTAGACAGTACACCATTTAGTAAAAACTGTCTTAAGCCTGCACTCCCAGTATACATTCACTTACATGTTATAGCATTTGCATAGTAATTGTATACACGTTAGTAATGATATATTCCAAACAATAAAAATTTACAAAAGATGAAGACAAAATATAGATAGAATTCCTAAAACTTTCCCTTCCATGTTTGCAGTGGATTGCCCATTGTAAACTCTACATTGAAGAGACCACCAACATAGTGGAAGACATGAGTGTATGTATAACAAGATTGTGAGTTATCTTGATGTGATGGTGTTTAGACAGAACCAAACGTCAGCAGTGATTTGGTCATAAAATAACATTGAATTGCAATGCAAATTTTGAGAATTTACTGTGTACAACGTAAGTCATTAGAAAATAAGCTAGTCCTTGTTCTTCTATACTTTATGAGGATAAGGTAAGCCACACATTACTCTAATAGAAAGTGATGAGTAGTGAGTTACAAAGCGGCTTCATACCCATTATTTGAGCTTCGTCATATCTCTATGAGATGATAATAATAATAAACAGTTCAGTTCAATTGCTCAGTCGTGTCCAACTCTTTGCTACCCCATGGACTGCAGCACACCAGGCTTCCATCACCAACTCCTGGAGCCTGCTGAAACTCATGTCCATCGAGTTGGTGATGCCATCCAATCATCTTATCCTCTGTTAGTTATAATAATAATAAGAGTTAACACAAACTCAGGGTTTACTATGTGCCAGCACTGCTCTGACCACTTTTCATGCAATAATTATATAATTCTCATGATAATTCCATGTAATGAGGAAAGTGAGACCTGAACCACATAGCTGGCAAGTGGCAAAGCTGGAATTCAAATCCAAACAGTCTAGTTCCAGAGAAAGTCCTCATTATTATGAGGCAAAGCAGGTAATAGCCTGATTTTCTTTTTTAGGGGGAGGAGACCACATGATAGAGAGGTAATAACATGATGAAAGAAGGGTGTTAGGAACACTAAGATGGTGACTGATCTGGTTGTACTGTAGGGAAAAGTGAAGGGGAGCTGAACAGATATTTTGAATATATCTGGATGTTAAAATCATCTAGAGCACATCAATAAAGTAGAACTGAGTTGTGGAAGTAAGAAAATAGAAATGATGGAAACCATGACATAGAATCCATATAAGGTTCAGGGTAAGGGCGAGACTCATTTTTCTACTTAGCTCAGAAGGAATGGAAAGTTCATAATACATGATAAAGGTCCTTTTTCTATATGGTCTACTAAGTAAGGAATTTAGATTCCTAAAACTAGGGTGTCTAAGTTAAATAGAATAAGCACTTTAAGCTTCTTAGTACATATTACCTAATTCTTTTCCAGAAACAGCCCACAAATTTATAGTTCTTACAGCAGTATATGAGGTCATCATTTTTGTCAGCATTGAGTATTTTTATTTTTGATAATATTTAGCAGGGCAATAGGAAAACAACTTGTTTTGATTTACATTTTTTGATTGCTTGTGATATTAACTGTTTTTTTTACATGTAGTCATCATTTATGTTTTTATTTTGCATTGAGATAAAATACAAAGTATTGTTAAAGTGTACAATTTAGTGACTTTACGTATCATCACAAGTTGTGCAGTCCTCACCATTATCAACTTCCAGAACATTTCATCACCTCAAAAAGTAATAAAACCATTAGCAATAGCTTTCCATTCCTCATCACAAGACTCTGGTAGCTACTAATTTACTTTCTGTTTCCGTGGATCTGCCTTTTCTCCACACGTCATACAAATGGAATCATACAATATGGAGGCTTTTGAATTGGACTTCTTTTACTTAGCATGATGTTTTCAAGCTTAACCCATATTATAGCATGAATCAGTACTTCATTTCTTCTTATAGATTAATAATCTGTTGAATGGATATACTGTATTTCTGTTTATCCATTCATCAGTTGAACTGATAATTTTTTCCCACTCTTTGGTCATAATGAGTAATGCTTATTCAAATCTTGGTTATACAAGTTTTTGTGGAATACTCTTTGATATACACCTACAAATGGAATTTCTGGGTCATATGGTAACTCTGTGTTTAACTTTTGAAGAAATGCCAAACTATTTCTCAAGTGACTGCACCATTTTACATTCACATCAGCAGTATTTGAGGATTCCAATTCTCCTTGCTGTCTGACTTTTTACTGTAGTCATCCTAGTGGTTGTGAAGTGGTATGTCTTTTCAGTATTGACTATGTTTCTTGGCCATTTATGTATCTTCTTTGAAGAAATTTTTTTCAAATGTTTTGCTCATTTTTAATTGGGTTGTGTTTTGTTTGGTTGTGAGAGTTTTTTAAATATATTCTGGACACTAGATGTTATCAGATGTACAATTTGCAAATTTTTCTTCCATTCTTTGCATTTATTTTCCTTTCTTTATGGTATCTTTTATAGCACAAAAGTTTATCTTGATGAAGTTCAACTTATTTATTCTTTCCTTTTTGGTAATGCCTTTGGTAGCATAGTTAAGAAACTATTGCCTAATCCAAGGTCACAAAGATTTACATTTATATTTTTTCTAAGAACTTTATAGTTCATATTTAGGTCTTTGATCTATTTTTTAGTTAATTTTTGTATATGATATGAGCTAGGGAGTCCAATTTTATTTTTTTCCAGTTGTTCTGCACCTTTTGTTGAAAAGACTATTTTCCCCCATTGAATTGTCTTAGCACCTTTGTTGAAAATCAATTGCACTAAAATGTATGGGTATATTTTAAATTTCTAATTCCATCCCATTGCTTATATGCCTATCTTTATATCAGTACCACACAGACTGTAGCACAGTAGTTAGTTTTAAAATTGGAAGTGTGAGTCTCCAACTATGTTCTTTTTTAAGATTGTTTTGGCTCTTATGGGTCCTCATCACTTATTTAAGTCTGTTGTTGATATTTATTCTACTTTTTTAGGGTTCCTGTTGTTTAAAAGCTTTAGAATTTAAATGTAGTACAAAACTGTTGATGCCATCCCTCTGTGCAATAATTATACAGCATAACTCCACACCCCTGTAATCATGACCATGTCAGTGGTATGGACAGAGAAGATGACAGTGGACAAGATGGAGACTCGTTTAAGAATATCTTCTTCCTTATAGCCCTCAAGATCCTTTGCCATTCTCCTATTGGCTTTTATTGATATTCCTATCATTAGGTAAGAGATCATTATATAAGTATGATAACTTTATGACTATCATATTTGTTGAAAACATTTCCCAGTTTACATTGACTTTTTATCTTGTTTTTTTGATATACAGATTTTATTTTATGTAGCCACATCTATAAAAATAGGATTACCTATAAATTAGGATACAATATGGGCACCAAAGTAGGGCTGCCATTTCACATTTTAAGGGGAGTAGGCAATCAAGTCTTCATGGAACACATGACTTTTTTCCTCTTGATTTTGTTTTTAAAGACAACTTTTTAGAGCAGCTTTAGGTTTACAACAAAATTGAGAGGAAGGTACCTTTTTCTTATGTACACAATCCTCCCACTTATATATATAGTCCCTCTTATTATCAATACCATTCACTGTTTATGAAATACAACTTTTATGAAGAATGCACCTACACTGACTCTTCATAATTGCTTAAAGTCCACAATTTCCTTCAGGGTTCACACTTGTGATGTATATTCTATGGATGTGGAGGAAGTATAATAGCATATATCCATCATTTTAATATCATACAGAATGTTTTCACTTTTCTAAAAGTCCTTCACGCCCTGCCTATTTATCCTTCCTCCCCTACCAACCTCTGGCAACCACTCATCTTTATATTGTTCCCATTGCTTTGCCATTTTGAGCTTTATGCCTTCTTTCCCAATCTGCATCCCTTTTATTTCCTTGCCTTATTGCATTAACAAGGACTTACTGCATAAGCAAGGACTTTCAGTACAATTTTGAAAAGAAGTGCTATGATGGGCCATCCGTGCTTTTTACCTGATCTTTGTGGGAAAATTTCAAATTCCTCACTGCTAAGTAAGATATTATTATTGTTGTTGTTGCTAAGTCATGCCTGACTCTTGCAACCCCATGGACTGTAGCTCACCAGATTCCTCTGTCCATGGGGTTTTCCAGGCAAGGATACTGGAGTGGGTTGCCATTTCCTTTTCCAGGGGATCTTCCCCACCCAGGGATCAAACCTGCATATCCTGCGTTGTAGGTGGATTCTTTAATCTGCTGAGCCACCAGGGAAGCAAAGAAGCCATTAGCTGTAGTATTTTGCATAGTCTTTATCAAGGTGAGGAAATTCCCTCTTTTCCTAGTATATTGAGAGTTTTTTTAATGAATAGGTATTAGATTTTGTCAAATGCTTTTTTTGCATCAAATGATAAGATCATGTCATAAACAAACTGTATTGATGTGGTAGATTAAATTAATTGGTTTTCCACTGTTGAATCAGCCTTGTCTGCTTGGAATACACCCTTCTTGGTTGTGGTGTATAATTCTTTTTGTATTTTACTGGATTTGATATGCTAATATTTTGTTGAGGATTTTTGCATCTGTGTTGATGGGAGAATCTGGCCTGTAGTTTTCTTTTCTTTCCCTTTTTCTTGTCTTTTTCTGGTTTGGGTGTTAAAGTAATGGTATTCTTATAGACTGACTTAGGATGTGTTCCCTCTCCTCTGTCCTCTGAAAGAGATTGTAGAGAATTGGTCTAATTTCTTTCTTAAGTGTTTGCTAGAATTTATCAGTAAATCCATCTGGACTTGGTGCTTCCTGCCTTGGAATGCTATTAATTACTGATTTAGTTTCTTCAACAGATATAGGCATATTCAGATCAGCTATTTCTTCTTGTGAGTTTTGGTCATACATAATTCTTCTTCTGTTTTATATTATTTTTTAGAACTTCTTATTTTGAATTGGGATATAGCCAATTAAACCATGTTGCGATAGTTTCAGATGAAGAGCAAAGGGACTCAGCCATACATATGCATGTATCCATTCTCCCCCATACCCCTCCTTTCCCATCTCGGCTGGTACATAACACTGAGCAGAGTTTCATGTGCTATGCAATAGGTCCTTGTTGGTTATCTGTTTTAAAAATACCAGGGTCACACATAATTCTTGAACGTTAAAACACATGTGGTTTTACCCAAAGGAATAGAACAGGCTTGGGGGCTCCCCTAGGGAGGGGATGGGTCACCTTGCAAATGAATATAATTAAGAAACCAGTTGCATGGTGTGGTTGGTTTGTAGGATGCAAGACAAGAACCAAATCCTCAGAGAAAGCCTGGACCACTGAGTGCTGGGCTCATTATACAAAGGAGTTTGGACCTCTTTTCTAAGCATCCTGAAGTCTCTGGGGAATTTGGAGGGGAATAAAAGACATTGAATATAAGCACCACAAGAATAGAAATCTTTGTCCTTTGTATTCACAGCTATTCCCTGAAGGCCTAGAACTCTCAATAAATATTTGATGAATGAATGGAGAATGAAATAACATCATCAGATTTATATCTTATAATTTTTTTCTGGCAATGTAGATAATTTGTAGGTTAGCATGGAAAGCAAGGAGAGAGCGTGGAACAACTTCAGAGAGCTTTAGATAAAATTGTTGATGGTTGTGGAGCAACATAGTGATTCATAACTTTAAGGTACCTGAGGTGAACTGAAAGGTTGTGAAAACAGATTGCTGGGCCTATTCCCAGAGGCTCTTTAAGGAATTCTGGTGACCTGGGGATTCCACTGGACAACTTCATGTACGTCCTTGCCTCATATGGGAAGAATTTATAAACTTAAAGGAAAAATTAGAACAGTACCCTGATGTTAGTCTGATACCTAAATTCTATTGCCTCAGATCTCAAAAGCCATATATTTGCTCTGTGGGTATCAGCTCCTATGAAGTCTGTTTCTTTTTCAGTGTTTAATTCAACCAGAGTAACAACAACAACAACAAAAAAACCCAACAGCAACACATCATAAAATCAATTAGCCATTATTTTAAGCTTTCCTGGTGGCTCAGATGGTAAAGAATCTGCCTGCAATGCAGGAGACACACATTCAACCCCTGGGGTCAGGAAGATCCCCTTAGAGAAGGAAATGGCAACCCACACCAGTATTCTTGCCTGGAGAATCCCATGGACGGAGGAGCCTGGTGGGCGACAGTCCATGGTGTCGCAAAGAGTCAGACATGACTGAGCAACTAACACTTCCTTCCTGATTTTATTTTAGCATCCATGATTAAGCATCTATTTTATGGATAAACCAAGCAATCTTCTGCAGCAAGAAAAAAATATCCTTTCATTGATAACCTTGAATAGATTGCTTTTCAGTGAAATAGCATTGCAGTGCAGCTCAAGGGACACTGAGTGAAGGATCAGAAGACCTAAGTGTGTTACTGGCTATATTATCAGCGAGCACTGTGATCTTGGAGGGCTTCCCTGATAGCTCAGTAGGTACAGAATCCGCCTGCAATTCAGGAGACCCAGGTTCAATCTTGGATACCTCATTTAACTACTTTGGTACCTTCCAATCCCCCACAAACTGTGAACATTGAATTATCTCTGGGGTCCATCATAGTGCCCCAACTTTTTGAAACTGGGAACAAAAACCACATTTTATTTTCTTCTTTCTTTTCCTCCTTTCCTTTATTACTGGCCTGAACAACTGATTGTTTTCCTCCTTTTATAAACATGTATCAATCTTCTACTATGTGGAATGATCTGTGTCAAACATTATGCCTCTAAATTAATAATAATAGTAATAATTAATAAGCTATTTGTCTCTAATCTACATATAATCAAGGACTGGAGTGAAATTTATTCAGAAATATTTATCTTATAAAGCAATAAATAAACCATATTGGAGAAGAAAAGATGATCCTTTCCCCGTTGACTAGTCCTAGTACTCTTGTAAAAATCCAATCAGTTGATCACATATGTGTGGCTTACATTTCATTCATAGATACATATTTATGCTGGGGCGGTACCAGACTTTTATTACCATTGCTTTGGAGTAAGTTTTGAAAGTGGAAAGTGTGAATCCATCTGGCTTGTCCTTTTAGACTTTTTTGGCTGTTCAGTCCCTTGCAATTCCATATGAATTTTAGAATCAGCTCATTAATTTCTGAGAGTAGTCAGCTGGGATTTTGCTAGGGACTTTGTTACACCTATAAATCAATTTGATAGGTAATGTCTGTTTAACAATACATAACGATGCCTCTGACCCATGAATATGGGATGTTTTCCCATTTATTTAGATCTTTAATTTCTTTCAACAATGTTTTATAGTTTTGAGGCTGTAAGTTTTAAACCTATTTTGTTAAAAATTATTCCTAAGTACTTTATGTATCTTTGATGCTATTGTAAATGAGATTGTTCTCTTGATTTTATTTAAAAATTGTGAGTCTTAATTCTGTGCTTCTTGTAAGTATAACTGAATTTTTGTCTTAGTTCCCCATACAACACTTTAGGCATTGATATCTTAAGGACAGTTTAAGTTTGATTCATCTTTGTATTGAACAGAATGCCCAGCAAAAGTATCTTTAACATGGTAGTTTTTTTTTCATATAAATAATAATATGAATTGCAATAATATATTGGGTTGCCCAAAAAGGTTGTTCAGATTTTTCATGAGATGTTACGGAAAAACCCAAGTGAACTTTTTGGCCAACCTAATATAATAAATAACTTATGAACTGTAAATCAACACCATAAGTTAATGGAAATTCAGAACTTGTTTCAAATACGCTGAGTCTTTTTTTCTTGACCACCTGTTCGTTTTAAAATTTGTTATGAATCAAATGTCAAGTACTTTTCTGACATCCAATATGAGCTAGTTTTTTACATTATACATCATTACTTTATCCAATAAATTTTTTTTTTGCCTAAACATGACTCATATGATCGAATGATGTGACTCTTAGTCACCAAAACAGTGTCTGGTTAAAAATATAAAGGCTGTTAAATATGGCCAAATACTTTCTAGGAATGATTCAGTCTAATTGCAGTTTATCATTTCTAATATCTCTAACACTGCCTTTGTCTCTATTTGAGGGGCCCTCACAGATCTAAATTTCACAGATAACTCTCAAATCTACCCTCAAGTTTACATCTGTCTCACAAACTTTAGAACCATTCAATTCAAACACCATAGAAATCTCCACCCAGCTGTATTGTGACACAATGGAAGACTAATTACCATCACTTTTAGCCTGCTCCTCCTTCTACGTTCTGTCTTAGGGAACAGCATTTGCCCAATTATTTAGTCTTCAAAGCCTGGAATCACTTTGCTCCTTCATCTCATCCATCATTAAATCCTAGAGAGTAGTATATCTCCTTAACACCTATAAAAGTCAGTCACTCTATGATTTCCAGTATCTTAGTCTTAGTTCAGGGCTTCCCTGGTGGCTCAGATGGTAAAGAATCCACCTGCAATACGGGAGACCTGGATTCAATCCCTGGGTTGGGAAGATCCTCTGAAGGATGGCATGGCAACCCACTCTAGTATTCTGGCCGGGAGAATCCCCAGGGACAGAGGAGCTACAGTCCATGGGATCACAGTCAGACAGAACTGAATGACTAAGCACAGCACAGTTTTAGTTCAGGCAATCATCAAACTTTCCTTGCACTACTTCTATAGCATTCCGGTAGGCCCCCAGCTCATCTCACCACCTTCTGCGTGCATCCATCTTCACTGCTACCTGAGTTAGCTTTCCAAATTCAAATCTCTCTCTCCTTCTCAAAAACCTTAATTCTTTAAAGTCTCGCTCCCCTAATACCTATCCTACAATTGATTGGTTGGCTAACAGAGGTAGCTAAGAAAATAAATGATCAAATTCTAGTCAAATATTACTTTAGAAACATGTCCAAATAGATAATGTTTGCTCGCAAGCTAAGTCATTTCAGTCATGTTGACTCTCTGCAACCCCACGGACTGTACCCCACCAGGCTCCTCTGTCCATGGAATTCTCCAGGCAAGAATACTGGAGGGAGTTGCCATTTCCTTCTCCAGGAGATCTTCCCAACCCAGGAATCGAACCCAGGTTTTCTGCATTGCAAGCAGATTCTTTTCCAGCTGAGCTATAGGGATGCATAAATACATATATAACTGAATCACTTTGCTGTACATCAGAAACTAACACAACATTGTTAACCAACCATACTTCAATACGAAATAAAAGTAAAATAAAATACACCAAGTAAAAGACTCTCTGGGTGGATAAGAAAAAAAGAGACCCAACTATATACTGCCTATAAGAAACCCACTTTAAATGGGTAAAGACACAAATTAAAAGTGAAAACATGGAGAATGATATGCTATGTCAACACTAATCACAAGAAAGCTGAAGCAGCTATATTCATTTCAGACAAAGAAGATTTCAGAGCAAGGAAGATTCTCAGGAATAAACAGGGCATTACATAATAATAAAGGGGTCAGTTCTCCAAGATAACGTATTGATTCTTAATGTGATTGTGCCTAACAGCTGCATTGAAATCTTGGGAGCAAAAACTGATAAAATGCAAGAAGAAATAGATAAATCCACCATTATAGCTGGAGATTTTAACACCTCTCTAGCACTTACTGACAGATTCAGCAGGCAGAAAATCAGTAAGAATGTAATTGAACTAAAAGAACCATAAATTAACCAGACCTAATTGATGTTTGTAAATATTAATAATTCATTCAACAACAACACAATACACATTAAGTGGAAGCTAACATGGGATTTTCAGTAGGGTTGAACACATTTTGAGTCAAAAATATACCTTAACAAGTTTTTAAAAAATAGAAATGATGAAAACTATGCTCTCAAACCAAAATGTAATTAAACTGAAAATAAATAACAGAAACAGAGATGGAAATTCCCCAAGTATTCAGAGATTATGAAATATACTTTTAGATAACATAGGAATCAAAGAAGAGATCGCAAGAGAAATTTTAAAATATTTTGATTTTAATGAAAAGAAAGTACAGATTAATGAAATGTGTGGGACACAGTAAAAACAGTGCCTAGAGCACTGAATGCTAATATAGAAAGAAGAAAGATATAAGTTAATCCTCGAAGCTTTCATATTAGGAAAATAGAAAAGAGAGAACAAACACAAATAGCATATGATATCACATACGTGGAATTTTAAAAAAGGGTACAAATGAACTTATTTACAAAACAAATAGAATTATGGATGCAGAAAACCAACTATGGCTATCAGGAGATGGGGTGAGGGGATAAATGGGAAAGATTGGGACTGAAATATACTCACTACTACATATAAAATAGATAACTAATAAGAACCTGCTGTATAGCACAGGGAACTCTACTCAATACTCTGTAATGGCCTATATGAGAAAAAAATATTAAAAAAAAGAGCAATGTATATATATGTATAATTAATTCACTTTGTTGTATACCTGAAACTAACACAACATTGTAAATCAACTATACTCCAAAATTTTATTTTTATTTAAAAAAATAATCAGAAGAAAAGAATTAACAAAATTTAGAGAAAAAAATTGAAAACTAAAAATTAATAGAGAAAAAAAACAATGAAACTGATATCTGGCTCTTTGAAATGATGAATAAAATTGGTAACCTACTCTGTAGTCAGGCTAACTAAGAAAATAAGAAAGAAGATGCAAATTACTAATGCTAGAAATAAGAGGGATCATTACTACTAATTCCACAGGTATTAAAAGAATAATAAAGGAACATTACTGTGCTGATTAATTTAATGGGTCAAATTGGCTAGGCTCTGGTACCCAGATGCTTGGTCAGACAGCAGTCCAGATGTTGCTGTGAAGGTATAGTTTAGATGATATTAACATTTAAATCAATAGACTGTGAAGAAAATAGGTTGTTACCTTCTTTTTTTTATTATTATTTATTTATTTTTTATTGGTTTTGCCATACAATGACATGAAATCGCCATGGGTTTACATATGCTCCCCCTCCAGAACCCCCCTCCCGCCTCCCTCCCGATTCCCTCCCCCTGGGAAATCTCGGTGCACCAGCCCCGAGCATTAATCCTGGGCTGGCGATTGATTTCACATGTTTCAATGCCATTCTCCCATATCATCCCACCCTTGCCCTCATCCACAGAGTCCACGAGTCTGTTCTATACATCTGCGTTCCTTTTGCTGTCTCGCATGCTGGGTTCTCGTTACCATCTTTCTGAATTCCATATATATGCGTTAGTATACTGTATTGTTGTTTTTCCTTCTGGCTTACTTCACTCTGGATAATAGGCTCCAGTTCCCTTCATGGTGCAGATGACCTCATTTGTTATGGACCGAATGCCTTTATTATTCCCAAAATTCATATGTTGAAGCCCTAAACTAAACTGTGATGGTACTAGGTGGGGACTTCAGGAGGTAATTTTACATGAGGTCATGAGTAGACTACTCATGATGGGATTAGTTCCTTTATAAGAAGAAGAGGGCTTCTCAGGTGGTGCAGTGGTTAAGAATCCGCCTGCCAATAACGAGAGGCAAGAGACGCGGATTCAATCCATGAGTCAGGAAGATCCCCCTGGAGAGGGAAGTGGCAACCCACTGCAGTATTCTTTCCTGGGAGACTCCCATGGACAAAGGAGCCTGGCGAGCTACAATCCGTGGGGCTGCAAAAGAGTCAGGCACAACTGAGCTATTGAGCACACACACTCAAGAAGAGAAAAACACCAGAGCTTTCTCTCTCTCCAACGTGTGAGGGCACAGTGTAAAGACTGTCCTTGGAAACCAGAAAGGTTCTCACTGGGAACCAAATTTACTGGCACCTTGATCCTAAGATGCTCCAGCCTCCAGAACTGTGAGAAATAAATATCTGTTGTTTAAGCCACCTAGTTGTGGCATTTTAATATAGCAATCTGAGCAAAGACATCATTCAGTCTCTTGAAAGCTGTAAGAGTAAAAAACGTGTTCTCCATGTAAGAAGGAATTCTGCTTTCAGGCTGCCTTCAGATTCAAGACTGAAACATCAGCTTTCCTGGACCACCAGCCTACTGACCTATCCTGCAGATTTTGAATTTCCCAGTTCCCACAATCACAAGAGCCCATTACTTTAAAAAATATATATATGTGTGTGTATACATACACGTATATATGTATAAATGTATATATACATACACACATGTATGCATAATAAATATATATTTAAATATCATATATAAGTGCATATATACTTATATGTATATGTACAATATATGTATAATATATATAATAACATATATGTATATATATACTTATATATAATATTTAAATATATATATATACACCCCCTATTGGTTCTGTTTTTCTGGAGAATCTTACCTAATACAAACATGAACAATTTTATGTCCACAAATTTGATAATTTAAATGAATGAACCTTAAAAGACATATGTAACCAAAACTCACACATGAAGAAATAGATGATATGGATAGGTCTATTTTCTCTATGAAAGTAATTGAATCAACAATTAACAACTTTCCAAAACAAAATTCCAGGTCCAAATGGTTTCACTGGTGAATTTTACCAAATATTTAAGGAAGAAAGTATACCAGTTTTGCACAGTCTTGCAAAAGTAGAAATAGAGATACTATTTACTAACTCGTTCCCTGTGGCCAGCATCACCCTAAAAGCAAAACCTGATGATGGTATAACATGATAGGAAAGATCCATATGAATATTTCTATGTACATAGGTGGGGAAGAAAACCTCAACAAAATTTTAGCAAATTAATTTCAACAATGCATTAATTATGCATCATGATTAATTGGAATTTACTTCAACTATGTATGTAAGATTGGTTTAATATTTGAAAACCAATTAATTTTCATCAATAACATCCACAGGCTAAAAAAAAATCATATCAATAAATGCAGAAAAAGGATTTCACAAAATCTAACAGGGATTCATTATAAACATTTTCAGCAAACTAGGAATAGAGAGGAATTTATACAACCAACAAAATATATTTACAAAAATCCTACAGCTAACACAACACTTATTTGTAAGAAACTAGATGCTTTCTTTTAAGTCTAAGAACCAGTTAATGTTCACCTCTCCTATTCAGCATCATTTGAGAAATCTACCTAACTCAATAAAAAGAGAAAAAAAGTAACATAGATACAGAAGGAAAAAAGGAGGTTTGTTTATAGATGACATGACTGTATTAATAAAAAATCCAGAGGAATCAGCAAAAGAACTCACGAAACTATTAAGCAATTATATGAAAGGTAAGGTTACATGGTACAAGGTTAATTACAAAAGTTTTTGGCTTTTTATATACCAGTAATAAACAATTGGCATTTGAAATTAAAAACACACCAGCACCTACATTAGCATGAAAATGAAGTAATCAGGTAAAAATAAGTACAATAATGAAATAGGTACTGTATATACATACATATACAAGAAAAACAATAAAACTGATAAAACAAATAAAGAATTAGAGAGATATTCCATATTTATCAATAGGAAGACTTACTATTGTTAAGATATCAATCCTTTGCAACTGTCATGCTAAAGTTCAAGAGGTTTTATTTATTCACAGTGCCAAAAATGAACCAACCAGGTAAATGGATAAATAAATGTGGTATATTCATTCAGTGGAATATAATAAGTGATAAAAATAAATGAACTATGAAGCCACAAAATGACAGGGAAGAATTTCAAATGAATATTTTGCAAAAAAAAATTCCAGTGTTAAAGGACTACATACTGGTGAGTCCAACTATATGACATTCTAGAAATGACAAAACTATGGAGATAATAAAAAGGCAGGGATCAGAGAGGGAGGGAGAGAAGAAGGAATAGACGGTACACAGGATAGTTTTAGAACAGAGAAAATTCAATATGGTATTTCAATGGTAGATATATCACATACATTTTTGTGTTTTCGGTGCTGGCCCATAGAACTTTACCATACAAGAGAGAACCCAAATGGAAATGATGAACTTAAGTCAATAATAATGTAACAATATTTATCCATGAACTGTAACAAAGCTGCCACTAATGCAAGACATCAATAATAAAGGAAACTGGATCAAGAGGAAGGGATATATGAACTTTGTCTTTTTTTCTAGTTTTCTTGAAAACCTGAAACTGTTTTTAAAAGGAAAGTTTATTTTTAAATAAACAACAAGGTCCTTTAGCACATGGAACTGTACTGAATATCCTGTAATAAACCATAATGTAAAAGAATATGAAAAAATATGTATATGAATCCGCTGTACACCAGAAACTGACACAACATTGTAAGTCAACTACAATTTTTTTTAAAACAGTGAAGTTTGTTTTTATAAGAGGCAAAATAAAATAATTAACTAAAAATAAGACTAGTAATACTTATTTTATGGTGACATAAATTCTAGAAATCCAATGTGTATTTTTATGCATGACTAGTTGCTAAAGAGGAAATAATTACATTTCCATAGTTTCCTGGGAAGAATGAGATTAAGAACGCAACCTCTTATTTTTTTAAGGTTTCATGATATTCTTTATCAAAGAGTGAGGTTTTCTTGACTGATATCCACTGACAGGGTGAATTCATCATGAGAAAAAGGAATACTGACTGGTCACCTGGGCTCAACATCAGGTTCAAGATGTTTGTTGGGGAAAGTTTACTTTGGAAAAGAGTGTATGGATTGGCATCACTTGCAGATCCAAGTACCCTGACATTGCAGATCTCTTTGGAGATAATGCTCAACATATAAATATGCATTAGATATTTATAAACTTGGGACCCAGGCTTGACCACTAGAGCTTATACAAATATTCAGACCAGCAAGAACATCAAACTATGTTGCACTGGTTTTCTCTGTGGATACCTTTGAGCTGCAAAAGAAATAAAAACAAACAAACAGAAAAAAATGCACAAACCAAAATCTGTGGATGGTTCAGATAACCCTGTTTTCTCTATATGGCATTTGAAAAGAAACCTAGTTTGTTCACACTGAATAAACAGTGTGTGTGTGTGTTACTCACTCAGTCATGTCTGACTCTTTGCAACCCCAAGGACTGTAGCCCATCAAGGTCCTCTATGGAATTCTCCAGGCAAGAAAACTCGAGTGGGAAGCCATTCTCTTCTCCAGGGGATCTTTCCAATCCAGGGATCAAACCTGGGTCTCCTACATTGCAGGCAGATTCTTTACTGGCTGAGCCACCATGGAAGCCTGAATAAACTGTATTCTCAGACAATTCAGTAGACTGAAAAGAGATTTATAGAAATTTAGCAGGTAGAGATTAAACTAGATTCACTGGAAACATTAAAAAGATAAGCGATCCTGAGTGCTCTCTAGCTGCTGAAGTATGTCTTACCTATTTTGATGGCATATCATACTCTTTTTAAAACTACCATTATCCCATTATGCAAAGAGTAGTACACAACTAAGCAACTGAACATGACAGCAAAGAAATGATACAACATAGATTCTGAACTTCATAATGGACTTTACCATAATTTTAATAATTACACATGCCAAGTTGCTTCAGTCAGGTGCAGCTCTATGGACTGCAGCCCGCCAGGCTCCTCTGTCCATGTGATTTCCCAGGCAAGAATACTGGAGTGAATTGCTGTGCCTTCCTTCAGGGAATCTTCCTGACTTAGGGGTTGAACCCACATCTCTTACATCTCCTGCATTGGTGGGCGAGTTCTTTACCACTAGCACCACATGGGAAGCCCCAAGATACAGTCTAAAGGTATCTGTATTGCTGTTATTCATAAATTAAAACATACTAGTAGGGTAAGATGATAGATGGAAGCACATGAAAACGAGCTAAGACTGGGCGCCTAAAACCTTACAAAAGTATAAAATAGAGAATCAAACTAAGTAAAAGGCACTTCTTTATGCAAAAGTCATTAAAAGCTGGCAGCCTGCAAATGAGAAAAAAAACTTTTAAGGACCCACATGATGAATAACATCTTCTAAAACAACAGCCTCTCCCCCAAATAATAATATTGGTGGTATAGTGGTGGCACCCCAAGTGATATGCACAGCTAGAAACTGTGAATGTGACCTGATGTAGAAAAAGGGCCTGTGCAGATATATATAATTAATTAAACACTCTCTAGATGAGACAGCCCTGGACTAGGTGGGTCCTAAATCCAAAGCCTCCTTGGAAAGGAACAAAGGGGGTACGAGACAAGAAGAAAATGCCATGTAAGAAAGAGGCAGAAATCAAAGTTAGGCAGTTACAAGCTAAGGAACACCAGCGGCCTCCAAAAGCTTGGAGAGAGGCATGGAACTCTGTCAAAACTCTGATTTCGAACTTCAGCTTCCAGAACTGTGAAAGAATACATTTCTCTTGTCTTAAGCCATCCAGTTTGTGGACATTTGTTATGGCAGCCATAGAAAACTTCTACAGATGATCACAAAAGTGGACAAAATCATGAAAAAGATCTCAGTACTCCACGTTGCAGAGAGGCAGTGGATATGTGTGCTGGGGAAAGACCAAGTAAAGTGGGCAGATGACCCCTGAATATTATGGTCTTCATCAAAAGCAAAATACTTCACTCTTAACTGGAAAGAAATCTTGAAGACTGAGTAACCACTCTCTCACTAAAAAAGGCCAATCATCAAACCCCACAGTGGACTCAAAAATAGTTAATAAGGAGCACAGTCCTTGCTCACCAATACAACTGACCATAATTTTTCCGTCTTCCAGTCCCCTGCCACACTACCATCTCCACACACCCCTATAAATCTATCCTAGGTTCTCAGGCTTCATAAGAACAGATAAACCAGACAATATCATGTCTTCTCAGAGTTAGAAGGGCTAAGAAAAGACAATGTTCTCTGGTAGGTGATAAGGGCATCATGAGATACGGAGTTGAATAAATATCAGCACAGAGTTGGCTACTGTAAATTTCAGATAAAAACAACATGGCAACCATATAGAAATACCATAGACAGTAATAAAGCAATATATGGATAAGTGTTCCTATAAAAGATAAACTGCAAATGGAAAAGTAAAGTAACCTATGATAGGGGAAAGTTTTCCTCCAAGTGACTGAAAAAAAATAGACTTTCATATACTATAAGAAACTGATATAAAATTATTTTCAGTACATTATATCTTGGTAGTGGGATTGAACTTTAAGATAAAAGAAGAATAATTCAAGAGTTCAGGTACACTATGGCTGATTCATGTTGATATTTGGCAGAAATCAACAAAATTCTGTAAAGCAATTATCCTTAAATTGAAAAATAAATAAAGAGTTCAGGTATAAATGGTACGTCATCCAGGGGAGGGATGGGAGTCAGAGTGGCTTCAAATTTTATACATCTAAATGCAACAGCTAATGGAATAATAGCTACAAGATTCTGAAGGAAATAAATGTGACTTGAAGAATCTTATACCTAGTCAAGATATTTTTTTTACTCAATTTGATACACTCCCATGTGTGCTTAGTCACTCAGTCACGTCCAACTCTTTGCAATCTATGGACTTTAGCCTGCCAGGCTCCTCTGTCCATGGGATTTCCCGGGCAAGTATACTGGAGTGGGTTGCTATTTCCTTTTCCAGGGGATCTTCTCAACCCAGGGATCAAACCCATGTCTTCTGCATTGCAAATGGATTCTTTACCATCTGAGCTACAGATAGCATCACTGACTCTAGGACATTAATTCAAGCAAACTCTGGGAGATAGTGAAGGACAGGGAAGCCTGGAGTATTGCAGTCCATGGGGTTGCAAAGAGTCAGATATGGAGATTAAACAATGACAACAAAGACATTGTTTAAGTCAAATGAACAGGGCAGAGCACTCATGAGCCTTTTCTTAAAAAAGAAGAAAATAATTACTAGCCACAAAATCCACCCAACCAAAATAACAGAAAGGTGAATTGATGAGCATAAAATTCACTCCTTGCTAGAATTAGAGTAACCTCTCCTCTCCCTGCAATGCATTATATACTTTCATTATCTTCATGCCACTTTTATTAACGGCTGTATTCCCAGCACCTATAGAGTATTACCTAGCATAGAGTAGGCCCCTCAAAATGACTGAATTAATGAATTTACATACTTTACTATAATTATATAAAAAGCCTGAAATGTCATTTTTAAATTTTAGTATAAAGATGTAAATATACATGAGTGATAAAGGAGATCAGTCTTGGATGTTCATTGGTAGGACTAATGTTGAAGCTGAAACTCCAATACTTTGGTCACCTGATGCAAAGAGCTGACTCGTTTGAAAAGACCCTGATGTTGGGAAAGATTGCGGGCAGGAGGAGAAGGGACAACAGAGGATGAGATGGCTGTATGGCATCACTGACTCAATGGACATGGGTTTGGGTGGACTCCGGGAGTTGGTGATGGACAGGGAGGCCTGGCATGCTGTGGTTCATGGGGTCGCAAAGAGTCGGGTACAACTGAGTGACTTAACTGAACTGAACTGACATTGAAAAATTTATTATATGACTTATAGTTTTTTACCATATTGGCTATACTCATGACTCTTTACCATTCTTGGTTCATGTGCTACCAATACGAGCACATGTAACTTACCTAATATCTTGCTTATTGTTGCTTGACTAGACAGTGTTTACAGTGATGCTCTCAGAATAAAGTACTCCCCTTGTGATTTTGCACAATAATTTGGTCCACCATGCTTGGTTATATTGCTTTGCTGGACACCTTTCTTCAGTAAATCTCTATCTTGTTCTATCTGTGACCATCTCACTTCAGCTCACCAGAATCTTTAACCTGCTAAGTCTAGTACTTGGCTCCTCATGTTCTCTTATTCATAAAATCCTATGGGCCCTATAGTTGGACAACTATACATAAAGTTCAGGCAAGTGGTAAGGCAGTTAGAGAATGGAATATATAAGCACTGGTAATGAGAATTTTATATTTGGCACATTTGTTAATTGATGATTGCCATGCTTAGGCAATCCTATGTAACCATTACTGCATATTAACCTTAAGACTGATACTTAAAATCTCCTAAGATGATCATTGTGCATACGTTGGCAGATTTGCAATGAGGTTTTCTAGATCTCTGGAAAAATCTTAACTTCTGTTCCTTAATAGTTCAGTTAAATATTTACTAAGCATCTGCTTATTGTATTCTGCCAATTCAAAGATGTATGATATTCACTCTGAGAATTCTAGTGACTAGTAAAGGGAGAATTACAGTTTTAATAGTACTTTGACTATTACTAGTAAGTAAGATTGGAGTAGGAAGTAAGATTGGAGTCCAGGGTTTTAATCCAATTTGATATGAATCTATAAAATGTCTGCTGGTGATTATATGCAACCTGTTATTTTTTTCAGTTATAGATGTGTATACATTCCTTTTCAGATTCTTTTCCATTATAGGTTAGTACAAGATACTGAGTATAGTTTGCTGTGCTATACAGTCAGTCCTTGTTGGTTATCTATTTTGTATATAGTAGTATGTATATACTGGAGAAGGCAATGGCACCCCACTCCAGTCCTCTTGCCTGGAAAATCCCATGGACGGAGGAGCCTGGTAGGCTGCAGTCCATGGGGTCGTGAGGAGTCGGACACGACTGAGCGACTTCACTTTTCCTTTTCACTTTCATGCATTGGAGAGGGAAATGGCAACCCACTCCAATGTTCTTGCCTGGAGAATCCCAGGGACGGGGGAGCCTGGTGGGCTGCCGTATATGGGGTTGCAAAGAGTTGGACACGACTGAAGTAACTTAGCAGCAGCAGTAGCAGCAGTGGGTATATATTAATCCCAAACTCCTAGTTTATCACTCCTCACCTCCCTTCTTACTCTTTGGTAACCGTAAGTTTGTTTTCTATGTCTGTGAATATATTTGCTTTTAAATAAGTTCATTTGTATCATTTTTTAGATTCTACATATAAGTAATATCAATTATTTGTCTTTGACTTATTTCAGTTCATGAGATGATCTCTAGGTCCATCCATGTTCCTGCAAGTGACATTATTTCATTCTTTTTTATGACTCAGTGATATTTCATTGTACCACATCTTCTTAACCCACTCATCTGTTGATGGACATTTGGGTTGCTTCCCTGTCCTGGAATAATGCTGCTATGAACACTAGGCTGCATATATCTTTTTGAATTAAGAGTTTTCTCCAGATACATGCCCAGGAGGGGGATTTCTGGGTCCTACTGCAGCTCTAGAAGCACATACTGCTCTCCATAGTGATTATCCCAGTTTACTTTTCCACCACAGTGTAAACGTGTTCCTTTTTCTCCACACTCTCTTCAGCATTTATTATTTTTAGACTTTTAAAGGATGGCCATTCTTCCTGGTGTGAGGTGACACCAGTTTTGATTTGCATGTTAATTAGTGAAATTAACCATCTTTTCATGTGCCTGTTGGCCATCTGTATGACTTTAGAGAAAACATTTATTTAGGTCTTCTACCCATATTTTATTGTTTTTTTTATATTAAGCAATATGAGCTGTTTGTATATTTTGGAAATTAATCTCTCATTAATCTATGAGATATTGAACATGAGTACAAAAAAGAAAAACAAAACAGTCCACAAGACTAAGTTCCAGTTCTGTAAGTTAACAGTTTTGAAAGACAAATTCTTAAAGAATTACAACACAAGATAGTACTAATAATTGAAGATAAAATACATAGAGACAGTAGCTTATTAAATATGGGGGCTAGGAAGTCACATTTAGCAGCCAACAGCCTATGTGGCTTGAGCAGTGGTTGAGATGTGTGTATAAAGTTTGGAAGTTAGGCTGTGATCAGATCTTGGAAGGCTTTGCATGGCAACCTGAGGAATGTGAACCTGACTTTCTAGGACTAGGTAATAAGGAGCCATTGATGACTTCTTAAACTCTGTAACAGTAGAATTGGGCTTCCCAGGTGGCGCTAGTGGTAAAGAACCTGCCTGCCAATGTAGGAGACATAAGAGATGCAGGTTCAATACCTGGGTCTGGAAGAACCCCTGGAGGAGGGCATGGCAATCCACTCCAGTATTCTTGCCTGGAGAATCCCCATGGACAGAGGAACCTGGTGGGCTACAGTCCTTATGTTCCAAATAGTTGGACATGACTGAAGCGACTTAGCATGTGCAACAGTAGAATTAGGTCTTGGATTTAGAAAGGTAACTCACATGGCTCATAAAATAAACTGGAGTTGAAAAGCATTCAGAAAGATAAGTATTTCTGAATTCAGAGTTCACATATGACTGATGTTCTCTGAAATTTTGGTCATGTGTCATAAGTGTAATTGTCATTTTGCAATCAGTAAATTTCGATTACATGAAGATACAATGGAAAACTTAAAAACTAGTTAAATATAGCTCTTGCACTGGAAACAAGTAAACAAAAAGTAGTAAATACTAAGCGGATGGAGTTCTTAGATGAAAATTTCCAAAAGGAGTAGTGGGACTGAAATGGCTCCCAGCAGCTGGAGAGAAAAAGGAGACTATAACCTGCTTGATTTATGAGGGTGAAATTCTATTAAAATTTAAACATATAAATGATGACTCTACGTTTATAGAACTTAGAAGTGAATCACCAGGAACTGTTTTTTCAAATTTTTATCTATCCATGAAGCTTTTTTTTTTTTTTTCAAATGAATCCTACATAAAACTCCAATGAGGCCCTGAGTCTTGACTATTATGCATCATCTCATGCTTGTTTCCAAGTAGTCCTCAAGTCATCCTGTGGAACCCATGGATTGCATGGAATATGGTGTGTGAAAACTACTGCTCAGGTTCAACAAACTCCTATTAGAGATGAGGAAATTCAAGGAGAAGTTACCTTATGTCAGCACAGTGGTGCATTAATAGGTCCACTGGTCTGAAATGAAAATGTCTGGGTCAGAGTCCCAGCTTTGCCACTTTGAGACATGGACAAGTCAGTTGACTGCTGTTTTGCCTCACTTTTCTATTATAATTCATTAGATTAGAAAGTTGGCTTACATAATCTCTGTAAGTTTATTACTGCTGGAAAATTATTTAAGGCCAATAGTGGAAATACCCAAGATGTAGTTAACCACATCTCAGTTTCAGTGTTCTTTCCATGGTACTGAAGTAGGACTCCAGTCTGTTTAGAAGACAGAGAATGGATGCCCTGTATGAAACTTTTATATATGTCTCATGATAACACTGCCTACATATCCAGAGTGGAATTGCACAATTTCTTGATCCATGGCACTGCATCAACTATAGATGAATATACTGCCAGGTTTCAGTAACTATCACATATTTCTATTTGACATGAATACTGATATTTATGGAAATCTGCCAACTGCTGAATCATACCATTCCTGGAACACTGTTTCTCATCCCCAAGTTTACAAAGCCACAATCTGATTAACACAACTGAATAAAACATCATGTATCTAAGGTGTGTTTTAACACCGGAAAGGCATCCCATAAACAGAACATATATATCCACTTCCAGAAAAGGCATACAATGCATAGACCGTTTTACACAAGATAAAGAATGGGTTTAAAACTAAGATTTATTCATTACCCTTTTGTGATATCCTCCGTTGTTCTGTATACATAACACTCTAAGTGTTTCTAATGAATTCTGCTGGCTGATTGACTTTTACATTTTTTTATTGAAGTATAGTTGATTTACAGTGTTGTATTAGTTTCTGGTGTAAAGTGATTCTGTTATACATATATGTGTACATGCATGCATGCGTGTGTGCTCAGCCATGTTTGACTCTAACTTTTCTGCATGAAAGTATATCGAGGGTAGTTTTATGATATAATTTTGATACTCCATCTTTGATAATATAGTCATTTTCAGTATTGTTTTTGGATTGATGTTTTTGCTTTTATTCCTGGACCTTTCTCTACAGAATGACTGTCAATATTGTTAAAGCATTTAACTTTGTATTTCTGCTTTTATGTACTATGCTAGTCACTCAGCTGTGTCCAAACATTTGCAACCCCATGGACTATAGCCCACCAGGTTCCTCTGTCCGTGGGGTTTCCCAGGAAAGAATACTGGAGTGGGTTGCCAACTCCTTCTTCAGGAGATCTTCCAGACCCAGGGATTGAACCTGAGTGTCCCACATTGCAGACAGATTCTCTACTGTCTAAGCCACCACAGAAGCTTTTGGAGACATACATTATGAAACATTATTTCATGAATACAAGTTAAATAAGAAGCAAAGTGACAATACATTTCCTCAGAATTGCTTTTCTTTGACTACTCTTGGTCTTAGGAAGGACTGGAATGAACATAATTATATTTTGGTAACCTGAGAGCTTTGATTAATTAACTTTTGGTTGTTAATTAGTAGCACTATATATTCACCTTAGAATTTTAGCATAAAATTTAGTAGAAATAATTTAGCTATTAAATTACTGTATTAAATATCTTCCCTTTCTTGACTATCAGAGCTTAATTAGTTATAACAAAGAATAAATGCTAAAACCAACAACATACCAAAATTATAAAACAAATGAAAAGGAGCATAAAATAGTAGTAAATATCTATATTATTTTAATCTCTGAACTTTAATTGTATAAAAAGTATGTTATATGAGAGACACACCTGAAACAAAACCGAGAAAGTTTTAAAAAATTCCTAATATAAAATGTAGAAACTGATCACTAAAAGACAAACAACTTAAGAAAATGGCTAAGAAGAGGCTGTTCATAGAAAAGGAGATGCAAATTGCCAATTAACATAAAATGATGCTCATCCTCTAGTAGTCATGGAGATGCAAATTCAAGCTATAATGAGGCACAAATTTTTGCATATCAGGATTGGTAAAATTGTTAAAGGCTTATGACATCTGGTGCTGGCAAAGATGTGACAAAATGGAGACATTTGCTGGTGGAAGTGTGAATCATTTTTACTGAACATAATGATTTTTAAGTGGATATACCGTTCCCTTCAGCAAGTCTCAATTATGGAAACTAATTCTATAAAAATGCAAAAATATAAAAGGAGATTATATATATATATATATATATGGGCTTCCCTCGTGGCTTAGCGGTAAAGAATCTTCCTGCCAACACAGGAGATGCAGGTTTGATCCCTGGGTGGGGAAGATCCTCTGGAGAAGGAAATGGCAGCCCACTCCAGTATTCTTGCCTGGAAAATCCCATGGACAGAGGAGCCTGGCAGGCTGCAGTACATGGGGTCGCAAAAGAGTTGGACAATTTAGCAACTAAATAACAACAACAATATACACATACAAATACACATACAAAGATGTCTATTGTAGCATTGTTTGTTGGAACAAATATTGACTTTTTTCATCAATGAGAGACATGTTGAATAAACCTCAGAATACTCTTAATGTAGATTATGTAGTTATTTTAAAAAGATATTTAACTTAGAATGGTGATCATAAAGATAATATGAAGTGAAAATAATACATAACAGATTGAAGAGTAATATATATTTTATGATCCTGTATCTTAAATGGTAGAGGAACATGCTTTCATAAACCTTATATATCATTTATATGTCTGAATTTTTAATGCACATTACACATATGCATAGTTTTGAGCAAGAAGCATTGAAATGTATACATTATCATATGAAAAATTAGATAGCCAGTGGAAACTGGCTGTATGACACAGGGGGCTCAACTCCAGTGCCCTGTGATAACTTAAGATGAGTGGGATGGGGTAGGAGGTGGGAGAGAGGTTCAGGAGTGAGGGGACATACATATACCTATTGCTTATTCATGTTGATATATGGCAGAAACAACATAATATTGTAAAATAATTATCCTCCAATTAAAAGTATTTTTTTAAAAAGAATATTCTTATCAAACTGCTAATATGAATCACCTTGGGGAAGTGATTCTAGTAGGGGCAGTGGAGAAAAATTTGAAAGTTTTTCATTATACATTTTAGTGTTGTATGAATAATGACATGTAAGCAATATAGATGATATAAAAATATTTTTATGTTCAAAATAATTTAAAAAGTCAACAGATGCGAAAGCTATATTAGGCAAACCAAAATCAAAATGCCATAATACAAGTAGGGTGAGAAAATACTTTATTGCCCAAACTGGAAGACTTTTAAGAATGCAAGGGGGAGCTAACCAAACAAGTTGTCATTCTGGTATAAAGCAGAATGATCCCATAAAACTGGGAATTCAGTCTTGGGAATGTAATCTACAGCATAATGACTATAGTTATTAATACTATATATATATATTTTGAAAATTGCTAACAGAGTAAATCTCAAGAGTTCTTATCACAGGAGAAAACATTCTAACTACATGTAGTGATGGATGCTAAACTTACTGAATTAGACTTATAGTGGTGATCGTTTTGCAGTATACACAAATATCTAATTATTGAATGCTTAAACCTAACATTATATGTCAGCTACAACTTAGTTTTTAAAATGTCTGTGGTTTAATAGAACTAAAGCAAGAATCTATGGTTTCAGTGTATACTGGGCCACTTTATGGGACCCTAGGTGGCAAAAGAACCCTATCTTGGTATTCACCTTGTTTAGCTAAAATAAACTGGCTGGAATGCTGATATTAAATGATATTTTAAAACATTTAAATTCTCAAGAAATCAGACACTGTGCATGCAAGACTAATCACAGATGCAGCCATTAAATGATAGCATGTTAATTTTCTGTTGGTATCCCACTTGTCTATAACAAGTCCCTATAAAAAGTTTATTTTGCCAGTTTTGTTTTCAAAGAGAAGTGTTTGTGTGTGCATGTGTTTGTGATATACAAAAAATCTGGTATGGATATGGATAGTGCTGCTATCATGTATATTCTATATTTTATATATATTATATTTTATATATTGCTGCTGCTGCTAAGTCACTTCAGTCATGTCCAACTTTGTGCGACCCCATAGATGGCAGCCCACCAGGCTCCCCTGTCCCTGGGATTCTCCAGGCCAAGAATACTGGAGTGGGTTGCTATTTCCTTCTCCAATACATGAAAGTGAAAAGTGAAAGTGAAGTCGCTCAGTTGTGTCCAACTCAGCGACCCCATGGACTGCAGCCCACCAGGCTCCTCCATCCATGGGATTTTCCAGATAAGAGTACTGGAGTGGGGTGCCACTGCCTTCTCTGATATTATTATTATATACTACATATATATAATATATAGTTTATCACACACCTATCCATATATATAGGTATGAATAGCACTACTATAATTATTATAATCAGGGGAAGTATACATATGTATATATATGTATGTGTTTTGAAGTTTTAATTTTAGTGAAATAAAGATTATCAGTTATATCCTTTAAGAATCATGCCTTTGGAATTTTATATAAAAAGTCAAAGCTTTACCCAAGATCACCTAGATTTTCCCCTATATTATCCTCTAGGCTTTATTGTTATGTATTTTAGATTTAGGACTGTGATCCATTTTGAGCTATTCTGTGAAGAGTATAAGGTCTGTATAAATTCTTTTGCGTGTGGATATCCAGTTCCAGCACTGCTGAAGGGACTTTGTTCCATTGTATTTTCTTTACACCTTTATCAAAGATCAGTTGACTGAGTTTGTGGGTTTATTTTGGGCTCTCTGTTGCATTGCAAATAGATCCATTTATCTATTTTTTTGCCACTGTCACACAATCTTGATTGCTATAGTTTTTGAATCAGTTCTATGACTTAATCTTCTCTTTCCAAATTGAGTTGGCTATTCTAGATCTTTTGCCTCTTCATATAAGTTTTAGAATCAGTTTGTTGATATTCACATAATAACTTGCTGAGATTGACTTTATGTTAAATCTATAGGTCAAGTTGGGATAACAAACATCTTGACAAGTTTGAGTCTTCCAATCCATGAACATGGACTATCTTTCCATTTATTTAAGTCTCCTTTGATCTTTCACCAGTGTTGTGTAGTTTTCTTCATAAAGATCTTGTATATATTTTGTTAGATTTATACCTAAGTACTGCAAACACTGTTGTGTCTTTAATTTCAAATTACATTTGTTCATTGCTGGTATGGAGGAAAGCTATTAACTTTTATCTAACTTTGTATACTGCAACCTCACATAACCATTTATTAGTTCTAGGAGGGTTTTTTTTTTTTCTGTTGATTCTCTAGGATTGTCTACATAAATTATGATATCATATAGTAAAAAGGACAATTATATTCCATCCTTCCTAATTTGTAAATCTTTTATTCCCTTTTTGTTTCTTATCAAATCACCTAAAATTTTTGATATAGAGTTGATAAGCAGTGATGAGAGGGACATCTTTTCCTTGTTCCTAATTACAGGAAAGTTCTGAGTTTCTTAACATTAAGTATTATATTAGCAATAGGATTTTGTAGATGCTTTTTTTTTATCACGTTAAGGAAGTTTCCCCCTAGTCCTTGCTTACTGAGAGGTTTTTATAAATGAATGGGTGTTGAGCTTTTCAATTGTTTTTTCCTGCTATTTATAATTTGATCATTTTTCTTTTTTACCCTGTTAAAGTGATGGATTACTTTCATTGATTTTTTTGACTGTTGAACCAGTCTTGCATGTATGGGTAAATATCACTTGGTTATGGTATATAATTATTTTATACATTGTTAAATTCAATTTCCTATATTTTGCTGAGTATTTTTGCATCTATTTTTCATAAGATATATTGATGTGTGATTTTCTACTCTTGTCTTATCTTCATTCGATTTTGGTATTAAGGCAAGCCTCGTCTCATAGAACAAAATAAGAAGTATTCACTCTGCTTCTGTCTTCTGGAAGATATTATAGAGAAGAGCTATGATTTCCTCCTTAAATGTTTGGTAGAAATAATCAGCAATCCCATCTGGGCCTGGTGCTTTAGTTTTGTAAGGTTATTGATGGTCGAATTGCTTTGTTACTGTTGTTCTGTCACTCAGTTGTGTCCAACTCTTTGTGACTGTATGGACCGCAGCACACCAGGCTCTCCTGTTCTTCACTTTCTCCCGGAGTTTGTTCAAACTCATGTCCATTCAGTCAACTATACCATCCAACCATCCCATCCTCTGCTGGCCCCTTCTCCTATTGCCCTCAATCTTTCCCAACGTCAGGGTCTTTTCCAATGAGTCAGCTCTTTGCATCAGGTGGCCAAAGTATTGGAGCTTCAGCCTCAGGATCAGTCTTTCCAATTAATCTTCAGGGTTGGTTTCCTTTAGGATTTGATCTCCTTGTGGTTCAAGGGACTCTTAAGTCTTCTCTAGAACCACAGTTTAAAATTCTTCAGTACTCAGCCTTCTTTATGGTCCAATTCTCACATCCATACAAGACTACTGGAAAAACTATATATGAACATTTGTCAGCAAGGTGATATCTGCTTTTTAATATGTTGTCTAGGTTTGTCATAGCTTTTCTTCAAGAAGCAAGTATCTTAATTTCATGGCTGTAGTCACCATCTCTATTGACTTTGGAGCCCAAAAAAATTGTCAGTTTCCAATTTTCTCCCATTATTTGCCATGATGGATGGGACCAGATACCAGGATCTTCATTTTTTGAATGTTTAGTTTCAAGCCAGCTTTAAAGTGGGGAGATGGGAAGCATTTTATAGTCCACCAATTAAGTCTCAGTCTTTTGATGTGTCTGTTCTCCTGGACTGTAAACTCTACTAGTGCTTCTTAGTGCCTGCCAACTTAGGTGAGAAAGCATGTGGAGCAAGGACTGATATTGAATATTTCTCTTACCCCAGATAGGTCAGACTCTGATAGAATCACAGCAGGTTAGGTTTTGTTTTTCTAATTTCATTTTGCCTTTTTTATGGGCATAGATTTTGTACAAGACAACTTACTTGACTTCTTGGTTGGCATTGTACATTATGGATCACCACCTTCTTAAAACTATCTATTCCCCAGTTTTTCCAACTTTTTGGCTTCTCTGTGTATGCTCTTGGATCCCTGAATGTCAACTGAATCTATTTAAAATCATTTTATTCACACCATCTCTTCTACTATGCCCTGTCCCAGTGAATGGCAACACAGTATATTCTGTTGCATACACCAGAGATCAAGGAATCCTCTGTGGTCTGTCAGTCTTCATTAGCTTTAATTCTCAAATCATGTTTTATTTGCTTTCTATATATTTCTCAAGTCAATTTAACTATCACTACATTCTTTCCTAGCACCAAGTCCAATAAACCATTATTTCAAGCACTGACTATATAATAGCCTCCTATTACATTCTTGAACCGTTCCAAAACATTTATCATGCGAGTATTAACATAATCCTTCAAAAAAGTATTTAGTCATTAATTATTAATTTGAGGATCAAGGCAAGGCTCCTTAACATGTTCTTAAGCCCCTGCATAATCTGGTATCCTCTAGATTTTCTGTTTCACATGGAACCAGTGATTTCTCTTGCTTTCTCAGCTATATACTAGCTTTCTTACTCTTTCATCCAGCAGCATATTTGCCATTGTTCCATCTCACTTACCTGAAGCCATAAATGCTGTTTTCTGTATCTTTTTGCCTCCTCTATTTCCTTTTTCTCTAGTTTACTCATGCTTCAGATCTCAGTTGATGTGTTCCTTTCTTAGGGAAGTCTTTACTGAAGTTCCTAAATAAAATTCTTTATAGGCTTTCATGATAGCATATACTATTTATTTGTGACAATTATCAACTTGAGATTTGACTGCGGTTATTGGATTGATGTCTGTCTTTAACACCAGAAGGTAAATTTCTTGAAGGAAGGAACCATCTGTAATCTTGATCATAGTTCTATCCCCAGTTACTATAAGGCACATGGTAGATGTTCAACAAGTAGTTGATTGAAGAATAAATGAATGATTTTTCATTTAAGCTAGGAATTAGCTATCAATTTTTACTATAATCTGATAAGCTACCCAACTAATGGTGAACTCTGTAACATTTTAAACAGGATTCCAAGAACAATGTAGACCTTTTCAAATTTCATACAGATTAAAAATTTCACTAAAAAGAAGTGTCACTTTTCAAAGGGTCCTCCAAATGAATCTTTTTATGGCGTAAGATTTTGGGCCATGAGTGGGTAGTAATAGTGATAATCAGAAATGGAATAATATTTCTGTAGGGACCAAGTTCATTTTCAAAGAGTAGTAAGCCATGAGACTAAATCTTTCTTTTCTATGTCAAAATCCCAATCCTTAACCCCAGATTTACAAAATAGAATAGAAAAGAGGGAGCCATCAGTTATGTAGTTGCCAATGAGAATCATTTATAAGCTGTAAATAGTAGTTCGCTTAGAGCACATGTGACCATGAGTGTCCAATTAGAACAGGCATATCAAAGACAAGTTGGCAAAAACCACACAAAAGTGAATCTTGAAAAAAAAAATCAAAGAAAATATATAAAAGAAAAAGTGAAATAGAAATCAATTTTGTAAGTAGTTAGTGTTTCTGAGGAAGGGACTGCTATGAATGCAATAGAAAAATTTCAAAGAGAGAAGAAAACTATGCTGTAATGAAAGAAGATGTAATTCTACAAGTGGAAAGGAAATTAGGTATTTTAGGAATAACATAGATAACATAATGTTTTTACTGGAGAATATTGAGTTCATAGTCAATGTGATCTTGGATTGTCTCTTATTTTTCATATTCATAATAAATATGAATATTCAAATATGTCAAGACCCCTTTAATAAAATACTACTGATAAAGTAATTCTGCTATTTTCTAAATCAAAAGATGGATGTATAAGCTTCTTTTTCAACTCTGATTCTATAAATCTTAGTCTGAACCAACTTCCACATAGGGCTTAAATGAAAACAATTGCAGAAAGCAAGTGTAGTTACTCATTTATGTTTATGTTAAATTTATTCATAAAATGTAAACTAAAGTTAACTATTCAGTTATAATTGTGACTTCTTTAGGAGTCAGCCTTTTATGTCAACATTTAAGTAACAGTTTTATCTATTGCTGTAAACATTTGACAAACAAACCACGTGGTACAATATTACCTTTCTGTATCTGCCAAAAATGAGTCTTGTTTAATACCTGGAACAGTGGCTTAACAAATATGGCTTTTCAAATATTCATGCCTCATGCCATTTATTAAAATGTTCCAAGAAATAGGTACTATTCCATATTATAATTTTTGGTAAATTGAAAAATGTCATACAGATTAGCTGCATATTTATTAATCCTTTTTACTTTTTGGAGGCATTGCGTGGCAAAAAGAGGGCTTTCCCAGGTGTTCCAGTGGTAAAGAATCCGCCTGCCAATGTAGGAGATGCAGGTTCAATCCCTAGGTCAGAAGATCCCCTGGAGAAGGAGATGGCAACCCATTCCAGTATTCTTGCCTGGGAAATCCTATGGATAGAGGACCCTGGCAGGCTATAGTCCATGGGGTCACAAAAGAACTGGACAGGATTTAGCAACTAAACAACAACAACATGGCAAAAACAAAATGCATGTCTTATCAGAAAGAAATGTATGAATGATTTATTGTCCTTCTTGAGGTTAAATGTAAGTCAATAGGAAAATGAGAGAGCATCAGAGAACATTAATTCTCCACTATCTTTTCAGGAATGTGTATTAATAAAATGGCAACATGGGGATAGTTATAGAAAAATATATGAGATATTTGCAGTATAACTAGGACGGTTGGTGCTAACAAATCTTGTTTATATAAGCATACTTTTACAAACATAAGGAATGATGTACAAGTGTTAAAGGAGGCAGTGTCTGCCCTTTATATCAAATGGCACAAGAAAATGCAACTTTTTTTTTTTTTTAATCTTTGTTTTCCTATTAAGCTTGGCAGAGAACCTTGCACACTGACCTGTAGGAAGTGCTGAATGGTTAAATGAATGATGACATGTTCAGGCTGTATAATTCTTACCGGTAAAACAGATAACATATACATTTAAAGTCAGGATAAACCCAGAGATTATTTATGCTTTTCACAGGTGAGAAGACTAATGCATATTTTTCTGAGAGGCAGATGAAGATTAGAAGCCCATGATTAAATCCTGCCATTACCCCACCTTTTGTCTGTTTCTTTGATGACAACACATAGGCTAAGATTGCTTGACAGAAGCTTTGATATCATGGAATTGCTAATTTGCTGGACAGAGCTAGTCCAATCCTATGCATAAAGAATCTGAATCCTTAGGAAATTCTAATATGTCAACTGTATTCTCAATTCAGGTAACCCCCACCTTTGAAAGACAAGAAATTCCTTAGATAAGAAAAATGAGAATGTGCCAGTCTGCCTTCCCACTCCTACACGACGATACACACATTAAATCTCACTTTTTCACAGCAAAATTCTACCTCAAACATCCCTAACCGGTTTGTTTAAAATGCTGTAGAATGAATTTCAACTTTACTGTCAAGTAAATCATTCTTAATTCCCTTTGTCGCTGTTTGATTGTGTCAGGAAATTGGACCAAATAACTGTTTAAATGAATCTCAACTTCATGATTTCAAAATTCATAGTATTTCCTGTATAGTGCAAGACTCCTTTTGACCCCATGGACTACAGCCTGCCAGGCTCCCCTGTCCACGAAATTCTCCAGGCAAGAATACTGGAGTGGGTTGCCATTCCCTTCTCCCATATAGTACAACTCCTATATAGTACAACTACTAAAATAGATACTTTCATTACCCCCTCCCAAGAGCCAGTTTCTCTCATTTCTTGAATTAAACTATGGAGTCTAGGGAAGTTCTTTTTAAGGGTTTGTGTATATACTTGTTTATTCTTCAATTATAGAAAACTATTCTTCCTGCCTAGTCAGCTGAGCCAGGCTATTTTCCTAAGAATGCACATATAAATACCAAATATTATAACATTGTTATTTTTATAATTACAACATACTAGAAAGGTCCCCAGTTTAACCATATTATTTTGTATTATTTATTACAGGACAACATGATAAACTTTGATAGCAATTGCCTGAATAACGAACCTAACTTTTTTAAAAAACATTCATGTGATGATAATAAGGTAATGATAATTATTTGGAGTTTAAATGTTATTTGAGCTTGATATCATAGAAGTTTATATTTCCTGTATCTGTTTATTATATTGATTATTAATGACATAGTCTTTTGGTTCTAGCCTGACAATTCCCACTGATATATTGTTATATTGTGGTCTTTTATACTTTATTTTACAAATTGCCCAATGCTTATTTGATAAATATTCCTTTCAATCTTAGCATTTCATTTTTCACCTTGAAAACAATAGAACTGCTGAATTCAAAGATATACATCTCAGTCCTGAAACATTTATTGGGAAAATGCTTGTCAGAATGATTGCTTGCATATACAGACATAATTAATGGGCATAATTTAATTGTAGGAATTTTTAAATTTTTTCTTTCAATATTTCCTTATCTTCAGATCATTACCTCCTCTATTTGGTATAATGTTACAATTCACAGAATTTTGAATAAAAGTTTGTGTCATCTCTTTCTGCAGAAAGTAGTGTGCTATTCAAGTCTTTTTGAAACTCACAATAACTGAGTTAACCTCATAGCATTTGAGTGTATCCATAAATTCCTTTAAAAAAAAATTCCTTACATTAAGTATTTGAAACACTTGTTTTAGGCAAATTGGCTCTTTATTATTGGCAGTTATTCATTCATAGATCCAAAGGGGCAAAAATAATAATAATAAAAATCACACATACCTTTTATTACTGCTGCTTTCAGAAGTGCTCTCCTTTCGTTATCTTGTTTAAAACTGAATAAACTTGTTATGTGCTTACTCATAAGCGATAAGATCATACATAACAAAGAAAAGAGAGTTTAAAAAGTCACATAATCATTAAACTAAGTTCTAGGCACTTTAGGCTGTCACCTGGGAGCTGAACTGTTTGTTTCAGTTTAGTTGCCTATCAGTCATGTGATTAACTGGAAGAGAAGAGGAGTGGGGTGGAGGTGGGGCATTATTTAGCAATACAGTTCTGGCTTTAAGCTCTTTAGAAATGCTTATTACTTCTTAATATTTTATTTGAACCACAGCCCTTCTGATGTTTCTTCTATAATAGGAAGCTTCGTTTTTGAATCGCGCTGCTCGAAAGTTGAAGCAATTCCTTAAAATGAATATCAGTGACGATTTCAAGCTTCACCTATCAACAGTTTCACAGGGCACGTTAACACTGCTGAACTGCACCAGCAAGGTAAGCTGAGGACCTTTTACTTTGAACCAAAATATAAGCTCCTCCCGTGATAGGATACTATTATTCTCTGATGATCATATGCTAATCAATGCTAATAATCTCTGCATTAGCAGAGAAATCTAAGTGCTTGTAAGAAAACAAAAATGCATTTACTCAATTCTAGAATAGGGAAATTTCAACTTGTAAAGTACCTATTCCTCTCTTGGCTAGGGCAAAGAAATCATTTATAAAAGGGGACTAAAAATAAAAAAAGGGCAACAATGTAAATCAACTATTTAGCAGGAGACCCTGGTTCAACTCCTAGGCTGGAAAGATCCACTGGAGAAGGGATAGGCTACCCACTCCAGTATTCTGGCCTGGAGAAGTCCATGGACTGCGTAGTTCATGGGGTCACAAAGAGTCGGACACAACTGAGCAGCTTTCACTTCACATTGCCAATAGTAACTTTCAAGGAGGCTAGGGTGATAAGTTGGATGAGGAGGATAAATTTTTATTTCTAAAATATCTTAATAATTTTAATCCATTTATGTATACATTTGTAAGAACTCATAACCTATAAATATTAGACAAATATTTAACAAATATCTTTTTATATAAAATTTGAATGTATTTATGTCCAACAATTTTCAATTTTTTTGCCTCAATAATTTTGATAAGTATGGGGTTAATTTTTTCTACTTCTCTACTAGCAGTTATGAAATGTAAGCAATAAAAAAAATATGGAAGACATTGTCTTGCAACTAGACAACAATTTCTTCACCTGCAAAGTGGAGAAAAATATAGTATCTAACATTATAGGATGTTGAAAAGGTTAAGGGTTAAATGATATAATTCATATAGCATGCATGCATGCAAGCTCAGTCATGTCCAAATCTTTGCAACTCCATGCACTGTTGCCTGCCAGGCTCCTTTATCCATGGGATCCCATCAAGAACACTGGAGTGGGTTGCCATTTCCTCCTCTAATGGGTCTTCCTGACCCAGGGATCAAACCCCTGTCTCCTGCATTGTAGGTAGATTCTTTACCACTGAGCCACCTAGGAAGCTTGCTTAGTACTAAAAAGTTTCAATAAATGTTTTATTATTACTATTACTCCCTCTTTAGGAATTTTACCAGCTGCCATATAAAACCAAAATATTTCTTATAAATTAAAAACATTTTTTTAACATTTTTATGATAGAAATAGGATTGTTTAAAAAAATTTTAATACTAGTAGTTGCCCACAGAAGGTAAAATGGCAAGATTGTCCTTGAGCCCTACAGACAGTGATGAAAATACACGTTGGACCTTAATAAGTTAGACTATTTCATTTATCGTTATGGTTATGTACTTCATGCAAGCCAGCCTCCTCCTGGTGGTGTGTTTTGCCAAACTTATTTCCAATCTTGTCCCCTTACTCATGTTAATTTCTTATATGAATTTCTGCTGTTCTCTTTTCTATACATCTGATCTCTCCTGTTCTATACATCTTTCAAGGCAAAGTTTAAGATTCATAAAGAGGTTATATTTCGGCTCCTAATCCTTATTTATAATGATTTAAAGTTTAGTCAGTGCGGGAAGAAGAGGGAAGGACTAATTGAGACAGTAGCACTGACATATATACACTACCATCTGTAAAACTGGTAATTAGCGGAAAGCTTCGATACAACACAGGGAGCCCAAGCCTGGCACTCTGTGATAACCTAGAAGGATGGGATGGGAAGGGGTAGGAAGGCTTCTGAGGGAGGGGATATATATATACACACACACATATATATAATTATGACTGATTCACGTTGTTTGGCAGAAACTGATACAACATTGTAAAGCAATAATTCTACACTTAAGAAACAAAAAAATAAAGAGGATGATATAAAAAAAAAGTACAGTCAGCCTGTCATATCCATTAGTTTTGCATTCTCTTATTCAACCAACTGTGGATCAAAATATTCAAAACAAAATTTCAGAAACTTCCAAAAAGAAAAACTTAAATTTTCGAGCCACACTGACAACTACTTATGCAGCATCTACATTGTGTTTATAACTACTTATAAGGCATTTGCATTGTATTAATATTATAAGTAATCTAGAGATGATTTAAAGTCTACAGGAGGATGTGCCTGGTTATATGCAAATTCAATGCTATTTTATATAAGGAACTTAAGCATCTGTCCTTGGATTTTGGTATCCACCCGGGTCCCAGAACCAATCCCCCTACAAATACGGGATTACTGTACTATCTTATGCAGGAATAGAAAGTTCATTTCACGTGGCTTACAAATGCAATTGCTTAGTAATGCCTTGAGTATAAGCTTCAAGTCAGGGCTTAACTGAAAAGACTGCAGATCAAGCTAGCAATATCACTGCTTGGAATAGGAAGGGTTAAAGGTCATAGGCATGCTGTATATTTGCAATTCTTTCTCTCATGTGTTGAACTTTGCATGGATCACCATGTTCCAAAAATCAACTAATTTTAGAGAAAATACACAAAAATTTAAATCTTGATATTAAAATGGTTACAAGATTAACTGATACAATCCACCTTTTTCTTGCAATGAGAAGACAAGATGTTAAAGATGGTCAACTACATTAAATTTTCTTCATGAGTCAGGCATACTACAAGCGTTTTACTGTTGTGTATTTCACCTTGCTTCTGATGGGTAAAGTTTAATAAAATTTATGGTTAGGATTTAACAACTACTAAGTGCAATATTATTTTCATGTTGATTGAAATTCTAGTTTTGTCTCTGTTAGTTTACCCTTCTGTATTTGTTTTTCAGACCTCACAGCAGTTAACACAGTGCTGGACACATCTGCAAAATTATGAGTCTAGGTTATTTGGAAGACTAACCTTTCTTATTTCTCCCTTTTCCCTGATATTTGATAATATTTCTAAATGAAATTAGTATTCTGCCATACTCACAATATATAATTTAGATTCTCAAATAGATTAGATGAGCTGAAGGTAATATGAAATTTAGCAGTTATAGTAATAGAAGGAGTAATAAAGGATTAATAATCAATGTTATAAATATGACTTTGTTTTTAAGGGTAAAGGAAGAAAACCACCTTCCCTGGGTGAAGCCCAACCCACTAAGAATTTGGTAAGAGTTATTGCCGAATTTGGTAAGAGGTATTGTCAAATTTGCTTAGAGTTTTTGCACCCTCCAGATGTTTGCCTTCAACAGTTTGAATAACTCCAGCATCTTGATAAAGATCGGCCCTGTTAAGGAAACAAAAAAGTAGAAGTCTTCAGACACGACAAGCTCTCAAAATAAATGGATCAGATGGGCTGGAAGGCCAGGCCTTTCCCCAAAGCAGCGCTCTGTAACCTTTGGCTGGTGGGCTGGAGCTGACTTTCGTGTGCTCCCTGGAGCCACTGTGTACCTCTCTTCCCAACTCTGTGTTCTGTGATGTCACTTTAGTAGTTTGGTACTGTCCATAGGCATGAGGGGGCTTCTCAGGTGACATCAGTGGTAAAGAATCTGCCTACCAACGCAGGAGACATAAGAGATTCGGGTTCAATCCCCGGGTCAGGAAGATCCCCTGGAAGAGGGCATGGCAGCCCACTCTAGTATTCTTGCCTGAAAAATCCCATGGACAGAGGAGCCTGGCAGGCCACAGTCCCTGGGATTGCAAGAGTAGGACACGACTGAGTGACTGAGCACATACACACACACAGGCTGGAAACCATGCAGATTGGCAGAGGCCAATGTGAAGGCAGAGGGTGAAGGCAAACATCTTTTTTATCAGCTTTTTGCTCAACAGTTTCTGAATATTTCTCTTTGAATTGCTTCCTTTTATATGGCTGGTTTTGAAAACAGTCATTATAATATTGGTAAAAGGAGAAGGGAGATACCATTTAGAAATTGGATCTCTTTAAATTGCACTTTCAGAAACCACTATTTTAAAATTAAAGAAGCTAGGGGAAAGCCAGAGCATTTTTTAAAAAAGAAAATTAAAACCTCAATAGGTAATAGGCAAAGGACATGACCAAACTGTATAGAAGAAAATAAACTAGAAAACAAGATACAAAGAAAAAAAGCGACCTTAGTAAAGAAATACATATTAAAAATGAGGACCCTTTTAAAATCCCTTTTACTTGTATATATTAGTGTTGTTGTTTTGTTCCTAAGTCATGTCTGACTCTTTTGCAACCATATGGACTGTAGTCTGCCAGTCTCCTCTGTCCGTGGGATTTCCTAGGCAAGAATACTGGAGTGGGTTATCATTTCCTTCTGCAGGGGATCTTCTTGACGCAGGAACTGACCTCATGTCTCCTGCATTGGTAGGCAGATTCTTTACCACTGGACCTCCAGGGAAGCCCATACACTACATATTGTATATCTGTAATAGTAGATGACTACTCTATATTATATGTACACACATTCTATTAGATTGTAATATGCAAAATATTTGTGAATGAAAAAGAATATTTCACTAAATGTGACAATGATATATTAACTAGAATGAAGCATGGAAAAATGAACACACCTGGTTCATGACAGTGATGGATTCTGTTTTCACATTTCCATTATTATGTTATCTGACCACTCTGTGTGTGTGTTAGTCGTTCAGTCGTGTCTGACTCTTTGCAACTCCCATGGACTGTAGCCCCACCAAGCTCCTCTGTCCATGGAATTTTCCAGGCAAGGATACTGCACTGGGTTGCCATTCCCTTCTCCAGGAGATCTTCCCAGCCCAGGATAGGAGTATGGAAATCCCTTACTCCTCTTAGAGAAGTAGAGTGAGTCTGTACACCCTGGGACTCAGGAAACCCTAGGTATTCTAACCTCAAGTGGAATAGTTGAAATGAATACCTGAGTAGTATCAATATACTGAGAGTCTCTGGCTAAGGGAATTTGGAAAGTTTAGAAAAAGGAGGTAACACCTGTGTGCCTGAAAGTACAGACACAAAATCATGTTTATTTGTCTTTTTAATGAATGTTTCGACTTGGTCTATGAAGAAAAGTCATGAAATGTTCATGTCTGTGTATTTCAAGTCTGCTAGTCACATAAATTTCAGTTTATACTTTTTAAAGATGTTTTGGCATATGACTTTTTTACTTTACTTCCTCACCCCCTCTCCCTCTCTGTTCTGTAAAAGAATCTGGCATCCAAACCCTGAGACATTAGTTAATTCTGAGACATTAATTCACTTCTAAGGCATCTGGAGTCCACATCTCAGGGACTCACAAAAATATAACTGAGGATACGCACAGCTACTCTCTTCTATGTCTATTACATCTAGGTGTCTCTTTCTCCACTTTCTGTAGGTTGTACAGGTAGCCCTTTTGAAGATTTTTGACAAATCTAGGGTAGGAAAACTAGCTTACGAGGCAGGCATCTTCCATTCTCTAGTAAAGACTAGGGAACAAAGTTAATCGGGTATATCCTTATTAATCATCTCTGCCAAAATAAACTGAATATTTTCAGTATTATTTCTTCCATAAAAATATTTTTTCCATTATAAAAAAAAAACTCAGTTGAATAATGTACAGATCTTTCTCGCAGAAGTTTAAACAGTACTCTTAATGTCCACTTACGTTGCACTGGTAAAAATGGTGGTCACCTGACATAGCTCTTTAAACCTAAATTTTAAATTGTAACAACATTGTATATCCTACACATCAATGACTGCAGCTAGGAACCATAATTTTAAAAAAATGTCATTCAACATTCTCCTTTTTTAAAGATTCTTTTGACATGGACCATGTTTTTTAATTTGCTATAATAATGCTTCTGCTTTATGTTTTGGTTATTTTGGCCACAAGGCCTGTGGGATCTTAGGTCCCTAACCAGGGATCGAACCTGCACACCCTATATTAGAAGGCAAAGTCTTAACCACTGGGACTACCAGGGAAGTCCCAAGATTCTTCTTTTTAATTACCAAATTTTTAGTATAACCTAGTATAGTAGAAACTAAGATTGAATGTTTTACAATGTGCATTTTTATAAAAATGTGAAATTAAATACTTCTTTAAATATATTTCTCTAGGAAGAGAATAAATCTTTAAAGGAGCAGAAAAAACAGAATGACCTGTGTTTCCTAAAGATACTACTACAAAAGATAAAAACTTGTTGGAATAAAATTTTGAGGGGCATTAAAGAACATTGAAAATATGGAGTAGCAATAAAAAACCTTGAGCTTTATTTGTATCCTCCAAGAATCTATCTGCTTATGTGATTTTTGAAGGCAGAATGCCTCTTGGAAGTTACTGAATGCATCCTGGTAAAAACAGATAACAGCAACTGAGAAATCCTGACTGTAGTACCAGAAGATGGATCTAAACAATGGAAACCAAATGCTGCAATCAACAAAACTATTTCACATGTATGAGGACATATATTAATTGGTATTAATTCTGACCAGTTTTTTTAAAGACAATCCATGTAAGGTATTAGTTGTAATAATACTTTTTAAATGTGTTTAAACTTTTCAGAAGATATATAAATTCTATGAAGTATATAAAGGTTATGAGGATTAAAAATTAACATTTCATTATTACCAAAATATATATTTTTATGCCCATTATGCATCAGTATACTGCAATCGGAGTGGAAATTATCATCTGTGCTGGAAATGTTTCAGAGTTAACAGTGAGATATGGATAAGGCCCATGAGAATGAGTCATATAAAGAAGCAATAGCATAAAGGAGTCCAAGGTAATTGAAAGATATTAAGAGATGCAATTAAACATGAATGTATAACACAGTGCCTTTTATAAATGATATTATAGATGTTTTAAAATTAAAATAAAGAATAGTTTCACAAAACAGAAAGTCATCTTTCTGCCCTAAGGATGCTAAACCATAGCACTGGGTTACTTTTGTCATTTATGTGTAATAAAATTTGTCTACATGAGTTTGCAATTTGGGAAGTATATTTTTAAGAGAATAATATATGTTGGCCTTTTAATTAATAGAATGTGTATATTTAATTTTGACACAATATCTGTATATAAAAATATTTTCATACAGTGTTACAGTTGCTTACTTTGGATAACATTTCTCCTTTGATAATAAATGACCTATGTATTAACATTGTCAGATTCATTTAAGTAATCCCAACAGTTTTTTCTTTTTTTTGGTAATGCCATGTGGCTTAGGGGATCTTAGTTCCCCCATGAGGGAATGAATCTGGGCCCCCTGCAGTGGAAGTACAGAGCCGGAACCACCGGGTCACCAAGGAAATCCTCCAAAAGAATTTTTTAAGCCCCCAATTTTTAATACTGCACCACTATTTGATTTTTCACTTCCATTGAAATATAATCCTTAATCTCTTAACTATCAAGAATGTATATGAGATTGGGACCCTCAAACCACATAAGAAAAGGAACTACTTTACTGCTTGTTTTTGTCAGGGCCTGAAAACTAGCTTATGAGGCAGGCATCTTCCATTCTTATAAGTGAAGACTACTGGCAAATCCTTCTAAGCTTAGATTTGCCAACAGTCTTCACTTACAAAGGGAACTGAAAACACTATTCTAGGCAGGCCAAGTGTTCTAAAACAGCCACTGTGGCCTCATCACCACCTGGTTCAGAGCTGACTGGATTATTTAACCTACAGACAGTGCTCAGGTGCCATCCTCAACGTGTGGAGGTAAGACCTTCCTCTCAGTTCGCAGCTGTCTCTCAGCTTCTCTTTCTCATGGTTCCCAACCCACACAGAGTTTCTTCCTCACTGGTGCAGATGGTTATATAGAGTTGTATACACAATTGTACAGATTTACTGATTATCCCAGTAATGAGGCAGTGAGCCAACTAGGTTTTCTCTTTGGTTTTTATTATTAATTCCAGAAAAGGGAGTTTACTAACACTTTTTTTGTGAGCAACTGAATCTTCACCAAGCTTTTCCTTCAGACAGGCTTTTCAAACAAGGCTATGTTTCCTTCCACCACAGAACAGGTCAACTATGTGATACACCTCCACCCTGACGAACTGGTGCTATTGGTAAAGCATCAGCTATGAAAAGAGGACATTTTAAGTTTCTAAACGGAAACTCTTAAAAAGTGTTCTTGAAAGTGTTTCCATGAAGGCTGTCTATAATGTTCCTAATAGGGTTGAGATTGTGACAAAATAAGGAGTGATTATTTAAAAATACTTCATTAAAAATTATTAAAATTTTCTTCCTTTTTAACTGCTAATTTTCATTTTTATCATTTGTTTATAATAGAATTGAACTGTAGAGAAAACTCACACCCAAAAATTCTTATTCAGCATAGTGTGTCAAATTCATGGAAAAAACCACCATGAATCAGGCTTTTATGATTATATTTCTCTTGTTTCCTAGCTGCTAGCAAGGTAAGTAAAGACATGGCAGGTTGGTTAGTAATGATCTTGGATACTACATTTTTTATTATTTATATCCCCTAGTTAGATTTGCTTTATTTCAATGGACACTGTCTTTCATATATGTATGTGAATGCCTTAAATCAGCACTTTTTAAAGATCGATGCAAGAAACCCTCTATAGATTCTAAAAAAAAACAAAACCTGAGTTCTGAGATCAGATAATTTTCTCTTGGAGATTCACAATTCATATTAAAAGCTCTGTAAGCTCATAAAGTTTTTTAAAAGTTTAACATCGGTAGCATTTCCAAAATTGACTACAGAACTCTTTTATGTAACAACCACTGACCTAGCACACTTGGAGGAATATTGCTTTATACAAAGAGACTCAGTTAAAAGTCTTTTAAAGCAAGTTTTAAAGGAAGTTGCTGAGTTAAGAGATATTCCTTTCAGGATTAAGGTAGTTCTATCACAACTAGAAGTGTTTCTTTTCTTTAAGCCATCCTTTCATTTATAGTCAGTTTAAGGAGGATATTTAATCAAATTTACTGTAGATATTTCTGTGGAAACACACATCCTCTATTCTAATTCAGATGGTCTCTATGGTATCCTATGCATGAAATCTTCATGCCTTTAGTCATTATGGTCTTCCTCCTTGGGAAGTTCTTCCAAATTCTATCAATTGTAAATAAAAATCACGTTTTCCATGAAGGTAAAACTTTCTAAAATCTCACTTTTTTAAATTCTTCATTTACCTTCAGCACAGTCCCAGGAGCCAAAATTCCATCAGGTTTTACTTTTTGAGGTATTATGAAAAAACAGGTATAATGCATTTGTTTTTGTAAACTATCTACTGCTTCACTTCCATCATCATAAAATCTGGACACATATTTCCAAGAGGTTTGTCTCTCTACTGTCACTTAGAATCTTTGCACTAGATTAATACTAATAGTTATTAACAAATGTCTACATAAAGCATTTCATTTCAGTTTTCAAATTTGCTAGTTTGAAGGCTATACAATGGACTATTACTCAGTCATAAGAAGGAACAAATTTGAGTCAGTTGAAGTGAGGTGGACCAACCTAGACCCTGATACACAGAGTGACGTTTATGTCCAAAAGAGAAAAACAAGTATCATGTATTAATGTATATATATGAAATCTACAAAAATGGCACTGATGAAGCCATTTGCAGGGCAGGAACAGTGTCGCAGGTGTGGAGATCGGACTTGAGGGCATAGAGGGGAAAGGAGAGGGTGACATGGATTGAGAAAACAACACTGAAATGTATACATTACCACATGTAAAGTGGGCTTTCCTTGTGGCTCAGCTGGTAAAGAATCCACCTGTAATGTGGGAGACCCGGGTTTGATCCCTAAGTAGGGAAGATCCCCTGGAGAAGGGAAAGGCTACCCACTCCAATATTCTGGCGTGGAGAATTCCATGGACTGTATAGTTAATGGAGTCACAAAGATTGGACACAACTGAGCAACTTTCACCTTCATATGCAAAAGGTGGGAAGCAGGAAGCTAGCTAGTGGGAAGTTACTGTATAACTCAGGGAGCTTAGCCTGGTGCTCTGTGACGATTTAGATTGGGTGTGCTGGGGATGGGTCGGAGCGAGGCTTAAGAGGGAGGGGGTGTATGTCCACTTATGGCTGATTCACATTGTTGTACAGCAGAAACCTACACAAAGCAATTATCCAATTAAAAAAATGTTTTAAATGAAGGCTTTTACAAATATAAACAAATACTTCTTCTAAATATGTCAGCCGTTCCCTGACACATCCACACCTGCTGTACGGGAGTCTGTACCAGCCACGACTTCTGCTAAATGTTCTTGGCCGTGTGAAGTCATGCCTCTCAACCCATCCAATGCGGCCCTCTAGGGCATCTGCCCGAAGTACAATTAATTGAGCGACTAATGATCTGTGATAAATGTCACACAGCTTGAGAAAATGAACTAGTTCAGGTGCCCTGTTCCAGAAATTTGAGCCACAATCTCAAATAAAGTTATCCAAAGTGAGACTGAAATAGAATGTTTTAAGGTTTTATTAACTTGAGCACTGGCAAATTGAAGGAATGGGGGTACAAAGAGGTACATAGTAGTGAGCGAAGGAGATACACAATTAGAGAATGGACAGATGAGAAAGAGAAGCAGAGAGCCTGGCAGAGGGGCCAACCCTTAGAGCTTCCTCAGGACCTGAAGACATTCCAGGTCTAAACCACATGCATCTTTTATTAATCCTCCATCCTTTTTTTCATAGTGTCTTAGAAGGATCTTTTGTCCATTATACTTGAAGGTTATATTGAGATGATTTTACATTGATGAATGAAGAAATAAGAGTGAAAGGTAAGTTTGTGAATTTCAGGAACTATATTACGAAGGGAAACTTAATGACTAGACCATTCAGGTATGACCTAAATCAAATCCCTTATGATTATACAGTGGAAGTGACAAACAGATTCAAGGGATTATATCTGATAGAGTACCTGGAGAATTATGGACAGAGGTTCATGACACTGTACAGGAGGCAGGGATCAAGACCATCCCCAAGAAAAAGAAATGCAAAAAGACAAAATGATTGTCAGAGGAGGCCTTACAAATAGCTGAGAAAAAACAGAAGCAAAACGCAAAGGAGAAAAGGAAAGATATACCCATTTGGATGCAGAATTCCAAAGAATAGCAAGGAGTGATAAGAAAGCCTTCCTCAGTGATCAGTGCAAAGAAATAGAGGAAAACAATAGAACGGGAAAGACTAGATATCTCTTCAACAAAATCAGAGATACCAAGACAACATTTCATGCAAAGATGGGCACAATAATGGACAGAAATGGTAGGGACCTAACAGAAACAGAAGATATGAAGAAGAGGTGGCAAGAAAACAAACACTATACAAAAAAGATCTTCATGATCCAGATAACCAGGATGCTGTGAGCACTCACCTAGAGCCAGACATCCTGGAATCCAAAGTCAAGTGGGCCTTAGGAAGAATGAACAAAGCTAGTGGAGGTGATGGAATTCCAGTTGAGCTGTTTCAAATCCTAAAAGATGATGCTGTGAAAGTGCTGCACTCAATATGCCAGCAAATCTGGAAAACTCAGCAGTGGCCACAGGCCTGGAAAAGGTCAGTTTTCATTCCAATCCCAAAGAAAGGCAATGCCAAAGAATGGTCTAACTACCACACAATTGCACTCATCTCACACAAAATTCTCCAAGCCAGGCTTCAACAGTACGTGAACCATGAAATTCCAGATTTCAAGTTGGATTTAGAAAAGGCAGAGAAACCAGAGATCAAATTGCCAACATCTGATGGATCATTAAAATAGCAAGAGAGTTCCAGAAAACCATCTACTTCTGCTCTATTGACTACACAAAAGCCTTTGACTGTGTGGATCACAATAAACTGTGGAAGATTCTTAAAGAGATGGGTATACCAGACCACCTGACCTGTGTCCTGAGAAATCTGTTTTCAGGTCAAGAAGCAACAGTTAGAAATAGACATGGAACAACAGACTAGTTCCAAAAAAGGAGAGGAGTACATCAAGGCTGCATATTGTCACCCTGCTTATTTAACTTATATGCAGAGTACATCATGAGAAATGCCAGGCTAGATGAAGCACAAGCTGGAATCAAGACTGCCGGGAGAAATATGCAGATGACACCACCCTTATGGCAGAAAGTGAAAAAGAACTAAAGAGCCTCTTGATGAAAGTGAAAGAGGAGAGTGAAAAAGTTGGCTTAAAGCTCAACATTCAGAAAACTAAGATCATGGCATCCAGTCCCATCATGTCATGGCAAATAGATGAGGAAAAAATGGAAACAGTGACAGACTTTATCTTTTGGGGCTCCAAAATCACTGCAGATATGAAATTAAAAGACACTTGTTCCTTGGAAGAAAAGCTATGATCAATCTAGACAGTATATGAAAAAGAAGAGACATTACTTTGTCAACAAAGATTCATCTAGTTAAAGCTATGGTTTTTTCAGTAGTCATGTATGGATGTGAGAGTTGGACTATAAAGAAAGCTGAGCCCTGAAGAATTGATACTTTTGAACTGTGATGTTGGAGAAGAATCTTGAGAGTCCCTTGGACTGCAAGGAGATCCAACCAGTCCCTCCTAAAGGAGATCAGGGCTGAATATTCATTGGAGGGTCTGATGCTGAAGCTCAAACTCCAATACTTTGGCCACCTGATGCAAAGAAATGACTCATTAGAAAAGACCCTGATGCTGAGAAAGATTGACGGCAGGGTGAGAAAGGAACGACAGAGGATAAGATGGTTGGATGGCATCACCGACTCGATGGACATGAGTTTGAGCGAGTCTGGCAAGTTGGTGATGGATAAGGAAGCCTGGCATGCTGTAGTTCATGGTGTTACAAAGAGTCTAACACGAATGAGTGACTAAACTGCACCGAAACTTAATGACTAAACTTTGCCTCCCACAGTAGGAGAAAATAGTTGAGTCAATAATGAAATTAGGCTTCAATTTTAATGAACAGAGATTAGAGAACTGCAGGGAAGTCTTGCAAAATGAGGAAACTGCTCCTTCTGTGTTATACTCAGGTGGGGGTTGGACAGTTTCTGTTTGTTTCAACTGTAACTTGTATCAGGTAATTCTTCCCTGAAAGTCTAATGTTATGCTAACATAAAAAAAAAAGTTCTTGTGACATTTTAGGGTAGAATGTTACACAACTTTACCTTTTGTTTCTCATTAACTTAAGGGCTATGTGTGTGTGCTGTTGCTTCAGTCATGTGTGACTCTTTGCAACCCTATGGATTGTAGCCCACCAGGCTCCTCTGTCCTTGAGATTCCTCAGGCAAGACTACTGGAGTGGATAGCCATGCTCTTCTACAGGGATCTTGCCAACCCAGGGATCGAACTCACATCTGCCTGTGTCTCCTGCACTGCAGGTGGATTCTTTACCCACTGAGCCATCGGGAAAACCCACAGAACACATATTCAGGGTCAAAGAACACACGTTCAGATTATATGTTTAAGCCAGATCACATCACTGTCTATTCCTGTAAGCAAGCCACAACCATTGTTGTGGCCGCCACAGCATGCACAACCTGCCAACTTTATGTTTCTACTCTTCTGTTCTTTGCTCACACCATTCCACAGTTACAGGGGTCCCGCCTTACAGCCTTTGTCCTTTTTTATCTTCTGCATGAAATATCTTTTTTCTGCTGTCCACCTACATGCTTCAAGATATTAAATACTCATAACACAGAGCACGTAAACCTAGTGAACAATTTCAACAAAGTAAACAAAAAGAATAACCACTAAGGGCTCAGCCCTCAGTATGTTGTGTGTTCAAATGTCACTTTCTCATGCCATCATCCCTCAAACCCTACTTAAAACTGCGGCCCACTTCCACTCTCCAACCAGTCTCATTCTAAACACTTCCTCACCACTTCTTCTCCATAACACTCATCACATTCTAATGTAAAATATATTGATTTCTCTTCTTTATTGCCAATCTTCATCCACTAGAATGTGAACTTCAAAAGGACAGGGGCTTTTGACTGGTTGGTTCATTGTCCCTAGATCAGTGCCTGGCACATAAATAGAAGCTAAATATTTGAGGAATATATAACATGTACATATATCTAAAATTATATAAAAACCTCAGCGTCAGACATTTGTGGCAAAGATTTTACATACATTACTGATAATCCTCAAATTGGGCCTGGCAGATGAATATGATTATATTAACTGAGAGTATATTTCTTAAAATTCAGTTTGTGATTATCTCACACCATGACTGGGATGAGAAAACATGATGTTTTAGCTCAATGTATTGAAGATTTCCTGCTGTAGAACATGGTTTTAAGCACTTTCTCGTTAGTATTGGTATTGTAAAGGGGAAGCACAAAGTCATACTAAAGTTTACCACTGAAAACATGGAGTTCAAATAACAGATCCCAGCCTACTTAGTTTAAGCAAAAAGGGATTAATTAAAAGATACTGGATAATTCACAGAAATCTCTGGAAGAGCCAGATAACCAAGTTAGGCAGTTGTTCAGCCAGAAACAATGCCCAAATCATAATGAAAGACTACTTCAGTGGAGGACAGTCAGCTAAAGAGCCACCATGGGGACATGTGACTTTAAAATTAAAAGTCAAACAACTTTAAATCATTTAGCAGTTGGACTTGGGGCTCTAGGGCTGCTGGCACAGATACTGTGTATACAAACACAAAAAGTAAGAAGGACTCCCAGCTACCTTTGAAAAAGCATCATTCAACACTGATATTTTAATCACCCATTACCTTTAATCCATTTGGTGTCATTTGACTTCTTCACATGAATCAGTGGGTTCTTCCTGCTTTTTCCCTTGGCATAGTCACCGGTTCCGAGTTAAAGAGCAACAAGTCGCATCGTGCAAAATGGGTGTCTCTTCTTGATATGCTGTCACAGTTCCCTTCAAAGCCCAGTGTCTCACCACCATCATCCTCAAGAGAAAGAGACGCGTGCTACAGTGTCTGCTTCCTCACGTCATTTGTTTCAGAATCTGTGTCTGTTCCATAGTTCCAAGGTTATGTATCTACTCCGTAGCTGCAAGAAAGAGTGGAAAACTAAATTCTGGCTAAGATTTTGAGGTAGTAGGATTCAGTAGAGGAAACTTACCAAACAGGGCTTTCAAATAATGTTAGCCACAAACATGACAAATGACCCTTAGACATAGTAAGAAAACTCAGATTTAAAATAGATCAAGACAATTTTTCACCACTAGATATGTTTTAAGTAGTATTTTACTTCTAGTATTGTTCAAAGTTTAGTTAAATAAAGTATCTAAGGCAGTAAGTGACAAGCCCCTCCTCACATAACAGCTTTCTGGTAACTGTATCAGTGACAAACACTCTTTCTAGTAACACCAGAGCAAGAACCATAACACTATCAAAAACAAAGACCATGAGAATATAGTGCCTCACCAAGAATACAGAGCTGATCTAGAACACATGTTGCTCATTCAAATGGTGCTTCACGTCTGTCTATAGTAAGAGACTGGAAAACAAACTTTTAGGTTTAAATTTTCAAACTGTAATAGTTAACTGAATAGCAAGTTTTTAAAGGGAAATCACCCTTAAAGAATTAGTATTCAAAATGAAGAATTTCTGATGTTTCCTGTGTGGTCCATATGAGTTTTTTTCCTTATTACGACTCCTAAGTTTGGAAAGATTAGTAAAAATGGAAACACATTATTAAAACTTTTTGGTTCTTAAAGTATTCCTCTTAACTAAAATAACAAGAGGAAGAAATAAGGTAACTTTGAAAAAACTTTAAAGTTTTACAGTATAATAAGTAAACATATATATATTTGCCCCTCAAAGATCAAAAGCAGAAAGAAAAAAACACTATAAAACATTTAGACGAAGTTTAATTCTTGGTTTAGCTCTATATATGAAAAATTCACTTGCATTTCTCAGATTTGTCAAAATTCTTCAAGTCATAGGTGGTAAAACAGTTGAGGGAGGGCTATATCAGAATATGAGTATTCAAGAAAATATTAAAATTACAGAGTTGACAGAAATCACTTTTAACAAAAGTATCACAGAAACTAGCTTAAATATATTATTAATAATTATTATTAATATAGGGCTATCAACTACATTTGTGAATCTCAGAAAACAAATGAAGAGGAGGTAGTGTTTTTCAATAAATTATCACAGGCGAGTGATTCTGAAAAACATAAACCTCTCCATTTTTTAAAGATTAAAAAGATTAAAGTATTATACATTGATTTAAAAACTGGTAATACAAAAAATATAAAGATATGTAATATCATAACTACTTAAGAGTAGAAAAAATCATAAAGAGGAATATAAATACTTTAAAAGCCTTTTATCTGTCTCATCTTCTATACAACTGGAATTGTATTTTACATACATTCACTATTTTAGGCTAGCTTTATCTTCTAATAACAAAGCATAACCTCACCATGTCATTAAAAATTATTTTAAAAATGCTTTATTAACTTACTAGATTAATTTCTATCACTATAAATAATAGTACTACTAAATGTGTTCTGCATAAATATTTTTCTTCAGATTACTTCTTCAAGGAGAAATACATTTTAGGAATAAAACTACTGGATTATGAGGCATGTGTATTTTAAAGGCTTTTAAAGTAAATTTAGTCAACTTCTTCAAAAAGTACCATAAATTTATATCTTCACCATCAGTGGATAAGGGCATTCATCTTAATGCCCCAGGCAGTCTTCAAGTGTATTATAGTTTAAGATTTTAAGACTTGTGATTCAGTGAATGAAAATCAGTATTTCATTGTCAAGTATACTCACCACTTCTGGCAGCCTCCTGTCCATAGATGTGAATTCAAAACAGGAATAGAAACAGAGGCTTTGAGCAGAGAAGGTTAAAAAAAAAAAAAAGGATAGTTAAAGTGAAGAGTTCTGTGAGATAAGATTGATCAGTTGCAATTATCAGTAACTTTTACTCAATAACGATTTGTCCTCAGTCCTCAGGACAATCCAAGTAGTTCACTTTTCACAGCTCTGACAGCTCCCATTTTATAGACCCCACCATACACATATTCACTGGAAGGACTGATGCTGAAGCTCCAATCCTTTGGCCACCTGATGTGAAGAGCTGACTCATTAGAAAAGATCCTGATGCTGGGAAAGATTGAAGGCAGGAGAAGGGGACGACAGAGGACGAGATGGCTGGATAGCATCACTGACTCAATGGACACAAGTTTGAGCAAGCTCCATGAGATGGTGAAGGACAAGGAAGCCTGGCGTGCTGCAGTCCACGGGGTTACAAAGAGCCGGACATGACTGAGTAACTGAACAACAACCATTCACATAGGGATTCCCAGGTGGCACTAGTGGTAAAGAAGCTGCCTGCCAATGCAGGAGACATAAGAGACTCGGGTTCTATCCCTGGATCAAGAAGATCCCCTAGAGGAGGAAATGGCAATCCACTCCAGTACTCTTGTCGGGATACTCCCATGGGCAAAGAAGCCTGGCGGGCTACAACGGGGTCACAGAGTCAGACATGCCGGAAATGACTTAGTGTGCACACACGTCACACACGTCCTCTCCACCACTTCTCCCCACTAAAGGCAGTGCAGCTCTTTATATTCCAGCAAGATTTCTCCTCTGCACTGGGACAAGGTAAGGAGACAAAAAACGAAATGGCGAACTGTATGACTTGTGATAAGAAGCTTCAACACTTACAAAGCATTTTGTTGGTATTTTTATAATTAAGTTCTGTTAAATTCTTTCACAACATTGTTAAGTCAACTATACTTCAATAAACCTTCGTTTTGTCCTAAACTGTATCTGTTTATATAATGACTTCTCCAAATAAACTGTCAACTACAGGACAGGGACTAAATCATACCTTACGTGTAACTCTTGATTCCCAGCATTTCATAGAAGGGAGAACACAAAAAGCATTCTTTAAAATGTTTATGAAGTTTTAGCTTTGTGTATCTAACATGATTTGGTCTAAGCACTTATTTAATTTAGCTCCTATATAAATTGACCTCATTTGCATACATTAGATAAGGTTAGCTGATTGAACGAAAAAGACCACCTTAAAGATTGTAACTTTAAGCTTCCCTGTCCTAAGATGACATGCTATAGTATAAGAATTATATGGTAATGTGCATGAATAATATGTTTGAGAAGCATAATTTTGCTAGCACAATTATGTGAGGTGTTAATATGAAAGATTTTTTTATCAAATATTGCCTGGCTGGTGCCCCAAATGAGCTAAATTGATTCTTAAAAGCAAACAAAAAAAAATATGGGTTATCAAAATCACAACAAAATATATAACAAAAAACTACATCTTATAAATCTTCGTAATTTCATGTCATAAAAAAAATACTTATTAACTGTTGTTCTTCTCATTTAGTTGCTAAGTCTGACCAACTCTCGGTGACCCCATGGACAGCAGCACACCAGGCTTCCCTGTCCTTCACCAAATTCCAGTTTGCTCAAATTTACGTCCACTGAGTCGGTGATGCCATTCAACCATCTTATTCTCTGTTATCCCCTTCGCCTCCAGCCTTCACTCTTTCTCAACATCTCATTCCTGGGAGGCCATAATTAGAGGATAGCAATCTTAAATTACCCAAAAGCACCCTCTAGTGGCAAAAACGCAATTCACACATAAAAGAAAAGTATAAAAATAAATGACTATTGTGACAATATTTAACTCATATTTTTCTAAATGAAAATAAAAATGAATGTGGCTATTGTAAACTTTGTTTCAATGATTCTACACTACTATATTTAACAGCACAGTCAATTGGAAAAATCAATCTATTTTTAGTACTAAAAATACACAATCATTTTAAAACTAAAAATACACAACGTATAAAATAGATATATGAGCAATGCTAATAAAGACATAAGAGTCCTGTTGACTTTCTGTAGCCATGTACGTATTCTACTTTTCATTCTCTGAGCTCATGGTAGAAAGTATCCACCTCAAGCCTACAGAAAATTGAGTACAAATTAAACATGTCTAATATTTTCACTACAGACACTTATAAAGTTTTAAATATGATGGTCTAATTAAGTATTCATCACAAATACTTCTTGCCATTGAACTGTATATTACCTAATTAGAAATACTCATAATTGTTTCCTTATCAATCTCGTTTCTCTAATGCTTTCAACTGCTAAATTTTATTAGCTAAAAAGAGAATTTCTATGCCTTAGAAACCTTGTGAAGAAAAAGATTTATAATGCTTTGAGATTATAAAACACTCCAAAATAAAACAGTAGTATTTCCTTGTAAAAGCTGACAGCACATAAAAAAAAAAAAAACTGCCAGTGAAAACTCTTCTCTCATGAAAAAAGTCTGTATTTTGACTTTGAATATATTCTTAATATTTCAGTAGATTCCTATCTTTCTACCTGTGTTTGAAGAAAAGATAAGACAGCAATGAAAACCAACTGGTATTTTTTTTTTGCTTCATGTCTTTATTGAATAGGTTCAAAAATGAAGACATTATTTGTAATTTAAAAAAAGAGTGAACAAGAGACAACAACAGCCACACTACTCTTACTTTTCCAAGCTAATAGCTTTCAAAACATTATATAAGCAATTTTTACAGTTTTAATTTAAGTTTAAATCATCTTTTCATTCTACCACACTGGAAAACACTTGTGAAAATAAATAAGAATAAAATAAATGATGCATAGATCTAGGAAAGTTTCTTAAAAACTGAACTATTGCACAACAAATCAACATGAAAATAATATATGCAAGCAATATAAAAATGCATTTAAATACACTGCGCCGACATGTTTCATAATTCATACATATATTTCACCTACTTACTGTTTATAACAATCTCTGGGTTCTGGAATTAGATGATTTCTTACCAACTCATTTCCATGTAGTACATTATAACATTTGCTTGCTACAGTAAAATTCAGTGAGAAACAAACACGCGCCACTTTGTCTGAGATCATTTACCTATCCCTCTCTTGGGTGGACAAAAACTATGTGACCTTTAAAAATATATTTGGAAGATAACAGTGCTCAATTCTAGATAAAGCAAGAGTTTAAAGTTCTTTATATGGTTTCTAATAATTAGAACAGAAGAACATAAACAATTAAAATGGAATTCTAATATGTACATTTTTTCTCCTAAATTTACTAAAGCTTATTCTAATTGATGGAATAAGCTGTAATAAAGTTTTTTTGTCCTCTGACCCTTCCTTTTGGCCAATATGACTAAATAAAGGCAACTAGAAAAAGAATTACTGAAAGTCAGGGAAGGAACTATAAAGTAAATCATAAACTTCCATTACCACTAAGTTCTCCTCTGCCCAAATGAAAAATACAAACAAAACAAAAAAACTAATGAATAAAATTATAAAGTATAAATAAATGAATTTATAAAGTATTATAAATGAATTTCAGAGAAAGCTATAAGCCACAAACTTCTACCCTGATCCTCACAATTGATCAGAATCATAAACAAGAAGTCAGAGATTGCCTATAAATGATTTGCTTGTACCTTTATAATAAGATAAAGGTTTGTTAGGTTTGATTCAACAGAAATAACTCTGACTTACTGAATTTGGCTGCACAAGCAACCAAAGGTATTTACTACTAAATACAATGTTACACTGAAAGTGACAATGATTAAAAGCTGTATTTTAGTCAAAGTAAAGGTGAAAGTATAATTACATTTTTGTGAATGTTTAATTACATAATAAACCATCTATCCATTAAAGCAATGCATTTTCAGAGGCTTTTTATTGTGAAGTAAATGGTGCTTCAGCAGTAAACATTGGAAGAAAAACATGAGTAGGAAAAGTTAAATATTAACATTCTCTTAACCTACCCATAAATACATATAACTATACTTCAAGAGATTAAAATTCAATCCTTTTTACCTTCATGCCCTTCACTAATGATTAATTATCGAAGTTAATTATTAGGTGAGATGATCTGTTTTAAAATCCACTAATTTCTTCTAAATTCAAATATATAGATATAAATGCAAGATTTTACAAGGAACTTTGTGCATCTTCTATTAAATAATTAACTTGCAAACTTTGCAAAAATAAAGTAGCAAACTACTCTTCAGACATGAGATAATGGGAAAAAAAGGACAAAAGTAAAATCTGAAAACACTTAGAAGTAGAAAGAATGTATGTTCAACTAATACACACTGAGCAAAACAAAGAAATCATTCAGCTTATAACTAGAATAAGAAACAGCTGTACTTTCAGCTTTGTGTCTCTGAAAAGGGAACTGCATAATTACATTTTAAAGAATTGAGTAAAGATCTCTACAGAATCAATAATACACTGAGTAAAGGGCAACATAGGCAATAGGGGTTTTTCCCTCTCTTTTTAAAAAATATTTATAAAATTAATTATTAAAGAGCTCTACAGGAAAACGACACAACTAATTGTAACTAAAATATTCTCTCAGTTTCAAAAGTTCAAACATTCCATCCTACAATGATACTATCTGAAAATAGGTCAATAATAAAAATGTTTATTCTGGTGTTCTGCTCAAAGTAATGATTATCTGAAAGCTTAGAGCGCTAAGCACTAATGCTGGATTGTTTGTGGAAGTATACTTAATGATGTACTTTTACAACAGAAAAGGAATACCTAAGTTAAATGATTCCACTTATTTTTTGACTGATAAGTAGGTATGTCCTTGAATGGCACAGCTTAGGTTACCAGGTATTTATTATATACAGTATATGCACACACACATATATACACATACATTACACAGCCAAATTATGCTCCAAAAACTGCTAAAGAAAGTATTTTGAGTAATTTTAGCTCAAAATCACGAGAGGAAGTGCTCTAGATGTCCAAGCAGCAATAATCATAAAATTCAGGACTTAGCTTTTTTTTTTTTTTGGATTCTGTTCACAGAACCATTCTTCGAACGCCACATTCACAGCAGAACTTTGCCCATTCTACAGGGTATTTAGTCCCACATTCATGGCAGAATTTTGGTAAGTGCGCCACTGAATTTCCTTCAATGCCTTTAGTGTTTCCACCATTAAATGAAGAGATGTAGTCTCCATCTGGCCTGGAGAGGTAGAGAGAAAGTAGAAACACAAAGTTCATGACAGTAATTTTCAATCTGTAAGCCTTGGGAAACAGAAAATAATATTATTAAGTATAACTTCTTAATATCATCATTAATGCTCTTGAATAACTGATGCCAAAGAACTGATGCTTTCAAACGGTGGTGCTAGAGAAGCCTATTGAGAGTCCCTTAGGCAGCAAGGAGATCAAACCAGTCAACCTAAAGGAAATCAACCCTTAATATTTATTTGAAGGACTGATGCTGAAGCTCCAATACTTTGGCCACCTGATGAGTGAGACGAGTTGACTCATTGGAAAAGACCCTGATGCTGGGAAAGACTGAGGGCAGAAGGAGAAAGGGGCAACAGAGGATGAGGTAGTTTGGATGGCATCACCAATTCAATGGACATGAATTTGAGCAAACTCCAGGAGAAACTGAAGGACAGGGAAGTCTGGTGAGCTGCAGTGAATGGGATCGTACAGAGTCGGACGCGACTGAGCAATTGAACTGAACTGAACTTTTCCCTCTTGTATTGTTTGGTTCTTCTGTAAAGATCTCTAATCTTTCTGTGATATTATACTGTCACTGTTAATGACTCCCTGTCTTACTCCTTTATATACTTCAAACTGACTTATAAGTAATGTCTGAAGAAGTTCAATATCTTAAGTCTTGGGCACATGTTTTTGTTTCCTGCTGTCTCTCATGACTGATTCCCTGTTTCCCTGTATGGCTTGTAATTTGTTTGTTTTGTAGTTCAGAAATGCAAGCTCATGTTTGTTCACCTGTGAGAATCAGGAGGCCTGGGTTAACAGCATTTCACAAGATGGTTCTTTCTGCTTTGGCTTTTCTAAGCTCTGAGGAAGCTCTTAAATCAGGAGTATCCAAGTTATTTTTTCAGTTAAAGATTTATTAGAATATGCAGATGTTTTACTTTCAAACCTTAAATTCATATAAAGGCCCACCTACAGTTAAGAATTATCAGTGGGAATTCACATCACTCTGAGCCATGGCTAGGACAGACAAATATCCTTGGAATCTCTTATTCCTGACTCTTTTTTTTCCCCCCAGTCCAGCTTTCACTCAGCGATAACTCTCTGAATATTGTGAGAGAAGGGTTAACACAACTCTTTCTCCCCTTGTGTGGACACATTTGACCTTGGGATAACTTCTCAGCTCTGTTTAATGAAAACCCAACAGAGGTGAAATGCCAGCTATGTTTCTAGGCAACAGTGTTTGCAAGCAGTTCACCGAGACCGGACCTATCCCTCAGGATAACCTGGAAGCTATGTCTATGAGACGACTGTGAGGCACCGATTCCCTTGGGAATAAGGACTTCTGCCTAAATGGACCTTATGCCCACCTATGGGATCTTAATTCTCTCATATCTAAGCTGCCAGTTGGATAGCTGAGGAAGACAAGCTTCAGGAATGCTGCAAAGCCTCCCATGAAAGCGCAAAACACTTGACACTGCCCTGCTCTCATCTCCTATTTCTGAAAACAATCCCAGTGACCAACGTAACACACAGTCATATAAGTGTCTCTGGCTGAGTCTAAGAAGAATCTTTGCTGAGCCTCTTAAGAATCCTGGCTTAGAGCAAGAGGCATGGCAGGAAGGGTGAGGAAAAGTTTTTAATGCTATTTTGTCTAAGTCCCAGAATTCAATTCCCCAAATTACCTTAAAACTCAAGTCTCTATGTAGTGAAGACCACTGAAAACCTCAAAAGTAGCTGCAGTGTCACAGCTAATTTACCAAAATGATCTCTAACTTTCTTCGTAATTTTTTTTCTTTAGAAATTTTCTTTCTTTTCTGAGCGCTAAGCTATACATTCAGAAATATATATATGTATTTCTCTTTTATCCAGTACTTCCAGATGTTCTATTTGGAAGGGTTGTCCAGGAAATGCAGTCTATCAGACTTTCAGAAAAATAAATATCTGAGAATTCTCCATCTGTTTTGGTTATAAGTATTTTTGTCTAGGATACAGGTTGAGTATAACTCAGGTGAGTAAGGCTCAGGGCTTCCTATCATATTATAAAACTCTGAAGAAACAGTAGAATAACAGAGATAGAAGACAGAATAAGTGAGGTAGAAGACACAATGGCAGAAATAAATGAAACAGAAAGGAAAAATGGAAAAAAGAATTAAAAGAAATGAAGACAATCTTAGAGACCTCTGGGACAATATTAAACGCACCAATATTCGAATCATAGGAGTCCCAGAAGAAGAAGACAAAAAGAAAGACCATCAGAAAATTCTTGAAGAGATAATTGTAGAAAACTTCCCTAAATTGGGGAAGCAAATAGCCACTCAGGTCCAAGAAACACAGAGAATCCCAAATAGAATGAACCCCAAGCGGGACACC
>ML661885.1:20201649-20357591 GCA_007570785.1 Antilocapra americana | reverse complement strand
TGACTTTAAGTATGTTTTGGCATTCCCTTCTGGCCTGAAGCGTTTCTATTGAGAGATCAGCTGTTATGCTTATGGGATTCCCCTTGTGAGTTATTTTTTGTTTCTCCTTTGCTGCTTTTAAAATTTGCTCTTTATATTTGATATTTGTTAATTTGATTAATATGTGTCTTGGGGTGTTCCGCTTGGGGTTCATTCTATTTGGGACTCTCTGTGTTTCTTAGACCTGAGTGGCTATTTGCTTCCCCAATTTAGGGAAATTTTCAACAATTATCTCTTCAAGAATTTTCTGATGGTCTTTCTTTTTGTCTTCTTCTTCTGGGACTCCTATGATTCGAATATTGGTGTGTTTAATATTGTCCCAGAGGTCTCTAAGATTGTCTTCATTTCTTTTAATTCTTTTTTCATTTTTCCTTTCTGTTTCATTTATTTCTGCCATTCTGTCTTCTACCTCACTTATCCTGTCTTCTATCTCTGTTATTCTACTGTTGGTTCCCTCCAGGGTGTTTTTGATCTCATTTGTTGCATTATTTATTGTATTTTGAATCATCTTTTAAAAAATGCCTGTATATTTTAAATTCTCAAACTCTGGTTGAAATTCTTCCTTCTCCATTTATATAGCAAAGCTTGAGAGAGTCTCTCAAAATTTTAAACAGTTGTCTCCAAAATACATGCAGGGAGTAACAACATCTATTATTTTCCAAATGCCCATTACATGTGAGATATGATACCAGGTACTATACATACTTCACTCTCTTTAATCTTTAAAAAAATCTCTGAAGATATTATTCCCATTTTAAAGTTGAAAAAGCTCATAGTCAGAGAGATTAAGTGTAATATTACATGGCTAGGCTTCCCTGATAGCTCAGTTGGTTAAGAATCTGTCTGCAAAGCAGGAGACCCCAGTTTGATTCCTGGGTAGGGAACATCTGCTGAAGAAGGGATAGGATACCCACTCCAGTATTCTTGGGGGCTTCCCTTGTGGCTTGACTGGTAAGTGATCCTCCTGCAATGTGGGAGACCTGGGTTTGATCTCTGCGTTGGGAAGATCCTCTGGAGAAGGGAAAGGTGACCCACTTCAGTATTCTGTACTGGAGAATTCCATCTGTGAGGTCATAAAGAGTCGGACTTGACTGAGCAACTTTCACTTATATTACATGGCCAGAGTGTTTGAATTTGAATTTATGTGGGTCTCATTCCAAATCTTATATTCAATATGCGATGATGTAATTCAAAGGGAGGATAAAATTTGTCAAGAATCACCCTGGTGTACGGATGGGTTACCATTAGTTCAGTTCAGTTGCTCAGTAGTGTCCCACTCTTTATGACCCGATGAACCGCAGCACACCAGGCCTCCCTGTCCATCACCAACTCCCGGAATCTACCCAAATCCATGCCCATTGAGTCGGTGATGCCATCCAGCCATCTCATCCTCTGTCTTCCCCTTCTCCTCCTGCCCTCAATCTTTCCCAGCATCAGGGTCTTTACCAATGAGTCAGCTCTTTGTATCAGGTGGCCAAAGTATTGGAGTTTCACCTTTAACATCGGTTCTTCCAATGAACACCCAGGACTGATCTTCTTTAGGATGCACTGTTTGGATCTCCTTGCAGTCCAAGGGACTCTCAAGAGTCTTCTCCAACACCACAGTTCAAAACCATCAATTCTTCAGTGCTCAGCTTTCTTTACAGTCCAACTCTTACATCCATACATGACCAATGAAGAAACCACAGCCTCTTTTTAATATGCTATCTAGGTTGGTCATAGCTTTTCTTCCAAGGAGTAAGCGTCTTTTAATTTCATGGCTATAGTCACCATCTGCAGTGATTTTGGAGCCCCAAAAAATAGTCAGCCACTGTTTCCCCATCTATTTGCCATGAAGTGATGGGACTGGATGCCATGATCTTAGTTTTCTGAATGTTGAGTTTTAAGTCAACTTTTTCACTTTCCTCTTTCACTTTCATCAAGAGGCTCTTTAGTTCTTCTTCACTTTCTGCTATAAGGGTGGTGTCATCAGCATATCTGAGGTTATTGATATTTCTCCCAGCAATCTTGATTCCAGCTTATGCTTCTTCCAGCCTAGCGTTTCTCATGATGTTCTCTGCATATAAGTTAAATAAGCAGGGTGACAATATACAGCCTTGACGTACTCCTTTTCCTATTTGGAACCAGTCTGTTCCATCTCCAGTTCTAACTGTTGCTTCCTGACTTGAGTACAGGTTTCTCAAGAGGCAAGCCAGGTGGTCTGGTATTCCTATCCCCTTCAGAATTTTCCACACTTTATTGTGATCCATACAGCCAAAGGCTTTGGCACAGTCAACAAAGCAAAAATAGATGTTTTTCTTGAACTCTCCTGCTTTTTCGATGATTCAGCAGATGCTGGCAATTTGATCTCTTGTTCCTCTGCCTTTTCTAAAACCAGAAACCCGAGTTTACCCTGAACCTCTTCCAATGGCCCTCAAACGCTCACTGCAAGTCCACCCATGAGGTGTATGCTACTCTACTTTCATATGGCCCCTCCAGGGATGTTGTAGAACTATCACATGCCTTTTTAGGGATTCAGTCTCTGAAAACTCCCTGCCAAACCATGGTAATTCCTCTAAGTGATAGTCAAAGAGGAACAGGATTGACAGATTTTTTGGCTCAAGAACAAAAACTTCTTAGAAATACTATCACCTTCACATAATGTACACATGAGATATACAGACAGTACAAACATACCCATACAAATACACATACAACTTCATATCAGTAGTTATTCAGATAATTAGAAAATTATAAAAAAATACATAAAATATAAGTTATCAACAACAGCTGTCATTATTCAATGCCTATTGTGTATTTTTAGTAACATCTATAAGGTAGAAGTGGAATGCCAAGAACCATTTTGATCAGTACTTAAAACATGTTACTCCAATCTCACACCATCAACACATTTTTCTTCCTGGTAAGAGTCTGAAAGCGCTCCCTTGTTATGTGTCCATTAATACAATCTACCTGCTACAGTTTGAGTCAATAATAAAAAAAAGGTTTAACTTTGCAATGTCACTTCCTCTACGCCACTGCAAATCACTGTTTCTTTGAGATTTGCTTTGGAGGGTACAGACAGCAGGAATACTACAAAGAAAAAAAGCTCAGCGCACAAATTCCTCCTTCTGGGATTTATCACTGTCTACTTAAAAACAACACATGATGGCTGCTAATGACTCAGACTTTTCTCATCTTTGTTTTATTATATATCTCACTAAATGTATTATTACTTATGGATAAAAGGATGTTGTGGTAGACTTTGGTTTAAAAGTTAATTAGGTGAGCTCTGTTAAGTAATTTAACTTATGAGACCGTCTCTTCATCATTTTAATATGAGAGGGTAAGACTTGCTTTGGGGGCACAAACTTGTAAGCTTTGAAGACTTGTGCGGAGAGTTCCAAGACCGCCACCACCACTCCTGCTTCTCCTCTCAGTCTGCGAGGCCAGTGCAGAGAAGGGGATGTGTTCACTTCCCTATGTTATGTGGAATTTGTAACTATCTAACACAAAGACTGAGGATCCCTGGATTGAATGTCTTCTAAGATCTTTTTCCTACCTTTTTATAATAATTTATCATCTACTTAACTAAAAGATACTCTAGCAATTTTGTATTTATATATGATGTAATATTCCCCATACACTTTTTAAAAATATTACTCCTAAAAATAGTTTCATAAAAATGACAATGATTAAGATGACTCACTTCAACCCTCTGAAAATTAAAATTTAATTTAAACTTTGAATTTAAATTAAAAATTTATTCAATGAATGCTCTAAAAATAGCCATAGGATAATAGAAATGCTCATCAAAAATCAAAGTTGTTATAAATCCTAGATTATTCAGCACTTCTTGGCTTAAAAATGATTAAAATAAAAAAATTTAAGTATAGGAATGTACAAATTTATAGTATTTCATTACATAAAGTCTTTAAGGAAACATCTGAAAAACATTAACCAAACTAAGTTACAAATACTTACTTGTAAATGGGTAATAACTCATGTCTTTTGATGGCACTGTCTGATTTTGTATCACTCTCATACAACCTTTGCACATGTCTTCCAGTTCGAAGTGGAGGGCCTAACTTGTCCATCTTACTATTAAAATATATAAAGGTGTACCCATAAGGAGAATGCTACTGTTTCTTTATATTCAAAAAAATATTTAAGACATTATTCTGACTCATCAGAAATCCACCCCCCAAGCTCTTTCATAATTATCTGACTGCCAGGGTAAGGACTAATGTCAAAAAGAATCCTCAGATAGTGCACACAATATCCATTATTAAATATGAAAATTCTGACTACAAATACTATTACATTACATATGTGGAATCTAACAAGTTAACTAGTGAATGTTACAAAAAAGAAACTGACTCAAATATAGTGGTTACCAGTGTGAAGAGGGAAGGAGGAAGAGGCAATTTGGGGTGGGCAACACAGAAGTTTAAACTACTATGTGTAAGATAATTAGGCTATAAGGATATTTTGTATAACACAAGGAATATACCCAAATATTCTAAGAATTATAAATGTATTATAATCTTTAAAAATTGTGAATACTGTACATCAACTATACAGCAATAAAAAATTTAAAAAGCTAAAATTATAAGCTTACCAAAGATCTTTCAAATACTTAAATATTTTCCTAAACTGACTTGGATCCAGACCAGCTCTCATGTACCATTTTCTCATTTATTTTAGTGAAGAGAATGCTTCTTTATCCACATTTCCTTTCCTATTAAACCATTTCTTTTCTGTCCCTCTTCCTTCAACAGCATTAAAGATAAGTTAAAGCAGCAACAAGATAAAGGGATATTTGGAAAGAAACTGAATTCTTTGCAAAAAGTGGTGACATATTTTCAAAAGGAATTTAAAAGTTTTAAACCCAACTGATTGTTCTTTGGTCAAAGTTTCTTCTCGATGTGTTTCTTGGTCTTGCAAATCACCGATAACTGACTTAAGGAAGTGAATAAAACAAATAAAGGAAGCAGGAATTTCTCTATTATATGTTTTGCTCTGCCCTCAGGAGTCTTCGATGTTTCAAGTTATAAAGAACATCACCACTGGTGACTTTAATACTTAGTTTATACATCTATCTACATCCGGGGTTACTCTGATAAAAAATTTTGGAAAAGTACAATGAGAAATCTACCGTATTATGTATTTTTACCTTATTTATAAAGTTTGAGAATTGTAATTTCAATGTGATAGTAATCATTACGTAACTAGCAACATCAGTGGTTTCAGAGTGCCTCTATGCTATTTTTCTTTTAAAGGGTCCAATTCAGTAATGACAATGCTACATGAAAGGTCTGAAAGATATTAAGGCAGGAATAAAGAAATCCATCTAGCAGTAAAAGCAGTTTTGCTGCTGTTAAGAAAAACAAAGAACATATTTTAAAGCCAAGCAAGCACATCTACACAGCATGAATTTGGTGTAGACTAAGCAATTTGAAATAAAAAACAGAATTCCCATCTGATATACAAAACATAGAATTCCCATATGAAGTTCAAGGATATATCCTTACATTGGCACTTAGATTTGGTCAGAATCAACATCAAAGTATACTTTTAATATGTTACTATTCTTTACAGAAATGTGTTTGAATGGATTAATGAAAGTTAAAAAAAACAAAAACCAAAAACGCTTTTGGTTCACTGGAACACTAATATGTGGTCTAACTTATTAGATAGTCCACATGACTTTAAACAGCTCCATCTTTGGGAATAAATGAAGAATCCCTAAAATCCCTACCTTCAAATTATTAATAAAATTCCTATGATAACTTACCCATTCTAAAACAGGGAGTGGCAAACTTTTCCTATAAAAAGCCAAAAAGTAAATATTTCAGGCTTCATGGGCCATACTGTCTGTCACACTCAACTCTGCCACTATAGCATGAATGCATCCATAGACAATTCACCATTGGCCATGTGCAGCTATGTTCCAATAAAAACAATTGTTGGGCACGATTTGGCCCTCAGACCATAGTTCAAAAAGATCAGCTGCTCTAAAACATCAAAAATCCATAATTGAGAGGATGCCAGTGTTTTAAATTTTTGAAAATCTAAATGAAAGGCAGATTTCAATGATGATCTAAAATTTTACCATAAAGAGTTACGATCAAAATCACTATCTTATAGTCCAAGACAAAAATATATAACTTTTTGTCAAACTGATACATTTATATAAATGATAGACCCAGGGTTTTTAAAAGGACTATCTCTAGCTGTATATAACTGCCATGATGTGAATAGTATATCTAGAAAGGAACAATGCTTCAGCGGGCTTTCCAAATATTCATTACTGATTGAGCATTTTTGGCAATGCTGCAAATATTTGGCAACATATCCATCTTAGTTGAGATAAACTTTAACCTAGGGAAGGTCCCTGTTTATTGTTGACACCGTAAGAGTTGAATTCTTAGGAAATAAGCCACTCAGTCCTGTACCCTATAACAGAGCAGAAGAGATAAAACAAAAAAATGACTTCTGAAATAATTTGGGGATAAATTTTACCAAGAGGTATTTTTCATCTTTGTGGACATCTACAGCTATGATGTTTCAAGGCACTCAAAATTTTTGAAGCCTGCCATATTTCTACTTTTGATCCTAAACTCATTGATTAAATTCTATACAGATAAGGTAGTAACTCAATCCATGGCAAGTGAGCTTCCTTTGTCTAATAGTTGAAATAAATGTTATCCACATAGGAAGCCAAACTGTGCAGTTCTAGGTTGAAGCATTTCTAGATCAATAATGAAAGTCAGAGAAGTTCATAAAAATCTACACACATCAAAAGACTGTCTTCTAAGAAAGGCCTGTTTCCACTCACACAAACATATACTCAAAATCTAGACATTCATTTCTCACTCCTGTTAATATAATGCATGAGAAACCAATTTTTTTCATCAAAAAAAAAAATGCTCCTTACCTGCATTGTTTCTCTAGTTTCATCACACCTATTATATCCTATCTCCAAAGTAAACTTCTAGTTCTCAGAGTAATTGAACATAAATAAATCTCTGCAATTTGATACTTTAACTATTGAAAATCATCAGCTGAAATATCCATTTAAGGTAGTAATTAACCATTAAGAAAATATAATTCTAAAGGCACAACTGTGTAAACTCTGACACAATTCAAGTATGGCAATATTTATTTAAAACTCCAGGGTTCATCGTCCTTCTAATATCTTTAGGAATAAAGAAAACTATTTTTAGCATAAGAAAAAATTTCTATTAGGATATATTTTGCTTTAAAAATTCTGTTAAAATCAGCTGACCTACAGGTTGTCTAGAATTATAAAACATGAGAATTTTTCCAAGTAACAAGATAAATTTTTCTGTGGTGTGATTTCAATATATGCTAAATATTATAGATCACTGATATGTATGATTGCAGGCAAACACAATAAAGATTATACACACCAGGCTTTAAATAATTACAAACCACTAAAACAACTCGTTTTACTAACCTCAAAAGATGCTCAACTTCTTGAACATTATAGCTAACCAGATGTCTTAATTCTGGTCTTTACTCAATTCTGAATTATCTGTGTCAATAAAAATCACGATAATCATGATCGTTCAGTTGCTAAGCTATGTTTGACTCTTTGCGAACCCATGGACTACAGCACACCAGGCTTCCCTGTCCTTCAGTATCTTCTGGAGTTTGCTCAGATTCAGACCCACTGAGTCAGTGATGCCATCTAGCCATCTCATCCTCTACCACCTCCATCTCATCCTCTACCACCTCCTCTACCATCTCATCCTCTACCACCTCTCTTTTTGCCTTCCATTTTTCAGTATGAAAAGACAAAAGAACAGTCATACAAACCTCAAGTAATTACAAGTACCAGAACCATGATTCTGTGACGTTGCAAAAAGTTGATAAATCAGGAACTGAATTTATTGATTCATTATTATTTCATATATTCACCAAAAGTTTGTGTGTCTGTATGCCAAGCATTATACTACATTTCATAGTTACAGCTGTAAGCAAAGCAGACACAGAGCTTTCCCATCACAGATTTTATGATCTAGTAAGGGAAAGAGACAAACCATTACCTCAGGAATAAGCTCTGTCACTAACTGGACAGCTATGAATGATTCTATTCAGTATAATAATCATATTACTATCAGTTAATACAGTAATTATATTAACTTATAGTAATATAGTAATATATTGGTCAGAGGCATACATTACCACTCTCTTCCGAGCAGTTAGAAACAGTCCTTTAACACATAAGCATCATATATAGTACGGAGAAATGAGATTTAAACAGTTATGCCTGACAGGTTAATACAGGACCAAGAAAAAATTTTAAATCTTTATAGCATTACAGCAGTGCACAACTTGTAAACTTCTTGTGCCCAAAGTTTTTGCTCATTAGTAAAAACATTTTCTCCTAAAGATTAATAAATGTTCATCAGCTGTCAAGGTGTAAGCTGAGTTAAAGTTGTCAGAGCAACAAAGCGAAAACAGATAAGAAAAAGTCAAGTCGATACTAGTTAGAGGCAAAGTAGCATCTAGAAATCTAGTATTTTAATCCAAAATCCAGTAACCCTTTTAATTTTCCAGCCAGCTTCACATGCCCTCTTAAAAAGAGTGTCAGTATAATTTAATACTGCCAACTGGTTAAGATTACCAGTATGATAGGAAAGGTACTAAAAAAGTTACCAGCCTATAATTCACAGTCAACCATAAACTTAACCCCCATTTATAAACTTAAAACATACTGATATGTCTATATTTACAAATCTAATGAGTCAACTCAGTAGAGAAGGTATAAAAAGAAAATCAGATCAATTTTTTTTTCAGCACTGGAAGATGAGAACCTTTTACCTCAACCACCTGTTCTACTGATAACCTGTCTCTTTCTTAAGGATAGCATGACAAAAAGAAACAGCATTTAACTAATCAGATCTTGTTAGCTGATATTATTCTTTTTCTACAATGATAATTACAATACACTATCTTTAGATCTTAAACACTTTATATGTAGTCCAAATTAGGAAACAAAAGGTAATTACTCTCTATTGATAGATACCATCCTATATATTTCCTATATAAAAGCCAAACTGAGACTCTAGATCTGAAAATAACGTGTGTCATGCTTCCTAAACCAACTTTATAAACAGTATCTGTAAATATAAAGAATAAGGCTACATTCTAATAATCATATGGCCATCCCTTAGTTTTCTTGTTTATCAAAATGAAAAGTGAGTTTCTACTAGAAAAGAAAGATTTCTATTAAAAATTCTAGTGTTATCAATGAATTTTCCTACATTAAAATAATTGAAGACTTAATTATGCTACTTTATTAAAAAGCATATGCATAAAACTATAGAAACATAAATAGTATTAAATTTTTATAGTTTCTATCAAAGTATACACGTAGTTTATAGCCAACCTACTTCTCCAGTAACAGTAGACTCATCTTTTTAAAATTTATATATATTTTATGATTGTATAGTATTGCTTTGTAATTTTCACAATTTGATATTCAAACATAGCTACACATTTTTATTTTTTACATTATAATAAAACCATATGTAAAGAGACCGATGCTTATCACCAAAGAGAGGTCAATTTGTATCATGCTACCAACTCTTTGACAGCTGTATGGCTTTGAGCAAATGACTTTGCTTTTCTGATCCTTTCCTCCTACGGCAGCAGGGTGGTTTTAAATAAAATAATGTTAAATGTCTAGCACAGTGCCTGATATGTGCTTAAAAAAATTGTTAGTATAAAAGGTCTACTGTATTTTAAGTAATTTCATTAGACTAGATTCTCGGAAGTAAAATTATGAAATGGAAAATATGAATGTTTAAGGCTCTTGATAAATGCCAAGAGAACTTCTTCCAAACTGGTTATACTAATTTAGACTCTCAAGACCAGTGTGCGAGCTCCTGATCAGCAATATATTAAAAGACAAACTTAGAAAATTGAGATTAATGAAAAAGCCAACTGTGCGTGTGCTTGTGTGTGCTAAGTCACTTCAGTTGTGTCTGACTCTGTGCAACCCCATGTTACCTAAACAAAATAAAATCTTCATATCAAGCATATATGAATGTACATATCACTAAGAAATTAAATTCTATGTAGACTTACCCTACATGAGGGGCTGCTATCCCTTTATGGGAGGGAGACAAGGTCTGGAGTTTGTTTCCCAAAGAGCTGCCAACTGAAGACACTTTACCTGAAGGAGCACCTTTTAACAAAAAAGGTATTAGTTTTAACAACACTCTGAAAGAGAAAAATCACTTTAACCAGCGCATGTGACAAAACAACGCTTTCATGGCAATCAATCAAAATGAATTATCAAAATCAAAAATTAAATAAAATTTTTATGGAACAACATACAGCATCCTTCATTTCTAATTTCTGTACTTCTTTCTTACAATTTACACACAAATGAAGGTACACTTCAGCAATCAAGATCTTCTTTAAACCATTAAATATTTGCCTATTAAGGATAACTATCACGTTTACACAGGTATAGACAGAAACAAGGAAAAAAAATATTGTGGTCCAAGAATTAAGAAAAGGGCTTTGATTGACGACTCTGAAGAGATGATATATCGGTAACTACCTCGAGGATAGACATTTAGGCTAAAAAAGGACTACAAAACATCTAAAGTAGAAGCTACTGAAAGTTACTTTACTTTTACCCAAAATAATTACTTATCTTCCACATCAACTCCTAATAAACCTAGTTTTAAATAGTCTAAAACATAATACTGTCTTCATTTCCTTCTCTACTGATTCTGATTTTAAAAAAAAAAAATTCAAGTCATTTTACAGATCTTATTACCTACAACAGTTTTGCTAGTACCACTTGGCTGTGGTAATCGTGATGATCCTGATGAGGTGGTCCCAGGAGAATTTAACTTTTTAAGTGCAGGCGGCTTATACTAAAATAATGAAAACACAATACTTTATCAACATCACATTTTGATTATGGATTACAAACCAGTATTTCAAAAGCACTCGTGGACTTTGTGGATGAGGGTAAGGGTGGGATGATATGGGAGAAGGGCATTGAAGCATGTTAATTGTCATGTGTCTAATCAATCGCCAGCCCAGGATTGATGCTCGGGACTGGGGCAGCGAGATTTCCCGGGGGGGAGGGAGGAGGGTGGGAGGTTCCGGAGGGGAAGCATATGTAAACCCATGGTGATATCATGACAATGTATGGCAAAAACAATAAAAAAAAAAAAAAAAAAGCACACATTCCCTTAAAGGAGTCAGATGTTTTACCACCTACTCAAATTATACAAATTTAGAAACAGTAGGTTAAAATATATCACCTTAGAGAGAAGTTTCCCAAGAAATGTTCCTTCTCCAAATTGGCATACTAAAATTTTGGCTCATATGTTCTGCTGCTAAAATAGAGAGTAACTTTTCCCAGTTCAAAGAAAACAAAATGGATCAAATGGAAAAAATTCCCTTAATGTTAAGATTTTAAATCCCAACCATATTGTTAGAAAAACTTAAAACCACCCAAAGATGCTCACTTGGTGGTGTGGCTTTAAAGGTCAAGACTTTTGTATGTTCCATGGGATGGTTTTATATTTCATATATATAATCCATGCACATATCTTACCGATGAAAATTCCTAAGAGCACATATAAGCCTGAACAAGTTTTAAATAGCTGTCTAACGGATTGTTGCCCCAATGTGAAAATAAAGAGCTAATTCTGCATTAACCTCACCAGAACATGTTACATGAATGGGATATGGGCTGAGGAAAGATACGGAATTTCAGCTTATCTCATTTATTCTCATTTTTTCTCTATAGAGAAATATCACCATCAAGTTTGTTTTACTGTCTCTTAAACAAAATTTTTCTGTTACTGAATATAAAAGCATCCCATTGATCACTAACTCCAATATAAAGAAGTAAACTTGCCCAGGTTTACACCCCAACTTAACAGAACAGGAATTAAGACTCATACTGTCTTAGTCCTAGCCTTGTACGCCAACTGTAAGGTGATTATTGTGCTTGCTGTGTACTTGAGTGCTATGCTTATGACTTTATGAGAAAAACTGGTTTTAAGCCCAACTTTTAAAAATCAAATCATATTTATAACCTATTATCAGTATAAAATTTAAGATGCTCTGCTAACTGCTGGCTAAGCACAAACATTAAAGTCACACACTGTAACTCTTCAAAATTCAGTATTTGAGCTTTTACAAAAATACATCTTGTACATACATACATACACACATACACACATACACACACACAAATAACAAGCACATTTGACACTATTAAAGCCAGAAACTTCAATTTCTTAACCACTTGGCAACTAGAAAACCTTCAATAACTGTCAAATGAACAAAAAGACTAGGAAATTTTGGAAATGTATATGGAGCCATATAAATATACTGTTTCTTGGAAAACCTAAGAGGTATTTCCGGTAGTATCAGTCTTTCCCATGAAAATATCAATACTATTGAATACATTAGGAAAGATTTAAAAACTAACATTATGGAAAACAAGACCTAACAGACTTTTCAAACTATTAGAGGCATGCCTACTAAAAATATGTTCAATAAAATTGGACTAAGAAACAGGACTGGTGACTCATTCGCATTTTGCTAATTATCAAAACAGAGAACAGTATACATGAAGAGGTCAAGTTTTAGGCAGGAAGAGCCCTAGCAGCATCATAAAGTGGGAAAAAAGATTTTTATGTATATATTAGGAATTTCTATATTAACTTTATGGCTTTTAAGAAGAAAAAGGCAGAATATTTCTTTCAAAAAGTGCTTTCTTTTTCTGCTCTGTACTAGACCTCCTATTATTTCACTCAGTTTTTTGGTCAGGTTTTCTGAGATGATGAGAACCTAGCCCAACTATATCTATCTCCTACAGTATTTCCTATTACTTTCCATCAGAACAAGTCAGGTTGGTTTCCTTACTGACTCCTCATACTACTCTGAATGCCTCTTGTTTAAAACACATTCATATATCTCTAACTGGCTGTTCCCCTGACCTAGATAATAGGACTCCTTCCTTACTGAGCTGTATTTCATCTGTTCTACACATCAAGCTGAAATTCTACTGCTAGGCATTCAGGACGACTCTTGCAAGCAATGATTTTCCATAAATTCATTTTAATGATCAGAAGAACAAAATCTATTTTTACAGTTATACACAATACATGTTTCATTTACCATGTATTAGGGAGGTGATTATTTCATGTGTTTTTATACAGATCACAAACCTAATACATTTCCTTGGTAAAATATTTATGTTCACCAAGACTTTTCATTTCTGATAAAATGGGAGAAGGTATTTATTTATTTGGACCAAGGCAGCATTCAGCCCAAAGATGGGCACAGTAAAGGACAAAAATGGTAGAGCTCTAGTAGACACTGAAGAGATCAAGAAGAGATGGAAAGAATATACAGAAGAACTGTATAAAAAAGATCTTAATGAACCAGATTACTACGATGGTGTGGTTAGTCACCCAGAGCCAGACATTCTAGAGTGTGAAGTCAAGTGGGCCTTAAGAACTGCTGGTAATAAAGCTAGTGGATATGATCAAATTCCAGCAGAACTATTCAAAACTGTAAAGGATGATGCCATCAAGATGTTGCATTCATTATGTGAACAAATCTGGAAGACCCAGCAGTGGCCACAGATCTGGAAAAGGTTAATACTCATCCCAGTTCCCAAGGGTAGTACCAAAGAATGTGCTAACCACTGGACAATTGCACTCATCTTCCATGGTAGTAAGGTCATGCTTAAAACCTTGCACACTAGGCTTCAGCATTATATGAACCAAGAACTTCCAGATGTCCAGGCTGGGTTTAGGAAAGGAAGAGGAACTAGACACCAAACTGCCAACATTCACTGGATTATCAAGAAAGCAAGGGAACTTCAGAAAAAACATCTATCTCTGTTTCATTGACTACGCTAAAGCCTCTGATTGTGTGAATCACGACAAACTGTGAAAAGCTCTTACAAATGGGAATACCAAATCATCTTATCTGTCTCCTGAGACACCTGTATGCAAGTCAAGAAGCAACAGTTAGTACCCTGTGTGGATTGGTTCAAGATAGAGAAAGTACAACAGGGCTGTCTGCTGTCTCCCTGTTTAAACTACATCATGAGAAATGAGCACGTCATGAGAAATCCTGGGCTGGATAAGCTACAAGCTGGAAACCAACCATACTTTAAGAAAAATATTTATAAAGCTATCATGGATAAAAATATCATCATGGTCTGGAGACTATAAATAACGGCAAAAATTTGATTATATGTAAAATCAAAATAGTGACTACTTCATGAATGCTTGGGGCTGAGAGTAAGAGAACATTACATTCTGGGACTGAAATGGTGCAGTGAGGCTTTTGTAAGACTAAGAATAGTCTATTTCTCAATGTTCTTGTGGTTACACATGAATTTATGTGTTGTGCGTTTTTTTCTGCATATAATTTGTGAAAATAAAAAAACTGGAAAACTATAAGAAAAAAGTCAGAATTAAAATGTTGTAAAAAATAAGAGCTTAGAGATAAATATTTAAAATATTAACCATGGTGACAACTTTTAAAATACATACATGTATACTTAATTTTCCATAGAGAATAGAAAGCCCTAATAATCAGAAAGCATTATTAACAATTGAATGGTACATTTTCAGACTTAAAACTTTAGAATCAGTAAGGTTACTAAGAATTAATCAGAATACAGAAAATTCCTAAACACAAAATACTGTGTTGCTTGAAACTCATAATGTAACTCAACTTAACCCTAATCTGATGCAGGATCTAAATTATGCATGGATTATTTAATTTGTGCTTTTAACATAACAATATGTAATTTAGCATACATTAGGTGACATTTTTTGTTCTGCTATGTCTTCATGGGTCTACTTTAATACAACCATGCTTGAACTTGATAAAATTACTAATGAAGAATTATGAAAGCTTAACTGAATGGAAGAACTATTTTTTTAACTATAAGAACCTCATCTTTACTATATTTAGAGTGGGCTGCAATAAGGCCAGATTATAGTTGCTAAATATGATAAGGAAGCATTTAAGTATCTTTAGGGAAAGTATTCTACTTAGATGAGAAAATATGGAATTAGACTGAAATAAATATATATGACTGGGCATGGAATCAGAACTGAAAATTTAAGGTGGGACCTAAAAACTACCTGGACTTTACATTTATGAATCATTTGGCTCTATGCTGTTGAAATATACACATCTTATTTTATTTCCTTTGCTCTACTATTTTATTCTTAAAAATCTTGTTGGGTGTTCTTAAACTGTTTAAAAGATATGCTTTGTTTGCCATCTATTTTGGAAATTCTTCAAAATGAGTTTTCTTTGCTGTTCTTTCCACACAATGATGATGATGATAATCATATGCTCTATTTCCAATAATATTCACAGAAATTCAATAGCAGGATTCTCTCAAGGAGGTCTCAATTGCAATGTGATCTTTTAACCTAATATCTTATTTATAAGTAAGAAGATAAGTGAATTGATTATTACCACTTGCTAAATTTATAGTCCAAAAAAAAAGTTAATGAAAGCTTTGTGAAAAATAAAATTTGCTTAGAAGTATAATACTGTCAAAGTTTTTATGTAACAATATACTTACAGAAAAACAATAGTAGTGTAAAAATAAAGTACACATTACAAAATTCTCTTATGATTTATGGTTCTCTAACTGCTTTCACATACATCATTTCATTTGTTTCTCACAATAGTTATGCAGATTACTTCACAGGTGAAGAAATAAAGGCTTACATATATTAACATCACTTTTGCCTAAAAGTTCAAAAGTAGAAGTCTAGATCTGAACCTATGCTTTCATTTCCTGAAATGTGTTACTCACATATCACATATTATTCACATGATTTTCAAATGTGAATTTTTATTGCCAATTTCTCACTCATTTAATCCCTCTAGTTCCCTCTGAATCTGCTGTACCGATTTTTAACCCTTTCTCCCTTTTTCCCTAATACCTCTTTAAATCTGTATGTTTTTAAGTCTTTTAAATTGTTTTCTTTTTTTAAATTTATTTATTTTAATAGGAGGCTGCTTACTTTACAATATTGTAGTGGTTTTGCCATACACTGACATGAATCAGCCATGGGTGCACATGTGTTCCCCATCCTGAACCCCCCTCCCCCCCCCCCCCCCCCCCCCCCCCTCAGGGTCATCCCAGTGCACCAGCCCTGAGCACCCTGTCTCATGCAACAACCTGGACTGGTGGTCTGTTTCACATACGATAATATACATGTTTTTAAGTCTTAACTCAAGTCTACTTCAAATTTTGTCCTCAAATAGCCATTCAGATTTCTTACTAAATCCTTGAACATTAATAAATAAATTTTAGCAGGTGAGAAAACTGTAGTTAAATGTTCTGTAAAGAACAAACACAAAATCGTGAACTTAAATCATCTCATCATTTATTTGTAGGAATGATTACAAGGATTACCTGTGTCCGAGAAGTTGATTTTCCTTTGGTATCAGTAGAAAATTTGCCTTTATTACTAATACGTGCTGCCTGTTCTTTACAGAAATTTATATGTCTATCAGCTGCATTTTCATTAAATCTTCTCTGGCAATATGGACACTGAATATAGTCTAAAATAGAAAAAAGAAACAGATTAGTAACAAAATACTTGACATGAGACATAAAGAATTATATGTTCTATAAACAGTAACTTAAGACATATAAGCAATGTTCGCGAAGCAAAAACTTGTTTCATTATAACCACCCAACCTAACTTACTGGAACTTAGTAAAGACATTTAAGAAAAAAAGTCAGCTAGCATATGCTAAATCACAATTTTCTTCCAGCTTAGAATCAAATTTGAGGGGTGAAAAACAATAAATCCTCACTACAAAAAAATAAGGAAAAATGTTCATTTATTTTTGCTCTATAATATCATATGTTTTCACCATACATATATTTTTTATATGGTAGACTAGGTTAAGTAGTAATAACATTAAAAATATACTTTAAAAGTTGAGCTTGTCTGTTAAAATCTTTAATTTTGGTTAGATGAAAGCTATCAAGAAATAATGTAAAAGACTTTATACAGTTTTATTTTCTTTAGAGGTCCCAACAGAGAAGAAGTGATAAAAATATATCTCATTAACATAATTAATTCCAGTTTAAGAAACAGCAAGTGCTTCAAAGATTAAATACGCTTCCCAAATGTAACGCATACTATAAACAAAATTTCTTGTAAAATTAAATCTTAAAGTTATCCCAGAAAAAAAATCAAATTTTATAGTAGTATAAAAGATTTCAAATCTATGAGATATCAAGAAGAAATAAATATAACAACTTAGCAAGGTCACAAAAAAAATTCAATTTATTTCAAAAGGTTTACTTTTTGAGATAGAGTTTGCCTTTTAGAATTTACACTCATTTCAAGCTCAGAAATTTGTCCTGCTAACTACTGAAATACATCTAAAACCTCTAATAACAAAGAAGTTGTTTTGTTAGGGCCAAGAGATTAAAAAAAATCTCTAAAGTTAAAATTATCCTGAAGAACTGCCACTCTCTCTCTCTCTCTCTGACTTAGGCAAACATGAGAAATATACCTATGTTGAATCAGATACAATACACAAACACCTCTAAAACAAAGAGAGAATTCAACTTCATGGGGAAAATTAAGGTAGAAATAGAAGAGACTCACACCCAGATAGAACATTCCAGAGATACTCAAAGCATTAAAGTTAATTACTAAGACTCAAACAGGATTGGCAAACGAGGGCCCATGGGCCAAATCCGGCTTGCCTGCAACATGTTTTCATAAAATTTTATTGGAACACAGCCATTTACATATTTTCTGCGGCTGATTTCTAGAACAGTGGCAGAAAGGAGCAGCTGCACAGAGACCTTATGGCTTGCGATAACCTAAGATATTAACTATTGGCCCTTTATAGAAACTGTTTATCAACCTCTCTTCTACAATAAAATGTTATACAGGATCATATCAAACCTTCCCTTTACTAACAAATTAACCCCAAATACTAACACAATTTTAAAGCAGCTAACTTGCTATATTAAAATAACTACTTCTTGAGGCTACTCTGTACCTGATGGCAAAATGTCAATGGTGCCATTTTAAATCTTTTAGTATCTCAATTATCTCATATATGATTGCCAGCATCTTGCCTTGCTTTTGCTAAGGATAAACAAGCAACTTTTACCCACCAAATGAAGAAAATATAAAACTACATGAATTTAGGGCAAATTTAGTAATATCTGTTTATATGGTGGTTATGCCACTAGAGTAATACATTTTTAGAAGCAAAATTATTACTTAATTCCCCTTTCTAGATGAGATGATACCAAAGAACTAAGCAATGTAACTATCTGAATCTTACTGAATGACTACATTTCAATTGACAATATGTGTGATTGAAATGTTTTTCTGGAACATTTAATAGTTACTACAATAATTTTTAAATTATATTAAATACTAAATGGCCACCCACTCCAGTATTCTTGCCTGAAGAATCCCCTCGACAGAGGAGCCTGGTGGCCTCCAGTTCATGTGGCTGCAAAGAGTAGGACACGACTAAGCGATTAACACTACATTACTACAATAATTCTTAAATTATATTAAATGCCTTACAAAAGTACTGAGAGAAAAAGTTTAAATAAAAGTACTGCTATTAAGATAAAATGTATTTCTATGTTCAACACTGCTGTGTCTTTATAAGCCTAAATGCCTGGACTGTCAACATTATTTTATAGGAAACTTACCAAGATTATGCTTCATCAAGTTCAATTATTATAAACTAAGTTTAGTAATATCTTAAAATTTATAAGAATCCTATCAGTACTATCAGTATTTTGTCCCCATATGAACACTTCTGTCAAAATATGCCATATACCAGGATCGTAAGACGGTGGAGGAGGTGGGGGAAGCTTGCCACCCTCTTTCAGCACTTGACCGAGGCCTTTAGCTGCTCTTATTGTGGCAATGAACTCTTCATGCTTTCTTCTCCAATTAGATGGCTTCTTTGGTGGTTCAGGCTGTAAACAAATTTAAAAAAGCAAATAAAAAAAACCCTAGTTTTCCAAAACAGTTTTTAATATATTAAAACAAAATTCAAGAAAATATTTTAAATGTTCTCTTATCAGGAGTCCTTAAATGATCTTCTTCCCAAAGTTACACTTTTAAAAAGAAACTTTGGGCAACTGCATTTATATGCAACTGTAATTGTATCAGACACTGTTAAATTGCCTTCTGTCAGTTACAAACATTTAACCCACCACTAAGGGTGTATTTCCCTATTCTCCCATAGCTTCTTCAACATTGTATGATACTGAAATTTTGGGTTTTTTGTTTTCTAACATAGCTATGCAGTTGTCTCACCGTCCTTTATTGACTTTTCTCCCTACTGAACTGAGACAACACCTTTATCATATCATATTATCTTTGGCATCTGGGCCTATTTCTGAATTCTGTATTCCACTGTTTTAACTACATGTGTCAATACTCTCAATACTTAAATATTGAAATTTTATATTATTTTAATATTCAGTAAGGGCTTCCTTGGTGGCTCAGTGGTAAAGAACCCGTTTGCCAATACAAGAGACATAGGAGATGCGTGTTCAATCCCTGGATTGGGAAGATTCCCTGGAGAAGGCAGCAACCCACTCCAGTATTCTTGCCTGAGAAATCCCATGGACAGAGAAGCCTGGCAGGCTACAGTCCATGAGGTTGCAAAAGAGCTGGACGCAACTGAGCGACTAAACAACAAAGGTTAACTCTATTCTGCTTCTCTTTCAATCTTTTCTGGCTACTCTTATATGTGTATTTTTCCATTTGAGCTTTAGATTCTGCTTGTTTTTTAAAACTACATTTTAACTGGAAAAATTAAACATTACATTCATACACAATTTAAAATCTCTATTTAGCTGAGATTTACTTATCTAAGAATGTGATATATTTCCATTAGAAGACATGTTTGTTAGCGTCTTTCAGTAGTTTTTTAAAGTATTCTTTGTGAAAGTTTTCCACTTTTATTACTATAAGGTTTATTCCTAAACTGGAGAAGGAAAAGGCAATCCACTCCAGTATTCTTGCCTAGAGGATTCCATGAACAGAGGAGCCTGGCGAGCCCCAGTCCTTGGGGTGGCAAAGCGCCAGACATAGCTGAGTGACTAACACTAACTCCTAAATATTTTATACTTTGTGCTGTTCTTTTGTAAGAATCTTTTAATCATTTTTATATTTCAATGAGTTGTTTGTTGAAATACGAAACCTTTCTGCATATTAACATTACATCCCATTACAATAATGAAAGCCTTTTATTTCTTTTTAATGAATCTACTATTAAAAGAACCACAAAGGAAACTCCTGGCCTAGATGCCTGCCCTTACTGTTAAATACATGCAGACATTTAAGGAAGAAAAAGCACCAATCTTTTAAAAACTCTTTCAAAAAACAGAAAATAAGAAAACAACTTTCCAACTAGTCGTCATGAAAGCAACAAAACTGATCACACAGACATTTCTCTTCTGCTTCTCTAAAACAACACGGGTCCAGGAGGCCTGCTGCTGTCGTCTATACTTCCCTCAATTCTTACACTAATCACTTCAAAAACAGGACACTTTAAAGTGGCCCCTTGACCTTTAGAAAGGGTATTGTCTTTCCCATTAGTGCTTTCTCAGAGCCTCTGCTCTGCACCTCTTCAGATCTCAGTGCCTCATCCCACTTCCTCCCTCCTGGCTTTTGTCCAATTTCAGACAGGCTCATTCCACTTTCAGTTCATTCCAAGTTCCTGTAGCTCACCCCAGTTCCTGCCCCTGCTGTGATAAACAAGGGATAAGTACTTTCAGACAAGAACCCTCATCTTTAAGGAGTCACTTTGCAGGTTGAGGAGGCCCCCTCAACTTTAAGGTGGCAGGTTCTCAGGTTCTAGGCCATGGGCACCCCAGTAACTTCCTTCCTCTGGATCTCAGATTCTTTGGGCAGCTCTGACATATCGACATATCCACGTGGCTCAGACAACAAGAAACTGCCTACAGTGCAGGAGACCCCAGTTTGATCCCTGGGCTGCGAAGATCCCCTGGAGAAGGAATGGCTACAGACATGACAAAGCAACTTTGAGAGGAGAAAGAGACATATTTGTTTGCAGTCCCTGGGGTACGCCTGAATTTCTCCAAAAATGGGGGTTTGTCTTTGCTTTGCTCCACTCTGCTTGTGATTTTTGTATTGAGAACCTCCCCATGACATTTGTGTGTGCTCAGTTGCATCTGACTCTTGACCTCATGGACTGCTGCATGCCAAGCCGCTGTGTTCATGGGATTCTCCAGGCAATTCTATACCGCCTGCGTCTATTGCACTGACAGGCAGAATCTTTACCACTGTGCCTGGGAAGCCCATACTATGATGTTTAAAATCTTCTAATACACTGTTTCTCCAATATGCATATGACTCATTCAAAGATTTTGTTAAAATGCAGATTCTAATTTAGTATGCCTGGGAGGAACCTGAGTTTCTGCATTCTAACAAGTTTCCAAAACAGTGCTACTATTACTGCTCTATGGACCACACTTTAAGCAGCAAGAAAATAAAACTCCTTATCATAAAGTAAGTTTTTACTTGGCTTTTTCTTAAAGACTAATTTTTCTTAAGTATACAAACCTCCTCTTCAAACAAATAACCTAGAGGTCCATCCACAGATGAATGGATAAAGAAGCTGTGGTATATATAGACAGACAGACACACACACACACACACACACACACACAATGGAATATTACTCAGCCCCCAAAAAAGAATGAATGTGAGTCAGCTGAATTGAGGTGGATGAACCCAAAGTCTGTTATACATGGAGTGAAGTAAGAAAGAGAAAAACAAACATCACGTATTAACCCACATATGGGATCTAGAAAATTGGTACTGATGAACCTATTTTCAGGTCAGAAATAGATACTTGTGGACACAGCAGGGGAAGGAGAGGGTGGGAAGCAGAGAGCAGCACTGACGTATATATCATTACCATGTATAAAACAGATAGCTAGTGGGAAGCTGCTTCATAACACAGGGAGCCCAGCCCTGTGCAGAGGGGAGACTCTAGAGTGAGGGGAGATACACATACACACACTATGGCTGATTTGTGTTGTTGTATGGCAGAAACGAACACAACACTGTAAAGCAACTGTCCTCCAATTAAAAAAAAAATTACTGAGACATCACCATGGATAAACTTAATGTAATTCCCCTAATAATTCCACAAGATAGATAACTACTATCACCATTTTACAGAAAACAGAAGTATAGATTAAGCAACCTGCCCATTACAACAGAGTAGCAGAGTCAGGGGTAAATCCAGGCAGTCTGACTGTTGAGACAGCTTTCAAACTCACTACTTTATACTGACTCCAAAGATTTAATTAGTTTATGTAGGCTAAATTAAAGTTAACATAATTACATATCTGGCAGGTTACCATGGAAAACTAAATAATGTATGTACCTTGTCCAAGCTTCTCCATCCTCCCTTAAATATTCATAGACTGAAAAACAAAGATAAACTGACTTCCTTTTTATTATCAAAGGACTTTACTAGTATGATTAACTGTCCCATATGGAAATGCTTTCCCATACCACTGGGAAAAACTATTACTACTGAAAACAGTTTGTTTCAAAACCATATAAATAGGCACTCAAATTTTGAATACTGCACTAAAAAGACTCTTTAAAAATATGTCAATGTATTTATGTGATTTATTCTTAGCAAATAAAATATCAAGACAGGTGGTTATCAAGGAGAGATTAGCTAGCACAGGAGATTCCTTGCTTGGTTACAGAGAAGAAAGTAAGCTGACAGTGGTCAATTTGTGGACAATTGAGCAATGGATAAAACTTTTTCCCGGAAGGCATACTAAGATCACAAATGCTGAAAAATCAACCAAGATAATACTTAATAGGCTAAAGCATTTGTAACTGATAGCTTTCCTTTTGTATACTACATGGATTACACTACTAGTAACAGAGACATAAACTATAGCCAAAGTAATGAACAATGAGTTACAACGAACATGTGAAGACTTTTCATTTCCAGCCTATAGCTCAGAAATTGACTCTCTAATGCTACGAAAACCTCACTGTAGTTGGACAGTACTTTGGTCTTCCTTTTGCTGAAATTCAAAATAAACAAGTTTATGATAACCTCTAAACTGAGAACATGACAGAATTCTGCTTACTCTTCAATCAGCATAACAGATAATTATTTTTTTCATTATACATAGCAGCAAGGTTTTATACTATTCAAGAGGTCAGAGAATTACCCTGGGTTTAAGAGGTTTTACTGTTGGAATATCAGTTCCTTCAGCTCTTTGTCTGCTTGAATCAAAAGTCTTTCGTTTTTTAGTGGCAGTTTTCTGGCAAATAGGTCCATGTTTTTTCTGTTCAAATAAAGAAATACAATATATCATTTTCACTTCTTCAAAAAGAGTATAAAATTTTAATTGTCATTAGAGACCAGTTTAAAACCTGAAGATAAATAATGATAATGCATAAAGAAGACATGGCTTGTTTTAACTAAATAGCTAAATATATATATATATAAACAGGCTACAAGTTATCTTCCTCAAGATAATATAAATATTCTACCAAAATTTATTGCAAGTTATTTAATATTCTCCTGGTTTTCACACTGCTAAGAATAAGGAAGCTAATGCATGTAAGACACAGCTATTTAAGTGGGGGCAAAAAAGTTACCTTTATTATTAAACACCTGAAATTAGATATTACAAAAAGGAATGTAAATGGAAAATGCTTTAGCATTAGGATTACAAAAGCTAACATAATAGTAATAGTTTGGGTTACTCTACTCAAGTTCACATAATAGTAGTTTGTTAACATAGCACAGGACAAGGTGGTCATGTTTCTGTCTTTTCTCCACATCATCTCCTCCCCCTTTCTGGAACTCAAATTTTCTATCTTATTTTTACTAAGGATTTTTCTTGTGCTATCTAGCGTTCCATCCCTACAGTTCTTTTGTATGTGTAATTTTTTAGAAAATATGGTTTCCAGCTCATTTAAAGCCATTACAATGGAAGCTCTTAACTGATCTCAAATTAACTGGATAAATAATAATTCTTCTTCCCCTAAATAAAACATGTTGACTAACAACACAGAGTATACTAAATGCACTTTTTTCTTTTTTATTTTGATAAACAATGAACAAGTTGGAACTATTAAGCTTTATTTAGGAAAACAGGAAACAGAACTAGTTGATTCCATGTCACAGAGCCTCTAATATTTTCAATACAAAATCAGCACTCAATTATTTTACATACCTGTAAAACATACTTGTTTTCGGATTTCATTCTGACAAATGCAATAGTCATAACTATTAGAATAAAATTTCTTAAATATTAAAAAAAAATGGTTAACAGGCAACTTTCTAGAAATGGCTGTCCTCATACTGAGTAGTATATATCAAAAGAATGTAGCACCTGCTCCGAAAACTGACATATTATATAAACTGACAGTGATTATTTAAATATTGAATAAATGAGGGCCAAAAATGATACATTCCCCCCTGTGAAAACTCAGCTTAAAACTTTGAAAACTGGTTTGAAAAATAGTGAATTAATGACAACAAAAAGTTATTTAAGTAAGTATGGGCAAGAAAGTATTAAAAAGCTGATAATATTTAAGAGAAGTCTGTAGTCAGGTGGCCATTTTGGATCATTAACTCCTTCTTACTGCTTTAAAGAAAACCTGGAAACAGTAAGGATGTAAAATAAAATGGGACAGAACTCTAAACAGCAGACCTATGCTCAAAGAAAAAGCTTTATTCTAAATGAAAATATTCATAAATATCTATTTATATTTGATGTTAAAACAGAATGTATAAGATATATTGTTTTCTTACTCTCTAGCTAGATATTTTATATTACCATAAGATGTGCTTCTATTTGTATTTGTATACAACTGTATTTGCATTCTAAAGAATGCATAATGTATTTTAGGAACAGTTTTAATTAAAATACTTTTTCTTTGGAATATTTCAAACATACATAAGAATTAATAAAATAGTATAATTAGCTCCATTTACTGATCCCCTGCCTCAAAAATTACCAACATTTTAACAATCTTATTTCATTTATCTCAAGCCCCACCTTTTTTTCCTGAGGTTTAAAGCAAATTCCAAATATCATATCCTTCTGCTTCTTTAAATACATTATTTTTAAGAGTATTTCTAAGAGTTTTTTGTTTTGGTTTCATTAACAGTCCCACAAGGGAAGGAATACTTTAATACCCTAACAGAGGAGTTTTGAAGACCAATCAATCTCTGAAACAAAGAGAGTACTCTATAAGAATGAATAGATAGAACTGGTACTTTTGAGCAAAGAACATTAGCCACTATATCTTTATATATCTTGCCACTGTTCTGAAGTATCAAACCACTAAAGCTCTATCAAACACCAAAGGAAAAAGGTACTCACCAATGCCACTGGAAAGAATGTTCTTCCACAAATCTTGCAAGGTAACAATTCTCCAACTTGCACACTTCCATTTTCTAGAACAGAAAAGAATGTAGTCAAAATATTCAATGGCTCTTATTGTGAAATGTCTAAATTTTGGTCTTTACTTAATTTCATATATAAGTGGTCTGTTGCTGCTTCTGCTAAGCTGCTTTCGAAAAACAGTCATTTCTGACTCTGTGTGACCCCATAGACGACAGCCCACCAGGCTCCTCTGTCCCTGGGATTCTCCAGGCAAGAACACTGGAGTGGGTTGCCATTTCCTTCTCCAATGCATGCAGGCATGCTAAGTCACTTCAGTTGTGTCCGACTTTGTGCAACCCTATGAACAGCAGCCCTCCAGGCTCCTCTGTCCCTGGGATTCTCTAGGCAAGAATACTGGAGTGGGCTGCCATTTCCTTCTCCAATATAAGTGGTCAGTTCTTGTGAAAATGTCTTCTACTACTTTAAAATAAGCAATTTTACCAATTAAAACTCACAAGACTTAAAAGTTATCGGTGGTCAAAGGCAAATGCCGAACACAGAATTTATAATTTAAAAAGAAACAAACTGATACTGCTGAAACTGGTTTTATTCTACTTTAACCAAATCAAGTTGTCATAGTCTCTTAATTAATTACAAGCTGTCTCTATTGTAAATTACTAAAGTTTAAAAACAAAAGTTCTGTTAAGATTAATACATATTACTTATCTTCAAAACATTAAAAAATAATGCTGGTGGCTACAGTGGGATAGAGATGAGCAGGAAAATTCTGAGTTTATCTCCAGTGAGCACAACAAAATTACGACTACTTACAGAGCAGCGATCAATGAGAACCTGAAGACAAGTAGAAACAATCTTCCACAACTAAAGAAGGAACTATAATGAGACGAGCAGGAGAAGTGGGGACACAGTGCAGTCCAGACCCACACCCTCAGGTAGGCTACCGACCAACACAAGAATAATCACAACTGCAGAGGTTCTCCCAAAGGAGCAAGGGGTTCAAGCCCCACACTGGACTCCTCAATCCAGAGTTCTGCAATGGGAAGATGAGACCCAAGAATGTTTAGCTTTGAAGACTGGATGCTAACTTTCAAAGGACCTCCTAGAGGGCTGCGGGAAACAGAGACTCCATTGTTAAAGGACTCACACAGAATTTGCATGCTCCAAAACACAGGGCAGAAACAATTATTTTAAACTGTCTTGGGCAGGCACACATGCTCATCGAGAGGAGCAGGCAATCGGGACTCAGTGGTAATCATATTTTAGAGCTCCCTCTACCACGAGGAATGCTAGTACCGGCAAGAAACATTATGGAGTCCTACCTTATTAGCGCCAGGACACAGCCTGCCCACCTATTAGAGTCCGTTACAATCCCAGGGACCCGCAGGCCAAGCAGCTAACTGCAGGGACACAGCTTCACCCAACAGCAGGCTGGCAGAGACCACTGGGCACCTTGATTCCCCCAGCCTACCACGGACTCAGCCCTATCACCAGAGAACCCAAGACCCAGCTCCACCTACCAGAGTGCTGGCACTAACTCCAGGACCTGGCCTGACCCACCAATAGGCAGGCATCAGCACGTGGACTCCCTTGGCCCCAAAGCTGCAGATCTGTGGGCTGACACCATCTGTGAAACCCCTTCAGTAGGACCCACCCAGCTCTGCCTACCAGTGGACCAGCACTAGCCTTGTAAGCCCAGGGTACAGCCACCTCATAACCTGAGCCTACCACCAGCAGCAGTCAGCATCCACAAAGCCCAAGCCTAAAAATCAACTGGACCAGGGACCATCAGTGCCAACTAGACCACTCATGGCAATCAGCCAACCATATCAGAAGGGCCTATGAGGCCACATAGGGGGCACTCCTGCAACATAAGGCTCTGGTGACCAGAGTAGTGAGCTCCTGGGAGGCACAGAACCTTTCCTACAAAAGTTCACTCCAACAAGATCAAGAAATGTAACCAACCTACCAAATAAATAGAAATAAAAACATCAAGTTAGGCAAAATGAGGAGACAGAGGAATATGATTCAAAGGAGGGAGATAAAACACCAGAAGAACTAAGTGAAGTGGAGCTAAGGAACTTACCCAGTAGCGAGTTTAACATAATAATCACAAAAATCCTCAAAGAACGTGGGAGAAGAATGGCAAAACATAGCGAGAAGTTTCAAAAGGAGTTAGAAAATATAAAGAAGAATCAAACAGAGCTGAAGACTACAATTAAGTGAAATAAAAAACATACTGGAAGGAATCAACAGTAGATTATTAAGATGATACAGAGGACTGGAACAGCAAGATGAGAGACAGAGTAATAGAAATCACTCAAGCTGAACAGAAAGAATTTAAAAAATGAGGACAGTTTGAGGGACCTTTGAGACAACATCAAGCATACTAACATTTGCATTATGGGAGTTCAAAAAGAAGTGAGGTGCAGATAACATATCAGAAGACACGATGGCTGAAAATTTTCCTAACCTGGGAAGGGAAACAGTCATCCAGGTTCAGGAGGCACAGAGAGTAGCCCCAAACAGAATCTACCCAAATGGACCACACCAAAAAACAGAGTAATTATAATAGCTAAAATTAAAGACAGAGTATTAACAGCAGCAGGGAAAAGTAAATAGTTACATACATGGGAATGTACATAAGATCATAAGTTGACTTGTCAGTAGAAATCCACCAGAACAGAAGGGAATGTCATGAAACATTTAAAATGATGAAAGGAAAAAAAAATCTACAACCAGAAATACTCTACTCAGCAAAGCTATCATTCAGGCTTGAAGAAAAATAAAAAGTTTTCCAGACAAGCAAAAGTTAAAAGGTTCAGTACCATGAAACTAGCTCTACAAGAGATGAAAATGGGCTTCTCTAACCAAGAAACAAAAAGCCTCACCTAGAAATATGAAAGTTATGTAAGGAAAAATCTCACTAGTAAAAGTAAATATACTGTAAAGGTGGCAGACCAACCACTATTAAAGCCAGTAGAAAGATTAAAAGACAGAATTAGTAATATCTTCCATAGACAGAATAAGTAGTTAAGAAATATAAAAATCAAATGATCTAGAATATGATGTCAAAAACATTTAACATAGAAGGTGAATAAAAATGCTGGATTGTTAAAATACATTCAAACTAAAGAGGACATCACATCAACTTAAAATAACCATAAACAGATTGCTATTGAAACCACAAACTAAAAAATCTGTAACAGACACAAACGCAACAAACTGAAAGGATCTAAACATAATATTAAAGATAAGTTATCAAATCACAAGGAAAGAGAGCCAAAGAAGAAAACAAGAATAACAACAAAAGCAAAACTACAAAATAAACCTGAAAACAATTTCAAAAATGTCAATGAATACATACCTATCAACAATTACTTTAAATGCATATAGACACAGAGTGCTGTAATCAAAAGACACAGAGTGGCTCAACAGAAACAAAAACAAGACCTTATATGTGCTGCTCCAGAGACTCAATCAAGATCTAAAGGAAAACACAGACTGAATGTGAAGGGATGGACATAGGTATTCCACACAAACAGAAATTTAGAAAAAACCTAAGTAGCAGACTTATATCAGACAAAACAGACTTTAAACCACTGCCTGTAACAAAAGACAAAGTAGGACATTACCTAGTAAAGAGATCAATCCAAGAAGCTATAACAATTGTAAATATATATGCACTCAACAGATACACCTAAATGCATAAGGTAAATATTAACAAACAAAAGAAATGGACAATAACACAATAACAGTAGGGGACTTTAACACCCCACCTACATCAATGAATATATCATTCAGAGAGAAAATCAATAAGGGAAACATTGGCCTTAAACCAAATGGTCTTAATATATATAGAATATTACATCCAAAAGCATCAGAATGCACTTCTTTTCAAGTGCACATGGAACATTCTCCAGAACAAACCACATAACAAGTGGTGGTTTTGTAGCAGACCACAAAACAAGTCTCCATGAATTTAGAAGACTGAAATCATATCAAGAAACTTCACCCTTGCTGTGGGTTTGTCATATATAGCTTTTATTATGTTGAGGTATGTTCCTTCTATTCCTGCCTTTTGGAGGGTTTTTATCATAAATGGATGTTGAATTTTGTCAAAGGCTTTCTCTGCATCTATTGAGATAATCATGTGGTTTTTATTTTTCAATTTGTTAATGTGGTGTATTACATTGATTGATTTGCAAATATTGAAGAATCCTTGCATCCCTGGGATACAGCCTACTTGATCATGATGTATGATCTTTTTAATGTGTTATTGGATTCTATTTGCTAGAATTTTGTTAAGGATTTTTGTATCTATGTTCATCAGTGATATTGGCCTGAAGTTTTCTTTTTGTGTGGCATCTTTGCCAGGTTTTGGAATTAGGGTGATGGTGGCCTCGTAGAATGAGTTTGGAAGTTTACCTTCCTCTGCAATTTTCTAGAAGAGTTTGAGTAGAATAGGTGTTAGCTCTTCTCTAAATTTTTGGTAGAATTCAGCTGTGAAGCCATCTGGTCCTGGGCTTTTGTTTTTTGGAAGATTTCTGATTACGATTGCTATCAGTGAATATAGTAAAGTTTCAGGATACAAAATCAACACACAGAAATCCCTGGCATTCCTATACACTAACAATGAGAAAACAGAAAGAGAAATTAAGGAAACAATTCCATTCACCATCGAAACAAAAAGAATAAAATACTTAGGAGTATTTCTACCTAAAGAAACAAAAGACTTGTATATAGAAAACTATAAAACACTGATGAAAGAAATCAAAGAGGGCACAAACAGATGGAGAAACATACCGTGTTCGTGGATTGGAAGAATCAATATAGTGAAAATGAGTATACTACCCAAAGCAATCTGTAAATTCAATGCAATTCCTATCAAGCTACCAGAGGTCTTTTTCAGAGAATTAGAACAAATAATTTCTCAATTTGTATGGAAATACAAAAAACCTCGTATAGCCAAAGCAATCTTGAGAAAGAAGAATGGAACTGGAAGAATCAACCTACCTGACTTTAGGCTGTACTACAAAGCCACAGTCATCAAGACAGTATGGTACTGGCACAAAGACAGAAATATAGATCAATGGAACAAAATAGAAAGCCCAGAGATAAATCCATGCATCTATGGACACCTTATCTTTGACAAAGGAGGCATGAATATACAATGGAGAAAAGACAATCTCTTTAACAAGTGGTGCTGGAAAAACTGGACAGCCACTTGTAAAAGAATGAAACTAGAACACTTTCTAACACCATACACAAAAATAAACTCAAAATGGATCAAAGATCTAAGCATAAGACCAGAAACTATAAAACTCCTAGAGGATAACATAGGCAAAACACTCCCCGACATAAACAAAAGCGGGATCCTCTATGACCCACCTCCCAGAATATCCGAAATAAAAGCACGAATAAACAAATGGGACCTAATTAAAATTAAAAGCTTCTGCACAACAAAAGAAACTATAAGCAAGGTGAAAAGACAGCCTTCAGAATGGGAGAAAATAATAGCCAATGAAGCAACGGACAAACAGTTAATCTCAAAAATATACAAGCAACTCCTGCAGCTCCATTCTAGAAAAATAAACAACCCAATCAAAAAGTGGGCCAAAGAACTCAACAGACATTTCTCCAAAGAAGACATAAAAATGGCTACAAACACATGAAAAGATGCTCAACATCACTCATTATCAGAGAAATGCAAATCAAAACCACAATGAGGTACCACTTTACACCAGTCAGAATGGCTGCCATCCAAAAGTCTACAAGCAATAAATGCTGGAGAGGATGTGGAGAAAAGGGAACCCTCTTACACTGTTGGTGGGAATGCAAACTAGTACAGCCACTATGGAAAACAGTGTGGAGATTCCTTAAAAAACTGCAAATAGACCTGCCATATGACCCAGCAATCCCACTGCTGGGCATACACACCGAGGAAACCAGAATTGAAAGAGACACGTGTACCCCAATGTTCATCGCCGCACTGTTTACAATAGCCAGGACATGGAAGCAACCTAGATGCCCATCAACTGACGAATGGATAAGAAAGCTGTGGTACATATACACAATGGAATATTACTCAGCATTAAAAAAAAAATTCATTTGAATCAGTTCTACTCAGGTGGACGGAACTGGAGCCTATTATCCAGAGTGAAGTAAGCCAGAAGGAAAAACAACAATACAGTATACTAACGCATATATATGGAATTTAGAAAGATGGCAGCAAGAACCCTGCATGTGAGACAGCAAAAGGAACTCAGATGTATAGAACAGACTTGTGGACTCTGTGGAAGAGGGCAAGGGTGGGATGAATGGGAGAATGGCATTGAAACATGTTAATTACCATATGTGAAATCAATCACCAGCCCAGGACTGATGCTCGGGGCTGGTGCACTGAGATTTCCCAGGGGGAGGGAATCGGGAGGGAGGAGGGAAGGGGGTTCTGGAGGGGGAGCATATGTAAACCCATGGCGGTTTCATGTCATTGTATGGCAAAACCAACACAATAAAGTAAAGAAAATTAAAAAAAAAAAAAAGAAAGAAACTTCATGCTGAGACCAAGAATCAACTACAAGGGAAAAAACTGTCCAAAAAATACACAAATTTATAGAACTAAACAACTAATGGGTCATTGAAAAAATCTCAAAGTAAAAAATAGCTGGAGACAAGTAAAAACAAAAAACACAATGATCTAAAATTTATAGTCGCAGCAAAAGCAGTTCTAAGAGGGAAGTTTATAGCAATACAAACCTATCTCAGGAAACAGGAAAACTCTCAAATAAACAACCTCACCTTACACCTAAAGGAACTAGAAAAAGAAAAACAAAACTAAAAAATTAGCAGAAAAGAAATCATAGAGAAATTAGGAGAACTAAATAAAATAGAGACTAAAAATGATTTAAAAAATCAATTAAAATACAAGCTGGTTCTTTGAACAGATAAAATGATAAAACTTCAGCAAGTTTCATCAAGAAAAAAAAGGGCTCAAATTAAAAAAAAATTTTGAAATGGAAGTGGAGACATTATACTTAACACCATGGAAATACAAAGGATAAGAGATTATCATGAACAATTAAATGCTAATAAAATGGATAATTTAGAATATATGGACAAATACAATATCCCAAGACTGAATTAGTGCTCATACTGAAATCTTATCACTCGTGACAAAATGGATGCGCCTAGAGGGTACTATGCTAAGTAAAATAAAACAAAGACAAATGCTGTACACTTTCACTTACATGTGGAATCTAAAAAACAAAACAAATTAACAAACTCAACAAAACAAGCATAGTCATAGACACAGAGAAGAAACAGATGGTTTTTGGGGGGGGCGGGTAGGAGAGGAGGGGAGGGTGGTAAATAGGTGAGAGAAATTAAAGCACATGAACTTTCGGTTACAAAATAAATGAGTCACAGGTATGAAATGTACAGTGTGGGAAACATGGTCAGTAATAATGTAATATCTTGCATGATGACAGATGGTAACTAAACTTACCATGGTGATCATTTTGAAATGTACAGAAGCATCAAATCACTATACTCTGCACTAGGAACAGAAATAGTTTTATAGTCTTTATACTTCCCAATAATTTTATACTTCTCAAACAAACTCATAGAAAAAGAGACCAGATGCATGATTACCAGAATTGGGAATGAAGGAAGATGGGAAACTGGATGAAGGTCATCACAAAGTACAAATTTCCAGTTATCAGTAAGTACTAGGGATGTAATGGACAATACGATAAAGATAATTAACAGTTCTACATTGTATACAAAAATTAAGAGATTGGATCCTGGGAGTTTCTCACCAGAAGAAAAAAAAATGTGTTCTTTTCATTTTATTTAGTATCTATGTAAGATATGTTCACTAAATTTACTGTGGTAATCATTTTATGATGTATATAAATCAAATCATTATCCTGTGTCCCTTACACAGTGCTCTATGTCAACTACATATACAAAACTGGAAGGAAAACAAGATGAATAAAGATGCTACAATTTGGATGATGAAGCCATTCTGGTGATGGATAGTTGATGACGGCTGCCCAGCAATGTGAATATGCTTAATACAACTGAACTGTACACTTAAAAATGGTTAAAACTGTAAATTTAAATTTTATGCTATTTCTATTTTTCCACAATATAGTGGTTTTAAACTAAAAAAAAAAAAAAGGAAGAAATAATACTGGAGATTAGTGAGGTAGCTTCCTAATATTAGAAAGTCTAGAATAAAAAGAATGTTGTCCCCACCAACGACAGAAGTATCATGCTTTAAGGAAAAGATCACCTAGTTACTATGAATTATGTGAATTGTTCATTTTTTCATACACATAATATTAAGATTCACTGGACCAGCAAATTAAGATAATCTGACATTAATGAATCTGACACAATTCATTAAATAAAGAAGTTTCTGCAACTTTCACAAAATCAAGTTATCATAATGCATCTTTCATGTACTTTCACATAACAAATTTCATCATACACACACATACACACTCACTGCATTCCTTGGGATCTACATAACTAAGTCAATTTGTCATTTTATTTTCTAGCCAAATATTCCCTGGTGGCTCAGACAGTAAAGCGTCTGCCTATAATGCAGTAGATGTGGGTTCAATCCCTGGGTCGGGAATATCTCCTGGAGAAAGAAATGGCAACCCACTCCAGTATTCTTGCCTGGAAAATCCCATGGACAGAGGAGCCTGGTAGGCTACAGTCCATGGGGTCGAAAAGAGTAGGACATGACTGAGCAACTTTACTTTCATACCTGTAATTTTCATTAAAATGACAAACATTGTATCCTTATCATATTCCCTGCTCAATACACTGGGAAAGGAATACATCAAGGCTGTATATTGTCACCATGCTTATTTAACTTCTATGCAGAGTACATCACGTGAAACTCCGGGCTGGATAAAGCACAAGCTGGAATCAAGACTGCTGGGCAAGAGTAATTGAGTGCAGTACCATTGCCTTCTCCAATATGCAGATGATACCACCCTTATGGCAGAAAGTAAAGAAGAACTAAAGAGCGTCTTGATGAAAGTGAAAGAGGAGAGTGAAAAAGTTGCCTTAAAGCTCAACATTCAGAAAACTAAGATCATGGCATCTGGTCCCATCACTTCATGGCAAATAGATGGGGAAACAATGGAAACAGTGACAGACTTTATTTTGGGAGGGGGGGCTCCAAAAACACTGCAGATGGTGACTGCAGCTATGAAATTAAAAGATGCTTGCCCCTTGGAAGAAAAGCTATGACCAACCTAGACAGCATATTAAAAAGCAGAGACATCACTTTGCCAACAAAAGTCCATCTAGTCAAAGCTATGGTTTTTCCAGTAGTCATGTATGGATGTGACAGCTGGACCATAAAGAAAGCTGAGAGAAAGAACTGATGCTTCTGAACTGTGTGGTGTTGGAGAAGACTCTTGAGATTCCCTTGGACACAAGGAAATCAAACCAGTCAATCATAAAGGTAATCAGTCTGAATATTCATTGGAAGGACTGATGCTGAAGCTGAAACTTCAATACTTTGGCCACCAAATGCAAAGAACTGACTCACTGGGAAAAAAAAACCCTGATGCTGGGAAAGACTGAAGGCAGGAGGAGATGGGGACAATAGAGGATAAGACAGTAGGATGGTATCACCGAGTCGATGGACATGAGTTTACGCAAGCTTCAAGAGCTGGTGATGGACAGGGAAGCCTGGCATGCCGTAGTCCCTGGGGTCCCAAAGAGTCAGACATGACTGAGACACTGAACTGAAATGATTTTACTGATGGTTAAAATTGTTTTATCAGAAAACCATGATCTTTTAGAAGTGACAAACTCATGAAAAAAGTAAAGTTACTGACTACATATATATGTTGTTGCAAGGCATTTATTGAGTCCACAGACAACTTTTCCAGAGAATCAAAACAGATATTGGTGGGAACAGTCAAACAGTAACAGAAGAATGCTTTGTTCTTGCATACTCCAGGTGTTCCTCTGCCCTATTTCAGTGGCAGGGAGTGACTATTTGTCATTTCAGATGGAAGTCAATGCCTGTATGGTGGCAGTTAAGCTGTGAACAGTACAAAAGCACAGCTAAGTTTTGCCTGATCTGTCCTTTCCAATACCAAAGACTAGGTTATTTAGGGAGATCAAGGCAACTTCATTTATCTGGATCACTTAATCCCATTAATTATCCAGAAGCTGAGGCAGTTGCTGGCAGCTGAATCCATTAGATACATCAAGATTAGAATGTCTTCATAATGACTGTCAAAGTGATATCGCATACTGCTTGTCTATTTATAGTTTTCATGTCTTCCTTCAAATTCCAAACAATGATTTAAAAATGTATCAATATAAAATGCTGAATAGTACTACATGTTACTTGCTTCAAAGTATATTTTAGTATTTCCTTGTTAAATAGATAACAAAGCAAAATCTTTTGAAAATTAACTGTTGAGAAAAATCAGTTAACACATGGAAATAATGTGAGTGCCTACTTGAGTCCCTACTACTTGCCAAGCATGTACCAAGCAACAGCGACACAAGGGTAGAGATATACAATCACTGTTTGATAAAGCCAATAGTCTACATGATTTACTTCTTTGGTTCTGTATCTAAGAACCAAATCCTCTTCCATTTTCTTTTTAATACAAAAGCTTAAAACTTAATATAACAGCAACAAGAATACTGCCATAAAATCAACTCCTGGGATTAATTCCTACAAGTCATCAAACATGTTCAAATTGTATTTAAAGAAAAAATTATTATCACCAAAGGCATAAAAAAGGAAGTAGCATTAAAGAGAAAACATTTTAAATTATTTCAAAAAACAAGAAAAAATTAAGTCATTATGTTATTCAAAATAAATATATATATAAATTTTGTTTTCTCTTATAGAGCATAGCCCTATAATCCACAAACTATGTCACGTGTGTTGGCATCAGCACCCCCTGGAAAGAATGTCTACCAACAGGTCATGATAAGCAGCTCAGGCTTTAGAGTCACAAAGCCACAGTTTGCCCTAATGGCAACGTTCTAATATTCTTTACAATAGAAAAGGCACTGGAATTTGTCTCATATTATCTAAATCAAGTCTCAGCTCTGTCACTTAGAACTATGACTTGCTGGGCAAGGTATTAAACCTCTCTATGGTTCACATTCCTCTTATATAAAACAAGGATGTTAGATTAAATGACCTAGGAGCACCCCTTCTTACTCTAATACACCATAATAAATATAGCATAATTACTTAATTAAACCTACCTTAAAAGTATATGGATAATAAGACACCTCTCTTACTGGTATTATATATAAAAAAGAAAGTTGGTCATAAACAATGATTAAACCGACTGACCAACTGCAAGATATTGAGGAAGTGACTTCCACTTGTCTATACACAGGTTTGAGAATCTGCGAGGAGCTTGAGCAAAGAACATGATGTCTCTCTCCTTGCTGGAAAAGTTTTCACTAAGTGAATTGTAAGAAAATGTATGAGTAGTCATATAGGTAGCCTCGAGTTTAATATCTGTTAAACGAAGATAACATCTGCTCAACCTACCTTAAAATTCAAGAGGATCAACTAAGATGTTATACATAAAAATGCTTCACAAGCAATAAAATAAAAAATACCACTCTCCAGGGCATGAGGCAAATTCTACTACTCTCTCCTGAGTGGCAAAAGCTACAGAATCGAGTGACTTATAAAAATACAACAGAGAGAGAGAACTCACCGATGAAAGAAGCACTCAAACTGATAGACAGAACCAAGTGAGTAAGGACTTAACATTCTAAAGCTTAGAGAAGCCACTCTCTCCTTATAAAGTTTATCCTAAATACACCGCTGATTCTGTAATGACTTACTGTACTGAGCAATTGCAAAATCTGCTCTGCATGATAATAAGGCTTGAAATGACATCTTATAGAATACTATTATATAGTATTTTTAAAATCAAATTACTTCCAGGTCAATGATCTCTAATATCTCATAAGCTATTTGTCTTTCAGCTCATCCTAAATTTCAGTATTTCATAGTCACCCTTAACCTACTCAGCACACAGCCTTCACCGTCCGTCCACTTTAGTGACCCACACTCCAGCAAAAACCACCACTGCCAAAACAACTTAGCAAGCTCCACCTCTGGACTCATAAAATACACAAGTGCTCTAACTACAGGCTTCTACAATCTACCTCTCGGTCACTTTCTTGATCTCAGAGATCTGCATTTTCCTGATAACCCATTCCTGGCTGTACTTCCATTCCTTTCCAGTCTGAACTTGACTAGTCATTTCCACTACTACCAATCACCTTCAAATCCTTTGCTTATGGTTAAATGTTTGGAAAATGCTAAACAAACAGGTTTTCTTAGAGAAGAACTTCTTCAGTCTTAAGAGAGAGATTTAGTATGCTGTTATTTCCCCAACAGAAATCCTTTCTGTGCCTAAAAGTTATTTAGGACCAATATCCTGAGTAGCATATTTTCTGAAACACTGGCTGACATTTACCGACTAACTCCTCTCTACCTTTCATTCACTCCCAATCTGAAATACAGGCAAGCTTTATCAAGACTAAACACTGTATTAAAATAGACACATAATGTTGATTCAACAAGTACTTATTGAGGACCTAGCATGAGATAGGAACTGTTCTAGGAATTAGGCAAACAAGGACGAAATTAGGTATGAAATGGATGAAAACAGGATGAAATATGAAAATAGGGTGAAAACAGGAATGAAATTAGAAAAACAAGATGAATTAAATAACCTGATCTTACCAAGCTTCTACTCTTTGGGGAAAAAAAAATCAATTGTTTTCACTACTTGACATTTTATGTATTTACCTGTTTATATGGGCTTCTTTAGTGGTTCAGATGATAAAGAGTCGCAATGTGGGGGACTCGGGTTCCATTCCTGGGTCAGGAAGATCCCCTGGAGAAGGGAATGGCTACCCACTCCAGTATTCTTGCCTGGAGAATCCCATGAACAGAGGAGCCTGGCAGGCTACAGTCCATGAGTTTGCAAAGGGTCAGACATGACTGAGCTACTAACACTGTTTATAAAATGTTTTGTAGTGAAAGCACAGTGCAACGACAGAAAAACAGAACGGAGTAAGGAGAGAGAAGACAGTCATAATGCTATGTGTGTGTCTGGGAAGTAGATATGATCAGGTAAGTTTCTTCAATAAGGAGACAGTCAAAGACCTTAAGAAACAGAAGCAACTGATTACCATTAACCTATTAATTGTCAATGCCTCTTGAATCCTCACCTTACTGGACTTTCCTATAATCATGACGCACTGCTGACCAATCCCTTCTACCTTTAAAGCCCTTTCTCTCTTGGCTTCAATGATATTTCTCCTAAGCCCAAGTGTCTCAGATTTCACAAGCCAGCAGGGTTGCATCTGGTTAGTACCTAGCTCTCTAAGAATACCAAGTGCTACAGGCTTTTTCCAGCATACTCAGTAAATATTCATTCTCCCCCTACTTCCCTTTCTTGACAATTTTTAAACCTTTTTAAAGACTGCCCCCTACTCTAGTTTCCTATTCTGCTCAATCTTAAAGCATCAGTTCCCCCCAAGTTTTTTTTTTTTCCCTTCTTCATCTTGTTAAATATACCTTCGCTGAGCAAACATATATTTTCTGTCACTAGTAAGCTTATGACTACTAAACTAGAAACTCCAGATAGATATTTACAGGCAGCCATAAAACTTTTCCACCAAATACAACATTTCTAAAGCCAAAATCATTGCCTCATCTTCCAAACTTGTCCTTCTCTTGGTTAAAGATGGTATTACATCTTAGTTTAAGCTACAAAACTGCTTTTGATTGCTTTTCCCTCCCACATCCAGCACTTCTATCTCATCTCTCCATCACAGAAATGTCTTCTGTACCTATCTCCCCTTTTTACTTTCTGCTGCTTTTGCCTTAGTTCAAATCTTTATCACATATACACATTTCCAGCCTCTCCCTTCTCCAATCTGTTCTGCTGCCACAATTATCTAGTGAGATTGCCCACAATCCCTTCCAAGTCTGCTATGTTTTACCTATACTGAACCACTCTTAAGGTTCTAACACACTTCCTGGGATTTTTATCCATCCAATAAACAAGCACTAAAGGAGGCCTTCTATGTACTAGGCAGTTTGCCAAATACTTAATATATGTTACATCATTTAATAGTTAATACAGTTCAGGTAGATTGGAGTATATTAGCTCCAAAGCTAAACAGAAACAAAGCAAGGATCCAAGTACAAATCTGTCCAATACATTGGCTATTAAAACAATATGACATCAAAGTCAGTACCAAAAAAAAAAAAAATCAATCAAGATAAATTAGTAAGGATGATGAATTATCAGTTAAACCAGTGCTTAGATTAGGGAAAAACAAACAAAAACCCCTAAAGGGACAGCATGGCTTTCTTCAACTACATTAAGAGCTACATTAGAAAAGAGCAATCAAACTTGAATCAAGTTTTAGAGGGCAGTACCCTAAGACCTACTAATTTTAGCAGTCCAAAAGAGGACTAGACAGGAAAATCTGTCACAATTGTTAATAATGACATCAACCTATTATGAAAGGAATGACAATACATATGGATAAAACCTGCTTAGGGTTTGTCCTCTCTCCATTTTACAGATGGAAAGCTTAAAAGAGATGGAACTCTCCCAGGTCTAGAACTACTTTTATTGCCTTTAGACATACCTATAGTGCATGGTGGTGGTTTAGTCTCTAAGCTGTGTCCGACTCTTGCAACCCCATGGACTGTAGCCTGCCAGGCTCCTCTGTCCATGTAATTCTCCAAGCATGGATACTGGAGTGAGTAGCTGTTCCCTTTCCCATGGGATCTTCCCAACCCAGGGATCGAACCCAGGTCTCCCCCGTTGCACTTGGACTCTTTACCATCTGAACCACCAGGGAAGCCCAAGAATACTGGAGTGGGTAGCCTATACCTTCTCCAGGGGATCTTCCCAATCCAGGGATTGGACTGCGGTCTTCTTTACTAGCTGAGTGACCAGGGAAGGCCCAAGGGTATGATAATCTTCAATAAAATTTTTCAGGAGTCCATATATTTTCTGATTTTACAATCAAGTTTAGTCTGCTAACTGGCTTCAATTAAAAACATGGGTTTAATTCCTTTTAATTTAATACCAAGCAGTACTATATTTGCTCAATTACTATCATAAAGAATCCTTCTGCAATGCAGGAGACTGGGGTTTGATCTCTGGGTTGGGAAGATCCCCTGGAGAAGGAAATGGCAATCCATTCCAATACTCTTGCCTGAAGAATTTCTTGGACAGAGGAGCCTGGCAGGTTACAGTCCATAGGGTCGCAAAGAGTCAGGCATGTCTGAGCAACTAACCACACACGCACACATGGTATGTATTAAGCAAATTCTCAAAGATTTTCTACTGAATACTGAAATATGAGGTTCATTAGACACCTTCAATATGCTGGATTTTAATTTCCAATAGGGAAAAACTATCTTATCTATCACTGTACCAATGTACCACTGTTTATTAAATGAAGTCACAAAGGAATGAATTAATGAATTCCTCATTAAGACTCAAAATTCATCTTTATAAGCTGTGACCTAACAAGGGCTAATTTTTTTAAAGGAGGAGGAGAAAAAGAAAGGCACTAACTTCAACAAAATTCTCTGAGAGCTTTTATTTCATTAATATAAAAAATTTTATTACCATTTGAAATTACCAATATTCAATTGTTTTGCACTAGAAAAAGGATAATTTCATATATTATAACCTAATTCATTACAATCAACATATAATAACATTGTTAATGATAGCAACTTAATTTTGTTTAAAAAAAATTAAGTAAAGAAGTACTGTTTAACATGAAACATTACAAGTTGGGCCCCTAAAACATACTCATGATAATATAACATATTACAGCAGAATTATGTTTTTCTTCACCCATGTAATTGAGTATTATAATAGGTTTTCATTGTATTTTAAAAGCATTCTTGGTAACATTTCAAAAGTAATGTCTACACTGCTAAAACATAAGATTCACTAAAATGTAGGCTCAATGAGAGCAGCACTTTGACTTTTTATTTTTTCCTGCATCCCCAGGGCCTCTCATGGACAAGCCATTTATCTAAAAAATATTTATTGAATACCTACTTTGTGTCAGACATTGTTTTAGATATTTAGCATAAATAAACGAAAAGTCAGATGAAGATCTTTGCCTCAATTACAAATGCTAAATAATAGAAAAATAAAATAAAGCTTCAGAAAAACCTTTCTAAAGCACTATATGTGTAATAAAATAACTTCATGAGAAATCCAGGATCCATGATCCTATGCTAAAATATCACCATATGTTTGAAAATTCATTAAAAAAAAAAAAAAAGCTGTCTCCAGGAGGAGTTCTCTAAACAAAAACACCTTGAGTAAGGAATATCATTACAATTACTACTTCATGGAAACTTTGAGTGATCTGCCTAAAATAAATTAAATAAGCAAAGAACAAGAACTTCATTTGTTATAGTACACTGCAGCCACACACAAATAGAAAATCATCACAGGTCTCGATTATCTATCATCCTCAAGGTGGTTAGTATGACAGCGTCACCTAGGAGCAAAAGCATGAAATAAAATCATACTCATTACTGTATTTGCTTTTTGGTGAGACAGGTCACTGCAGAAAGTTATCAGTTATTACTTTTCTTTTCCTAACACAACCTAAAATAATTTACTCTCTAGCATGCAACAATACACAGGGCTCAATGCCTCTGTTTATTAATTCCACCTGAATCTACGTAAATTAAAAGGAGGAAAAAAAGCTAAACCATGGCAACAGGATCCCTCAGTTCTGCAGGGTTATTCTTCATCAGAAGGATTAAGCACAATTAGAAAAGGAATCTTGAAACCGCTGTTGCTAATGCTGTTTTCTTTTTTTCCTTTGTTGTCTTTAAGCGAATGCTGTATCACACAGGATAACATAGGTAAAGAGAACAGAGAAGTGAAAGAATTGGGAACAAAGCAAAATTTGGAGTCCTGGTACAGCACAAAGATAAACCCAAAGATAAAGAATCAATGTTGGCTTTTCCTTATGGAGTCCTCGTGAATAAACCCTTAAACCCTATTGTCCCAGCTCTAAAACTGGACAGTGACACTTCCTCGGGAGAGGCTCTCGGCACCCCTCCCGTAAAAGATACTGCAGAAATGGGAAAACGGTTATCTAGGGAAACCAAGGAAACTATCAGCAGCTCAAGGTTGGAGACACACCCCGGAGCTCCAGCAAAGGCCGGCGGTGGGGAGGCGGCAGACATGAATGGAGAGTCCACTTTGCAAGGAAAAATAAAATTCGGTCAGAGGCTGTTATTACCAACAGGACACTCAGGGAGTCGGGCAGACCAGAAAATGGTAGGAAGGGACTTGCAGGCGTTTACCGGAGGCAGATCAGGCTCGTGGAGCAGGGCGGGGAGCGCATCAGGTATGAACCGCCCGAGGAGGGGCAACCCAAGGATCATCAGCTCGACCGCGTCGGGGGCTGCAGAGAGCCCGATCATCCCGGCCTCCGAAAGAGCGGCGGCGTCCACCGCTACGGAACCTGCCCTCGCCTCCCCGGTACCGAGGTCCAAGCAGACCCTTCCCCCCGCCACCCCACCCCCAGGCGCCCCGCCCACATCCTTTCATCTACTCACCTTCCAGTCCCTCCATTGCGCCAACGCTTCGGGATCCGCCGCACTCCTTCTCTGCACCCGCCGCCGCCGCCGCCGCCGCCCAGCTCCGGCTCTAGCAACCCGGCCGCGCCTCCCACCTGCTAATATTCCGAGTTCCCATTGGCCCGGCGCGGAAGGGGCGGGGCTGTTAGGGGGCGTGGCTTCTAGGTGGCCCGCCTCCTGCCTCCGCTGCCCTGGGGCCGCCCAGCTCCGCGCTTCAGCGGCGATTCTCCCGGTGAGCCCGTACCGCGTTGGATTGCATCCTGCCGCCCTATGGCGGCCTTTGTTCGACTCTCTCCTTGTTTTTCTTACGCCTTAGCCTTTTGTTTAGAATATCTCAGCATCCCAGGGTTCCCGTCAGTCAAGTGCAGTTCCGAATTGCCATCTGTCCCTCTCTGAGGACTTGAAGCGAACACGCAGAGACCCCGCGTCTTACCCACTCCTGAGCAGCACCCTCTCCGTTTCCCGCTGTGTAGTCACACTTCACCTGAGTGTATTTCCTAGCCTTTCTCCTCACACACGGATAGATGAGTCTTAGGACCGTTTTCCTACAGAAGTCGTACATTCTATCTGGAATTGTGGAACTGAGATTTCTCTCGAGGCTTAGAAACAATTTACTCAGCAGAAAAGCTTGGGCCGAAAATAAAAGGGAAACCCAGGGCTACCTTCCTCTTCGGCTACTCTTGGCCTTCCCGGGCCCCAGACTTGGAACTAAAGTAGTTGGTCGGCCACCCAACTGAGGTGACATAAAACTAGGTTTGATCAGGGAGTTTAGCGGGGAAACTAATCTATATATGAAATATGGAAGCCTGTTTCTGTCAGAACCTCTTGGGATGAAGGTAAGTGCAAAACTAGCTAAAACCTCTGCTTAACAGTCCAACACATTTCACCAGAACTAAATGTCTTTGAAAATTTGATTTAGCAGTAATAAACAAGCCATCTCATTGGCCAACTCAGTATAAGTCTTGGCAATTTGTCAGTATTAGTCTAATTTCCATAGCAAATCTTATATGAATTCTCTTATTCCTCTGTTCAGTTGCAAAATGTTGACATTATATCTAGGTTTGTCTGCTTATAAAAGTATGTAGCTTACAAACCAGAAGCCTTTATGAAGAATTTTATTCTCCATCCAAGAATGCCCTATAAACAAGTAATCTGAGCACTTAGGGCCTCCCAGATGGTGCCAGTGGTAAAGAATCCAACTGCTAGTGCAGGAGACTAAGAGACGCTGATTCGATCCCTGGGTCTGGAAGATCTCTTGGCAGAGGGCCCAGCAACCCACTCCGGTATTCATGCCTGGAGAATCCCATGGTCAGAGCCTGGCAGGCTACAGTCCATAGGGTGATGTAGGAAATTAACAAGATGGTGCCAGTTAGGTTCTCTCTCCCCACGTTCTCATGGGCCTTCTCATCCATGTTCTATAGACAATGACTTTGCATGATTATGTAACAGCCGAAATCACATATAGCACTGCACATTTGCGTCAGGAGGTACTCGCTTGGTCTTGGGCTACTTTGTGTGGTGGGCCTGTGCAAGCTTCAACATGAAAGACCTGGTTGCTGCTGCATTGGGGCTATACTGGAGAAACATGGTTATGTTACATGAGGTTATGTTGTGACTCTGGTATGGCTTCATTATGGTTACGTTGTGGCTGTTGCTAGGGCTGCTGCGTCAGCCAGGAGAGAGACTGTGATATGGCTACTGTGCCAGACAGGGGAGAATAAACCTGTCTGCAGTTCCTATGGCTCCTCGAGTCTCCTTCCAGCCTCAGCTGGCGCCTTGCCTACCCTGGGTTCTGCAAACAGTGTGAACAGAGAGACAACCGGTGTCGGAACAGGATCAGCAGTACAGGTGGTAGAGTTGGCCGCAACTTAACGTGCAGGCACAAACAAGCACTGAAGACTACACCATCTCTTATTGGGAAGGTGCTCTTAGTATGTGGTGCAGTCTGTCTCTCATATGGACTCTTGAGACATGCCTGTGTCAACTCCTCCCTTCCCCCTAGTTCTGCTCTGGTTCTTTGATTCCTCTGAGATTTGAGATCCTAGGCCTAACTGGCCAGCCCACAGCCTTGCCTACCACTTAGCCACCCTGGAATGAGTCGGGAGAGGTCCTTTGGTGCTGCTAAGACTAAAGTTAGAATCAGGGAGGGGTGAGGGATGGGAGTGCTTTAAATGAGCACTACAAAGGAAAAACCAACATTGGAAAAAAAAAAAAAAACCCAAAATGGAGAAAAAAACTTACCAACTTATTTTACAAATCACAAGTTCTTAAACTGAAGTCAAGTCACAAATGGAATTGGCTGATATACCCTATTGGGTACAACTGCTACAGTAAAAATACTAACAATGATAATAGTAATGCTTTTGAAAAATTCTATCAGGCATGTTTTAGGTCCTTTTCATATAAGTCACTTACCTAATCTTCAAACAGCTCTACAAAGTAGATATAATTTTCATCTTTTAGAATTAAAGTCTTGAATTTCTAGAAGTCTCAAAGATTAATTTTTTGCTAATATTTATGCTCTTAGTGAATGGTGAAAGTAAAAGTTGCTCAGTTGTGTCCGACTCTTTGTGACCCCATGGAATTCTCCAGACCAGAATACTGGAATGGGTAGCCATTCCCTTCTCCACCAGATCCTCGCAACCCAGAAATCAGACCAGGTTCTTCTGTATCGCAGGCAGAATCTTTACTAGCTGAGCTACATTAACTTGGATTTCAACTCTAGTGTGTCTGATTCCACCTATAATGGATAATTTCATGTGACTCCTCACTTCCTCCTCATCTTGCTTTCTAATTACCTTAAATGTAAATTCAGATAATTCAGATTGGTTGTTCAAGGTGTATTTGTGTAGGCATAGCTACTGTGAATCTTAACTCTAAAATGTGCCTACCAATCTTTAGGAGTAATGTTCTCTCAACACTATTATCTACCCTGGCTTCTTTAGCTTTCCCTTGTTCTGACCCCTGGGTGAAGAAGACAATTTCTTATCTGCCTGCCTTCCTTCCTCTGCCTCCTACGTGCCTGGCCCAAAAATCTCTTTGATCTTAATGTCCTCTTCTGGCTTTTATTTTTCTTGATTTATTCCATTTTTCTGTGACATATTCACTTAATAAATATTTGTTGAGTACCTACTATGTTTCAGGCCCATTTCATTTCAAGCCAGTCATTAAAATGAACAAAGCTCAGTTTCTCCTCTATGTTCCAAAGCTTTTATCATTCCTAATTTTTTTTAATCTCGCCAGTGATCTTTTTTGCTGTTGATAACATTCATAGAGGAGTGTGAATTAAAGGTCTTCCCATATCCCTATCATAAAAAAAAAGAAAACAAAGGTTCAGAGATGTTTACTGACTCTATCCAGATTACAGAACTACTAAGTAGCTGAAATAGATACTGCACCCTTGTCTGATTACATCATATCTCTGATTCTTTCCACTTCACATTACTTTCCCTTCAACCACCATTCCCTGGAGTCTATCCACATCTTGTTTGCACCTTCCAAAGTGCTGAGCAAGCTACATATATCTTCTTGTTTCAGAGCTCCAACTTCCTGTTGGATCTTACATAGAGATCGATTTCCCTTTCAGAGACATCCTTTGGCCCTCATTCAAATCCTTTTCAGAACACAGCTGAATGAAATTCTGAATCTCAATTTATATACCCACTATGTATACCCTCCATGGTCTCCAAGGGAATGACCCACCACAATTTAATATATAAAAATTTATTTATACATTTGGCAACCATAACAAAAATGATAATTTTCATCAAAAACAAAAGGGACATATTTTTTCTTAAATCTGGAGAGAAAGGACTGAACAGTATACTAGATTGAAGAACCATATTCTGAGTTAGCTCTTATTAGTCTTATTTTTAGACTGAAGTAAAACAAAAAGTTTTATGTGTTCAGGGACATAGTTATAATACTGAACAAGAAAACATTAAGAAAAGGAGAAAAGAAGATCCTAAGGCAGACTTTTGGAGGGTTACTCCATTCACAGTGTGAAAGTGATTATTCTACTTCTTTCTCCTCTAGTTCCATAAAGAACTTCATTTCTTTCAGGATTCTCTGCTCTCCTCTACTTTCAAAACTAATTCCTAGCTGCAAAAGGATGAATAGTTTTAAACCTTCAATTATGATCACATCTGTCCATCTCTGGCCACACACAATTCAAAATCTGAAATTAAAATCTATTAATTCAAATACTTATTGAGATACTCCTACATATGTAACACTGTTCTAGGCACAACAGAGAGCTCCAAAGCAGTCTCTTTGGTTTCCAGGAAGATAACATCTAGTAGAGGAAGCCTGAGTGAGACATAATACAGAGCAATAGAAGACAATATATTCAATAGGCTATTAGTCTTAGATGTTGAGGTCCAGCTTATAAAAGTAATTGATTCTAAATAAACATTCATTTAGAGATTCACCTATGCTACTGTATAAAACACTAGTTTATTGCTTCCAAGTGCTGAAATGTATTTTACCAAATACATATACCACATTTTATTTACTTCTTCCTGTAGTGATAGGCACCCAGCTTCCTCTAACTTGCAGCTACAATGAACATCTTTGTAACTGTCCCCTTATGAACCTGGAATCAAGTTCCTCTGGGATGCATCCCTGGAATGGATTACTGGATCGCCTTCATTTCCAGTAAGTATGCCCAGATTGTTCTGTGCAATGTCTGTACCAGTGTATCCTGCCACCAGCACTGTTTAAGAGTACTCATCTTCCTGTATCTATTTTATACTGGCTTAGGTCTAATTTTTTCCAGTCTACTGAGAATAAAGAGTTGGTATCTCTTCATATATTTGCTAATTCATATTTGACTTTCAAGGAATTGTCTAATTTAATCACTGTTTTATGGGGTTTCCCTGGTGGCTCAGTGGTAAAGAATCCACCTGCCAATACAGGAGACACGGGTTCAAATCCTGGTCAGGAAGATCCCCTGGAATGGGAAATGGCAACCCACTCCAGTATGCTTGCCTGGGAAATGCCATGGACAAAGGAGCCTGGTAGGTTACAGTGCATGGGATCACAAAGAGGTGGACATGACTTATTCACTGAGTATGCACACATGCATCCCTATTTTATGTTGTGATTATCATCTTTTTGTCATGGATTTGTAAGTTTCTCTGTATATTTTAGATTTTAAGCTCTTGCTGATTTTGATTAGTTCAAAAATATTTTTCTAGGTTGTCAAATATTGGATATCTTTGTCTATGACACCTGTCATTGAATAGAAGTCCTTAAATTTAATTTTGTCAAGTCCATCAATATGTTTTCTTTATGAAATGTGCACTTGAGTTTTTATGAAAGTTCTCTTCACCTCTAAATTATGAGGGTATTTATTTACATGCTTTTCTGAGTATAGCCAAACCTAATCCTAAGAAAATGGAGACAATTTAAATTCAGAGTAGAGAAGACAACAACAACATTTTTTCTAGTGTCTTTTAAGATATAAGGTAACTCTAAAAATTCAAATAGGAACCAATGCCCAGAATATTTTGAAACTTTGTGAATTTCAGCTTTATCCAGTTTTGCCTTTTGTTGCCAGGAAAGCAAACTATATTTAGATGCTCCTTTTCCCACCTGGAGGAAGAAAAACAAGAAAAAGAAAAATATTGAGTCCTTTCCCCCTTGTGCTATTATTAATCATAACAGCTTCTCACAACTTTTAAAACAGTTTCCTTTAAATGTTGGAAAGTATTACAAATAAATATTATATAATGATGATGATGATGTCAGCGTATTTATACTAAGAACAAAGAAGGAAAATTTTTAAATCACCTAAATGAATACCTTGGCACTTCTTTATGATTTTAAAAGCTTTATGGCTCTATTTCTTAAAACAATTACTAGATCCTCTAGTTTCCGCAGCTACCTTTTAATGGAAACAACTATTTACAAGTTCACCGTATAAACACATGCTACTTATTAAGATAATTGATCACTTGGTTTTGCCTTAAGAATTAATGGTGAAAGTAAAAAACTAAAGCGCTAATTTTCATTGTGGATACACGTTATTAGCATTATCTGCTTTAACTATTTATACAAATGCCCACATGTGCAAACCTATCTTTCTAGAAAAGTTGCTTTTTACAGTTTTACAATGAAAGTACATTATTCTGTTTACTTACTTTTTCCTTAGAATGCATTTCAAAAGTAAAAGTTGAGTATGTTGTTGACCTAATTTTATCATACAAATCCAACAACTATTTGCTTGCTGTTTCCAAGAAACAGAATTGCTTAAACCTATTCACATTTGTTTCTTAGCAGCTGACAGATAATCAACAAAACAGAAATAAGAATCTCTTCTGGTTCTGTTTTCAAAACATAATAAAACTTATATAATAAAGAGAAATTCCATATAATAAGATATTATTATTCATAGGAATTTAATTTATATATTAAGGAGTAGCAGTTTTCAGAGCATTTGAATTATGTAAAAGACTATATAGATGTTAGTAAGTCTGACTTGAGGAGTCAGAAAGTCCTGAACACCTTTGCAGTGCTTGTTATTTTTATGAACATCACTGTCACTTTGTACTAAAGGTTATTGTTGCCCTGTTTTCAGATTCCCTTTATACTGGAAGGTGCCCCCGGCCCCATTTGTTAATTATGTTGGCTGATAACCCATGGCTACTTTCTTCCCCTGGGAGGTTATGGTCTCACCATCAGGGAGGCAGCCCACAGCCAGTGACTGATTCTGGGGTACCACAAATTAACCTTTGACTCAGGTGGGCTGAAGCCAGTCTTCAGGTAAGACTATATCCTTGCTTACCTTTCTTCTACCCTATTGCCCTACCTGCTTCCTTCACTCAGGAAGTCTCCTAACAAATCACTGCTGCAAGACTCTCCCTCTTAGATCTTGCTTATAGGGAACCTGACCAAAGACTCCTTTATAGATAGATAGTAGTGTCAATTTAATGAACAAGTGCTGTTATTAAAAGTTATTCCAGCCCAGGTCCAATAGTACCTGAGTTGGTAGCAACTATACAGAATACCAGCTATTCATTCAGTGCTTTTGATAATTCTCTACATTTTTTGTAGGAAATTGTTGTTTTAGAGAAACTTGGTTTAATATTTTGATCAGTGGTTTTTTTTATATTTAATAAATATTTATTTAAAAATATTTAATAAATATTTGCTGAGTGAATAGATGTGAATGAATGATATAGTTTTCAAAATAGTTCTTTTAGGTAGGCAGAGAGTATTTATTTAATACACAAAGATTATAGTTAATATGAAGACCATTTAATATATAATATGAAAACCATTTCCCATATAGTTTCATGTGATCCTCATAACCTGCCTTATCCTTTTCATTTTCATTTCAAAGAAACAGAGAGTCAATTTGAGTAAGTGGCTTTTTAAAATTTATAGTGAGCAAGTGGCAGGTCATGGTGGTTGTTGCTGTTTAGTCGTTGTCGTGTCCAACTGTTTGAGACCCCATGGACTATAGCCTACCAGGCTCCTCTATCCATAGGATTTCCCAGGCAAGAATACTGGAGTGGGTTGCCATTTCCTTCTCCAGGGAATCTCCCTGACCCACGGATTGAACCTGCATCTCCTGCATTGCAGGCATATTCTTTACCACTGAGCCACCTGGGAAGTGGCAGGATTAGAATATGTAAATAAATTCTCTAACTTGAGATGCACGACTGTAGCATAACTGCTTTTTCTAAGTAAGGACACTAAGTCTGATGAGAATGACAAAAGGGAAAGCACTAGATTTATGTTCTCTCTCAGATCACGAAAGAGAGGACTGATAAACTGTCCATGGGATGAAATAAGTGGAAGTCATCTGAAGTATTCTCTATTTTCCTCAATGACAGAATCTATGCGTGATGGTTAGTTTAATGTGTTGATTTGGCGAGGCCAGATATTATTCTAGATATACTATGAAGATGTTTTCTGGATGAAATTAGCATTTAAATTGGTAATTTTTGAGTAAAGCAAATTGCCCTCCATAATCGCCCTCTGACTCAAAGAACATGAATTTAAGCAGACTTTGGGAGATAGTGAAGGACAGGGTAGCCTGGAGTGCTTCAGTTCATGGGACTGCAGAGTTGGACAGGACTTAGCAACAACAGCTCCATATAAGGGGGGAGGGCTTCATCCCATCATTTGAAAGTTTCCCCTTACTTAGAAGGAATCTGGCAGCAGAGTGCCTTTGGACCAAAACCGTAATTCTACCCTGGGTCTCCAGCCTAAAAGGATCTACAAATTTTAAACTTGCCAAGTTTCTACAATCACAGGAGCCAGTTACTTAAAATCAATAAATTAAATCAATCAGTCTCTCTTTCTCCCTTTCTATAAGTTCTGTTCTTTGGAGAACCCTAATTAATATACTATGCTTGCTCAGATAGTTGAGTAACCAACACCTGGAAGGCAGCAAAGCAAAACCAAAAATATCCTCTGGACGTATTCAAACCTTTATATAACCCTGACTCAATTCAGGTATACCACTGACAGCTTCCAAATATCAGAGTTCTCCTTTGTTCCTATCCTCTTTTCAGAGGTAGATACTTCTTTTTGTGTCTCAATTTGGACACCATAGAAAGAGGCACACTATGGCCCAAATATCAGAAAATAAATCTATAAAATATCTTAATAATCTCCATAGCAAATTTACTCTAAAAAAACCCAGAAAGGTTTATTAAAAGACTGCCCAACATGGATGGTTGGTTAACTAAACCATGGACTAGAACCCAGGTCTTCTGACTTCTGGTCCTTTGCCCTTTTTGTCTCTTTATATACAAATTTTTACATACTGCAGTTCTAGACATTGTAAGAATGAAATCCTGTGACTTCAAGGAACTTAAATTCTATTTCACTAAGCAAGAACCTATGAAGACTATAATAACAATAATAATAATCTATGACAAATAGCAAATAACATATTGGATATAATCAAGGGATAAATGAAGTCTATAGAAAATAAGTACTAAATAGCCAAAGTAGAGAGATTATTTCAGGGTGAGTTTCCAGGGAAAGATTAATGAAGAAATCTAGGTACTAAGATGATGCTGTGAAAGTGCTGCACTCAATATGTCAGCAAATTTGGGAAACTCAGCCATGGCCACAGGACTGGTAAAGGTCTGTTTTCATTCCAATCCCAAAGAAAGACAAAGCCAAAGAATGCTAAAACTACTGCACAATTGCTCTCATCTCACATGCTAGTAAAGTAATGCTCAAAATTCTCCAAGCCAGGCTTCAGTGGTACATGAAGTGTGAACTTCCAGATGCTCAAGCTGGATTTAGAAAAAGCTGAGAAACCAGAGATCAAATTGTCAACATCCTCTGGATCATCAAAAAAGCAAGAGAGTTTCAGAAAAACATCTATTTCTGCTTTATTGATTATGCCAAAGCCTTTGACTGTGTGGACCACAACAACCTGGAAGATTCTTTAAGAGATGGGAATACCAGACCACCTGACCTGCCTCTTGAGAAATCTATATGCATGTCAGGAAGCAACAGTTAGAACTGGACATGGAAAAACAGACTGGTTCCAAATAGGGAAAGGAGTATGTCAAGACTGTATATTGTCACCCTGCTAATTTAACTTATATGCAGAGTACATCATGAGAAACCCTGGGCTTGATGAAGCACAAGCTGGAATCCAAATTGCTGGGAGAAATATCAATAACCTCAGATATGCAGACGACACCACTCTTATGGCAGAAAGTGAAGAAGAACTAAATAGCCTCTTGATGAAAGTGAAAAAGGAAAGTGAAAAAGTTGACTTAAAACTCAACATTCAGAAAACTAAAATCATGGCATTTAGTCCCATCACTTCATGGGAAATAAATGAGGAAGCAGTGGAAACAGTAATAGACTTTATTTTCTTGGGCTCCAAAATCACTGCAGATGGTGATTGCAGCCATGAAATTAAAAGATGCTTACTCCTTGAAAGAAAAGTTATGACAAACCTAGACAGCATATAAAAAGGGGAGACAATACTTTGCCAACAAAGATCTGTCTAGTCAAACCTGTGGTTTTTCCAGTAGTCATGTATGGATGTGAGAGTTGGACTATAAAGAAAGCTGAGCACCGAAGAATTGATGCTTCTAAACTGTGGTGTTGGAGAAGACTCTTGAGAGTCCCTTGGACTGCAGGGAGATCCAACCAGTCCATCCTAAGGAAATCAGTCCTGAATACTCATTGGAAGGACTAATGCTAAAGCTGAAACTCCAATACTTTGGCCACCTGATGTGAAGAACTGACTCATTTGAAAAGACCCTGATTCTGGGAAAGACTGAAGTCAGGAGGAGAAGGGGACAACAGAGGATGAGATGGTTGGATGGCATCACGGACTCAATGAATATTAGTTTGAATAAACTCCATGAGATGGTGATGGACAAGGAGGCCTGGCATGCTGTGGTCCATGGGGTCGCCAAGAATCGGACACAACTGAGTGACTGAACTGACCTGAACTGAGGTACTAAGAGTGAAAGTCCTAGAGAAGTTTACAATCTAGATGGGGTAATAAGCTATTTTTTTAAATGCTAGGAATATATGCTTACATATAGAATATGTACAATGCTAGAATTAAAAATTTAGGTCAAAAAGGCAGAGGAGTTATATGAAGAGAATATTCCTATGGTTTGGAATTGGAAAATGGATTGTAGTAAATGGATTTTGTATTTGTTCTATTTAGATGGGTAGGATTATGGCAGGTATTTTGCGTTGGCAGTTGATTACAGGATGAGCCAAGGTCATAAAAGTAGGAATGACAATGCAAGTTCAGGGGAGAGTGAGAACCTGTTGAGGATGGAAAATTAATTAGACAAGTATTTACTGAGCATTTATTAATATTATATGTAAGAAATTTAAATTGGGCCCAGATTACAGAGCATCATGAGTGCTAGGGTCTCAGATTAAAATTTATTTCATAGAGAGTGAAGAATCTTCAGCCTTGATGATTTTTGAACAGGATTAAACATTTTTTAAAGTGTAATTTAAGATGACTCTATCTGGTAAAGACAATGAACAAGGTGATCTCTTGGAAGGACACTGAACTGACCCTAGCATAATATGATGATGGTTCCACATATTGCTGGTAACAGAGTTGGTAGATTCAAGGGTGTGGTTTTATGACATTTGATATTATTCTACAGGGCACAAATTTATGAATCTTCCCTTGTCCATTACTCTAGCCACCACTGGGCTATCTTAAGTAGATTGCACATGAAAAACAGTAGCAAAATATAAAACAAAGTGTCACTTTATTATTAGCTGGGCTGATAATAATGTCCAATAACTCCATTGAAGAGCTATAATAAAGCTTGATGGGACTCGACAGTATAAGTATTGTGTTAGTCATCTCAGGCTGCTATAACCAAATACCATAATCTTCTCACAGTTCTGGAGGCTGAAGTTTGAGATCAGGATAGCTGCGGAATGCAGGTGAAGACACTTTTCCTGGATGACAGATGCCAGCTTCTTGCCGTGTTATTGTATGGCAGAAAGAAAAAGATCTCTCTTTCCCTCTCCTTAGAAGGCCACCAATAATATTGGGGTAGGGCCCCACTCTTATGACTTCATTTAACCTTAATTACCTCCTACATCCAAAATATAGTCACACAGTGGGGTTTGGGCTTCAACACGTGAATTTGGGGATGAGAGAGAGACACCGTTCAGTCTATAGCAGCATATTTTCCAACATGCTATTTAATATTTAAAAATCAAATGTGACATACAGTGTGTATGGCACTGTAAACTCCATAACTTTCTAATAGTAGAGGTTAATGCCAACTGAGAAGAAATAAACTGAATCACATGATCTCTATCAGATATTAAGATATACTTTGATCCTTCAGGAAACTTTCTCTAAAATTGAATTATAAAAGCAATTTATGGTAGGACATTAGAATAAAAGTCAAATCAGAAAATAAAGATGACTATTTTGGAGGATTAGAAGAATAAAAATTCTAATGAAAGAAAAGGGAAATTGGCAAAAACGTTAATTGGAAATAAAAATATACATTTGGTAATTTACAATGATGAGAAGTTTTACAAAATGAAAAAGCTAAATGTGACATTTTCAATAATATGCAAGATATATTTGTCAAAGTAACACTTCAGTTTGTATTGCTGTTTAGAAATAAATTGTTGAAATCATTTAATTTTTTGCACGTTTCTGTGGCAAGATATGAAATCGTAAAAGTGTTGGTGCTTATTAACTAACAAGTCAAACCATGTGTATTTGGAAGATTATAGAATAAAGAATGAGGTCTTGCTGAGTTAATTATCACAAGATTGGTGGGTAAATTTCATCACATTTTTACAACACAAGAGTCAACCTTAACGCACATTAATACAAACACTTCCAAAAATACCCTAGTAGTACCAATGTAGCCAAGACATTTAAAGTAAAGTAAAATATATTTCAAAATTTAAAATGAAGTTTAAATACTTACAGATGAACCTTAGAAATGCAAAAATTAAAAGAAGCATTTAATTTTTTTATAATTTTTAAAATTTGTTTCCTTTATACAGAATTTAACATCTCCACAGCAAATACTTTATAGTGTTTCCTTAGAGACCAAAATAGGAAGAAATTTCAAAATTACTTCTCATGCCCCAACTGAATAATGAGCATTTGCTCAGGAATTCTGTGAAATCTGGCTAAAAACTGCAGCAGCATCACAGTGTTTACACAGCTTTAGAAAACAATTGATTTATTCGAGGTCACTCTGTCTGTCCTTTGGAAGTTTATTTAAATTGAATTTTTTTTTCTTTTTTTTGTGGGAAGGGCAAGACTATTGCCAATTTATAGATTGTATATTTTCTTGGTCATATTGACTTCATGGACCTAGTTCTGCTGAAATTAACTTTATCGTTGGTACGTTGTGGAAATCAGACTCCTTTGAATCCTAGTATTCCATTCCCATTCCAAATATCTGCATGTACAATATGGTAGATTTGGCACAGTGGTAAAGAATCTGCCTGCCAGTGCAGGAGATGTAGGTTCAAACCTTGGGTCGGGAAGATTGTCTGGAGTAGGAAATGGCCACACACTCCAGTATTCTTGCTTGGAAAATTCCATGGGCAAAGGAGTCTGTTGGGCTATAGCCCATGCAGTCACAGAGTCAGACATGACTGAGCACATATACATAATCTTAAGAATAATACACTGAATTTATCTCTAGTTTATTCCCCTTCCCCCACTTGGTAATCTTGTTCATTTTCTACATCTGTGAGTCTTTCTGTTTTGTAAGTAAGTTCATTTGTATCCTTATCCTTTTTTTTTAGATTCCACAAATTTTTCTTTCTGTGACTTTCTTAGTATGATAATCTGAGTTTGGCATTAAAATACACACATTACTATATATAAACTAGATAACCAACAAGGACCTACTGTATAGCACAGGGAGATATACTCAGCATCTTGTAATAATAACCTATAATAGAAGACAATGTTAAATATATATATATATATATTTATATATATGAATAACTGAATTACTTTACTGTATACCTGAACTTTTTTACAACATTGTAAATCAAGTATACTACAATAAATTCTTTCTAATTTCCATAAGCACTAAAAAAGAAAATAACACTGAAATCACAAGGTTTTGTTACAAAATTTAGAAACTAAAATATTAAAGGTATAGTTGAAGACTCTTCTCCAAGTCTCTCCAATTTAGATATAAAGTAGCTATTAAAGTTGGGTTTTTAAATAACAATTTTTAGCAAACGTACTAAACAAGCTGGAATCAAGATTGCTGGGAGAAATATCAATAATCTCAGATATGCAGATGATACCACCTTTATGGCAGAAAGCGAAGAGGAACTGAAGAGTCTCTTGTTGAAAGTGAAAGAGGAGAGTGAAAAAGTTGGCTTAAAACTCAACATTCAGAAAACTAAGATCATGGCATCCAGTCCCATCACTTCATGGCAAATAGATGGGGAAACAATGAAAACAGTGACAAGCTTTATTTGGGGGAGGGGGGCCAAAATCACTTCAGATAGTGACTGCAGCCATGAAACTAAAAGACACTCGCTCCTTGGAAGAAAAGCTATGATGACATTGCTTTGCCAACAAAGGTTTGTCTCGTCAAAGCTATGGTTTTACCAGTAGTCATATATGGATGTGAGAGTTGGACTCTAAGGAAAGCTAAGTGCCAAAGAATTGATGCTTTTGAACTGTGGTGTTAGAGAAGACTCTTGAGAGTCCCTTGGACTGCAAGGAGATCAAACCAGTCAAGGCTAAAGGAAATCACTCCTGAATATTTATTGGAAGGACTGATGCTGAAACTCCAATACTTTGGCCACCTGATGCAAAGAACTGACTCATTGAAAAGACCCGGATGCTGGGAAAGATTGAAGGCAGGGCGAGAAGGGAACAACAGAGGATGAGATGGTTGGATGGCATCACTGATTCGATGGACATGAGTTGAGCAAGCTCCAGGAGTTGGTGATGGACAGAAAAGCCTGGTGTGCTGTAATACATGGGGTTGCAAGCATCGGACACGATTGAGTGACTAAACTGAGTGAATAAACAAGTAAAATTAAAACAGATATCTGAGCCACACTGTAAATTAATAGCATTTTTATCATTGGAAATTTCTATTTTAAATCAAATAATTTCTTCACATTTTAAAAATGAAATATCTACTCTTTATTGTTTTAGATGTAAATCTGGTTAGAACCTTGAAAATATCCAAATGATTTATAAGACTTTTTACCTTTCAGTGTAATTGTCCACTCTTAAACTGCAAGAACATTTTATATTAACTTATATGAATATGCAATATAAAATTGAATGAAATATAATATGTTGTTTTCCAAGTAAAAGGGTAAACACAGGAGAAGACAGAGTAATATGGCAAAGTTTAATATATTTTATGAGTTGCAGGACACTTTAAATCTATAAATTGATAGGATTAGATATGAATACTACTGAAAATAATGGGACTTGGGAAAACTTATGAGGGAATTAGGTTAAATGTTTTCTCTAGGGAAAGACGAGTTGAACTCACTTTTTTCTCTTCTTTACATTGTCTTTACTATTTCTCAGTTTCTTAAGGCAGAAATTTTATTTGGCTGCTCACTGGACATCAACTTTCAATGGAACTTTGTACTGATATTAAAGAGCATTATTTGAAAGTTCAGAAGGCAATAAAATCAGTGACCGTTTGTGAATAATATTTTCTGGCTGACACTAAGCAGTGTCAGAGTTGAGTATTTACAATAGAGATTATATGGCCTGACCAGCCTAAAATATTTACTACCTTGCTCTTGAGGAAAAAGTTTGCCTATCTACTCCTGCACCAGAAACCTGGATTTGTACCTTTGATTCCTTGAAAAATAGATTAAGTTCCTCTAAGCCACTCATTTCACACTTGTAAGATATGGATAATAGTAGCTAACTGATGAATTATCATGCACATTGAATGTGGAAGTTTAGGTGAAGCGCTTAGTACATAGTAAAGTGAAACTGAAGTCATGAAGTCGCTCAGTCATTTCCGACTCTTTGTGACCCCATTGACTAGACCACCAGGCTCCTCTCTTCATGGGATTTTCCAGGGAAGAGGACTAGAGTGGGTTGCCATTTCCTTCTCTAGGGGATCTTCCTGACCCAGGGATCAAACCCTGGTCTCTCACATTGTAGCTAAACGCTTTACTGTCTGAGCCACCAGGGAAGTCCCTAGTGTTAATAAATGTTAGCTGAAATGATGAACTTGAATCAAGGCACACTTTGTTCTGTATTATCTTGTAGATTTGTTTATAGATACTTCAGTTGTTAGCTAACACAATTTATAATCTTCACTGATGTTTTAAGTAATAAGTTGTTAACCTGTGTAGAATGTTTTAAAACACAAAAATTCATGTTCATTCATAAAATTTAATATATCATACATGATCATCTCTCTTACCATGTAGCTTTATTATGATTTAAAACATTTTGAAGAGGTTCTAATACTGGTTAAGATAGAGTAAGGATATTTCACCCTGTCTCTGCCACTGAATGCAACTCAAAGCCCTGGACTGAAGGCGTGGAACATCTGTCTGACGACTAAGAAAAATTTATGGCAGCCAGGGAGAGTAGAAAAGAAAGGTACTACTTGGAGTATGAAAACTTGGTGGTGGGTTTTCTGCTTTCATTTTTGTTTTTTCACCTTCTGACCTGAAGCTGAAGGAGTCCAAATATCAACAGAGCATACCAGCATGGACCAAAAAAATAGCAAAGAGAAGTACTGTGTTTCTGGTTTGAGGGGCAAGAAGGGAAAACTATCGAGAAATAGAATAAAGAGGGTGGGGACACTTGTTCTGTCTTAATCTTGCCTTCAGGTGAGCCCCAGTCCTAAAACTACAGCCCGTGGGGGCAGGGCAGTAGCAGGGGCCTGGAAAGCACTTATACCTCTCAAGGAGGAGAATCCTTCTCTCTGACCAGAGGGACTGTGATTGAAAGAGTGTGAAGAGAATCTTTATTGCTTTTTTTTTTTTTTTTCCTCCACCTGCCACCAGTTTAGCCACCAGAAGTGAGTGGTAGAATGGGGAGACTAATGTCAAAATTACTCAACAGAAAAAAACACAGCACATTTTGAGAAATTATAAAGAAAATGTCACTCAACAGACACCGACTCTGAGAGGAACTAGATGCTGAAAATAATTGAAGACTTTAAGCAGCTAACCATGTCCCAAGAAATAAGGAGAAGTACCGTTGAAAAAGAAACAATAGAAAATCACAGGAGAGAAATAGCAGCTATAAAAAAGAGTCAAATGGACCTTTTAGAAGAGAGAAGCAAAATAAATCATAATAAAACCACTGAAAATCTTACTGGAAATCCACTTTAAATAGAATGATTGTTAGTTTAAAAGTAACAGGATGGGAAAAGGAAAACCAGTAAACACTAATCACAAGAAATCTTGAGTATTATATTGACAACAAGCAAAGTAGATTTCACAGCAAGGAAAAGTACAAGAAATTGAGTGTCATTCCATAATTATTTAAAAGGTCAGTTCATCAAGAACACATGATAATTAGATTATTGTAACTAATAGAAGTGCTTCAAAATGCATGAAGCAAATACTAGTAAACTGAAAGGAGAAATAGATATATTAAAAATTAGGGTTAGAGATTTCAACTTCCATTAATTTCATAGAACAGGCAGACGAAACAGTCATCAAGAGTGTTAAAGAGCAATCAACTGGAACTAATTGACATTTGTAGATAGTCCATTCAAGAATAGCAGATATAATAATTCTTTTCAGGGTAAATGGAGTATAGATGATAACATTAAGAAACTTGAAAGAATTAAAGAAATCAGAGCATATTTTTGCCTTAAAGAGATTAAAGTAGAAATTAATTTTTTTAAAGTTATATGGAAAATCCCCTGATAGCTAGAAATTAAATAATACATTTCTGAATAGCACATGGGGCAAATGCAAAATCAAACCATGATGAAATACCACTACACAATCTTACACATTTCTTGGAATGGCTAAAATGAAAACTAACAGACAGAAAATACTAGGACGGGAATGGAAACAGAGCAACTGAGAAGTCTCCTATTTTGTTGATATGAATGTAACATGCTCTAGACACTCTGAAAAAAGTTACGCAGTCACTTATAATATTAAATTTGAAGTTAACCATTTGATCCTAGCAATCCCACTCCTAAGTATTTGTTCTAAATAAATAAAACTTTGTTCATATAAAATCCCACACATGAATTTTCTAGCAGTTTTATTCATAACTTCCAAAAGCTAGAAAGAAGTTTTTGATGGAATAAACAAACTGCTCATACAATAATAAAATGGATTATTACTTAGAAATATAAAAGAACAACTGTTGTTACAACATGAATAGCTCAACATTAACAACTCAATAACATGAACACACTCAAAGACATTATGCTGAGTGAAAGAAGCCAATTTTTTTTTTTCTGAAAATCCAGTTTATTATCCATGTGGACAGATCCAGTCAGTGTGATCAGTTTTCTGCATGTGTAATAATTTATCAAAATAAGTTTTCCCACAAGACTCTTTTCCATCAACTCTGAAAATCCTGGTCTTACAACATACCCATATAAAGCTCTTGAAAATCACCTCCTTAAATTTGGAAGAAAGTGTGGCAAGTCTTTCTTGTTATATTTACTGAACTACAAATGGCTAAAGAGCAATTTATGTTTTAAAACGTGACTAGCACAACCAGTTTTAAAATGTTTTATTCTATTTAGTTCATTTATCACACATAGAGAAGCTAATTCTACAGAAACAGAAAATGTATTAGTGGTTGCTCTGCAGTAAGAATGAGAGGGGGAAGTGTGTATAACTATAAAAGAGTGGCAAAAGGGAGTATTTTATGGTGATGGAGATGTTCTGTATGGTGGTTACATGAATCTTTACGCGTGTTAAAAACCAAAGAACTGTACACCAAACCAAAAAAAAAAGTTTGATTGCATGTATATTTTTAAAAATTGTGACAGTTGCAGTTTATTTATTTACTTCATTAATTAGAGGATACCAATTAATAACTAAGAAGCAGGCAGAAGTTAGGTCAAAGATGAACTTGTTGCTTCTTCTAGCAGTGTAACAGACCTAGTTTGTTGACCATTTGACAAAATACTAGAATTAAGAATTCATTTTTAAATGTTTGAAGGAACAAAACTATGTGAATAACTTCTGGATAATAACTTAATAACATTTTTTCTTTCTAGTGGTTACATTTGGGGTCTCTTGATACATAGACTTTTCTATATAACTCAAATATTTTATAAAAATTTTTAGTAAAAATTTCTTTATAAAAGCAAGATTCTTCGTGACTAATTCAGACTTGACTTTTAAGAAGTGTTTGCCAAGATGTTCAAGATCAGTGATCTTGTTCCTTTTGAATTCCAGTAAATCCAATCCAAGTTGAATTACTAATTAGCTATATAATTCTTGAGTAAATCATTGAACAAACTCTGCCCTCAGTTTCTTCTTTCATACAACAAGAATTTTATGTTAAGTATAGGACCCACACCATCGGAAGACATCACATTTTGTGAGCCTAGTAGTATTCTGTAGCCATTATGAAAGGAATAACTGGGTAGGCTTTTGGTCCCTCCAAAAACATCTTGTCGAAGGCTTACCTAGCCATAGTTTGATTTACTGCTATACTGGGCATTATAATGCTAAATTCAAGCATTATTAGTAACACCTTAAGGCTGAGTCAAATTCCTAAGGTTGGGTTCAAGGGAGTGAAAAGTGAAAGTTACTCAGTCCTGTCTGATTCTTTGTGATCCCATGGACTGTGTACCCCGCCAGGCTCCTCTGTCTGTGGAATTCTCCAGGCAAGAATACTGCAGTAGGCAGCCATTCCCGTCCCTCCCAAGTGTGGTGAAGAGTAAATCACATAATATATGAACATATCTGAACATATCTAACAGAATGCCTGGCCCATAATAATTTATAATTATTAGATTCATGTAAACATCAATTTTTATTTTTTCTTGAAGTTAAATAAATGAGAACTCAGAGCAGTTGTCTCTCTTTTCAACACATAGGACTGAAAAGCATAGCATCATAGGTTCATTAGGAAACACATTTGCCACCATTTCTACATTTGTGAGAGGAGGGGACAGGACAGATGTATCTGTTAGAAATATGATAGAACTGACAGAAAAAAAAAAAGGTGAAGAAATCAATACCTTAAGCTGTGAAAGTGAAATCACAGTTTCACCTGTTGTGTGTCACCAACAGCAAACATAAAAATATAATTGAAGAAAATCTAGGAGCACTTTGGTAAACTCAACTGTCACTGATGCTTCAATTAGATCATCTTTATCCATTTGCAAAGAATATCATCCCTCACGTCACTGAGTCCCGGCTTGTACTGCTCACCACAAAACAGGCCAGTAAATTGAGCCAAGTTGCTTGAAAAAGGATGAGTGACTTTATTCCAAAATCCAGCAGGCAGAGGAGATGGTGGATTAGGATCCGGAAGAACCACTCTATCAGAGTTAGAAATCAGACTTCTTTTATACTGAAAGGGCAGAGGCTGTAACTTGTTGTTGCAACTTTTTGGTGCTGGTCAGACCCTGGAGGAGATGTGGTAATACTTTGCAAGAGCAGCTGTCTGCATAGGCCTGGTCACGACAACATTCCTGTTAACAGAGAAAAATGTTATTCTCTCTTCTGCAGCTTTTTATCTCTGTAAGAATGAGGTGTTACACTTCAAAGGCCAAAGCGGGAGGCGGAGCCTTGAGATAGGGCTATATATTTGAGGCTATAGGCAACATTCTTTTACAAAGGTGTAGAACCAGCTTGACTAAGGACAGACAATAGAGCACAGAGATTAGAGTTAAAGGATTCCATCCAATACGGAGTCAGATTTGTTCTTCTCTGTTACAAAGGGTACACACATTTCTTACCTAAATCATTCAATTTTCCAGCTGTAATCATCTATATGTTCTTTTTTGGTAACTCAGATAATTTCAAAGGAAGTCCTTCTGTATCAATTTCTTATGGCTGCGGTAAGTATATAGGTGGCTTAAAAAAACAAATTTAATTTCCTCCCATCTCATCCCTTCTCCTCTTCTCCTGTCTCCTCCCATCAACTACTCTATTTCATTCTCATCTTCCAGGATAGAGACCATGGTTTTATATTTTATTTTAATTCATCATTGACTCCAGCATAGAGCCAGGACTTAAGTGTAGGTTTATAATCATTACAATTCTATTTTATGATTCCAAAAATTTTGTTGAATTCAGTTGTCCAAAGTCCTTAAAATAGTATATTTTGAAGATCCTGAAAGAGAGAGTTTGAAAGCTAAGGGATGAAGAAATGATCTATATCAGCGTTCCCCGACCTTTTTGGCACCAAGGACCTGTTCTGTGGGAAACAGTTTTTTCATGAACCAGGGAGTGGAGGATGGTTTTGCAATTTTTCAAACGTGTTACATTTATTGCATACTTTATTTCTATTACTGTTACATCGGCTCCATCTCAGATCATCAGTCATTAGATCCTGGAGATGGGGACCCCTGACCTATATGATATATAGGAGAGGAGGGATGATCTATAACGGTAACTAATCAGTCTGTGAGACAATGGTAGGAATACTGAGAAAATGATGCATTTTGTCCACCTTGTTCATCATGATGCAGAGCCTTTCACGTAATAGTAATTCTGCATTTAGGGAGTCACAGCTCTGTGGCAGGCATGGTGCTTCATGTGCTGTACACAGTGTCTCAGCTAACCCACCGAGCAAGCCCATGAGAGGGAAACACTTTATTCTCCCAACTGTGGTTTAAAGAAGTTGACTAGTTTTTCCAGGTCACACAATTAGCAAATGGCAGAGCTTGATTTCAAAGCCCGGTGGTTTGACTCCAGAAGCATATTCTGTCTGGAAACCCAGAGGATAGCACTGCCTTGCTTATTTATAGCAGCCTGTTTCCATGATTCAAAGACTGGGAGAATTGACTGGGAAGTACTTTTTTCTTTGTAAACACTTCTCTTTCTGTTGTCCTTGATTTAAATGTTCATTCTATTTCTGTAAATAGAAGGCTTCTTTATTGTATAGTTGCTCCTTGTTTCAGAAATGCCAATAGATAATTTAATTTATATTTTCCCAGATTTCTTCTTAATAACTTTAGACCTTTGAGAGTCAAAACTACTAAAACTGCTTCTTTGTAAATAAAGGCATAATTTATCTATATGTGATTGTGTGTATGCTCAGTCACTAAGTCATGTCTGATGCTTTGCAACCCCATGGACGTAGCCTGTCAGCCTCCCCTGTCTATGGGGTTTTCCAGGCAAGAATATTGGATTGGTTTGCCATTTCCTTCTCCAGGGTTACTCCCAACACAGGGATCAAGTCCATGTCTCCTGGGTCTCCTGCATTGGCAGGCTAATTCTTTACCACTGAATCATGTGAGAAGCCCTCAATATGTAAATGTTAATATATAGTTAAAGTTTCTCAAGACGAAATTCAGTCAAAATTAGAATAAATCAAAAATTCATCTGTGCACTGACCAGTTGATTTTCTTTTTATTATAGTTTATTATAATTACATTGGGCTTTCTAAATGGCTCAGTGGTAAGGAGTACACTTACCAAGCTGGAGATGTAGGTTCAAATCCTGGCTCAGGGAGATTCCCCCGGAGAAGGAAATGCCAACCCACTCCAATATTCTTGCCTGGGAAATTCCATGAACAGAGGAGCCTGGTAGGCCGCAGTCCTTGGGGTCGCAAAGGACTTGAACATGACTTAGTGACTAAACAATAACAACAAAAATCTTCATGTTAGCACATAAATTTTGAAATGCTAGGAAATGTTCCTAAGCCTCATTGTTTTCGTGTTAACATATTTTATTTTCAAACTTGTGTTTAATTTATGTAATGCATAAACCTAGAGTGAATGAAAAATCCACTTCTGGTGGAATAAACAATTCATAGTTCACATTTGACCTGATGCAGATTTTAAGATGATTGCAACTGTTTAATCAAATGCTTTAAGACTAAACAAAATGGGGGTTTTGGAAGTATTTAAACTTCTTGTGACTAATTTTATTGGATTCAGCTTTGTGCAAACATTTCTAGTAGCTTGGAAGGAAAATCTTCAGGAACACCAATAAATTAATTCATACTGAAACATTTATACAACGTTAAAGTTATGTAAATAATGTTAACAACCAGAACAAGCAAAGAAAAGGAAATGATGCTTGATCTCCCTCTAGTGGTTTTGCATCAGAGTTTAGCTAGCAGAAAATGCACTAACATATTGCTGTTAGTGACTAAATCCTATCTGACTCTTTGAGACCCCAAGACTGCAGCATGTCAGGCTCCGCTGTCCTTTGCTGTCTCCCAGAGTTTGCTCAAGTTCATGTCCATTAAGTCAGTGATGCTATCTAGTCATGTCATCCTCTGCTGTTTCTTTCTCCTTTTGTTTTCAATCTTTTGTGGCATCAGGGTGTTTTGTATCAGGTGATCAAAGGACTGGAGTTTCAGCTTCAGCATCAGTCTTTCCGATGAATATTCAGAATCAATTTCCTTTAGAATTGACTGGTTTGATCTCCCTGAAGTCCAAGGGACTCTCAAGAGTCTTCTCCAGCACCACAGTTCAGAAGCATCAGTTCTTTGGCACTCAGCCTTCTTTATAGTCCAGCTCTCTCACATCCATACATGACTACTGGAAAAACCATAGCTTTGGCCAAATGGATTTTTGTCAGCAAAATGATATCTCTCTTTTTTTAATATGCTGTCTAGGTGTTTCATAGCATTTTTTTTTTTTAATTCTGTGGCTGTGGTCACCATCCACAACGGTTTTGAAGCCCAAGAAAACAAAATCTGTCATATATATATGGGCTTCCCTGGTGACTCAGTGGTAAAGAATCAGTTTGGCAATGCAGAAAATGAAGGTTGGATACTGCATTGTTGCTTTATAACTGTGGTGGTGGAGAAGACCCTTGAGAGTCCCTTGGACTGAAGGAGATCAAACCAGTCAATCCTAAAGGAAATCAGTCCTGAATATTCATTGGAAGGACTGATGCTGAAGCTCCAATACTTTGGTCATTTGATGCAAAGAACTGACTCATTGGAAAAGTTCTTGAAGCTGAGAGAGATTGCAGGCAGGAGGAGAAGGGACGACAGAGGATGAGACAGTTGAATGGCATCACTGACTCGATGGACATGAGTTTGAGCAAGCTCTGGGAGTTGGTGATGGACAGGGAAGCCTGGCGTGCTGCAGTCCATGGGGTGGCAAAGTCAGACATGACTGAGCGACTGAACAACAACAATCACCACCATACACATAGGGCTTCCCAGGTGGTGCAGTGATGAAGAACCTGCCTACCAATGCAGGAGACTTCAGAGACGCAGGTTGGATCCCTGGGTTGGGAAGATCCCCTGGAGAATGAAATGGCAATCAGCTCCAGTGTTCTTGCCTGAAAAATTCCATTGACAGAGGCGCCTGGTGGGCTACAGTCCATGAGGTTGCAAAGAGCCAGACACAACTGAGCGACTGAGCATATGCATGCACAGGACAGATATATATGTGTGTATATATGTAAATATATATATAGAGAGAGACAGCATAAGCACAGTGTGTTAAGAGATTTTTCTTTCCAGCAGAGAGAATACAAAATCAGATTTTATGGTTGCTGCCTTCAAAGGAACTTACAATTTGGAAGACAGATGTATACACAAATACACAAAGTAATAAACAAACATATGCTAACAGTGGGAAGATAAGGGAAGAGAGAAGAGTTTCAGTGGGGATGTTTTTTCCTAATTTGCTTTAGGCCATCAAAGAAAGATATATCTACTACAAAAATATGAATCATTCACAGATAAGGAGTAGATCATCGATGGATATCATATTGGTTTCCTGTTGCCAAAACTATTGCACTAATATGGCATGTTTAAGTGTCCCTCCTGGATTCCTTCTAATAGGGCCTGAGTCTGTTGTGGAGATGCAGTAGGGCATTGAGTTGAAGAAACAATAGCAACAGATGCTGCTAAATATAAACCTGATGCTTATGCAACCATTATACCAAGGGTAGAAGTCGCTGTTTAATTCATCTCTGTGGAGCATGTATAAGAATATTTCTAACAAAATGAACTGAGTTTGAATATGCAGGGGGCCATTCACAGTTGATAACTTTGGAAGGAAGAACTAATCTCTGTACATGTATTCTCTTAGATTCAATATTCAAGGCCGCTATGAGGACAAAGTACACAGACATTTAGTGCATATTGGCCTCTCTTGCTTCCTTACTTTTAAAATTATCCACTTGTAACACACTTATTTTTTTAAAGTTGTCCTTGATATTTCATTTTAGCCTAATTTTATCTGCATACTTGTGGAAACTAAGAAGGAGAACTCTCCCCATAATTGTCTAGCAATACTTGCTGTATGGATCTTTTTATAGTCTACTAAAATTTATAGTCTACATAGCTTGCAAAATATTTAATCCATTGATAATTTCAGAGTAGTGTGACAGGGTACCTTCAACCACAATTGAAATCAAAATAATTGCCTCAAACCTTTAATTTTACTTTATCCCATATCCTTGGAATAGTAAATATTTGAGGCAACTGTAGATAAGAGTTTATTTCCTAGGGAGATTGTTCTCCATGGACATGTAACTGAAACTTTATAACGAAACCCTATATTATTCTCAACCATAAGCTTTTTTGTTATTTTTTTATGAAATAAATGTGGTCATTCTCAACCAAAATTAGGAAAGAAACAATTCTGTTATTCTTTAAGTTGCTTTCTATCCCCAAAGCAAATGGCCTATCCTAACAGGCAAACTGGGACTAAAGGGGCTATTTGGTGTCTTGCTTCACAGAGAAAGACAATTGCAAGACAGCCAGGAGACAAATTTAAATTCTGTTGAGAATAGCAGGAAGCATTTTGATTCTAAGCAGGATAGCACCACTTGTGGTTTTGTTAAGTACACAAGACAAGTCAGATCAAGTGTGCGGATTTTTTGTGTGAATGGAAACAACTCCTGTCTGTCCTAGTTCTTCACTGGAATGCTGACATGTGCAGGGCTTGAAAATTCAGATCATTTCATTGGAATCAGTCAGAGTTTACCCTGGCCCTTGAAAAGAGGCTCTTCAACAGTACAGGAGTGTCCATTTTCATTTTAATAGAAGGCGTATAATAGCATTCAGAAATGTGAGCCTTTCTGGTTCTGTTGCTTTTATGGTGACATCAGTACAGTGTGCTATTATATTTCTCAAACCTGACAGAAGTGGTAGACAGAATAGTTAGGAAATGCTCCTGTATTAAAATTCTAGAATGTAGAGGATTTATGAATCTTAGATTAAAATTCTGAATGCATTTCACTAGTACTCCACAAATTTGAACCTTTCAAAGTCTATGACTGTGGATTTGGGCCTTTCAAGTACTTTTAATTCTATTTATCTTGGCTGTCATGTCCACAGTGAAAAATGAAGTGAAAAATGGAGGTATAATTGGCAGTTAAGATAAGTATAAAAATTTATTGAGCACTGTTGACTGAAAATAAAGGCACCACCTAAAAGCTGAGAATTAATGTTTTGTTACTGAGCACTTAAGCCTCTCAGATAGCTTTGAAGGACTGTTCTGAAGAGGTAAGTGAGGAGCCAGGATATATAAGAGTTTTTGAAAGAAAGAAAACAGATTACTCCTAATTAGTACACTCTTTGACATAAATTACAGCAAGATTCTCTCTGACCCACCCTCCTAGATTAATGGAAATAAAAGCAAAGTAAACAAATGGGACATAATAAAACTTAAAAGCGTTTGCACAGCAGAGGAAACTATGAACAAGATGAAAAGACAATCCTCTGAATGGGAGAAAATAATTGCAAAGGAAGCAACTAACAAAGGATTAATCTCCAAAATATATAAGCAGCTCATACAGCTCAATATCAGAAAAACAATCCAATCAAACAAATGGGAGGAGACCTGAACAAACATTTCTCCCAAGAAGACAGACAGATGACCAAATAAACATGTTCAAATCAAAACTACAGTGAGGTATCACCTCACACCAGTCAGAATGGCCAACATCAAAAAATTCTGCAAACAATAAATGCTAGAGAGTGTGTGGAGATAAGGGAACCCTCATGCACTGTTGGTGGGAATGTGAACTGATAGAGCCATTATAGAAAACAGTGTGGGTAGGAGGGGGGTTCAGGATGGGGAACACAGGTAAACCCATGGCTGACTCATATCAGTATATGGCAAAAACCACTACAATATTGTAAAGTAATTAGCCTCCAACTAAAATAAATAAATTTAAAAAAAAAGAAAGAAAACAGTATGAAAATTCCATAAGAAAATAGGAATAAATCTACCATATGACCCAGGTGGTGCTGGTGGTAAAGAACCTACTTGCCAAAGCAGGAGATGGAAGAGATGCCAGCTCAATCTCTGGGTTGGGAAGTTCCCCTGGAGAAGGAAATTGCAACCCATTCCAGTGTTCTTGCTTGGAGAATCTCAGACAGAGGAACCTGGCAGATTACAGTCCATGGGGTCCCAAGGAGTTGGACATGACTGAAGCAATTTAGTACACACATACACCATATGACCCAGCAATCCCACTATGGGAAAACCAAAATTTTAAAAGACACATGTACCCCAGTGTTCATTACTGCAATATTTATAATAGGACATAGAGGCAACCTAGATGTCTATTAACACATGAATGGATAAAGAAGACATGGCACACATATACAATAGAATATTACTCAGCCATAAAAAGGAAGGGATTTGAGTCAGTTGTAGTGAGTTGGATGAACCTGGAGCCTCTTATACAGAGTGAAGTATGTCAGAAAGAGAAAAACAAGTATGCTATATTAATGCCTATACATATGGAATCTAGAAAAATGGCACTGGTGAACCTAGGAGAGAACAGAATTGTGGACATAGCAAGGGAAGGAGAGGGTGGAATGAAATGAGAAAGTAGCATTGACATATGTACACTATCATGTATAAAATAGCTAGTGGGAAGTTGCTGTATAACACAGGGAGCCAACCTGTGATGACCGGAGGAGTAGGATGTGGGGGGAGGGAGGCTGCAGAAAGAGGGGCGTGTGTATAACCGTGACTGCTTTGCATTGATGTCCGGCAGAAAACCAGCACCACACTGTAAAGCAATTTTCCACCAATTAAAACATTAAAGAAAATATTACTGCTAATTAAAGAAAACCATATATATTAAGTTAATGAATTTAGTGCTTTTCTTTGTATGGTGAGATGCAAGAGCCCGAGTTTATTGAAAGTAATCTTCTGATACACACCTTAACTTTCTAGGGCCAGATTCCTGTTTTTCTTGAATTCCCCCCAGGGTGTGCCCCAAGGGGCAGCTGGGTTGATGGCTTGATCATCCAGGTAATATTGTTTGTTTGCAGCACACAGGAGGTGTCAAACAGTTTATATTTAGTAGGTTAGGGTTAAAGTCAATGATACTAAGTGGAATTGTGGACTTGAGAATCGTGTTGGAGTCACGGGTATTCGTGGTCAGAGCAGTCCTTTCAGTTTCACCATTCTGTCTGGTTTTACCTGAATCTCTAGTTTGTTGTTTTGTTTTATTCAAATTTTGTATGTTTCACTTATGTCTCAGGCTAGCTTTCCAGGAAGGAAATACTGTTTTTAATACCTTGAGAAAATACATTCTTTCTGACCTCATATTAACTTTCAGAGGAATTTATTCAGAGGGCCTGTGTATAAGGAATGTTGCCCAATGTTTTCATCTGTGATTTTTGGTAAAAGCTGAGAAATACTTTTTTCTTGTGGGTGATTTCTTATATTGTTTTCTCAGTGCTGAGAATTTAAAGACAAATCATAACTCTGAGAAGGTTTTCTTTTTTTTTTAATGGGAAATTGAGTAATTTGGTTTGAGTCTGTTGCATATTGAGTGTTTAATTTCATACCCAGTCCAAGCTTTTAGGTCACAATGAAGGACTATTTCAGGAAAGCCATGAATCACCCTCTCCTCTAGGCCTTATTTTCAAGAAGGCCTTTATCAAATGTTAAATTGTAATTCATTATTATTTGTACCTTGTGAAATTGAAACACCAATATTCTTTAGAGCTTGAAATGGGATTTTTAGTTTTTCTGAACGAACACCCCTGAAAGGTATTTGAAGTATTAGAAAAATAAATACTAATCTAGAATTACATATCTAATGAAATTATCCTTCAAAAAATCAATGACAAATAAAGACTTTCTCAGAAAAACAGTAGCTGAAGGAATTCAGAGGGAAGGAAAATGATATAGGACAAAAACTTGAATCTACATAAAGAAAGTAAGAACATAAGGAAGAGAAGGAATAAATGATAGTAAAACAAAATCTTTTATTTTTCTTATTCTTAATAAGATTTGTTTTGTTTATTTTTACTTAATAAGTAAATGTATTTATATTTTACCTATGTTCTTATTATTAAGAATTATTTTACTTTTCTTATTTTTAATGATAACTGCTTCAAGTGATAATAGCAACAATTTTGGATATGAATAAATTTAGCATATGAATAAAAGAAATGAATGACAACAATATTATAAGAGAGAGAATTATACTCAGTTATGCATAATTTAGACTTTATTAAAAATAAAAATTTCTGCTCTGTGAAAGACACTGTTTAAAAAAGGAAAAAAGCCACATATTGGGGAAAATATTTGTAAAACATCTATCTTATGAAGGACTTCTGTCCTGAATATAGAAATGTCTCTTGAAAACAAAAAATAGAAAACAAACAACCCAACTAGAAAGTGGGCAATAAATTGAATAGATACCTCACCAAGGAAGACATACAGATGGTAAATTAGCATATAAAAGATACTCAACATTATTTGTCATTAGGGAATTGCAACTTATAAGGAAGCTGAGACAGTACTACACACCTATTAGAATGACAGCATTTCAAAAAACTTATAATAGCAAATGCTGATGAGGACCCAGAACACCAGGAACTCTCATTCATTTCTTGTGGGAAGACAAAATGTTACAACCACTTTGAAAAATAGTTTGGCAATTTCTTACAAAGCTAAATATAGTGTTTATATAATCTAGTGATTATGCTTTTAGGTGTCTACCAACTTAAGGTGAAAATTTTTGTCCACACAAAGACCTTCATAAAAATATTTACAAGAGTTTCACTCACGATTGCCTAAGCTGGAAGCCACCAAGATGACCTCTAATAAGTGAGTGGATGAACAAACTCTGGCTACAATGCCGTATTACTCAGCTATAAAAAGAAATGATCTATCAAGTCATAAAAAGACATGGATAACTGCAGAGTGCTTAAATGCCTATTGCTAAATGAATAAAGCCAATCTGAAAAGGCTTTGTACTATAGTATACAATTTCAGTTATATGACATTCTGGAAACGGGAAACTTATAGATACAGTAAAAACTTCAATGGCTGTTTGGAGTTGAGGAGCTGGGGCCTTGAACAGGTGAAGCATGGTGATTTTTAGAGTGGCAAAACTACTGTATACAATATTGAAATACTGAATATATATCATTATGCATTTGTAAAAACAAGTAGAACTTTACACCCCAAAGATTGAGGTTTAATGTATGCAAATTTAAAAAATCATTACAAATTTAGGAGACTATAGTGGCAATGTGCACGTTTAGCACCCAGATCTTAGTTTCTAGTCCCCTTCTCCCATAAAACAGCCAGAGATTCTTGGAGAAATGACAGATTTTGAGACGGGGCAGGAAATACACAAAATGTCCGTAAATCATCTTGACATTCTAGAAAGGAATAAAGCCCTCAAAAAAACTCCACACTGGGGAAATAGGTCAAAGAGGCACAGGAAGCAACAGAGAGAATCCCTAGTGACCAAAGCTGGAAACTATTTGAGTAATAAACAAAACAATTTTGTTCTGCATTATTTATTATATAGAGGGCTTCCCAGGTGGCTCAAAGGTAAAGAACCTGCATGCCAATGCAGGAGACCCTGGTTAGATCCCTGGGTCAGGAAGACCCCCAGGAGGAGGAAATGGCAACTCACTTCAGTATTCTTGCCTGGAGAAACCTGTGGACAGAGGAATCTGGCAGACTACAATCTATATGTTATATAGTCCATAGTTGCAAAGCATTAGACACATCTGAGCACCCACGCATGCGTGCATTACATATTAAATTACATAGAATATAATCCAAAGTATAACATGAATATATATGACCCATGAATGTGGAATAAATCAATGCATGGGGGAAAAGAGACAAATCTCCATGCAAAATCCTAAGTGAATTATAGATACTCCAGCCCTAAAGGAGTGGATATATCACTCTCCACTCCTTCGCGTGGGCTTGTACATGATGATCGCACATCTTTCTAAATATCACACATCTTCTTTCTGAAGGGTACAGCACAGAGATGGGAAAGAATAAGAATAACTTTCCAAAGGAGAAACCCGACAGAAAGAACTTCTGCTTGGAAGTCAAAGTCAACATCAACATGACATCAAATATGTGGCATATGTTGACATGATGTGATGAAAATGACACTTCACCTTTGTGATCTTCTCTCTCAAAACCCAGAACCTGAGTCTAACCCCAAGAAAAACATCAGAGACAAATTTCAACTAAGGGATATTTTACAAAATACCCGACCAGTACTCATTAGAATTAAGTCATTAAAAATAAGGATAAGTCTAAAAAACTGTCAAAGGCTAGAAGTGCCTCAGGAAATATGACAATATGTATACATAATGTGGTATCCTGAATCAAATCCCAGAATAGAGAAGTGACATTAGGTAAAAACTAGGAAATCTGAATAATATATAAACTTTAGTCCTTAATGATATATCAATATTTGTTAATTTGAACAAATGTACCATAATAGTGTAAGATCCAACAGAGGACAAGATGGTTGGATGGAATCACTGACTCAATGGACATGAGTTTGAGCAAGCTCTGGAGATGGTGAAGGACAGGGAAGCCTGGTGTTCTGCAGTCCATGGGGTCACAAAGAGTGGGACACAACTGAGTGACTGAACAACAGCAACAATCGTAATAATATAAGATGTTAGTAACAGGGTTTGAAACTCTGCCAGTTTTGGACAGGGACTCTCTGTCCAAAATTTAAAGCTATTCTAATTAATAAAGCCTATTAATTAAAAAGGAACTTCAAGAGACTTCTCAAAATTATAATATATGGACCTTTTATGAATTCAGATTCAAACTAATGATAGAGTCATTTTATGAGATCATTGTAGAGTGGAATAGTGACAATTTGATAATAAGACATTATTCTTTTTCTTTAGTTGTGATAATGCTACAGTAATAATATATAAAACAATATTTTTTGTTAGAAATACAAACTGAAGTATTTAAAATGAAGACAATATGATGTCTGAATCTTCCTCAAACTAATCCCATTGAGTTTTAGAGTCTGAGAGTGTAGATGAGACCAGATTTCCCAAGAACTGATGATGTTGAAGCTGGATAATTACTAGATAGAGTTCATCATACAACTTCTTACTTGATATATGTTTAAGTATTTCTATTAACATTTTTTAAATTAAAATGTCAGTCCAGTTCAGTCGCTCAGTCATGTCCGACTCTTTGCAACCCCATGGACTGCAGCACGCCGAGCCACCCTGTCCATCACCAACTCCCTCATCTACACTCCCAGACCTAAAATTAAAATATATGTTAAAGTATATTAAAAAGCTGTCATGATAAATGAAATTTGTCCTTTATATGTCAAGCTTATTATTTTTTCTCATGAATTCATTGTTTTCTTCAGCTATATAAGAGGACATTCTTCAATAGAAATGTAATCCTTTTATATCTCAAAACAATAGTTTAAAAGACAAACAAATTTCACTAGTGTTTAACAAAATATTTTACATACAAGTAAGTTTAGTAATTTGGATTCAGTTAATTTATTATGTCGGAGAAGGCAATGACAACCCATTCCAGTACTCTTGCCTGGAAAATCCCATGGATGGAGGAGCTTGGTAGGCTGTAGTCCATGGGGTCGCTAGGAGTCGGACATGACTAAGCAACTTCACTTTCACGTTTCACTTTCATGCATTGGAGAAGGAAATGGCAACCCGCTCCAGTGTTCTTGCCTGGAGAATCCCAGGGATGGAGGAGCCTGGTGGGCTGCCGTCTATGGAGTCGCACAGAGTCGGACACGACTGAAGCAACACAGCAGCAGCAGCAACAGCAATTTATTATGTTTATTACTTATGCTTAAAAAGATATCCATTCTATTCTTTCCCTTTTGCAGACCAGCGCTAATCAAAGGAATATTGGGAGATATGTAAAATAAATTATAAATATTTTCTTTCCCAACTAAACCCTCATATTGCAAAGAAACATGATTTAGGTGTTTAATTAGTCTTGAGTTAATTTATATAACAATTTCAAAGTTACAGAATTTTACAGATTAATTTTAGCTGCTAAGATTGTCAACTGAAACATGTTCCTTCCATTCAAAAAACATTTTGTATCATAAACTTAAAAATATTTAAGTTAAATATTTATTAGTTAAATGTTAGTGACATGTCATGCAATATATTTCACTATTATTTCTACTGAGGCAACTCTTCGAAATTTAACTCAGCTTTTGATAAATCCTGGTTTTAAATATCACCTCAGTAAATTTTTATTTTGACCAACCTCCTGCATTTCTAACGTACAGTTTTAGTATACAATGCTGTGTTCCTGTCAAGGCATGTTTGATATTTCCCAAAGGTTTTATTTTATTGCCAAGTGAAGCAACTTAACCAAACAATAACCATATCTTTTGTGGCCATATCTGATTGACACAAAAGACCTTACTGTAGGAAAATGCAAATAAAGAATATTCCATAAAGATTATTCCATTTGGCTAAAGGCAAACCCCACTGTAACAGGACTGTGAGGCTTAAGGGAAGATATTTGTGATAAATGTATTAGAACTACCAGGTAAACATTTTGGTTTGATCAAAACTGATTTTGAGGACTTGAGTTTATGTGCATATGTTGATAACCTTCAAGCCAATGGAGTGAAAAGGGGGAACTGTGTTTCACAGTGCCCTTGGAAGGCACTCATGTCCTTGGCCGCCACTGCTGACTTTTTTCCTTCTTGGTACCAAGCTGGCCTACCATTGCTTTCCAGAATGAGTAGCTTTTTAAACAAAATTCTAAAACAAAAATCTCTTTGTTGTGTTTTATGAGACACAGGTTGTTTTTTCTTTTAGAACCACAAATGGCCACCAGGAGGCAGAAATCTATTATGTATTATTTATTGATATTTACAGAAATATGATTAGACAGTAGAAATAAAAGTTATGTTTTATTTTACACTTGAGATTTATGAGTGATGATTTAATTATTGTTGAATAACTTGATTTTCCTACCTGAGGAACATGCCTTATTTAACATAAATATTAATTCAAGGATAATTATGGAAAATATTTGACTAATCAAAATGTCTATTATATAGAATTTGCTTAGGATAAAGAGGAGAATTATTTTTATTTAAAAATTGTTAACAGTGATAACATTTTTAAAATCAGCTCTTCTGGTTTAGTAAATAGCTTCATAATCCCTATATATATGCTAGCTGTGATTTTGAGGGCTTCAGGTCTATTTTGTTTTTAAATCAATGAAAACTACTTCTTTGATATGTATGAATAATAAGTGAGTATTAGTCATGCAGAAAATACTATATGCTGGAAATAGGTATGTATTAAAGATAGCTTTCATGCCATATCTGACTAGAGGAAGAAGAGTCTCAGTCTAGAAACTGGGATAGGAGGAAAGGTCTATAGATGGAAAGGGAGAATTGTTTGGGTAGTGTCTCATCTATCTTTAGGACAGTGGTCCCCAACCTTTTTGGCACCAGGACTGGTCTCATGAAAGGCAGTTTTTCCACAGACCAGGGTGAGGTGAATGGTTTTGGGGTGACTCAAGTGAATTATGTTTATTGCTCATTTTATTTCTATCATTATTACATTGTAAAATATAATGAAATAATTATACAACTCACATAATGCAGAATCAGTAGGAGCCCTAAGCTTACTTCCCTGCAACTAGATGGTCCCATCTGGGGCTGACGGGAGAGTGTTGGGGAGCAATTATAGATAGCAATGAAGCTTCCCTCACTCGCCCGTCACTCACCTTCGGCTGTGTAGTCAGGTTCATAACAAGTTACAGACCGGTGCCAGAGGTTGGTCACCTCTGCTTTAGAGGGCCTCATGAGGAACAGGTAGGCCTGGCCATCTAGGACTGCACTTATCCAGGTTGAAAAGAAGAAACCTTCCTTTAATAAGCCAATTAATCTATACTCTCTCTGTTTTTCCTCTTTTTGATTTCCTTGGTGTTTATCAGACTCTTTGCCTGGCCTCAGCTTTACTAAGGGCAAACAAAGAGTAAGGAATTTTGTCTGCACTTAAACTAGAAGGCAAAGAAGAAAACATCTCTCGGAGGTGCCAATAAGGAATCAACATCATCAAATGACTGAGCCTGTCCAATGACTCCCCCTGTCCTCCCAGGGCCAGTCCCTGCGGGCTTTGTGCTTTATTGCATTATGAGTATGTGTGTCCCCTTCTACTATCTATGACACTGTGAAACTTCAGAAGTATCAGTTACAAGAAAAAGTTAGAGCTGAACTTTAACTTACCCTAAGGCAGTCCTAAAGTGATTTTCCTCCCTTTTTTTCTTTCCTCCCAATTCAAATTTTGCTTCTCAAAATTTGACTTTCCTGCATTAGAGTACATGTTCTAAGTGCTTCATTTGCTAGGATCCAATTCAACCAGGTTTTATTTGTCAGTAAGCTTCACAAGGTTGGAGATTATCCCTGTGGTTGAACCATTGTACAGTTAGCATCCTGAAAGAATATGACGTGTAGAAGGGACTTATTCATACTTGTTCAAATAGTAAATAAGTAAAACCTCTGTGCCACTGAGTAGCGCTGCCCATAAAAGTATATAAGCTGTTTGACTAGTATCTCTGAGTTATCTTAGACTATAAATGCATATTTCATAAAACAACACAACTATGTTAATAGCTAATATTTATATTGAATTGCAGGTACTGTTTTCAGAGCTTTATATATATTAACTAATCTTTCAACTTTCCCCTTATCTATTATTATTCGACATCCTTAAGAGATGCTGTATCACTTCCTTTTGCTGACAAAAAGCTGGTACTCAGAGAAGATAATTAAGTTGGGAAAAATTATACATTTTGTCAGTAAGAAGAAGTCTTAAGTTCTGGGTCCATGATATGAAAATCAGTTTCTCCTAAGTATATTTGCCAGCTGTTTCCTAGAATTATCAGTCATTTGGAGTTCGACTGAATGGATAGATGAAAAAAAAATCAAGGTATCTCTCTGATAGTTGGGCCGCTGGTGAGATTTCTGATTTCTGGTGGTGATGGCAGTTGGTATCCTCGACTGTCATCTCTCCAATAGTTGGCAAATGACTCGTTGGAAATCTGTAGTGAAAGAAGTGGAAATTGGGGCATCCCGATCGGCTCAGACAGTGAGGAATCTGCCTGTAATGCAGGAGACCAGGTTTGATCCCTGGGTTGGGAAGATCCACCGGAGGAGAGCGTGGCAACCCACTCCAGTATTCTTGCCTGGAAAATTCCCATGTACCACGAAGTCCATGGATCACAAAGAGTCAGACACAACTGGGCGACTAAGCACAGAGGTGAAAATTACTCTTGCCACCAGTGTCGTTTATACATTCCTCCCCTCCACTTTCCATTACGCCCCTGATCCTCCCAGAGCTTGCGTGGGTGCTAAGTCTCTTCAGTCCTGTCTTACTCTTCGAGACCCTATGGACCCCCAAGCTCCTCTGTCCATGGGATTCTCCAGGCAAGAATACTGGAGTGGGTTGCCATGCCCCCTTCCAGGGGATCTTCCCCACATAGGGATCGAACCTGCACATCTTATGCCTCCTGCATCAGCAGGCAGGTTCTTTTACCACTAGAGCCACCTGGAAGGCCCCTGTCCCTCCCCAATATGTAGGGCTTATTTCCATACTTCCAGCAAACTTCAGGTAGATCCTAAGCTTAGTTTTGGAGCTCTTTTCCTTTTTTCTTTCTCCCACAAAATGTTAGGTAGTAGCTGAGGAGTGCAGAAAGTATGAGGCAGAGGGATTGAGGAAAAGAAAAATCTGGAGTTGGAAGATTGGAAAATGGCAAGCAACTAACTTGGTATTCTTGAGGATTATAAGAATCATGAAGTGATAAAACAGAGGAAAGTAGTGATAGATGAGTGGGAGGAGAGGAATGTGGAGAGACACAATGTAAGTGAAGAAGCTTAAGTGAGAAACTGGTGGAATGAGGCAGGTTGGCCGAGTAGGATGGAGTCAAAGAGGAAGACAGCTGTATTAGGATATTGTCAGATTGAACATGAAGGGAGGAACAGATGGTCATGTTTTCCTATTTTCAGCTGCAAGTGCTGTCTTTGCAAAGTCAGACTCATTCAAAATATTCTTGTATGGGCTGGAAGTACAACAAGGCAGTGTTCTGAGAACAGGGAGAAAAAAAAAACCCAACACTGTGAAGCAATTGTGATTCTAACAAGTGGCGGGCAGAATACTGTTGGGTGTTTAATACACTGAGAAGTTGTTTACTCAGAATTCACTGGAGCATGGGCCTCAAGGTTGCAGTTTGCTTCCTTTGCTCAGGTTGGCTGGAGTTAGGAAATGTCTTAACTGATGTGTTTTCCTTTGAGTAAGCCAATGAAGGAACACCTGTGGAGGACACAAATTTTGGATGTTCTTAGAAATGTATTTTAAATCTCTTGAATCTGCAAGATGGGCAATGACTAGGAAAAACAAACGCAGTTTCCAAATAATAGAATTTGGAAACTATTATTCCAAATAGTAGTTGAGAGATTATGGTTGGTAATGATAAGGGCTGGAGCAAAAGTTTGGGGAATTAAGTACCGAGGAAAAGAGTATAAACCTTGGTGGTGGTGGTTTAGTCACTAAATCGTATCCTACTCTTGTGAGCCCATGGACTGTAACCCGCCAGACTTCTCTGTCCATGGGATTCTCCAGGCAAGAATACTGGAGTGGGTTGCCATTTTCTTCTCCACGATATCTTCCCAACCCAGGTTTCCTGCACTGCAAGCAGATTCATTACCAACTGAGCTACAAGGGAAGCCCTGTAAACCTAGGACTTCTATTAAAGCCTGTTCAGGAGGAAATTGAAATCAATGTTACAGGCTTCACAGAATTTCCATTTGATCTGTTGATGATTAGGGTGGTGAAAGGTGAAGCTCAGGTGAGAAAATAGGTGGATCATCTTCATATATATATGCTGGTGGTTTAGTCGCCAAGTCATATCCAACTCTTGCAACCCCGTGAACTGGAGCCTGCCAGGCTCCTCTGTCCTTGGAGTTCTCCAGGCCAGAATATTGGAGTGGGTAGCCGTTCTCTTCTCCAGGAGATCTTCCCAACCCAGGTATTGAACCATGGTCTCCCACATTACAGGCAGATTCTTTATCAACTGAGCCATCAGAGAAGTCCTGTATATGCATATACACCTATATTGTAGAAGGAAATGGCAACCCACTCCAGTATTCTTGCCTGGAGAATCCCATAGACAGAGGAACTTGGCTGGCTACAGTCCACAGGGTTGCAAAGAATCAGATATGACTGAAGCAACTTAGCATACCCCTGTATATACATATAACTATATACCCCTGTGTCCCCAGAGTGAACCCTTTCTTTTTAATTCTTGAAAAAGAGAATAGAGTATATAATTTGTGATGTTGCAATATAGAAGTCAGACCACTTAAAATGTAGTTAGCCTGATTTGAGATATATGTGTAAAGCAGACACTGGATTATGAAGAACTGGCACCAAAACAAAGCAAAAAAAGGATATATCACTGATTCTTGTATTGATTAGATATTAATGGACATTTTTACAATATTGATATATTGGGTCATTTTACTGCTTTCTTTTCATTTTAATTTGGCTACTTGAAAATGTAAAAAACATTGCATTTTTGCTCATATTATTTTTCTACTAGACAGCACTTGTCAAGTTGGAAAAGCATGGGAAATGTCAGAGAAGATGGACATAGATTTCAGTCTTGGTTTTACAACACAAAAGCTACATGGTCTTAGACAAGCCACCTGGCTTCTCTGAGCCTCACGCTGGTCATTCATAAGGAGAGAGAATACTCATTTCAAAGAGGTCATGAGAAATGGGGTTCATGTAATCAAGCGTGCAGTGCATGTTCAGAACATGATAGTTACTCTTGCCCCAAGAGATCAGCGAGTCTTCTTCCCCCATATGTGGTGCCAAAAGACACTTCTCCCCATACTTGCACTGCATTCTGTCAGCTGAGAGGTATGGAGTCTATAAAACTGAGGGGTACTTCAGGGCACAAGCAGAAACGTGGATAAAGGACAGCGGCAGCTGCTTTCCCAGGCGGGATCCTGTCTGTGCCTCGTTGCACGCATCTCCCCTGCTTCTCACTTTTCCTCTGACGTCTGTTTCTTTCAGCTGTTGGATTCTTAACCTTGATGTAAGTCCTTGTGTCTGTTTTCATCTTGACGCTGTTAGCCTGCCTGTAAAAACAACTCTAACTTCCAGAATTCTTGTTTCTATGGTAGGCACCTTGGCACGGACCCACCTGTGTCTTGGGAGCTCTGTGCCTGGGACACGTGCTGATGCCCACACTCTTCCCTATGAGCGATTTCTTGGAGCCATAGGGATTTCTTGGAGGTCTCAGTGACTTTCATCAGCTCCTGGGTCTCCCAGGTTCCATTTCTGGGGGTCTCAGATTTCTCCTTCTACATCTGTCTCAATATGTCTCCTCAGAGTAGGCTCTAGCTAATTTGAGTAGTTTTTTAAAAAATATATGATGGCATGTTTTTTTACCTCTGGTCCTCGGTTTTTGTCATTTTGTTTCCTATGTAAAATGTCTCTTTCTTCAATACATAAACATGTTTAAAAAAAATCATTCCAGTGCTTCACTTGGTCTTTCCTGAGTGACATTTCTCCCTAAGAATCTATATGGGATGTTCCATGTTCATCTACTATTGCTTATTAAATTTAGATATTTATTACACACATATATGTACTTGTCTTACCATTACAATTAAATTAGTACATGTCAATAAAACTTAGGGTATCATGTGGCCCTCTCTTTGTATGGAGCCACATTCAAAAAAAGTCTCATCTAAAACACAGAAATGATTGAAAGGCATTCCTAATATTTACATTTATCTCTTTGAAAATAGTAAAGGATAGCTAATTAAATGGCTATTATAGCTAATAGCCTACAAAAATGCTCTTTTTTTCTGTCCTTTGTCCACACTACACTGATACAATTCTCTTTTTATCTTCATTGAAGCCTCTTTCTCGGCAAACCCCCGCAAACTTTTAGAAACCCAGTTTCACAGCTTTTTCTAATCCTCTAATTCTTAGCTTTTTATTATACAAATTGACTTGAACATGTTAGCTGGATAACTTAATGGTTTGTTCTTTTCTTTGGTCTGCTTCAATCATTAACTCAATAAAGAACAATTATGGTATGGATTCTTCATAAATTTTCTTTTTCCTCTTATCATCACTCTAACCTGTGTCTAGATCTGTTCTCCCAACTTTTGTTACAAAGGCCTGGGAGTCAGCTGAGCAAAAAGCACCTTCTCATTAGATAGTGGAAACAAAAGGAAAGTTCTTACAATGAGGAATGTAGTCATGATGGGGAAGTCTGGGAATACTGATAGAAAAAAACATGGTCACCATCATATATTTCAGTTTCATTGGTCAAAGATTTTAAAAAATTCTTAAAAGTCTCTAAAAACTTTCACTCCTTACAGCATCGAATGCAGAGACTTAAACTTATGAAAAGCTCAATAAATATTTCCTAAATAAATTTGACAACTTACTGAATTTTATTTAGGACCATCTGGGAAGGCAGGTTCTGTTTAAGTTGTCACTCCCTAGCTATAGCTATTTTTACATAGCTTTTATGCTCTTAAAATTCACAGTTATATATTGTTTTATGGATTTCAAAGAGCATGCGGAGTAAAAGAAAACTCAGAAATTTAATGGGACAGTCATAATAGTCACACCATCCTACTCAAGTGAAATGTGTAAAATGAATCATGGCAGCCAAAGTGCAAACATGTGTTCTGTTAAAAAGTACCTACACCATTACCTTAGCCATTTTTATTTCTTTGTCTCACAGTTAAAAAAGTACAGGATACTTCTTTAGTCCTATTAGGTTTCCAGTGTAATTTGACTACTACTATTTTTCTATTTTTTTCCAAATGATACAATATTCAGGGAAAATAATTTAAGGTTATACATATATATGTGTATATATGGGCTTCCCAGGTGGCTCAGTTGTAATGAAGCTGCCTGCCAGTGCAAGATAGGTGGGTTGGATCCCTGGGTGGGGAAGACCCCTTGAAGTAGGAAATGGCAACACTCTCAAGTATTCTTGCTAGGAAATCCCATGGACAGAGGAGCCTGGTGGGCTATAGTCCATGGAATTGCAAAGATTCATACACAACTGAGTGACTGAGCATGTACTCATATGTGTATATATAAATATATGTATATATCAACTTGCTTTCTTCTTGAGTATACAAAAATATATTTCTTACATTATTTCCCACTTTTTTCTATGGAGTTCTGCCATTGAAATTCATCATATTATCAGAACTTCTATTTTGTTAGATAGGCTATTAGTCTATATTAGAGTGCACTTCTGTAAAGCATATTCTTAGAAATTCCAGTGCACCCTTGTTCAAAGCCCACAAACATCTGCCCAGAGATCTTCCTCTCTGGCTAATGTGTTGCCTAGGTCTGGACACTAAGATGCAACCTCCTTTTTTGGGTAATCTCAATTCTACAAACTGAAGGAAATTCATACTACAGAATGCCAATAAATACCTTTACCAAGATAACTGCTTCTCTAAATGACACACTTTGACATGTTCATCTATTTGTACATTGTACTATATTAAACAACTCATCTCTGTAAGTTATATCAAATCTTTGTGTGTGTGTGTGTGTGTGTGTGTTTAGTGTAATTTGGGAATGAAATTTTAAAAGTTTATTGCACTGATTAGGTGATAGAAATCAAGTGTTTATATTCTGTAGTGCAACTTTATGAAACTTTTACTATTTTCAAACATTAACTTTATCTCTGAATTGCATTTTTCTCTAATAGATATGTGTGAAAATGTGTCTCAAATATATTATGAGCTTCAGGAGGGCAGACATTTATTCTAAATATTTATCAAGTATCTAATAGATGATGAAGATACAAACATTAATAAAAGAGGGCTGCTGCCCTCGAGTTCATGTTCTAGGGTTGATATACACATGAAAACAAATAGCTGTGGTTTGTTTGCAGACCAACTGTTAGGGGAGCAAAATACATAGAATAGTAAGTTTCCTAGGATGGGGCTTGGGTATGGGGATGCAAGTCCAAAAGTCTCTTAAAAAAGGGTGAAATTAGGCTAGTCTGAAAGATCAATGAGAATTTACCAACAAGCCTGAAGAACAGCTGCTCAGTAGTGTCTGACTCTGCGACCCTATGGACTAGTATGCAGTCCATGAAATTCTCTAGGCCAGAACACTGGAGTGGGTAGCCTTTCCCTTCTCCAGGGGATCCTCACGACCCAGGGATCGAATCCAGATCTTGTACATTGCAGGCGGATTCTTTCTCAGCTGAGCCACCAGGGAAGCCCTGAAGAACGTCTTAGGGATAGGAAAAACAGCTAATATAGACCAAGGAGTTATATAAAGATAAAATATGGTACTTATACCAAAAAAAAAAAGTGTTGGATTGGCTAAATTGAAAGATTTGTCAAAATAGAGGAGTGAAACCATGTGACTTTTGTATTAGAAAGATACTTCTGGTTTTAAGATGCTTAGTGTCAGACAAGGCAGGGCATTGCTCAGACATATTTGATAGGAGATGATTTAAAGCACTAAAGTGTAAACAAAAGGAAGTGGGCAGTTTCAAGAGGTAGTTAAAATTAGATGTACTGAAAAAAAATTAGAGGAAGAAGAGTTAAGAGACATCTGAGAATTTTGATGTAAGGTTGCTCGGAAACCAGTACCAATATCATATAGGATCTGTAACACAGGAAAGAAGGCAGGTAAGGGAATGGTGTCATATCCTGTAGTCAGTGTTGTAATGTTGAATTTTAAGATGCTTTTGGGAAACCCATGTTAAGTTATCCAATAAGTCAGGTGATTAGCAGTGACCTCTGGGCCAGGGATGAGGACATGGGAATCATCATGGCTATTATGTGACTAATGATGTTGGAGTGGAAGAGGAGTGTAGAGTGGGGTTAGGTAAGAGGAATAAAGATGGAATTCTAGGGAGGTAGTGGGGAGGTAGAAAAGAAAAGAACTCATCAAGGAGAGTGAGGAGTTGCCAGAGAGAAAAGGACAAAAGATAACAAACTAAATTAAATACTCCTGGGGGGAAAAAGGAAGGCAAATGAGATATCTCAAAAAAAACATGGTGAATAAGATTAAATTCCATGGGGTTGGCTAATAAAATGTACATAAACTGTCCATTATATTTAACCATTTGGATTGATATATTTGTTTAGAAGGTCTAATTCAGAAGACTAGGATGGGACTGGGTACAAAGAGGTTAAGTGTTTTTGCATATATGTGACTGCTGTTGGAGGAACTGGTAATATCACCGACAGTCATCCCAGGGTATAATGAAACAGAGAACTCCAAAACATCACAGGATAATATTGCCCATCTCTGGATGCACGGGCCCCAGGTTAGTGCCTACAAGTAACAACCACTCCTATGAAAAATGGACACTGTAGGACTGGAGGATGTAGCTGAGAAACATGGAGAGAATATGGTCAGAGAGAAAAGACACATACATCCGAAGATATGAACCTGGTGGAGAAAAAGGACTTTTTCTTGGTATGTGTAGATTCCATCCTCAAGAAGACTTATATTATATAGCTATACTGTGTCATGCTAATATCAATCAAAATTATAAAATCATTAATTTTGGTTTTAGGTGAAGCTTGAGACCTCTGTAACATCATCACTTTTTAATTTTCACATTGTCCAGGGCTTCTTTGACAGTTACTGAGAGGTCAGATGTCATCAGCAGTAAAAAAAAAAAAAGGAGCTGGAAGTCTGCAAGAAAATAAGAAATGAGAAGCATGAAAACAGGGAGTGTAGATTGTTATTTCAGGAAGCAAGCAGTGAAGGAAAGAGAACTTGAGAACCTAAGCACATTTGTGGAAAAGAGTCAAGTCGGTGAAAAGGTGAACTAACAGACCTCCTGTTAAGGTCTGAAAGAAAATGGTTTTAAAACATCAGATGAAGGAATAATCTTAGGAAATGGTAAACTTCCTCTGTTCCCAGGGACAGGAAAAGAGAGCTGTGCAGCACTTTGTCTAAACTGAGGTTGCAAACAATGAATAAACATTGTCATAAACTTTTCAGTCATCCAGAAGACAAGCAGAGAGAAGGGAGATGGTTTGGTTGTGTTGGATTGGACAGGAGAGAGAGAAAGACAAGAAAGCAAGGAAAATTGAAAACATTGAAGAGAAAGATTGACAGGGATTCCAAGCTAATAGAATAGTTGCTGAGAAAATATCCATCTTGATATGATCAGAAAGTAGATGTGGTACAAATTAGAAAGATAATGAGTGATAGTCAGATGGTTTTTAATAACAACTTTACAATGAGAGATGGCCAGGACCCCAAATTCCCATATCCTGGACTAGACAGATGTAAAACATTTGGAGACATGAGAGAATAATGCAAACCAGTTACTGTTTGCTAGTATTTTGTCCCAAATTCCTATGTAGTATTTTATCCTGGTGACCTGAGTAAGAAGAACTTAAAGATATACATCCTTTATTGCCTCTTTGGCTTTTATCTTTGCCTGAATTTAGGCTGTGTGCTATTTGGTACTTGTTTTCTCCTAAGCCCTGTCCTGGTCTCTGTACATGGGAAAAATGCTTTGAAAATAAAGCAACACTAAGATAAGAGTTATACTCTTTGCTCTTCTATCCTGTTATCCATAATATAGTAAAACCCTTATGTCTGTGAGCATTCCTTCTTCCTTCTTGTTGATTCATTTTAATTTTTCAGTGAACAGGGTGGGTTCATCAGAAAACCTTGAACTTCTTCTAGATAAATGGTTCTTAAGGTGTGAAAGTGGGGGTGGGAGGGAAGCAAAAAGATATGAAACTCTCACAGGGAATGTTTCCAAGGAGAAGAGGGTGTTTGTGCATGAATCTGTAAAAACTTTCAGATTCTGGTAAACACCTGTGTTTCTTCTGATTGAAAATCACTGTCCTGCAGGTGAGCAAGTAAGAAGACAGCAGTGATATTGGAGTTTAATATTTGGAAGGTGGGATGTCTCTGGTAGGTGATAAAGTCCAGGAAGTGGGCTACCAGCATGGGATAGAGGTGAAAATTATTGGCGTAGAGGCCAGGAAAAATGAGTCTGGAATGCTGGGTACATCCACCCTAGGATGACTGAGCTTTGACCTTTTCTTCTGTCACCCACAGCACTTCCCGGAGCATCATGTACACAATGCGTGTTCAATAAATACTCTTAATAGACTGCATACATTTCAGAAAAATGTATTATTTTTAATATCAAGTATGTGAGCATGCAACATCGCTAAATACAAAAGTCATACAAGCTCACAAAGGACTTCAGAGACTGCCACTCATAATTAAAGAACAATTTAGGGCCTATTAAAACATTATAAACATAGATCCTTTCCTGTTTTCACTTGATGATTAGGCATTTCCACCCTATTACTAGTGACTTCAGTCAGAAACCACTGCTTGCAATTATATTTCTTTATCTCTTATTGTTTCTCCAAAGAGAACAATATCCTTTATGTTCTAAACCAGTGCATTTCCACTGTGTCTGAGTAAGACACAGGTGTTAGCATTTACTGTGCACAGCTCTGAGGTGCTACCTAAAAATTGGAAGCTTCTCTTATCTGCTGAAAAACATTTCTATGAATTTATGAGATCAATATGTCAGCACAGGATGCTTAAAACTGACAAAAGATAAATTTGAAAAGTTTACAGCTGTTGCGCATCAGTCGAAAACCTGAAATTTTCATATTTCCAGTTAAACAAAATGAGTAGCGTGGAACATAAAAAATCTAAACCATGCTAAGTTAGCAGACTTCATTTCAGAAAAATGTCTTTTGGGAAGCGTAACCCCAAAAATGTTTTAATTAATGGGTTTATTATTATTATTTTTAAAAAATACAATTGCTACTCACATCTATGTTATTGCTCATCTAGGTAATCTTGAGAAAAACAAATGCCCTTTTCAGGACTGTTTCCTCCTCTAAAATATGGAGACTGGTCTAGTCCATCCCTAAAAGTTCCCTTCCAGATAAACACACTCTGTAACTGGCTTCAGATTTATGGCATGTGTAGTAGAAAACTCCCAGGAGTCAGATAAACACAGGTTCAATTTTTATTTCATCACTTATTAGCTTTTTAAGCTTGCAAAACTTACACCTTATTCAATCTTAATTTCCTGATTTGTGAAATGGAATACTAGTACCTCTTTAACTGAATTGTTTGAGGATTAAATGGGAGAATATGTGCTGTGAAGTGAACAGCATAAAGTCAATTGGTTAACAGGCATTCAATGTGTATTATCAAATCAATGTCTTAGTTTTCTACTCTTTCCTTCTCTCCTTAAAAATAAATTCCATGTATATTATTGACTTTCAAGTAAAAGATATTATGGTAAAATTTGGAAGATACTATGAACTTTTGCTGAGCAACATTTTAGGATGTGAATCTTTTGGTAATTTTCAGGCTTGGGAATGTCTCTGGGTTTGAATATAGCAGACAAAGTATCAGTAAGAGGTCAAAAATAATTCAAAAGCTCCATATGACTTCACAATTTAGCAACTATAGATATTCAAAGACGAGCATGATACCACATGCATTAATAATAATATATCACACAGGAATATAATTCCTCCACATATACTCAGCACTAGTCCTAAACTTTACAAAATCACATGAAATCAATTTGGAATTCCACAATTTTAAGGATGAAGAGAACTTTACCTACATTCACAAAAAAGCTATGACTATATTAAATAAGGATACTGTAAAAGTGATTGTATGGGTTGAAGGTGTTAAACAGACTACCAGAAATTGTCTTCAATAGCCTCAGGAGCTTCTTTTCCCATTTGTGAGTATAATAATAGGTGGATTTGTTTGAATATTAACTGGATATTTTGGATCCTACTGGGTTAAGCAGAAGGAAGTACTATACAATTTAATCTTTCCTATTTTCTCAAAGACTTACATTGTTATTATTATTTTTTTTGCTATATGCTTGAGGACCAAGTGATATCCATGCCCCTATCCCACTCATTCAGAAAGTACTGTAGAGAGAGATGAGCGCAAACTTACCTTTCATCCTTCATGTAACTACAAAGGAGGGCCGAGTTCCTGGTGTATCCAGGTAGATTACCCGTTGAAATGCTGCTTAAACTACTTCATATGGAATGGTATCTAAGACCTTGAGGGCAGTTAAGTGGGGTCTTTATTGTAAAGGGTCTTCCTTTTGCCTGCTATTTGTCTAGTAATTCATGAGCCATTGGCATATGAATGGTGCCTTATTTATTACCACTGAGAAATGATTTCATAATACTGACCAGAGGGATTACACAGCTCATAGAAACTTTCCATATAAGAACCATGATGTCAAAACACAGGAGAGGCCATCAACAGTATTAATAAAGATTTTGCCAGCTTCTAATGATGATTATTATTGTATCAGAATGCAATTCACACTAATTTTTAGTAAAAGTTTACAAACATTAAAAAGTGCATAATAACTTTTGGATCTGATAGGGCTGAAAAAAGACATGAAAAATACAACACAAGGGCTTTACTTTTGTGATTGGTGTCCACATGATTGCAAGGTCATTTTCTCCATCTTTTTCAGCGCCATGGAGATAAGCTGTCCTCCAAATGTTAGTAGTATCATACAGCGCTGTGAGAAATTTGATTCCAGAGAAGAAAATATTTCCAGTGCTTAGTATTATTTTCTGTTTTCTTTCCCACATCTTCAGTTCTCAAAAATTCTCACAATTGGAAATAAAAATATTAGTCGGAAAAAGTTCTCCATTTGGGAATAAGACAAAATTTGCAGACTGAACTCTGGTCTGTGCAGACACCAAACAGACTGAATTCAGGTAATATTCACATTAATGGATATTTTCAAATGTCTGTATAATAAGCAAAGGAGTCCTGATGAATCTGTTAGACTTAATTCATCAGCAGTGAATTAAGGGGACAGATTGTTTTAAAAAAAAGTGTGTTCTATCTTGTGTACACCACCACGCTATGGAGCAGAATTTTTAGGCAGCCCTTTAAAAAATGAGTGGTATAAAAATTCACAGTAATGTGCATCATTTTTGTTTTTCATAAGCAGTCGAAGAAGGGGGGCAGTGCTGAGCATCTATATTGTACAATAAAAAACAGTGTACATAACAAAGCAGGAACGCACAGATACATAATGCTAAAAACAGTACTTTCTGGATGGTTCTTTTACTGGGTGAATGCTCGGGCCAGAGATATTTAAACTCTGGGGTTCAGCCAACCCTTTGCTATTAGACACAATTAAATCCTCTGACATTGTGAGGGGCCAGATGCTACAGGAAGAATCATCATCTAGATCACTGCTATTCTCTACAAGCATTTCATCATATGGTCAAGTGAAAGGATCCATACAAAAATGACATCCAAACACAAGCCACATGATTTCAACCATTGCTAATGCCAGAGGTAGAGAAAAGTCTGTCTGCAGCCACAGCCTCTGCCCCCACTTTTAACATAACAAGCAGGTTCCTGCAAAGCAGTACAGCCATTTTCTTCTTCCCCTTTTCACTCTTGAAAATAAATGCATTCCAGCCTGGCCTGGAGATTGGAGACATCATCAGGTGTTGATGCAGGTCAAAGTGGAGTGTTAACTTTCAGATTTTGCTGCTTCTCCCTGGGCTTCCCCACTTTGTTCTGTTGAATTTTGCTGTGCATCTTCTTCCCCTTCTGTTAGAGACATAAACAAGGATAAAGGCAAAATAAAAAGGATTGCTTATATTTACCGACTCTCAACATATCTTATTGGAAATTTTAGAAATCCTCTATTCTGATCCTCATACAGACAAGTACATTTTCTTGATAATTAACTCCCCATCAAGAAAAGAGCTTACGACTTCCCTTAGGACTTAGCCACTGGTGGCTCAGTGGCTAAGACTCCATGCTCCCAATGCAGGGGGCTTGGGTTCAATCCCTGGTCCAATCCCTGGGCATGTGGCAACTAAAGATCCCACATGCCTCAAGACCTGGCACAGACAAAATATACAAATAAATAAATATTAAAAAGAAAGAAAACAGCTTAAATGTTGCAGTGCCAGTGCTAAGCCGCTTCAGTCATCTCCGACTAGAACCCCATGGACTTGTAGCCCACCAGGCTCCTCTGCCCATGGGATTCTCCAGGCAAGAGCACTGGAGTGGGTTGCCATGCCCTCCTCCAGGGGATCTTCCTGACCAAGGGACTGAACCCATGTCTCTTATGTCTCCTGCATTAGCAGGCAAGTTCTTTACCACTAGCACCACTTCTATGGCACTAAATGTTTCAAGGGCAGACTAATTCTGGTTCTGGGAGAGCATGGCTCAAAAAGGCAAAAAGTAACTGAGTTTTTAAAGTGGTTAGTGATGCTCTATTCATTTGATAAATAGCTGGGAAATCTCATGGCACATGTAATTTCACCAGTTACAGAAATCAAATGTGTCTTTAGGTAGAAATCAGAAGTAGGGAACAAACTTACCTTTTGATGTTTGACTGTCTCATTTTAAGAAATATTTTAAAATCGTGTTTTACATTATTTTGAACACATGATGATAACCTAGCTGACTTCTCAGAGGTTTAATTAATGTAAATTAAAAACAACAGTGGAAGGACATTATGTCAAGTGGTTACCCCCTATTTGGATAGTTATGATGGCCTCTGGCCTGCCCTGATGGAACTTATGTACAAATCCAATAAAACCACCTTCATAATTAACAATAATCTAAACACTAAAATGAAAAAATGCTTTCTCTCCATGTTGGGTTACTTTACCTGGGAGCAAGCTGTAGGCAATTCTTGATTCAAAGATTTAGATATTTACATGTGTTTACTAAGCAACCAGTATGGTTTAGTAGACAAAATATCTGGAGGTCTTGCAAATTTTTACTAAGAATTTATTACCATCACTCAAATTCATAGAGGTAAGTAGGCTGTCCATTATTTAGCTGGAAATGTTGAGAGAAATTTCTCCTTTACTCTTTACAAGTACATATAAGACACCTCATCATACACCATACTTTGTGCTGTGCTTAGTCGCTCAGTTGTATCTGACTCTTTGCAACCTCATGAACTGTAGCCCACCAGGCTCCTCTATCCATGGCATTCTCCAGACAAGAATACTGGAATGGGTAGCCATTCCCTTCTCCAAGGGATCTTCCTGACCCAGGGATGGAACCCAGTCTTCTGAATTGCAGGCGGCTTCTCTCTACCATCTGAGGCACCAGGGAAGCCCATGCCATACTTTAGGGAAATTTAAAGCAGTTTTTCCACATAAAAATCATATTCTGTTCTAAAGGGGTTTCAAAAATATCATGCCACATTATACAGAATGTTCATGTACTATTTTCATTATTAGAGCAATGGGCAAGCCCCCAAGGTATGCAGATAGCCAAATCTGAGATGTGTAGATTAGCACATGAAATATGAATTTGATAAACAGGAGAAGTTCTTGGTAGCCAAAAGAAAGAAGTCATATTAGCGTGGATGCAAGACAGTAGAATATTAAAGATGAAAGTGACTGCATAAATACAAAATGAGGACCTTGACTCTATGGGGCTTGGGACTTTCTGGGTATCCAGGGGCACTTCTCAGGGCTCAGCATAATGCTGCAGACACAGAGCTGTGACTAAATAGATGCTTGTTAACAAATCAAGATAAACATGAGACAATACAAACTTGAAGTCGAAATATTCAGGAACTACAAAGGAAGTCCCACACTATTTTCAGCTAGTGTTATTTTATTTGTCACTATACAGTTGTCATTTTTTTAATATTTTAGACTTTTGGTCATAGTTATTATTTTTAGTTCTTTGTACTTAGAATAATAAAGCCAGTGCTATTTATATTTTGCCTTAGTCTGGACTTTGTGACTTTTAAGAGAAACAAAATTCTTTCAGAGCCCACTGAATTGCAATTAACATGTAGAAATATTTTAACATCTGGAAGCATAAAGATTTATTTTAAATTATTAATATTCAATTACAGTATATTAACATCAAATATAAATGTATTTATGTATAATATAATTTATTTAAATTTTAACATAATTACATAGATTATATTGAGACTATAATCTCTGGTATAAGAAAGGTCTTGTGGCTAATGGGTCTTAGTTTCAGTGAAAACAACAACAAAAATAAATTAAACTACACTATGAATAAAAATATCCTCATGTGAAAGGTCGGAGAAGGCAATGGCAACTCACTCCAGTACTCTTGCCTGGAAAATCCCATGGATGGAGGAGCCTGATAGGCTGCTAAAGTGACTTAGCAGCAGCAGCAGCATGTTAAGGGTGGATAAGTTAATGTATATTTAAAATATAATATTTATATAGAATACAAATTTAATGAAAAAGATTACCAAATTCTCAAAGATTGCTGGAAAATATATATCTACTACTTTATGCCACCAAATTGGAATGATTCCCTACAGGCTTTCTCAGAGTTAGCAGTTAATTTTGAAAATTAACTCCCAGTAGAGAAACAATGAAAACTAAAATATACTTCAGTCTGTGTGCTCCACAGAAGTGATTGTAATGGTTTTATTTTCAGCCTGAATTTGAAAAGACCAAGGTATAACTTGCTGACCTGTAATCACTGAATAAAGTTCTGTCCCTAAGCATTTTAAGATAATGTTGCTGAGCTATTTCATTCGTATATGTATACTCTGACTCAGTTTTCCAATACTGTAACTGGAAGGCTTTGCATAAAAATTCTAATAGCATAGAAGTTACAACAACAATATCAAGTTGTATCACGAGTCGGAAATTGATCAGTGTTTTTCATATGTATAACACTGTGGTTCCTTAATCATGAAGTGCCTTTTACTTTTAAAGATTTTTTGCACAATTTTTTTTTTCTCAGAGAAATACATTAAATATTTCAAGTATCAGGACCTTGACTCCATGGGGCTTGGGATTTTCTGGGTATCCAGGGACACTTCTCAGGGCTCAGCATAATGCTGCAGACACAGAGCTGTGACTAAATAGATGCTTGTTAACAAATCAAGATAAACATGAGACAATAATATTGTTGAATATTTCAAGTATCAATAGCTTTGATACTTGCAAAAGCTATGGATAGAAGAACTATCAGGGGATTCAGAAGTATTTTGACACGTCAAACTTGTTTTACTTTTTCATTGGTAAAGTTAGATTTGGTGGGTAGGACTTTGAGGCCCAAAAATAAGACAGATTTTCAACTCAGTCTATGATTCAAGGAAAACTAAAAGAACTTCTTACCTAAGACTTGTTCACGTAACCAACTATTTTACTTCCATTCTCAACAAAAATGGTCCTGGAGACCCCTTTATTTTGAAATGGTTCTGGAAACTGAGGTCTGTCAGACACACCTGTGAATCCTGTCAAACATCTAATGTTGTTAAAGGTTAGAGGTGGCCAGTATTGTCCTAGCTCCAGCTTTGTTAAATGTTCTTCATAAGATATTTCAGAGCTTTTATAGAGATGAGGGTTTTTTAAAAAACTCATGTGTTTCATTGAATGTATTAGTAAAATCAGATTAAGGTCTCTGTATCTGAGTAGAAAACTCTGTAAAGCAGAGTGGGAGTGATCAAGAGATTAGTACCTGCCTTTTACCTTACCTTATATATAAGACTGTATATGACTCTATCAGGTTACTTCCAAAGGTGTTTTTTTTCATGCCTTAATCCTACTTAGTGAAATGCTGCAAATCACTCCATTTTCACAGAGAGATGTCAAACAACTCACCTGTCTTGTTGATATCAAGACCTGCTAATTTCAAGGCTAATTCATTGCTGTTGCCACTTGCAGAGGAAACCAGGATATCATGTATTGCATTTCTTCTACCCGTTCTTCCTGAAGCAATAAAATCTGCATATGTAGTTTCCACATCAGTCATTGCTAACAAATATCCACATAGCAGGGGCTACAAAAAAGAGAAAAGTTGTTAGTTAAATATAATGGTGGACAATGGTAAACACTTAGTAAAAACACTTGTTAAATTACTGGTCTATAAAATGAATGTGAAATAACTGTCTTGCTTACATGTCTACAAAGCAAGTAATATTTTGATTACTGATAGTCAGGGAACGCTTTCTGTAAAGAGCCTGATAGTAAGTATTCTAGGTGTGGAAAGTATATAGTCTTTATTCAACTACTCAACTCTGGTTGTAGTGAAAAAGCAGTTAGAGAGAACACATTAAATAAAAGTAATAAACAAACTGTATTTATAAAAATAGGCATATGGCCAGATTTGGCCTGCATGCCATAGTTTGTGGCCCCTGGAGTAGGAAATGGCACCCCACTCCAGTATTCTTGCCTGGAAAATCCCATGGACAGAGGAGCCTGGTGGGCTACAGTCCATCGGGTCACAAACAGTTGGACATACTGAGCAACTGAGCACACAGTTTGTGGACACCTGGTTTAGATCATAAAATTCTCCTTCTCTGATATCGTTTTAGTCAGTCTTCAACCCCAGAGAGAAGAACTTGAGATCAGTAGCATACCAAGGTAGTGGGAGTGGAGTAGAAGGGTTCCATCCTAGGGGTAAGTAGTAAGCAAGGGTATTGTTTGCAGAGACTCTAAGAACAGTAATGAGACTGGCCAACATCCAGTTTACTTTTTATTATCACCATGCACCAGCAATTCTAAACTATGCCAGTGATCAAATACTTCTCCCACCCAGTGCAGGAGGATAGCTCCCTCGCTGCCCCCTTGGTAAGTCATTCCTTGAGAAGAAGAATAATCTTTCTTGATTGAATCTTTTAAACAAAATCTTCAAATTTAAAAAAGAGCCAATGAAAGTGAGTTTTCCCAAACAGACATGGTAACACACATACTTAAATGTTTAATGAAAAAATATTTTCAAGGTAGAATATGAGATACATGTAATTACAAAAGATCGCCAAATGTAAGTCTTTAAGTTCATTTTCAAAGTTAAAAACCCATATCTTTTCCTGAAGGTCAATGGCAGATGAATATTAAGATATGAATGATGAATTTCTGTTGGATTAATTTTGTTTAAATAGAAATTTAAAATAATACAATTTCTCTCCTACTTATAGAGACTCAAATTACACTTGACCACAGTTTAAAATTTAAAACACATAACCAATAATCAAGAGAAAGGAAACTTTTCAAAATATATGAAATGTAGAAGAAGCTAAAATTGTGGAACCCATCAGGGACATGCACACTGTCACTCTGAAATAAATTGATGCCATTTACAGTGCAATTCAGGATGGCAGTCAGGCACCTTCCGTAAGACTTCCAGTGTGTAACTAGAGAGCTATTAATTTAATCTGGGGAAATCAATGACAAATTGATTTTATTTCTTATTACCTCCAATAGGACCTTGCTGAATCCATTTTTTTCCCTCAGTAATTTGTGTTTTGTTTCTCCTCTGGATTTCTTCTTTAAGTTTATAAGTGTGTTCAGGTATGTTACCTTACTTAAAAAACTGAACCAACTATTCAACCCAATACCCTTTCTTCAACCTTCATACATCTTTGCACTACCTTCTCTTTCCTTCATTAAACTTCTCAAAAGGGTTCAGCTACTTTTATTTTCTCATTTTTCTTGAACCAGTCTTTAGAATTCTTCTATTCCACTGGCCTTTGTATAGGATTTTTTTTTTTTTTTACAGAGACTACTTTCTTACAGATCACTAAATGATCTGTATTAACATTAAATAACTGCTTAAAGGTTCTTGTGAGGGTCCATCCTGTTTGAGCTCTCTGTGACATGATACTGCTAGTAACATTCTCCTTGAAACTCTCCCCTAACACAAATTAAAAGGTATAGGGGCAAAATAGGAATCAGATGTATCTGTATTTGAATCTAGAGTTTCCATTTACTTGTTCTGTCATGTCTAATCCCTCTGTACTCAGTTCTTTATTTATAGATATGATAATATACTTAGTTACCAAGATGATCATGAAAATTTACTTGGATTATATAGCTCAAGAGCCTAACACAGTGTTTAGCACATGGTGGAAAAGTGCTGATTAAAAAAGAAAAAAACAACAGCTATCACTTAGCTTTCATGATACCTTACTGTCCTGGTTCCATCCCATTTGACCTTTGGATTCTTTACGATTTCCCTTTCTAGGGTTATCTTTAGAAATACATCTTAGAGCACATTTTGTGGAGATTCAGAATCAGTGATTGACCTTATTTACTTACTGACTTGAATAACTCATCTCATTTCAATGCTTCTAATTTCTCACTATGGATAATACAAAAGTATGCATATCCTATATAGAATGTTTTCCCAAGCTCCTCACACACAAGAGGAACTGGCTGCTGAATAGGGACTTCCACTTGGATTTGCAAACATCTCAAATTCAATAAAAAAAAAAGTTAGACAATAATAAAACACACAAATAGAGAAAAGCTGCTTCATTAATACACCATGCTGACCATGTGCTATGCTGTACTTAGTTGCTCAGTCATGTCCGACTTTTTGCTACCCCAATTTTTTAGTTATTTCTTTACTTGATATCCATGTCTAATCATTTGCCAAGTCGTGTTGGTTTTTATTTGATGTCACTCATATTTATACTCTGTAAAACATAAGAAAAACTCTCACCAGGATTAGTGCCGAATTTTCCCATAACCTGGGAAGAACCCACTTCTGGTGCATTAACTTTAACCACTCACTCTCACACTTTATGTTACAGAATAATACATGTATCTTCCCAGATCTTCTCTGATGGTGCATTTGTTCAAGTCTGTTAGTCTGCTTTTTTTGGGGGGTGGGGTGGGGAGAGAGGCAGCATGCATGGTCTTAATCATCCTGACCAGGGATTGAACCAATGCCCCCTGGACCACTAGGGAAATCCTCAAACTTGCCTGTTGAAATGGATTTAGCCATCAAAATCCAGCCAAATCCCATCTTCTCCTTGTCTTCTTTCCCCTGTCTCATCAGTTAGCATTCCCATGGGTCCTGATTTGTGCCTGTAAGAGCACTTAAATTCTAACTAGCACTATGGTTGACTCATCTTCTAGACAGATCACAAGTTCTGACAAGACAGGAACTGCATTTTGTTAATATTTTAATTGCAAAGTATTCCTAGTAGAGCCGTTAGCACATAATCAATGCTGAATAAAAGTATGTTGAAAAGAATTGAACAATGAGGAAGAAATATATTGATAACCTTTCATCAGTAGCCACAGAGCACATCCTTACTCCTGATGGAACCTAGGTCTTCTGCATTGCAGGCAGATTCTTTACTGTCTGAGCCACCAGGGAAGCCCTATACTAAATTACCTAATTCTAAAACTCTGGAAAGTTTTATAGATGAAGAATTTGAGGACCAGAGAGTTCAAGAAATCTGCCATAATTAATTGTTTGGAATCAGTTCAGTTCAGTTCTGTTCAGTCACTCAGTCATGTCCGACTCTTTGCGACCCCATGAATCGCAGCACGCCAGGCTTCCCTGTCCATTACCAACTCCCAGAGTCCACCCAAACCCATGTCCATCGAGTCGGTGATGCCATCCAGCCATCCCATCCTCTGTCATCCCCTTCTCCTCCTGCCCCTAATCCTTCCCAGCATTAGGGTCTTTTCCAATGAGTCAACTCTTTGCATGAGGTGGCCAAAGCATTGGAGTTTCAGCTTCAACGTCAGTCCTTCCAATGAACACCCAGGACTGATCTCCTTTAGGATGGACTGGTTGGATCTCCTTGCAATCCAAGGGACTCTCAAGAGTCTTCTCCAACACCACAGTTCAAAAGCATCAATTCTTCAGTGCTTAGCTTTCTTTACCGTCCAACTCTCACATCCATACATGACTACTGGAATGAAGGTCTGCAAATTCCCAATCCACTCTCTGTTCTACCAGGTTGCTTGTCTATGGGTAAGCTACGAATTTGGATAGTTTTTGATCTTGAAGTAATTCAGTACCATTAAATATAACAATATTTTCATTACTTACTTCACCACCATTAACAAACACAGTACTTAGTTTCTATGTTACTTTAAAGATTTATAATTGGATATCTTTACAGATATCTTTCTATAGTCATGTTTTGAAATAAGGACACATTCTGTGGAAATTAAGAATCAGTCATTGACCTTCTTATAGCCAGCAAATATATCTGATAAAAAGAGTTACAGGAATAAGTTAATCTCACATCCATTGTTATTGTCTTTCATTCTTAGGCTCTTTATGACTTTTTAAAATATAGGCTTTAAAAATAGCACAACTGCTATTATTTCTCATCTAATGACAATGCAATGAAGCAGAAAAAAAAATCTTTTTTTTTTTTAACTGATGAAAGTAAGTTTCAGGATGTTAAGTGACTGCTAAATGGAGCACAGAACTATGACTTAAACCTAGGTCTGTGAGTTTTGCATAGAGTATTCCGCAATAAATTTCCCTGTTTTTTGTCATTATCATTTTTTCAAATATAGACTGTCATAATAATACTCATGTATGTGGGAGTTTACTTCTAATTCACATTGCTGATAACAGATTTAACAAGATTTGAAATATCAGAGTGAGACATAAAAAGTGGTGACATTTTCCATAAGAAGATATGAATTAAAAGGTGTACAGTGTTATGATTTATATATCTGGGGATGTTAATTCCTAGGGGTGGTGGTAATTCTACTTGTAAGAGGGGAGCCAATGACTTAATTTGAATTTTCATTAGGGTACACCTAAAAAACTGAGCTCATGGAAGAAGAAACAGGGTTATGAGAGATGTATTGATACATGTATATTGTGTTCACCTTTGAAATGTGTATGCCTAGCTTTCAACTGGATTGAGTAAACACAATAAGGAGAATTGTAAGAGAGTACTTCTGTAAACTTCTTTTCTCCTTAAGCATTTATGAAATATATTTGCTAGACTGATGTGCATCCAATTATAAACCTCAGAAACTAAGAACTGGGCATTCAACTATGGAGCCCATTATAATCATTATTATAATAGTTATTATTGTAAAGTAGTATACCACTCTTATATTTGCTTTCTCTAGACAACAAACTTACTTTTCACTAAAAGAACAACAGCTGACAAATAATGCATATGTAAATACATGAAGGAACAATATAATTACATTTTGAAATAAAATATATAGATGCTATAAACTGGATCTTTTTTTTCCTCTCTCCATGATTACACTTCCATAGTGAATTTCCATTAGGTGCTCAAAACAGTAATTTTTACATGCATAGCAGCTATCTTTTCCATGTCCAACTAAACATTTAGACACAGCTCTTAAATTTATTGATATGACTACCAGAGACTGGAAATAACTTATACAGCATTATAATCACTGTATAATGACTTCTTGTTTGCTTAGACATTCTGGGGAAACTGTTGCCAAATGTTCTGTCTGACAGATATTCACCCAAAAATGACAACAAAAAATATCTAATAAGTGTCAGCAGCTGGTAGAAGTTTAATATAGTAGCAATTAGCACATATTCTGGCCTTATGTAAAATAAGCTAATCAGAAGAAAATTTGGAAAATTTGCCAAAGGTGGGCCTTGATTCTTCATTAGAGCTTCCTGTTTATGTTGCTATAATTAGAATTTCTAGACATGACCAAAATCATAGTATTTTATCATGTCTAATATGCTTTTTTCTAGTTATATACATGAGGTAGTTATACTAATATCCAAAGTCTGACTAGAGAAAGGAAAAGACATTTTATTATTTAAGTATTGTACTGTTTAAAATTAGATTAAATATTAAAACATGTTTCTAAATATTGATATCTAAAAATCCAATCAAAACTCAAAACTAAGAAATAATCTTGTTTTCTTTTCCCCCCCTTCTTAAAAAACTCTCACTCTCCCTTTTTAACAAAGGAAACAGTATATGGTTATTCTAAATTTTATTTTGTTTGTCTAATGGATTTCTAAAGTGAGATAATTCATGTTGGACTTTCTCTTATTTATGCCCTTTATCCTTTTAAATATCATTTATACAAATTGAGAAAATAAACCAGAAGATTTCATCCTAGTAGAATTTATAGATTTAAATAGATTGTACTTACGTCTCCTATATTAAACAAATTAAAGTGTCCACACAGATGTATCCTAAGAGAAGTTGGGTCTATGAAGCTGCTTAAATGATTTTTATAGTGACATTGAGTCATGAGCCAAATGGTGACTGGATAACATGCTAATTTTACTCCTGTAAATGGGGACACATGAAATGAGACTCACAGACTTGGAAGAGAGAATGGAGAGAATGTCATCATAGGCACTGAAGTCTTGTAATATAAATGGTATGATTGCTTTTAAAACAGAAGGAAAATACTTCGTATCTATCATTTATAAATGCAATTCCATGACTTCCCAATTGTTACTTTATAAAATAACGTTAAATTTGTTAAAAGTCCTTGAGTAGTTTACTATGTGCTTAGGGCTTGGTCTATACATTATTGTTTCTGAAACATTTTGGTCTCAGATATCCATTAAATTCTCCAAAATTATTGAGAACACCAATGAGATTTTGTATATATCATTTTATCTGCCAATATTTACTATATGAGAAATTAAGACTGAAAATTTTAAATATTTATTAATTGACTTAAAATATAAATAACAAGCCCATTACATGTTTCCATAAATAACATATTTTTAGTGAAATAAAATATATTTTCCAAAGCCAGAAAAAAGTGACAAGAATGGCATTATTTTACATTTTGAAATTCTCTGGCTTAGTTTTGCAAATGTCTGGCTTAATAAAAGACATCTGGTTTCTCATATCTGCTTCTGCATTCAGTCTGTCTCAATATGTTGTTTTAGTTGAAGTATATGAAGAAAATCTGGCATCACACAGATTTCTTAGTTGGAAAAGTGAGGAGAACTTTAAGCTTTTTCAGATAATTGTCGATTTTTTAATAGGGAATCTAAAAACTATATAATTATGCTTCCCATACTGCTTTATTAAAATCTATTGTCTACTTTGCACTTTAAATGGATCTTTTGACCACAAATGTTTTAAAAAATATCAGGCATCTGTCATTTGGAAAAATATTGGTTCACTGGGTTATGCAAAATTCATTTGTTAGTAATGCCATCTATCTCATCAGAAAAGTTTTTAAGAATTGGGAAACTGACAAGTTCACAGGAACAGATAACACATTTTCCAAAATTGTAATTTTTGTTTGAAAGCTCAACTTTTATCATTGGCAACAGATACAGTTGGATTTTGCCTCTTTTGAAGTGACAAGTTCACTCTGTTCATTTTCAAGAAAGTCTCTGCCAAACACCCAAGTTTGAAAATCCACAGTTTGCTTGTCAGTTCTTCTTTCAAGTAAAACTAGTGATTCATGAAAAAAGTTGCAAATTCAGCTCTTGACCCAAGCAGTCATACAAGTGCTTAAGACAACCATGCAGTTGGTACCTGCTTCAGTGAGGTACCAGTTCATCACATAGAATACTAAAAAGACCTCTACTCAAGGGTGGAGATTGTATATATTTTTAATATAGTAATATATCTTTACTGCTTGATCATATACATTCTTAGGTAAATCTTGTATTTTAAAAATATTAACTCTGAGTGTGTGGTGGTGAAGAATACCAGGCTTACTAGCAGAGTTTGCTGCTGCTGACTTGATTCATGCTAAGGTGTCAGCAGTTTTCCCCACTCACTATGGTTCTGCACCATTATTGTGAACGAACATCAGTCAGTTAAGTGAAAAGGCAAACAGCATCAGTATTATTGCGAAAATTATTTTGAACTTGTGAATCCACTCAAGTATCTCAGGGAACGACTGAAAGGGTTTGTGGGACATGCAGGAGTTGGGGGACCAAATTTTGAGAACTGCTGATCTACACATTAACAGAAAGCTGTCCAGCCAGCACTGCAGATTACAGAAGGGAACCCTTTAGTAAACAACTTAACTAAGCAAGTTTTTGATTCCTAAAAATTTTGGAAATATTAGCTATTTCCATGCTAAGCACTCTTTTTTTCTTTTCCTGTATAAAGATATTACTTAGTTATCTAATTCATACTTATGAAGAATCCAGTAACTTTTTCTAAAAATAACCCCCCAGTCTCACATATCAGAGGGTTTCAAACTAAGTCTCAGGAGCTCAGAACAGGGTGCCAGAACTTGAGGCTACTTTAATTCCCCCTTTTTCTTGAATTGCTTTATTTCCCAGTGACACTTTGGAGTGAGTGACAGTAAAGAAATCAAGAACAGCACTCTACTAATAGCAACAATTTGAGAATTTCCACAAAAGTCTCCTCTGCTAAAGCATAATTATAATTCCTGCACGAGACTGTGACAGTGCATGTTCTGGAATACCATTTACTATAAAATCTTATTGTTATATGATTTTGGATAGTGTCCTATCAAAAGCACGCTTTAAAAAAGCAATCTCATAGACTGAGTTTAACACACAATGATGCCGACACATATTATGCCGCCAAGTCAAACCCTCTTTTGTTCTAAATCCAAGGCACTGACTTTTTTTAATGACAAAGTATTGGCAGAATGAATTTTGCCTAACACGAGGAAAAAACAGCCAGTCTTTGATGGTTTTTCACAGTAACCTTTTGACTAATACTACTAGAAATAATAACCATTTGTTGGGAGAAGTTCTTCACATAGTCCCTGATCTTCAGTGTATAATAAAAATTCTCAACTTCTAGAATTTCCAACATTTTATTCTAATGATTATTGTTTTCCCTCTATGCATCAAGTCATCTCTGATCTCCAATCCTGTGATAATTGTGATCTTTATGTCTCATTTTAGATTATATATTTCCTTAAATGACATGGGCATATCTTCATATTGTTTTTATAAATTCATGACCTAGTTCACTGTATTATTACTTAACTTCTTCTCTCTTCCTTTAGCCGGATTGAAATCCTTTTTGATTTCTTTCCACAGTACTTAACAAATCAAAGCTTTGTAATGAGAAATCTGAGCCTAAAAATGTTAAAAAGCCAGAAACACCGGCTACCTTGCTTGAGGAAACATTTACAGTATCTAATTAGGCAACAAGTGACCTCAAAGCTACTCATGAATTTCTTTGCTCCTTTCTAGCTGAACTGTTTACCATCCCTAAAAACAGCAATTTATTGTTTTGCACTTCTTAAGTCTTATTTCATCTTCCTCTCCATAGAAAATCTTGCCTATTGACTTTATGGAGAATGTCAAGGTCATCCACATAAATTCCTCAGTTTCTCTTTCTTTATCATCACATCAAAACTACCATCTCTTTATCTGAGTCCTTTTGCCAACATGAATACTCAACTAGTGCCCCTGTTATTGTTCCTTCAATCCTCCCTTGCCCTCCTGCCTTTTCTCTACTTCTCCAATGCCTATAAAATTGCTTACATTTTACCTGTTATAAAATATATTTCATCTTTTAACTCTGTATGTTCTTACAACACTCACCTTTTACTTTCAGTTATTTGTAAACTTACAAGAGAGGTAGATACTAATTTTCCTGCATCCTTCACATTAGCAGTACCCAACCTTTTTTGGCACCAGGGACTGGTTTTGTGGAGGACAATTTTTCCACAGACCAGAGTGGGGGTTAGAGGGAGAGATGGTTTGGGGATGATTCAAGCGCATAACAATTATTATGCACTTTATTTCTTTTATTATTACATTGTGATATATAATGAAATAATTATAAAACTCATCATAATGCAGCATCAGTGGTAGCCCTGAGCTTGTTTTTCTACAGGTAGACTGTCCCATCTGGGGGTGACAGGAGACAGTGATACCGAAAGCATATTGCTTATGTCCAGTCTACTCCATAATCTTGTTTTGGTTACTGTCACTTTGGTTACATGACTCTTGGGAAGGGGCTGTGCAGCCTGCTTCCAAACAGGTCACAGACTGCTACTAGTCTGTGGCCCAGAGGTTGAGAATGTCTTCTTTACATTGCTTTAATTCCTCTGAAGTTTAACTTACATATCTATCAGTTTACCAGAACTAGTCACAAAATTATGGATTAATCACAAAATTCAATGGGCTTTTCATAATAATCATCAATAGTAAATTACATATAACATTTTACATTGTTATTCTTCTCTCCTTGAAACCTCTTTCTCCCTTGGCTCTGATTGTGATTGTACTCTTGATTCCCTCATAGTCTCCTTATATTTCTTCTTGCTCTTTCCCGCCCTTATCTATTAAATAGTAGTTTATGCTCTTTATTGTTCTTTATATTCTGTTTGGTAATTCCATTTGTCACAATTGTCTTAATTTTCAACTGTGTATAGATGGCTATGAAATCTATAATTTGGAGGTAAGACATTTTCTTGAAGCATAGCTTGGGAATTTTTACCGCCTATTGGATATTCCCCCATGGATGTCCTTAAAAACTCAAATTCATTAAGTTCAAATGGAATTGCTTTGCTACATCTCTACCTTTACTCCCAAAGCTATTTATTATCATTATCATTTTGGCTCAGACAGTAAAGAATCTACTTTCAATGCAGAATACCCAGGTTCAGTCCCTGGATTGGGAAGATTCCCTGAAGAAGAGAACTGTCAACCCACCCCAGTATTCTAGCCTAGAAAATTCCACAGACAGAGGAGCCTGGTGGGCTACAGTCCATGGGATTGCAAAGAGTTGGACACGACTGAGTGACTGAACTGACCTGAACTTCCATCTCACTAGTTCTTCCCATTCAATCAATTCTCAAACCTCCTTATTTTCTTTCTATCCATTCAATGTTTCTTAAATATTCTTCATTTCCATTCTTTCTCTGGTCACTCCCTTTATCTTCTCTCTTGACTATTTCAATTACAGGCTAACTACTTAGTTATCCAAACTGATTCTTCTTCAACTTACCCTTTGCACTATCATCAGAATTAACTTTATAAAACATAAAATACTCAAAAATCTTCAGTGGTTCCTAGGAACCCACAGAATTTTTGCATGGCCCTCTGAAATTTGAAGCCAGCCTAATTTACTTGCTTTTTTCTCCTATACTACCTCTCCCAGGCATACAAAGTTAGATCACAGTAAATACTTGCAGTATCTTTGGTGTTCTCCTACTGGTCTTCTCAAGCTGTCTTCTCAACCTGGAGTGACCTTCTCTCCCAATGACAAAATCCTCCTCATCTTTCAAACCTAGTTTATAAGGCACACCACTTCCCCATCTCCAGGCATTATATAATGAATAGTTTTATTATAATATTTATTTGGCACTATGGACTGAGGTAACAACACACACGGAAGCATTAATTGTCTTCATGGTGCTCTTCTTCTTATATATTCTTTGAACCCTGAATGAGTCCCTCAGAATGCTTGGCACAAGATTTTGTATATTGTTCTTACATCTGCCAAAAGTATATTGTAGATTTATTTTTAATTATCTTACTCTAGATCTTAATTGTTATAGTAAATTTGTCAAGGTTATACCACTGTCAATGGTAAAAGCAGCTCAGAAAGCATGTTTCTTTATTTGTATTTATTTCATTTTCTTGTCTCACAGTACTTTTCATCAATATAAAGAGAGGAACTGTTATTTCCTCTAACACAATTTTTCTTCTGTGTATTCTTCATTATGACAAGATTCCTAAAAATTAGAGCAGCAAAAAACACTCCAGAATTCCAAGTAATCTATTCTATTTTCACTTTATGGAAGGCTACTTCTTTTTACATTATTTTATATAAAATATATGTGACTAAGTAAATTAATGCATGGGATGATTTGTTCTGTCCTTTTGTTAAGGTTTTTGACATCATTTAATATTTCAATAGGTTTATAAATCATTTATTAGCTGATTTTTGAGACATCCCTGTTGAGACAGTCAATTAGCTGAAGTACTGCTGGTTGGCAAGTGGCAAGTAATATTACTTGCACATTACAGATGAAGAAACTACAGCAGAGAGAGGTTAATCGACTTGTCTGTATCTTACACAGTGAGTGGTAGTACTGATGTCAGAATGGGGCCCTGGAGTTATTCACATCAAAACCACAAAAACATCAACAGCCTGGTGCTGGTGCTGTTCTTTATTATATAATACTCTCTAAAGCCTTTGTTTAATTTCCTTTTCTGGCTCTTTATGAGTCCAAAGAGGAAGTATACTTTTAAAATCTGTACCTTCTCATTAAACGAAGACTGTTTTTCTACATTAAATAAATACTTAGCTTTTGAAAGGATGTTTGAACATCAACACATTTCTTCTCAAAATAACTCATTATTAACTTTTCCATCTGATCAAATCAATCTCAGTAATATTGTCTGTTCTGTTCCAAGTTGTAACTATGACCATAACAAAACAGATATTGGTTACTAATTATTTATCAGTAACAATAACAAAAATATCAAGTACTTGCCAGAAAGGTCACTAAGACATTTATGCGAATTGCATAAATATATCAACAAGTGTATCAAATAGGAATGCTCATTATCTCAGTTTTAAAGATAGAATAATAAAGGTTTAGAAACACTGTTATGAAACTGATAGGTGATTTAACCAGTTACAAAACCAACTGCCATTTTCCCAACATTCATTTTGGAACATACTAGACTTAACTTTTTATTGCTGGCTTGCCATCAGCATTTATTTTAAATATGTAAGCAATTCACATACTGTGTTGAGACTTACTATGTAGGGTGATATTTTACTGACATCCCTACAGAACCCGACTTTAATCTTATCAGATACTCATCATATTCATTGACACTGCAATTCAGTTCTTGATTTCTATATTTTTTTCTGCAAACATTTTGCATTCCCACTTCCACATGCCTGGTCTACTTATCCATGTGATGGTCTTTATCTTCAGACATCTTGCTGTCGTGGCTATTCAGTGCTGTGACAGTAAAAGCACATTCACTAGGGAATAGGAAATTGTTTTGACACCTGAAAAATGGCTCTGAAATATGAATAAAAATCTACAAAACTGTGATAAAAACTTGTTTAATTGATACTTCCAACTAATATTACTACAACTCATCAATGGTAATGTTACTTAACTTTCATATAAATATCTATAATTATATTGAATGTGGGATTTGGTCACCTTTAATAAAAGTAAGGATGACTTTTAGTTTGTATTGGAGTATAGCAGATTAACAACATTGTGATAGTTTCGGGTGAACAGTGAAAGAACTCAGCCATACATTCACATGTATCCATTCTCCCTCAAACTCTCCTTCCACCTAGGGCACTTCATAACCCTGAACAGAGTTCCATGTGCTATACAGTATGTCCTCGCTGGTTATCCATTTAAAATATAGCACTGTGTACCTGTCCATCTGAGATTCCCTAACTACCCTTCCTCATATAGTACCTCCCCCCCAGCAACCATAAATTCATTCTCTTACGTCTGTAAGTCTCTTAATGTTTTTATTTATTTTTTATTAGAATTTTATTTTTTATTTATTTATTTTAATTTAATTTATTTTTTATTTTCTTTACATTATCATGTTGGTTTTGCCATACATTGACATGAATCTGCCATGGGTATATATGTGTTCCCCTTCCAGAACCCCCCTCCCACCTCCCTCCCGACTCCCTCTCTCTGGGTCATCCTGGTGCACCAGCCCTGAGCATCAAACCTGGGCTGGAGATTGATTTCACATATGATAATTAACATGTTTCAATGCCATTCTCCCATATCATCCCACTCTTGCCCTCTCCCATAGAGTCCAAAAGACTGTTCTATACATCTGCGTTTCTTTTGGTGTCTCGCATACAGGGTTGTCGTTACCATCTTTATAAAGATGGTAATGACAACTCTTAATGATTTAAAGTTCATCTGTATCATTTCTTTTTAGATTCCACTTTTAAGGGATGTCCTTCTCTGTCTGACTTACTTCACTCAGTATGACAGTCTCTCGATTGATCCATGTTGCTGGCAATAACATTATTTCATTCTTTTTAATGACTAATATTCCATTGTATATATATGTGTGTGCGTGTGTGTGTGTGTGTCCTATCTTCTTATCCATTCCTCTGTTGATGGGCATTTAGGTTGATTCCATGCCTTGGCTATTGTAAACAGTGTGGCAGTGAATCCTGGGGTGCATTTGTCCTCTGGGACCATGTTTTTCTTCAGCATATTTTAATGCATTTGATAACATTTAGGGTGAAGCTTCTAAAAGTGCAATTACCTAGGACTGAGAAAGGTTTAAAAGCGGCCCTGCACACACTGAACTAGAAGTGACTTCACTAGGATGCTGAGGCAGAGATGCTGGCCGGAGATAGCTTTCCTATATAGGAAAGTCAGAGATTCTTATTAAGTGCAGAGCATGAAGGCAGGGGACTCTATAAAGAGAATCCTAGGATTGCTTCCAAATTTCTAACTTGGTAAATGACAGTATAGTATTCTTTGGTGAATACTGAAGTCTGCCAATGCAGGAGGCTCAAGAGACAGGGGTTTGATCCTTGGGTTGGGAAGATCCCCGGGAGTAGGAAATGGCAACCTGCTCCATATTCTTGCTTGGAAAATTCCACAGACTGAGGAGCCTGGTGGGTTACAGTCCATAGCATTGCAAAGAGTCAGACAAGATTGAACAACTGAACAGACAGAAAGGAACAGCAGTAAAAGTCTAGGAATGGAACTTCAGCTTATCACAATGCCACATTTAAAGTAAATTTATTATTCTTTTCCTTTCTGAATGAATAAAAATGCATTAGTTAAAAGCACACATATTCACACTGCTAATATCTGCTCTTTTACAATCATGTACTTTCTGCATAGTGTCTATCTATTCCAGTTGAAGTAATGCTTGAATATTTCAATATGCCTCTTTTCCTCCAAAAAGAAAACTGTTTTTATGACTGTGTTTCAACATATTTGCATAATCACTGCCAACTTATCTGCCTTGCAGATACTAGTTTCCTATACAGTATTCAATAGCTCCCTTTATTGAAAATGTCATTGCTCAGTATTATGATTAATGTTTTTCCTTTTTACTATATGTCTGAATGTTAGGGTTATTGATTAATCTCTTTATTAATGGAATGATCTTCAGCACAATGTTTAATACTCTTTTTATCTACCATCATTACCTGTTATCTTGAAAATTTTCCATACATTTACTTTAAATGGGATTTTCAGATTTTTCAGGCATTTTGAAATCAGTAGGATAGGCTTCAGTGAGAAAACGAAATGCTGACGGACAATATAAATTAAACAAATTTAAGCAGTTAAAAAGCTATTTTTTAATCTAGCCATTGAAAAATACATATTAATATTTACATAATGTATATAAATCAACAGTTTCCTGAGAGATAACAGAACAAAATACCTTAAAATATGAATCAAAGAATGTTGTAAAACTTGTATATGAATAAAGTAAGACAGTTTTTATAAGCTTAGACAATAAATAAGTGCATTTTTGCATAGGAGAGGAAGTCATTACCTGGGAAACCTCATGACATTTTGTAGATTATCAAAATCACTTTCCAATCAATTTTGAGCATTTCTCCTATCAACTAGATTATTAGCATTGGAAGTTACTATTATTGACTGTATTTCATTAACAGGAACATTGAAGAAACTATTTAAAGTGCTAAAGATGGGTTTTAACAAAGAAAACCGATGAAGATATTACAATGAACTGAGCAATTAAAAAAAATCTCAAAGTAGAGAACTTTAATTGACTACAGTATAAATAACTTGAGAGTAGAGAGCTTCTGTTTTTCTTGTTTGTCCTCCAATTTTCCAAAGTTTTATATGCACAGTGCAGGGTACTAGGCACATATTTAACAAATGAAAAGTACTGAATTCATTACATTGTGGTACAAATTAGGATTTCTTTTGTACTGACATAAGTAGAAGATTTTAATTTCAACATTATGATTTATTAATGTCTTTACTTGGCTTCCCTGGTGGCTCAGGGGTAAAGATTCTGCCTGCATGTGGGAGCCGCAGGAGATATGAGTTCAATTCCTGGGTTGGAAAGATCCCCTGAAGGAGGGCATGTCATCCAGTATTTTTGCCTGGGAAATCCCATGCACAGAGGAGCCTGGCAGGCTACAGTGGATAGGATTGCAAAGAGTTGGACATGACTGAAGTGACTTAGCATGCATGTAAAGTCTTTATCTAATTTCCAGTTTTGTGTCAACCAAACTTATTTGTATGACAGTTAGAAGGCTTCGTGTTTATCTTATCTTCCAGTGTTTCACTTTTACATATCGGTTCATTAATTCACAATGCTGATAGTTTTATAGCACAACAAAGACTACAGAAACAGAAAAAGCCAAAGAACTCTAAATAAAGCAGATTTCAGATTTGAAGCTAGAGCCATGCTTAGTTATACTTGCATTTAAGTACTTCATCTAGAGAGACCTGCAGTCCTGCTACATGTATTAATCACCCAGGGTGACTTTTAAACTTACCAATGACTGGCCCCTCTATCATATCTGAGTTTAGTCTAGATGATAATAATTATTTGATCAAGAACTTTATTTTACTGGCTGTAAAGTTATGCACGTACGCACACACAAACACACACACTCACAATCACCAGTACATTTAAAACTGTGGGACAGAATTAATCATTACTATTGAATTTAAATGTCCTTTACCTTACCAACTTTAAAGTGCAAGGAAGCAGGTAAAATAAGTAAAAGATAAGACTTCTGTTTTTTAAATTTATTTTTACAGTCTTATCTTTATAAAATTAATGTAAAATTATGGTACACAAAAATCTCTTGCTTTGTTTATTTTCTTGTCTGTGGCAATGCAAACAATGGAAGTTAAACCTGAAATTTAAATTAAGGAAAATATATTGTATTAAGTTTAGATACTGTCTAACTTGCTGTTATTTTTTTTCAAACCAATAAATTTTTCTTCTCTTCCTCCTCTTCCCATCTCCCTTTAAGGTATGACAGCTCTAACCTCCCCCTGCCTCCCATCCTCTCCACACACACTTTGTTGCCTCTGGTACTTATCTCCTCTAATATATGTTTTTGTACTTACTGCTACACAATAATTTAACAATAAAAGATGGGAAATGCAGGGAGAGGTGTTGCAAGAATGAAGGAAACTGTCCTCACACATTTTTAACACAGAAATACAATTTTTCAAAAATGAATTACAAAATAGCAAAATTGAAAAAAAATGTGTAACTAAAGCTTGCTGATAATATTATCATCCCTCTTAAAGAAGCAAGAGTGATAAGGCACAGAAGGAATGTGGTTGAGGGCAATGAAAATAAGCAGTTATAGCAAACTATTATATGCTGCATTCAAGAGATTTAGAAGATAGAGGCTTGAGTGCTGTCATTATTTCTTGTCTGCCGTTTGATGCTGGGTGAAATATTTAATTTCATTGGACTTCAGCTTCTATGCCTCTAAAATGTGAGTTCCTAGGCTAAGAAAATATTTCAAACCTTTTTTATGTCTAAAAGTCACTGACTTTAGTGTCTGTATCCTCTTTAAAGGCTACATTTTCACAAAGGTAGCATTATTGTAAAATGCCTTTGTGGAAAGGAAAAGCTATATTTAGAAAGTCCACTCTGTGTCCAGGGTGTTCTCAAGTCATACTGCTATTTATAACCAGGTGCAGGCCAGTAGGACAACACATCTGCTTTCTTAGAGTGAAAGATAAGTTTTTCATTATTCTAAGTGTTGACGTTAGAAAGTATTGAAAGCAAGAATTGTTTTGTTTCTTGAATTGTCCAGTTACATGGACTGATATGAAATGTGATTTAAAAGGCTGCATGTAAGTTTGAACATATAGCTACTGTTTCATCATAGACCTCTTAACAGATAAACATATGCAACCATTTTGAGTTTCTGCATGGGAGTGCTCTGTATAGTTTTTTCCCTTATAAATTTCATGCCAATTTACTCCATTTCTAAAGGCAAGTAGACATTCATACATTTCTCTAAGACCTTATTTTCATTTCTGTGAATCTTTATTTTATTTTAATACTGAGGACTTTACCAAATTCATAGGTATTTGATAGAGTGAAAAACAAAATGCATAATTAGGGAAAAATAAAAAAAACATCTCAAATAGAAAAGAAGATATTATGCTGTTAATAACAGAAATCAACACAAATAGACTGAAAAGCTGACCACAATTTTTACAATGGTATAAATGAGCTTTTTAACTTTGTGATTTGCCAAGAAAATGAGGATTGCCTAACTTAGGGATCTTTTCCTCTTACTGTGTATTTTTTTTAACAATCTCAAAAATTATAGAAAAGTTAAAATGACAATAAAAACAATTTATTTCCCAAACCATTTGAGAATAGCTGCCAACACAATGCAATGTCTCCCCCAAATCCTCTAGTATTTCCTACAAATGTATATTCAGCATATTCAAATATAATCATAAAAACCAGGAAATTAACACTGACCCATTACTACATGGCTGTCTAATATTGAGTCCCCTTTCCACTTGTCAGTTGTCCCAGTCAAGTCATTAATAATAAAATGATTAGCCCAGAATCACATACTGCATTTAGTTGGCCTGTCTCTTTAGCATTAATCTCGAACATTTTCTCAGGCTTCCACTAAATTTCATTAACTAGAAAATTTTAATGACTATAAAATCAGTTATTTTGTAGGATTTTGTTTGTATTTGTCTCATTAGATTCAGCATATGTGTAATTGGCAGGAATAACACAGTGGTGAAGCTCTTGTCAAACAATTTTGGCAAACTTTTAACTTGTAACCTTACTGGAATATTATTTTACTCATTTGAGCAAGGCGTATATCAGTCAGCCTTCTCCATTGTCAAGTTATTTTTTCTCCTTCAATATTAATAGTTTTTTTTGTAAACTACTTTGTAATTATCTAAATATCCTGTTCCTCATCAAACATAGTTTGATCCTCTTTCTCTTTTGTCACTTGATCCTCAGTTGCATCTCATTGGTGAGTTGCATGATAATTAGTCCTGAATCTGATCTCCTTATAGCTCAGCAAATACACCAGCCTGCTGTTCAGTCACTAAGTCGTGTCCAGCTCTGCCACCCCATGAACTGGAGCCTGCCAGACTTCTCTGTCTTTGGGATTTCCCAGGCAAGAATACTGGAGTGGGTTGCCATTTCCTCCTCAAGGAGATATTCCCCACCCAGGAATCAAACCTGCGTCTCCTGCATTGGCAGGTTATTCTTTACTGCTGTGCCCCCAGCTTGGTGTCTCTTAAAGGACTGAATACCATCTGCAACAGAATCAACTCAGGTACTTGCTAAAATTCAGATCCATGGACCCTGTCGTGGTATCGTTCAGAAGTTCTGTAGGGGGTAATGGGTATTTGTAAAAGACCTTAGCTAATTCTTGTGAATTAAATATTGATACTGAAACTATGTCTAATCACTCAAAGTTCATGGCTTAAAATACATAGGTCTCATCAAATACAGTTCTTTTTTGTTTTAGCTTTATCAATCCATATTTGTTATTTAACTAACCTATAAACTGCTACATGTGTGAACAATCTCCAAAGTAAAATGTATCTATCTTTTGCAAAAATATCTTCTACCAAACAACTCTACAAAATGAAATGTAAATGCCACCTAAGATTTCTGTTGGGAGGATTCTTACCAATTTTCAAAATCTTCCAGGTTTTAGGGAATAGCAAGTGCAAAAGTCCTAATATTGGAAAGGCCACTGCAGAAAGAAACTCTGCATGTGATTATGTGAGACAATAGTAGCAGTAGATGAGTTTGCTGAGTGAATGGTTAGGCCTACAAGTATGAATTTGGGATTCAGTCATCTTCTCATTAATGTAATGGAACTACAGTCAAACTTATAAATAGTGACAGTAGGTGGAGAGTGATAAGGGCTGGGAATGATCATTAGGGCATTCTAACAGACATTGAGGGGTAGGATGTTCAGTCACTAAGTCATGTCCAACTCTTTATGACCCCGTGGACTGTAGCTTGCCAGGCTTCCCAGTCCTTCACTATCTCCTAGAATATGCTCAAACTCACGTCTATTGAGTTGGTGATTATCTAACCATCTCATCCTCTGTCACCCCTTTCTCCTTTTGCCCTCAATCTTTCCCAGCATCAGGGCTTTTTTCCAATGAGTTAGCTCTTTGCATCAGGTGGTCAAAGTATTTGAGCTTCAACTTTAGCATCAGTCCTTCCAGTGAATATTCAGGGTCGATTTTCTTTACGATTGGCTGGTTTGATTTCTTTTAGGACTGACTCGTTTGATCTCCTCGCTGTCCAAGGGACCTGCAAGAGTCTTCTGCAGCACCACAGTGCAAAAACATCAATTATTTGGGCTCAGCCTTATTTATGGACCAACTCTCATATCCGCACATGACTAATGGAAAAACCTTAGCTTTGACTATATCAACCTTTGTTGGCAAAGTGATGTATGTCTCTGCTCTTTAATATGCTGTCTAGGTTTGTCATAGCTTTTCTTCCAAGGAGCAAGTGTCTTTGAATTTCGTGACGGGTAGGAGGCATCACAAAGGAGACTGCGAATGGCAAGTGAGGAGAGGAGAAATCTAGGAAAGGATGGTGTCCTGATAGCCAGTGAAACAAAACATTAATGCTGGGAATTCTGAGGCTCATTTTCCAGTGTTTCCTGAATTGATGATAGTTTGAAACATGATATTTTTAAAAAAGAATTAGCAAACAAACAAAAAAAGGAATAATTTTCTATCACAAGTGATTGATTGCAGTAGCATGGAGCATAGAAAAAGTTGTGAAAGGGGAATCAAGAATTTAGGTTATAATAATTTTAAACAAAGGTATTCATTTTAAAAAGTATACAATATTTAGACATTATATTTTGTCTTTGTGTAAACTGCAGCTACAGCATGCTGTAAGTGAAAGATGAAGGAGTACAGGTTAATGTCAAATAAGGGAAAAGGTAAAATACTTGAATTCTTTATAGAATCTTTAAATAGATTTCAAAGCTTTATTGGTTTTGAATCTTATCATATTTCAAACATAATTTTCTAAATAATCATAACAATTTTAGAATCAGAATAAATCTTATGTACCTTATATAAACCCTACTTGAATACATATAGAGTTCATTTTTATGGGTGAAATTATGACTTGGGTCTTTTGATTACCAAGGATTATTTCTTATTGCAACACATTGTTTAAATGTATGAAGTGAAGTGAAGTGGAAGGCTCTCAGTCATGTCCGACTCTTTGCAACCCCATGGACTGTAGCCTACCAGGTTCCTGCATCCATGGGATTTTCCAGGCAAGAATACTGGAGTGGGTTGCCATTCCATTCTCCAGTAAAATGAATGAACATGAGTTAAAACAAAATGTACGAACCTTAGAAACATGACGTTGAGTAAAAAAGCAAGCAAAGAAGACTAAAGTATGATATCAATTTTATAAATCTCAATAACAAGCAAAACCACATAAAGATTAAATGAAGGCTGAATAGAAACCCAAGATAAGAGTGGTTTCTTTGGTGAAAGGAAGGTGAAACCAGGGTAGAGAACAGAGAGAAGGTTCAACAATTTTGATTCTAGTTCTTAATTTTGGTGGTGTATTTGAAGGAGTTTATTTTATAATTTCTCATAACTTACACCAAATTTAACATATTCTTTGGTATATTACCTAACAATACTTTAAAATCAAAATCCGTTAGGTACCTTTCAAAGATGAGTCCAGACATTAATTATAGAAAAGAGAGTCCACTTTCAAACAACATGCATATTTACTCACAAATCTGCAATTGAAGCCTTTTAGCTATGAGGACTTTATATTCCATAATGAAGCCACCTACTTTGGGGTAATCTGCCTTCTTTATTTAAGTGATATTAGTCCTCTAGCTATCTAGAAATTTTAAAAACAACTGATAACTACATCTCCTGCCCACAAGGTATTACAGGAAAAGGATGGAGCAGAGGAGGTAATTTCATACATCATTGATAACACAGACAAAGACAATATTGGTACAAAGTTATTTTTCCATATAGCAACTCTGAATGTTATTAATATATATCTATGTAAATATCAAACATTAATTAAAGAAAATCATCAAATATGAGTACATCAGCTATTTTGCAATGAGTTCCAGGGTCCTATTTTAGACTATTACTTCGTATCTGAGAGAGTTTGTATATGTGTGTGTGTATCTCTGTATATCTGTGTGTTTGGTTTTTTGGAAATTGTGCTAAATTTTAATTTCTTTCTTGAATTACATGGCTTTTTTGTTATCCCTTGGGAATAAAGAAGTTAGCAACAGCAGTTTACTACCTACCTGTGGAGAAGTATAAACAGCAATTTTAGCTGCTAGTGATTCTGAAACTTAACTTTGTAAGTTAACTGTAAAAATGCCCTTAACATTGTAAAAATGCTCCAAGAACCATGTTTTGCACATTCAGGGATGTGCTATCCATATTCAAGTCATTTATGCTGGCAAAGATGTTGCCTGTCATATCAGTAACAAAGGATGTTATAGTCATCAAGCCACCAGGCACTACAACCATCCCCAAAGTTGCACCCTGAGGGGACTCAAGATGAAAATAACAGAATACTGGCCCTAGATATTTAAAGTGCATATCAATGGAATGATTCCAGTGAGCTCAGATTCTTGCATCTTACCAGATATTGAGAGGTGCTAAATTCATTAACTTGAGATGTCTAGTTTCTTTAATTAACAGTGATCTTTCGATGTCCAACTACCTGGTTTTTTTGCAAAATGTACTAAATATCCTGGCGCCTCCCTTACCTCTTCAGAACAGTCCCTCAGAGCTATCTGAGAAGCTGTCTCCTAACTTAAGTCTTCAGTAGGTCTGTTGAATAAGATAGAATTCTCAACTTTCAGGTTGTGCATTTCTTTTTCCAGTCAACATTTAATTGTATGGCTCATGTAGGTAAATGCCTAAATGTCATGGGATGAATTGTAAATTATTAAAACTTGATAGATTCTGTTAGCTATATCAGTAGCTGAGATCCAGGCTTTCATCTCTGGATACTTCTGTCATAGGCCATGGCAAATATGAGGTCTGTATTGATCTTAAAATTATTCTTAGAATTGCAGGATTTCATTCTTTCAACAAATTGTTCTGTGTGTCAGTAATAGTGCTGGGTCCTGAAATACAGAAGTCAACATACAAGAAAATACAGGATACAACACAGTTTCTACTATATTACCTTTTTTTCATTCATTAATTCATCCTTAAGTAATTCAACATGGCTTTCTTATCGAATACTGATAAGGAGTCAAATATACTCAGCTAAACACAAGTCTGTAACTGCAGATGAGATGGACAGGCCCTGATTTTGATGTCACTGCTATCTTCTGTCCTGCCATATAATGGGACATCTTCATTACTCCTTTTACTGTAAGATTTTATCACAAACTCTGAAAAATGGAAAATTTCTTGCGTATCAGTAGACAAAGGATGTGACAGTCATCAGTGATTGCAGGCATCACTGATGGTAAACTGGTAGCCCTGAGGGAACTCAGGAAAGAAAGACTATCTACCATCTAGCAGCCCTCAGACTGCAGCCACTCTCTATGGTCAGCCCTGAGGCAGCTCAAGATATGAAAACACAGGATATTGGTTCCATATAGTTGAGGTGCATATCAAAGGAATGATTTCAATGAGCCCAGACTCTTGCATCCTCCCATACACAGAAAAGTACTAAACTACTTACCTTGAAATATCTGGTTTTTCTTTAATTAACAATGATCTTCTGACATTCTGACTACCTGCCCTTTGTTGCAAAACTTCTATAAAACCTGGCTCCCCACCTCACTTCCTTGGAGCAGTTCTCTCAGGGTTACTTGAGATGCTGCCTCCTGATCTTGAAGTCCTAAAAATTCTCACCAAATAAAACATAACTCTCAACCTTTAGGTTGTGAATATTTTAAATTTGACATTGCTAATGAAAATACAATTATGAGAGGAGTTCTGATGTGCACAGGGAACAATGAACTCCTCTTTCCCATGTCCCATTCTCCTCCTTGTAACTCATTAATGTGAACTCACTTTGTGCCAAGACCAAGAAGATGTGTCCCAATAAGAACCAAGCTAATTTCCTTAGAATGACTGGAACTATACCTCATTTTACCTGCTGTTCCACATACCTAAGCTCAAGGGACTAAATCACAGGCACCAAGATCGCCAAGTGTACTTGTCAACAATGAGCTAAAAATGGAAAAAAGCATCATACTGTTATTGTACTCATTTTCCCCCAAGGTATTTTCTGATAAACACCACAACCTCCAAGGGAACTGAGGATAGTTTCCTTGTAGGGTAGATTATAAATCCATCTTTTCCAAGCAGTTGTATCATATCCAGCTAACAGCACACTTTGTTTAAGGTGACTGTATGAGATTAAGTGTTCCTACCTGATTGGAAACCTTCTTGTCCTCAATTCATTGGCTATCCTGGATTATTTTTTCTTGAATCAGACCTCCAGACTTCTACTAGAAACTGTTCCTTTGGAGACACCAGGCCTTCCCAGAAACTCAGGAAACTGAAATGGATACAGAAAAAGAAATTATTTTTACATACAGACCTCATTTTTTAGTTTTAAGTAAACATCCAAGCGTACATCTTCTAAACAGTATAATAGCTTTCAAAAAATTCATGCTTTCTACATTTGCATGTGGCACAAGTGGTAAAGAACCTGCTGGTGCAGAAGATGAAAAAGTTTACATACTCACAAACTTAACATATTATGATAAGAGTACAGGTTGCCTCTGTGTCTTCCATCCAAGCAAAGGCTTCAAAAAAAGTCCGTTATCCTTTGTTCATTAAGGCACAAAGTGAGGGCAAAAGGCAGGTTTCTAAGTTGTTTTCTTTAGAATTTTCTTTCTTCAGTTTTCATCAAGATATTTAGGAAATTATTAATTTTACTAAACTTAATTATTCATGAAATAAACATAGAAACCTCTAGATGAGTATTTCATGGAGACCTGTAATTTACAGTATCGATTGCATACATGCACCATGAGCTTGTCTTTTCTAGTACTGGCTTACACAAAAGTGTGTGTGTGTATGTACACACGTGTGTCTCTTTGTGATGAAGTTGTTGGAAGAGAATGAATCTGTTGGCTGCTATTCAGTGATTTAGCAAGATACTAGAGTTAAGAAGAAGGCTACATCAAGTGTAGCAATAAAGTTGTGAGACTGTGTTTCCATAATAATAATAGCAGTTTCCTTAGCAACCAAGGGGGCAGTCTCCTCAAATTATAGTCACACCTGTTAGACCATCTGCCTATAAATTTCATACTATCATCAATGGAAGACAAATGGCACTGTCTCTCCTTTCCTTTATCCATTGGCCATTCTCCTATAAACTATTTTTCTCTTCAAGGTCATGCTCTTTCCAATCTGTTTAAAAGTATTAGGATGCAGGCAGAGTGACACAAAATGAGCCGGGCCTTCATACTTGTAGCAGTGATGGCTCTGTAAGGAGCACTGGGTTGGTAGAATGCTATAAATTGAATTCCCCTAGAAGGAGATCCTGAGGCAAGAATTTGAATGCAAACTGTTCATCTGAGGGGTTCTTCCAAAAAACTCAGAAGTGGAGTGGGATTTGAGAGCAGAGATATGGAAAGCAGTCAATAGAGGGTAAGAGAAGAAGGGGAAGACAGAGGATGAGTTGGTTGGATGGCATCACCGACTCGGTGACATGAGTTTGAGCAAGCTCCGGGAGTTGGTGATGGACAAGGAAGCCTGGCATGCTTCAGTCTATGTAGTCGCAAAGAGTCAGACACAACTGAGTGAACTAAACTGATGCTAAGCTGTTTCAATCATGTCCGACTTCTTGCTACCCTATGGATGGTAGCTCTCTAGGCTCCTCTCTCCATGGGATTCTCTAGGCAAGAATACTGGAGTGGGTTGCCATGTTTTCCTCCAGGCGATCTTCCTGACCCAGGGATCAAAATCCATGTTTCTTATGTCTCCTGCATTGGCAGGCAAGTTCTTTGCCACTAGCGCCACCTGGGGACCCCCAATGGACTAATACTCAGCCATAAAAAAGAATGAAATTGGGTCATTTGCAGAGATGTGGATGGACCTAGAGTCTGTCATACAGAGTAAAGTAAGTCAGAAAAAGAAAAACAAATATATATTGATGCATATATATGGAATCTAGAAAAGTGGTATAGATGATGCATTTGCAAAGCAGAAATACAGACACAGACATAGAGAAAAACTTATGGGTAACAAGTGGGAGAGAGAGGGTGATTTGACTGATATATACACTATGGATGCTTGTGTGCATGCTTTGTCACTCAGTTGTGTCTGATTAGCTCCTCTGTCCATGGGATTTTCCCAGCAAGAATACTGGAGTGGGTTGCAACCCTCGTGGGGAATCAGAGTGCTGCCTCTTCTGGAGGGTAGGGATGGGGTAGTATGGAACATTATAGCCTCACTTGGCCCAACCAAAATCACAGAACATAGGGAATGGGTGCAATATTTCCACTGGCATTTGGCTTGAATAGTGTGAAATGTGAAAGTGTTAGTTGCTCAGTCCTGTCTGCTTTGTGACCCCATGGACTAGAGCCCACCAGGCTCCTCTGTCCATGGGATTTCTCAGGCAAGAAATGGCTGGAGTTGGTTACCATTTCCTTATCCTGGGGATCTTCCCCACCCAGGGATCAAACCCAGGCAGATTCTTTACCATCTGATCCACCAGGTACCCTCCACTGAATAGTGTGTGTATTGCCCAAACAGCTTTCTGTTTTTAGCAACCCCTTTCTTCATACTTTGGCTTGGGAGAACAGGTTTGTTTGTCTGTTTGTTTTGAAGCTTTCTGTGTGTTCTCTTGCTGGTTATGGATTGGAGGCTCCTGTAGTACCCTCTACAGAAATGTATAGGAAGTGATAGGGAACACAGGGACTCATCACCATGTCATTCCCCAAGTCCCAAAGTCTCTAGTAACTCTGCCTTCTCATTTCCACCTTTCAGTGTCTTTCTTTGCTTGTTTGTTGTTATGTTCAGGGTTTTAGCTTCAAGTGAGAGAACCTGGGAGAAATGAGCTGCTTCATTTCTTGGAGCAGAAGTCTAGAGATCTACTGATGTTAAAAAAGCACTGCTGACTGTAAATTAAAATTTGATGACGTACACCTTGCCCTTTAAGAAATTATTCTGCTAGATAATGTGGCTTCCCAAAGTTGCTACAATTTGATTTTCTCACTTCTAAAGTCAAGTGTGCTGGAGTTGCAAATTAAAGAGAAACAAGAAATGGGGCTAAAATGATCAGATTAGAGTTGGAAACCTCAATGTACATTCATATTTAGCTTAATATTCATATTATCTTAATACACAGTTATGTAGAGAGATATTTATAGATATGTGTATATATATGATTAATATTATCTCTTTGCTCTGTCAGCTGAGAAGACCTGGAAGCAATGACATTTGAGTCACAATTAGCATACTCCAAACCCAGATCCTCGTGTCTAATACCATTCTCCAATAAGAAGATCTAGTTATCCCTGAAGAAATAGTTGATTTTAGGACTGGGGCAGTAAATATACAAGATGAACTTAGACCATCATATAGGATATGGAAGTGTAAAAACAAACCATCCAAATGAGGATACATCAAAGTGGCAGAAAAGCCAACTGAAAGAGTTCATAACGTTCAGGACTAAAGCAATTTGAGCAACAAATAAAATAGAATTAGATGATTACCCAAAATATAAAATAAAAATTCATGAGTTCTTCTGCTGTAAATAATTGGATACATAAATAAATAAATGAGAATAGACAAAACTCCACTGAAAAAGAATCCCAAACAGTTAATGTAGATACTTCATCTTAAGCATAATTTCCTATTCCTTAGTTGTGGGCAGAACTTACTAACTTCCTTCCAAAAAGTACAAGAGAAAAGGAGGAAAAGAATAACTCTACAATGAAGAAACCTGGAAACCTTAGCCAGGTGACCAAGATCAACCTCAGCATTCATAATGCATGCTGATACTATGTACACTTGATGTGATCTGACAAAATAACCCTTCTACGCTGTGGTCTTCCTCCCCAAAACACATAATTCTAATCTTGTTATGAAAAATGCATCAAACAAATCCCAATAATGGGCATCCTACAAAATTCTGACTACTCAAAATTTTCCGAGTCATCCAAACCAAGAAGTCTGAGAAACCATCAATCCCAAGAGGAGCCTAAGGAAACATGACAACTTAATGTAGCGTGATGTCTCGAAAGAAATCCTGAAACAGCAGAAGGGAATTAGGTAAAAACTAAGGAATCTGACTAATGTATGGACTTTAGTAAATGATAATGTTTCAAAGGGCAAAAGTTATTACAATTTATAGATAGGCAATTGATTGTAGGCAATGTCTAAAGTACAGTGATATTAATGTACGAGGCTCTACCAACTTTAATGTATTTTATGTTTTCAAAATGATGAAATGTTATTTTTAGTCAATAAATGATTTGCTTTTATACATTTCCTACCTATCTTTTCCCAAAACACTCACAAGGAAACGATATTATCATTTGATAGTAGTTTCACCTAAACTGGAGTTTTTGGTACAGTTGCCAATGGTACTGGAAAATGTGTTACTTCTACAAATCCTCTCCATGACAAAACCTTATTATCTTCACAGGGTAAATCACAACAGGTGCCTAAAGCCAAATGACATATAGCTATGTAGCAAGACGATGAAGCATTTTACTTAAAGGCACAGTAGAATGTAGAAAAAGCCATTTCTCTCTCTCTTTTCTGCTCAAAGGCCACTCACCATCTTTTTATCAGCCATCTCAAAAGTTTTCCATAAATTTAGACTATACAATGTCACTCAGGGGCTTCCCAAGTGGCTCAGTGATAAAAGAATTCATACAAGAATCCAGCTGGCAATGTAGGAGACACAGGAAACGCAGGTTCAACTCCTGGGAAAATCCTTGGAGGAGGAAATGGCAACCCACTCCAGTATTTTTGCCAGGAATATCCCATGAACAGAGGAGTGTGGACTGCAAAGAGTTGGACACAACTTACTGAATGAGTGCTGGCATAATGTCACTTAATGGAACCATAGCTTAACATTCTAGTATGGTTGATACGACATTATTTTTATTAGTGCTAAATGAGTTATTTGACACATTTTTCCATGAAAAAAAAAAAGGGGGCAATTTTTCCTAGGCTGGCCCTGGGCACATATGTGAGTTTGCCATTTTTTCCCATAGACTATTTTCTTATTTGTTCTACTGTGTCATATTTTTTTCTACCTTCTCAAAAATAAGTATTTAATCATTCATGTACACATTCATGCATTCATACATTTATTAACTTAATCTGTTGAACACCTACATACGTCACAGAAAAAAGGCAGAACACTAATCTGAGTTACATAGCAAGTGATGAACTCAGTTAAAATTTTTTGCCGATAACAGGTGTTACCTGATCTACTGGAAATTGCAATTCATTATAAGAAGGGTAAGGGTGGGATGATATGGGAGAAGGGCATTGAAGCATGTTAATTGTCATGTGTCTAATCAATCGCCAGCCCAGGATTGATGCTCGGGACTGGTGCAGCGAGATTTCCCGGGGGGGAGGGAGGAGGGAGGGGGGTTCCGGAGGGGAAGCATATGTAAACCCATGGTGATATCATGACAATGTATGGCAAAAACAATAAAAAAAAATTAAATACAGAAATAATACTAAAGTAATAAAAGCACTAGTCATTTACTGAGTGCCTGCTTTGTACCTGACTCTGAAAAAGAAACTCTGAAATCACTACAGATGTTTTGAGGACTGTCTTATGTAATTGTAATCTCCATTTTAGAGATGAAAATAAAAAGATTCAGAGATATTGGGTTACTTGCCTAAAGAGAAGTGGCCCAAATACTGTAGAACTGGAAATAGAATCTTAAACTTTATAATGCCAAAGTCTGTGTTTTTAATCAAAATGTGTGTGTGTGTGTGTGTGTGTGTGTGTGAGAGAGAGAGAGAGAGAGAGAGAGAGAGAGAGGTTCAATAAAGAACTTTTGAAAAATGGCAAGAAAACTGCCAGATATTCATCAAATCATGATTTAGGAGCTTCTTACTGTACAAACAATTGTGAATCATATGGCTGAATTAAGGATCTCTCACTTTTGAACTAAGAAATCAAAAGCTTCCAGAAGTTGAATCCAAGTTTTGCACTTATATAAGATACTTCGTATAGAATGCGGAAGTATAAAAACTAAAGAACTCTGAAAATAATGGAAGCATTCTTACTAGTATGATTTTGTAATGTGGACAACAGGGGATTTAAGAAATTGGCAGATCCACCTGCAGACTCATTTGTTATCATATCTGTGAAGGGCAAGATAAATGAATAATGAAAAAAAGAAAAATGAAAAAAAAGTGGCTAGCAGTTTTAGGTAGTTTGCTTAATCTCCGACTAGGCAAGATTAAGCACAAAAAATGTCTTGAAACTATATTTTTAAAGAATTTATAAGTGCATATGGTCTTTTTATACCAATAAGTTAGAATTATGAATTGTCAAGTTAAGTCTAATCTTATCTTTTGATAAAATCATTGATTTTATTTGAAACTATGAAATGGAAAAATGAAGCAATAATCAGAAATTCTTAAGAAAGGGAGTAGAATAAAACCTATTATGCCTCTAAAAAAAATTATAAAGAAGAGCCAAGTTAATATTTTGAAACAAACATAAAATCATTATTACTGTTACAGAGCTTTCAAAACCATATGTTTTAATTTTTAATAAATATTATGTTTACATAATTATTGTCACAAGGTAGACAAAATTTGAAGTCAGCTTTCTTCATTCTTCCCTCATTAGTCATTATTCTATTTTGCTCCATAGTCTTGTAATTATAACAATGGTGTAATTTTCTAATAAGTGGGTATAATTTACTAAATTATTTTCTTATTAACAATTAAGGTGTTTCCAATTTTTGTTATTACAAATGATGTGATAATGAGCACTTTTATTTATATAATAGTTTTGTGGATGTAAATTATTTATTGGCATAAGGGTCCAGAATTAGAATTAATGTGTAAAACACTATTAACATTTTTATCTTGCTAGACATTGACAAATTACTTGTTAAAAGATCAAATTAAATTATACTGCAAAAATTTTTGCCAATCGAAGATATTATGTATAATGTTTCAGTTTCCTAAATTAACAACCTGGAAATCTATGTTCCATTTCTTTGAATTTTTCAATAATGGAGTGCTGCCTCATTGGGGTACGTGTGACTAGGAGGGCAGCTGTGTCTGTGAAGGCTCCCAGAATGGGAGTGGGGTAAGCAGAAAAAGTTTTAAAAAACACTAATTGAATTTTCTGTCGATTGTCATCTCTCATGCTTTTCTACCTCTTTATAAAATAGCCAGGTGGGTGAAAAAAGTCTTTTGGCAGGGCAGATTGGTATTCCAATAGATTAATGACCAAATCACCATCAAATGGTTTTCAAGACTGGAAATACTGCTCAGACTTACCAGTAAGTTCTTTCTAATTCCCCTTAAGGATCATTTTCTTAGAAGCTTTACCCCCTCTCCTGAAATTTTGCTCCATCCTCTCTGCTTCCCTCAGTCTCAGCTGGTGAGTTGATTCATACCTCATTAAGAAAATAGAGGTCAGTCAATAGTCCACTGCCAAACCCATTAACTCATTAGCATTGATCTTTGTATTGCCTTTGAAAGTGAAAGAAAAGTGAAAGTGAAAGTCCCTGTCCTACTCTTTGTGACCCCATGGACTATACAGTCCATGGAATTCTCTAGGCCAGAATACTGGAGTGGGTAGCCTTTCCCTTCTCCAGGGGATCTTACCAAACCAGGGATCAAGCCCATGTCTCCCACATTGCAGGCGGATTCTTTACCAGCTGAGTCATAGGGGAAGCCCAAGAATACTGGAATGGGTAGCCTATCCTTCTCCAGGAGATCTTCCCGACCCAGGAATCAAACCAGGGTCTCCTTTCTTAGCTACCCAGGCACTGCACTGAACAGAGAAGGAATGTAAAAGGGAAATCTAGTTCAGGGCCAGACTTGGGTTTCCTGCATTGCAGGCACATGCTTTACCATCTGAGCTACTAGGAAAACCATTAATTAATAACTTGTAAAATATCAGAGATTATGATGACTGGTTTGCATCTATTCTCACTTTCTGAGGACAAAGAGATGGGTAGGGGTGTCTACCCTGCTGTTGGCCCATTGCTTAAATATCAGAACTAGTTTTATCTAGTAAAGATGTGTTGAACAACTATTATATATTACACATTGAGTTGAACCGGGAATATAAAGTGAATAAGTGACAATAAGAGCAGGTATGACTAACAAGAGCCAGGCACTGTGCTAGTGCTTAACACGCACTATCTCACATTCCATTAATGTTCACACTAACCGTACGGGGTAGATGCATTTATTACACCATTTTCCGCACGAGGACTCTGACCTCTTATGACTTCTCCAGGTTTACACAGCTAATCAGGGGCACAGGCAGTATCCGGACTCTGGTCTGCTTGTTGTTATTGTTCCATAGCTGAGTTGTGCAGGACTCTTTTGCAAATCAGTGCCAATTCTCTTAACCACTATGCTCTGCTGACTTCCAGTTGTAGACAAGTTCAGGATTATACGTTTATGGGGACAACCAACCCTAAGACCATTTGGCAAAAACTGGCTGATTGAGAAGGTTTATGTGAGATGCACTGGGAGTGGAGCAGACTTGAGGGAGGGGCCCCCAAACACGTTCTCTGTATTAAGGGGCGATGGAAGAGAGAAAGAATTACGTACAGCAACATGATGTTGAGGATCAAGAAAAAGTATTTCTCTCTTTTGTGAATACTTATCAGATTATTTCTACTTCAAAATATCAGGAAGAAATCATAGAGAAATAAACAGTTTGTGAAGGCACCTTATTTAAGTTTGAATCCTTGCGGATGTCCGGTTCATAATACCTACCCTGACAGGAATTATGAGGTATAGTTAAGTAAGCTTTCATTTTTCTTTAGCCTTAAAGCAAAACATTTTCTGATAGTTATAATTTAGAAAAGCCTCCAGAGAAAATATTTAAAGTACACTATCTCAGAGGAAAGCAATTTTGCAAAAAGATCTATCAGTGAAAGCAAGACCAAACATACACCAGTGGTTTAGTGAGATTACTATTTTATCATTGCTCACGTTGTTTCTCCACGCATATTTCTGGAAGAAGGCTCTCAGTGTTCATCAGTTTTCAAAGAGATAAAGACCCACACGGATGTGTCAGAAAGAGCTTTGCCCTGGAATTAGATCAGTTTAGGTTTTGCTACTTACTCAATCTTTCTGAACCTGTTTCCTCTCTGAAAACAGGATAACGCTATCAATTACAGAGGGATGTAGTTAAATTCAATGACATATATAAAGGAAATATATACCTACAGACTGAGAACATGCTTCATAAATGTTAAGTGATCTACAAGTATTTTGCTTCCCTGAAATGGAAGAAACCTATTCTCACGTTTTAACCAATGGTCTAACTATCAATGCAATATTTAGCTGAAAATTAAATTTGCTCTTTCACTATCTGCATTTTAATATATTCTAACATATTCTCCTTAGTAAAGTGTATCAATATATGAGTAACATTTGTCACTAAGTTATCACTGTTCATTTGTTTTAAGGTGTTTCAATGGCCTGTCAGGGTAGGAGATACAGGAGATGAGAGTTCAATTTCTGCATCAGGAAGATTCCCTGGAGGAGGAAATGGCAATTCACTCTAGTATTCTTGCCTGGAGAATCCCATGGACAGAGGAACCTGGTGGGCTACAGTCCATGGATTCACAAAGAGTTGGACATGACTAAGCACACATACACGGTGTGATATGTTATTACTCAAAGGGACGCCAAGGTTTTGTCAAAGATTTCAATGAGATATAAATACATCTTAATCAGAATTAACTTTCAAAGAAGAGGAGAACAATGATTCGATATGTGGAGAGGAAAAACTTCTCTACAAATTCTATTTTTATTTGCTCTAATGGGAGAAAAAGACAGTTTATAATTAGTATAATTTACATTACCTTAAAAGAAAGTGCCATATAAATTTAGAATGCAAAATAAATCAATAATTCAGATTTACAAATATTCTTTCTGAAAAGTGCAAAAGGAAGCACTATTTTGCCTGCAAATCTCCAGCCACTGTTGTACTACAAAAGTTAATAACTCAAAAATACAAATAGAATCATGTGGCAATCAGGAAATGATTTGTGTACCAGTTATTTTAACAAAAGGCTTGCAAATATAATAAATACTGAAAGTCAAAGGAATGCCAAATGGGTGTGAAAGCAGAGCATACAGGATTATAAACTATCTTTGGAGATTAATTACAGTATTCTTTCAGAAAGATTTGTGTTATTTACTGTTATTTAAATGGAGAACACAGAATTAGCTGATCTAGGTTACCATGTTGATACTATGATATGATCAAAAATCTTTGTGTGATAATATATGTGGTAGAAATGAGTAAAATTCTATAGGAAGAACTAATTAACTAAATGCCACCCCACACCTGTTAGAATGGCTAGTATGAAAAACACAAGTATTAACAAGTGTTGGTGAGCATCTTGAGAAAAGAGAAGACTTATCCACTGTTTTTGAGAATGTGAATTGGTGCAGCCACACTAGAAAATAGTGTGGAGGTTCTTCAGAAAAAATTAAAATACAACTAACATATGATCCAGCAATTTTCCTTCTAGCTATATATCCAGAGGAAATGAAATTACTATCTCAAAAAGATATCTGTACCTCCATGTTCACTGTAGGATGTATGACAGTCAAGATATGGAAACAACCTTACTGTTTTTTGATGGATGAACGGATAAATAAAACGGGGTACAAAACAACCTACTATTATTCAGCCATTAGAAAGAAGGAAATCTGGCGATTTGTGGCCACGTGGGTGGACTCGGGGCATTATGCTAAATGAAATAAATCAGACAAAGATAAATACTTTATGATCTCATTTATATGTAAAATCTAAAAAACTGAATTTATGATAGAAAGAACGGATTGATGGTTGCCAGAGCAGGAAGCTGGAGACAGGGAAAATGAGTAAAGATGATCACAAGATAAAAACTTCCAGTTGTAAGATAAATGAGCAATGGGGATGTAATGTGCAGCTTGGTCACAATAAACATATTAACAACACTATATTGTATGTTTGAAAGTTGCTAAGGCTCTTAAAAGTTCTTGTTACAAAAATAGAATTTATAATTATGTGAATTGAGGTTAACTAAATTTATTGTGGTAATCATTTCACAATATATACATATTGTGAAAATGTGTTTTCATGATTTCTTGTGAAATTGTGTTTCACAAGAAATACAATTCTTGTGTTTCTATTTCTTGGACAAATACAATATTATAAATCAATTAAATCCCAAGAAAACTGGGAAAAAAGATTTCATTTATACTTTGGCATAAATATATCAAATTAGGTTTCTTCACAACATTTTTAATAATTATAGATAAAAGAAAATACTACAAGTTTGTTGTTGCTGTTGTTTGCTTTGCAAGTCCATAGATAATCACCTCCCACACTAAGAAAGAGGGCAGTTAAGCTTGGACTTGCAAATACTGCCCCATGGGCCCTAATGCTGTGATATAAACATTTAGTCCAGACCTGAAAGAGAGCTTAAGCCATTTCAACACATCTGTGCAACAGTCATGTTCAAACAGGAAGAGATGAATAGATACTGGTTATTAATTTCTTTCACACTACAAAAAATATGCCTTCAGTTTTCACCAGAACCTGTTTTCAGGTTATCTTAAACAAGCAGTACAAGGCTTCCATCTCTGCTCTCTCCCTACAATGAATAACGTTCCAGTCTCCCCAATACTGCTCATCCCTTCTCTCCTTAATGTCTTGGCCAAAATTTAACTATCAGCCCAGAAAACTGTTTCTGTTTCATTGCCTGTACATGATCATACTATCTTAATCACCTGGGCACATTTATACTATCTCTAGGGCTCAAACCTAGGTCTCCTGCACCGCAGGCAGAGTCTTTACCATCTGAGTCACCAAGAAAGCCCAAGAATATTGGAGTGAGTAGCCTGTCCCTTCTCCAGGGGATCTTCCTGACCCAGGAATCTAACCAGGGTCTCCTGCATAGCAGGTGGATTCTTTACCAACTGAGCTACCAAGGAAGCCCTTTAGATTAAAGAATGCTTGTAAAGTACTTAATGCTCAGCTCAGCACAACATAAATTATTCAGTAACTGCTGATTAGCATTATTGTTATATTATGTACATTAAAACTAATCTGTACTGGTTAAGGAACTGCTTTACAATTCTATATTACTTTCACACACCTGTATTCTTTGTCCCCAACTGGAGTAAAGTAAATAATTTAACATTTATTGATTATCTACAGTGAGAGTATAGAATGCAGTGTAGGGTATAAGATTCATCATGTTCAAGACTGAAACTGACCTGGATTTGAATTCTAGCCCTCTCACTTACTTAGACTTCTCTACTTCTCATTTCCCTTACTGATAATTAGAGATAATAACTATTTCAGGAACCACAGCAAGGATTAAAAATAATTATAATGCTTGAATCCAGAAGAGGAATTAATTACCTCATTTAATGTAAACTATTAGATAGTTCGAGTTCTGAGAATCTTATAACAGCTCTGCATCCCTTCTCTAAAAATAATTAGATAGGTAGATAACTATTCATATTCATGTAATTCCAGCGCTTTGCTAATGTGAAAATCAATCAAAGTCTTTAGTTGGCACAAACAATTCAGAGAAATTGTTACAGGGGCACGAATGATAGTTCCTCTTGAAACATAGGCTATCATCCTGTAGAAGAACAAACAACATTTTAATGTGGTCAGATGTGAGTCTAAGCTATGTGATTCCATAATGGTGTCTCTACTAGGTCTTGATTTGACTGGGGTTGAAATTTCTTACCTTACTGTCCCCATCACAGACTTGAAAACCTTGCAGACAATCAAGTGCAATCTATGGTTAAAGGTCGCTGGTCTAAAAAAATGGGTATGTTAATATCATTCTGACAAGAGCATTATGAAGATTAAGAGAAAGCAAGATGGACTCTCCTAGCACCTGATGGCAAAGTAATACATCTTTCAGCTCTTTCATTTCTTTTTCCTTTTATGCATTTCCTTCCCTGCTTTAGTTCTTACTGTGTTCTGTCCCACAATGCTGAAGTCATTGTAATGCTTTTACTCAGTAATCTCATGTAACCTCCAGCAGAATCAACAAAGAATGCCTAAGAAATTAATGAGGTAGCCAGTGCCATTATTACATTTTTTTGATAACCTGATTTGTCCAGAAATGTACCTATGTGATTCTCTTTTACTACTAGTTGCTCACCATCCATAGGCACACAATGGATGTATATCAAATACATTAAATTACTGGAAAATTATCTGTGGTGTCATTTTGTTTTCTATTTGTATACTACAGTTTTCCTAAAATTAAACTATTATCATTTCTACCCCTCTTGTTTTAAAACCCTCAAAATATAACTTCTAATTAATAGTTATACTAGTTGGCATTATATTAATTCTTCTTTTTCTCTGATTATAAGTATCATCTGACTCAGGTTTATGAACCAGGTTCTCTACTTGTGAGGAAGTTTGAAGAGGAAATAAGATGAGTAGGGTAAGAAGATACTCACATACAGAAATAGTAAAGCCTTAGCAGTAACAAAATTAGTGAAACTAGGGCTAATTAATTAGTAGTCAGGAAAATTTTGTCAGTTTGTTGCCAGTAATTGGTCAACTAGAGTAATTAGGCTCACAAAAAATAGAAAGCAAAGAGTAGAAAATTTATTGTCCCTGCCAGCCTCTCCTGCTTGTTATCAGAACAATTTTCTCCTAGTTTATGAAACAAAAATAGTTTAGTATTAGAATTTAACCTAGAAGCTGTTATACAGAGTGAAGTAAGTCAGAAAGGCAAAACCAAACATCATATATTAATGCATATATACGGAATCTAGATAAATGGTACGATGAACCATTTACAGGCCAGGAATAGAGACACAGATGTAGATGATGGTCTCGTGGACACAGAAGGGGAAGGAGAGGGTGAGAAGAACTGAAAAAGTAGCATTGACAAATATACACTACCATGTGTAAAATAGCTAGTGGGAAGCTGTTACATAACACAGGGAGCCCAGTCTGGTGCTGGTGCTATGTGATGACCTAAAGGGGCAGAAAGGGGGTGGGTGGGAGGGAGGCTCAAGAGGGAGGCGATATATGCCTGATTAGCATTGTGGTACAGCAGAAACCAACACAACATTGTAAAGCAATTATCCTGCAATTAAAAATAAATTTAATTTAAAAATGCCATCAATATAAGATCTGGAGATATGTGAATTCTACTACACTTTCTTTATAAATTCATTTGATCACACATCATAAATTCCAGAGTAGAACGATTTAGTTGAAAGATAAAATTCATGCAGAGTACAGTAATTGTTTAAACTTCAAAAATATTTAAAAGGATTGCTGTATCTTGTCACACTTTTCTTTGTAAAATATGTCAGAGCCAGACTTCCCTTTGGTTAAGAGCTACTGTTCTATAGAGAACACGCCTATTCATATTCACAATCATCAGGCAAATGAAGAAACTGACTTCTTTAGATCAGTGCTGTTTTTCCTCACTTGTAACAAAGAAAAGAACATCTGATAAGAAAAACAAAATCTCCCTTTTCTAATGAAGTATAGATGATTTACAAAAGATTCAGGAGTACAACTTAGTGATTTGATATTTTTATAAATTATACCATGTTTAATTATTATAAAATAATGGCTATAGTTCCTTACCCTGAGCAATAAAATCCCTCTTTTGTTAAAAAGTAGAAAATGATGAAATGTTAGAAAATTAGTTGGCTTTCCCTCATTAATGATCAGTAACTATGGGATTCGGCCACATAAGTTAAATGGAGGCTTCTTTTTCTCCATGATTCTGAATACAAAATGTATCCATATTCAGGAATCATTTCAAAGTAAATTTTTTGGGGGGTAACTGGATAGCCATAATGGGTAATATGATTAGTTTATTTTAATTTATATAACCACTAAATATAAAATAATAACATGTAGATTTTTCCACCTTTTAACTTTGTATACGAGACAAAGAAAACTAACTGCTTTCTATCATATTGTAGTTTTTGCTCAATTACTACTGCCGAAATTGTTGAAAGATAGTATTACCTGTTTGTGTTCTTTCAGAGCAACCCCTTTCATACCAGTGCAATAAAAAAATCAATAGCCTTAAGAGACCTTTCAAGGAAATCATTGTTATTGATTCATCCTTCAAATGTGACCCAATTTTAGCAATAAAATGATGTTGAAGCTAATTGTTTCTCCTCAATGAATTAATAACTTTGGAAGGTTTAAATGTCATTTCCTAGATGACAGAAGTGGCTTCCATATACATACACAATGGGTGCATACACACAAATAACATCCCGCTATCTGCTTTAGCATATGTAATTCCACACTGAATTTTCTCTGCCATTAACCAACATGAATGCCACATTGTTCAACTCCTTTGCCCTGCTGGCTGGTTTGGGGGCTCAGGAAACTGGGCAATTTTAAATGTTCTCTTTAGTAGACCTATAGCTTATTTATGAACTAAGAAGTAACAGTTTTGTTTCTATTTTCTGGTATCTTGAGCCTTGCCTATGATTGCATCTCTCCAACTATATAGCTTGCAGAATTAGTATTATGACTGGAGAGGCAGAAAAGTTCTGATGCCTAAAAATGTCTTCCCATCTACTAACAGATGGTTGGCAGTCAACTCTCATCCCTTTATTTCTGAATCTCATCCCTTTATCCTCAATCTTTCTTTCCCATTGAAATTCAAATACCGGTTGTGCTTTAATACCTTAGTCACTTTTACCTCTACCTGAATGATTCAAAAGCAAATTTTGATGCTGTCGAGGAGGAATGAGAACCTGCGGGCCTAAGATTTCACAGAGGGTATTAGGGAACAAAGAGGACAGAGTAACAAATATACTCACAGGGGAAACGTGGAGAGTGGAGCATGATGATACAAGCAAACATCACAATTTTGCCTAAGGTCTATTCTAATTAGGTGGAAAAGAAAGTTCTGAAGGTGACTGTAATTCTTGTGTGTAAGTTTGCCTGAAAAGTGTAATATGAGTGATTTGTGCCCCTGCATATTATAGGTGTATTGATATAAAATTAAAACAGTGCAAGGAATGCACAGATTAGCACATGGCCTCTGCCATTCTCCATTTAGTAGCCTGCTCAATTTGAACATCTGAAAATGGACTGTAGAAATCTGGTTCATCTTATTTTAAACTTCTCGTTCCCCAAATTTGAAACAATATTTATTTAAAACAAGTCTCTTTAAAAAGACTGCAAAAAGACTATACAGTATTCATTGAAAACAATCTAACATTTACTACTGTAATATATTATGTACAATTGACTATTTCTCCTGAACATACATTTAATATTTCAAAATCTAATTTTAAGTATAACTATAATATGATTCTGGTGTCAACCATGTCAAAGCTGTGAAGTCCTTTGCTACAAATACGTCTCTGGCTTCTACTATGGCTTCAGTGTTGGTTTCCACATTTGCCAGCAACTTTTCATCCTAGTAAACCTCTAATGAATCATGGATAAAATACAAATGGCAGAGAATTCTCCATTTCTGTTCATAATTTTAAAAACATCAACTAAAAGTGCAAAACTTTAATCGCTTTCTGTAGCCTTTCCTCTTTCTAAACCTATTTGCTTCTTTCATCAATATTAAGTTTCTGGTTTTAAGTATCTGCGACTCTCCTTTAATGTGTTCTCTGTTAAAGGCTTTCTCTCTGTTTTGGAATTGTTAGAAGTGGTACTTCCGTGGGAAGAAAACAGCATCTTCTCTACTACTCATCTGTCAGGGCTACAGGACTGTATCCTCCATTGCATAATCAAAAACCTGGGATTAAAAAGCCACCTTTTCAATTCCTTGCAATTAAAATATTTACATCAACTTTTCTTTGTTTTAACAATAGCATACAGCACCCAGTGTGGGTTGTGGCTCACGATTCTGCTTCTCTGACTCATGATCTTAGACTTCTTGCTTCCAACTTCCTGATGAATGAGCCCTTTATCAATTGCTGGGGGCCAGGTCTGTTTGCCGCAACTGGTTCCCAACAGTTCAATGGCATGAGGCATCTCTTGAAAGTATTTCTTTGCTATGCCTACAAAGTATTTCTCTCCCTTGCCCTCCCTCCACTCTAGGGTTCTGTTGCTTATTTATAGTTAGCATCTGTAAATAGTCCTTTGGGTTTGTTTCCTTGGTGGACTGGCTGTTTTCCAAGATTTTGTTGTTCATCTTGTCTGACATTTTAAGGATGACCTTTTGGTGCTGTTACAAAACTTCTCAAGAAAAGGAAAACAGATCTGCTCATCTAACCCTCTTGTGAATGCTGTGCAAAAACGCCAGTTATTCTAAAAACAGAATGGCTGGTGATACAAAGGGCTGCCCATATTATATCTGCACCTGCCTGTTTTGAGCTTCCAGAAACTAAAAAGCGGTTCAACAACATGTAATCAGGCACGAAGAGAAAAACAACAAAAGAAAGCCAGTATTGAAAATCTTCTGTGTGATACTTGAATGTATTGGTGAACAAGCCTGCTACTTCTAATATTTACATAAAGACAGTAGTCCAATAACTGATTCAGTAAAAAGAACCAATTTCGCCATGAGTAAATGAATGATGCTACTTAAGAGTTGATGGCCATGAGCTTTAGGAGTTTTAATGTGGAAATAATCTTGTGGGTCTCCTTTTATACACGAGGAATATGAGGTCTATGGTGGTTAAGTGAATTGTCCAAGCCAGAGATGAGACGAGGGTCAGAGTAGAGGTTTTCTGCCAGGATGTTAAGCTTATTCAGATGACTGAGCTTCTTAGGTGTTTACGTATCAAGAGAACCCGTATGTGTTGAATTTGTTTCCATTTACTAATAGAAGCAAGTCAGTGCTTTTTCAAATTTAGTCAGTCTTGGAATCCCAAAGAGATAATGCTTTGTAGGATTTTTCTTTCTTTCTTTCTTTCTTTTTTTTTTTTTTTTTACCAGAAATGGGAACTAGATAGATAGACAATGCATGTTTGTGTGTATGTATGTATACATATATATATATATATTTATATATTGTTCAAATTTAAAAGAATATAGCTTTGCTTTTTATAGTTGAATTATGTATGATGACATAAAATAAAATACACCATTAATCAAATATGTTTGAAGTATATATTTGGTATCTTTCTTTCTTTATATCTCTACAGCTTTAAAGAAAATGATACAGCATAGAAATATTTTGCATTTTTAAGCTAACACTGATAAATACTGTTTTGTAAGTGCCCTAAATTACATAGACTAAAAGTATCATTGTTCTATCTACTCTATGGAAAGTGGTTGATGTTTAGCTATGAAATAATGTTGTACCAATCTTGGGAAACAATTGTTAGGTTAAAAAACTCATTCTCTTCATGATATCTTTTCATGAAGATTTAATTCAAAGAATTTGCCTTAATAAGCTCTCGATCACTTTTCTCCATTGTTTCCATCCTCGTTCCTGTTAGGCGTGCCTGATTGTGTTGCTAAGCAACCTTGCAGTCTTGTGGGGCATGATGATGAACTAATTATTTTAAATATGCCTTTTGGATATGATCTCTTTAAGAATATCCTGATACGTTTGTCTCAGAAGCTGTGTAAGAGGGTTCTTCATTTCAGCTGACAGTTCTGTAAGAATATGTGAAAGAATGATATTTTCCAGAAGAGTTGGAAGAATACCAAGAATGCACTGGCAAAGCACTAAGTCTTACTTCCTCCCAGTAAGCTTTTTTTCTGGAAAAGGGTAAAAATCAGTCAGATGACAAGTCATGAAATTTACCAAAGCATTTCAAAGAAACATGAGGATCATCACTATTTCTTTTATTGACTAGATTAAATTATTTTTTCCTTTTCATCCCAAATTCTTATGAAAAATAGACAAGCCATATTATGTTGAAAAAAAGTTCCATATAAGCCAGACATGGGTATTTGAATTTTATCAGACTTCCAGATAAGACTAAATGGTTGATTCAATTGTCTCCATCTGGCTTGCTCTTTTCCCAGACATCCCTCCCCAGTTCAGGAATATCCTCCTTTAAACCGTTTATTTAACCAGATGGTACCAATATCAGAAGTCTTAACATTTCCTGTGTGATACACAGGTATATATAAGAGGACTGTCAGCATAACTCTAGCACATAGTGAGAGTTAATAAATAGCATTCCCTGTGTGTATCTGAAAAAAACAAAAAGGATGTTCCTTTAAACAATCGTTTTGGTGATAAAGCAAAGAAACAAAGATATTTCAGAGAATGTCCTAAGTATAAGAGAAGAGCCCTTCTGATGTTATCTCAGTATCCATCCAACTGTGATGTGCCGAACTGATGGTGCTACAAGAGACAGAGTCTCCTTGTGTTGACACCACCTTCAAAAGTTTTAGCAGGTTCTCCAGGTACTCCTCCAGTGCTTTTGTTTCAGCAGAGTTCAGTCTCTCTGCAACTGCAATAGTTTTGAATAAACATCCCCTTTGCCTGGGTACTTCTGTGCTTTGATAAGATGCATCCAGATTTTGTATAAGGAAAAAGAAACAATTTTGCCCAGTAACCTACTCACTACTGCCTAGCACTTGGGTCAACTTTTGTGACTGCTGATTAAAATAAGTTCATCATATCAATGTCTAGAAGGAAATGTTTTCAATGGCTCTAAACTCTTTCACCAGTAATAAAAGAAGCTTCAGAGTTCACCAACTTCTAACTGTAACTAGAATTGTTTTTCCAAAAATGTATTTCTTTACACTTCTGCACAGAATGTGCCTTTGCCTCAAAGAGACTGTGAGAGTACGCTCAAGTATTCACTCTTCCTAATAGTTTTATACTCATTCTTTTACTATTTTAATGAATTCAAGGGTTCAGAATCATGAATAAAATTGGGAGCAATTCCTAATGATGTTAACCATCTATAAATTACTCAACAAGAGCTCTCATTACTATAATCTCCACGAAGCTCTCCAGACGATCAACTCAGGCACTGACCTCATGGGCAGTCTAGACTGAGAGAGGATTTCAAATAATCGACTATTGCTGTGTTTAGTCCCTGAATTGTGTCTGATTCTTTTGTGACCCCATGGACTATAACCTACCAGGCTCCTCTGTCTATGGGATTTCCCAGGCAAAAATACTGGAGTGGCTTGCCATTTCCTTCTCCAGGGGATCTTCCTGACCCAGGGTCAAACCACGTCTTCTGAATTGACAGGCAGATTCTTTACCACTGAGCTACCAGGGAAGCCACAAATAATTGGATTTAGCCAAAATATCGGATTTTTGAAAATGAATGGGAATCTGGACATTTCTAAATCACTCATAGCAAATTACAAATTTCTTCAAGAAAGATTGCATAACAAGTTTCCCTGGTGGTTCAGATGGTAAAGAATCTGCCTGCAATGCAGGAGACCCAGGTTCAACTGCTGGGTTGGGAAGATCTCCTGGAGAAGGAAATGGCTACCCACTCCATTATTCTCACCTGGAGAACACTTCATGGACAAGGGAGCATGGTGGGGTACTGTCCATGGGATTGCAAACAGTTGGATACAACTGAGCGACTGACAACACATTGTAAAAATTAATCTTAAATTCAAATTTAATTATAAGGTAAATAAAAAATTTATTCCATCTTCATACTTCTTTTTCATTAAAAAATTAAAAAAACCAGAAATCTTCCTTCTAATGTGCACAGTTGCTATACTTGCTTTTTCTCTTTCCTAAAACAGTTTTACTAACTTAAGGACATATACAACATATGGCACTTCAGAATTAAGGAAATATAGGAGAATGATTTTGATTACCTCCTCATGGTACATGAAAATTCATTACTTTATACTTTCTTGGACAGTTTTTAAAAAGATGTCTGTCATTTAACTCACGCAAACACCCATATACATATGTACATCTTTCCTGCTGGGGAACAGACTTCTATTAGTGTAAATAAGTGGTAATTAAAGTTAATGTGTTCATTTTATGTAGCTATACTTCATGATATACTAGGAATATGGTTTGAACATAATGATATATGCCTTTTTAAAATAAATTAGAGACACATATAACCACCTCACCATTCATATATTTGTCCATTATGAGGTTAGAATATATTTTACTATTTAAATGAGTTGAGTATGATAATAATCACACCTCTGCTTTTATCATATATTGTGGATGTTGAGTCTTTGATCAGAAATACATCTTCTGTGTTATGATAATATCATTATAGGAAAATGCAGTATCATTTTAATATAAAATTTAACATGAAACTAGGACAGATTTTCAGCAAAAGAAGGCAGTTGCATGTATTTGACTTTTATTGGCAGCCCTGTTTCTGCCCAGCAATTACCCAGTCTTTACATACACATTACAGTTCAGTGTTTTTAAGAAAATCTAGCTTTCTTTGCTCTTCTCACAATATACTTAGCAAACAGATAGCTGTTAGCTCAATGTGAAGTGACTCTACACATGAAATATTTTTCAAAAGCTCACTTAACCAAGGTACCAAGTAATTTTCCCAGAATCCAAAACAAATTAGTTTAAGAGCTTCCAGGCTCCTCTGTCCATGGAATTCTCCAGGCAAGAACACTGGAGTGGGCAGCCATTCCCTTCTCCAGGGGAATTTTCCCAACCCAGGGATCAAACTCGGGTCTCCTACATTGCAAGCAGATTCTTTACCAACTGACCAACCTGGAAGCTCTTAGTTTAAGAGCTAAGTATGCAAAAAAGGGGCTTCCCAGGTGGTGTTACTGGTAAAGAACCCACCTGCCAATGCAGGAGACGAAAGAGACCCAGGTCTGATCCCTGGTAGGGAAGATCCCCTGGAGGAGGGCATGGCAACCAACTCCAGGGTTTTTACCAGTGGAATCCCATGGACAGAGGAGCTTGTGGGCTACAGTCCGTAGGGCGCAAAGAACTGGACACAACTCAAGTGACTTAGCACTGTGCAAAAAATTCCTATAACAATAGATTCCAATGAGCCACAGTTTTATTAACACTGTGCAAACTCAGATGGGGTCTTTGTGGCTTTATATTGAGTTTCTTTAATTGACAAATGCTTAAGAGCATACTTTAAATGATATACAATGATATCAGGATAACAAATCCAACAGGAATATAGGGGGAAAAATCACTCATATATGCTCTGATCATTTTCTGCTGAAGAGAAAATCCGAATTCCATTACAAGGGTATTAATATATTTTAGGTTTCTGATATTAAGTTCATATCATTTGAGAAATATTAGTAAATATTATATCTGTGCAGCCTAATTCTTTTAAACTTGAGATAAACATTTAGAAAAAGTATCAGTGTGAGAAAATGCAGCTATTACACATTTATCTAAATATTTAGATAAATGCAGCTATTAATCATAATATTTTCATGATTATGAAAACATTTTTTCAATAATTTTATGAAGTCACTGTAAAAACAATTTAGTCTTAGGATTTTAGAAAACAAATAGACCAATGAAGGTACTTCTTCTGGTTCAATCTGTACAAGTGAAAATTCTGAAGCTAAGTAAATTAGACAGAATATGCTGCTATTTCAGAAGTTAAAGAAATGTATTTAACGATTATATTTTATTGGTTTATGACACATGTTTCATGTGTACAGTATTAAATTTTGACATTCATATACACTATACTGTACTCACCATTAAAGTCTACTTTCTGTCTGTCATATTTTTACCCCCTTTGCCCATATGGCCCTCACTCCACTCTCTTCCCTTTTGGTAATCACTACTCTGGTATCTGTATCTACTTGTTTGTTTCAATTTGGCTTGTTCACTTGTTTTTTTTTGTTTGTTTGTTTCGTTTGTTTTTATATGCCACATATAAGTGAAATAAAAAGATATTGGTCTTTTTCCATCTGAGATTCATTCTAGTTAACATACTCATCCATGCTCTCTCAAAGGCCAAGACTTCATCTTTTTATGGGTAAGTAGTATTCTATTGTGTATGTGTGTGTCTTCTTTATCCATTTATCTATCAGTGGACACTTAGGTTGTCTCCATATATTGTCTATTGTAAACAATGCTGTGACGAACACAGAGGTGCATACAACTTTCCAGATTAGTGTTCCTGTATCCTTTAGGTAAAAACAAGTGGATGGCTGAATCATGATAGTTTTAATTTTTTGAGGAATCTCCGTATCATTTACCATAGTAGCTACACTAATTTACATTCTCATCAAAAGGACAAGAGGGTTCCTTTTACTTCATTTTCTCTCCAACACCTGCTATTTTTGTCTTTTTGATAACAGCCATTCTAATGAGTTTGAAGTGATTTCTCTCTGTGGTCCTGATCTACATTTTCCTGATAATTAGTGATGTGAACATTTTTCACATGCTTGTTGGCCATATATATGCCTTTTTTGGAAAAAGATCTATACAGCTTCTCTAATCATTTTTTAATCTATTTGCTTTTTTATTTTGAGCTGTATGAATTCTTTATATATTTTGGATATTTAGAAAAAATTATTTGCAAATATCTCCTCCAATTTGATAAGTTTTCATTTTGTTGATATCTCCTTTGTTGTATAGATGCTTTGTAGTTTGATAATAGTCCCATTTGTTTAGTTTTGCTTTTATCCCCTGGCTTGAGGAGACATATCCAAAAAGATATTGCTAAAACCAAGTCAAAGTAAGTACTGCCTTTATTTTCTTCTAGGAGTTTTACATTTTTAGGTCTACCTGGAGTCTTTAATCCATTTTGAGTTGATATCTATGTATGGTATACGATAGTGGTCTAATATCATTCTTTTGTATGTGGCTGTACAGAGAAACTAAATTTAGGTGATCTCCATCCTTTCATCACATTTGAAACCAATTCAGATTAACCTGGAAAACTTCACCAAGAGGTTTGAAAGTAGAGGACTTTTTACTGTCTAGTTGAGTTTTACAAGTGATTAGGGCAGAATTATAAATCAAATTAGTGCAAACAACTTCCTAGGTAGTCCATGTCAGTCAGTTTCCTAATTTCAAGGTTATTAATTGCTCAACTTAGCATATGAGTTTAAAAAGGGAAAGCCTTAGATTAGCAACAAATTTTTGTATGCCTCAAAGCAGTAGGGGATCACAGAAAAAAAAAAATCTGTTAAACTTTCCCCTCATTTGAAATATAAATGATTAAGATATATATTAATTTATTCAGAAAAGGCATATTTTTTTCAATGGAAAAGTCTTCTTTTCTTCTATGCTCTCTAGGACTATTTATGTGCAAAACTTAACAAATATTGGTTCAACTCTTTTTTTCTGAATCAAAACTTCAGTATGAGTGAAGATCAGCTGTATGACTAACCAGACAGTAATCTCCTCAAATATTTTTTAATCTACTCATTCAGTCTTTTATATGAAGTTATCAGCTCAGTAAATGTTGAATGAATGAGTGGACAGATCCCATTCACATTGAAGACAGAATTCTTTAAGAATCTGAGGTTTAATTTGCAGTCAAATGCTTAGAAATGGAAATAGAAATCAAAGCTCCATTTGATTTATAACATGATCTCTGTCCTTAGCAGATGGTTAAAAAAGGTTAGTTTTACCATTAGCTTCAGAAAACATAATAAGTGGGTTACTTGTAAGGGTGATTAGGTGCCAGTTTCCATGATGAGTCCTGAACTGTAGGGGTTTCAAACTTGGCCCCGCTCCTTGTTCACATGGCTAAACTCATTACACCGATGCTGCCACATAGCTCCTTTTTTTGAGGTAATAGGTGATTCGACTGTCCTTTGTTGGTTTTTGTTTTTACTGTTACACAGAAAGCTAGAATCAAAAATTTGTATGTGTTATGAGAAATATGACATTTTGGATATATTGCTATTAATAATAAACCTGTATTTATAAAAATCTACCTTGAACTGGAAAAAAATTACTAACTAGAAGTTTCCTCTTAAATGTAATTACCGACAGTGTCTTCCTCCTTAACCATGTGGCCCTATAACAGGACTGCTTATTTGTGCAGGATAACAAAGTTGATACCACAGGATTATGTTATCAGAAGCAGATTTTCTCAATGCAGTCAAGAAACCACTCAAAGTTTTAGCATGATAAAAAAAATTAGCAGTTTTAGGACATTGGTTGCTTTATTGTACAAAGCCAAATATTTGATTTGTTTCAGGAAACTTTCATTGTATAAAGAGAACAATTGCATGGCCAGTGGGCTGGACCAGCTTTTAATAGCTGTAGGAAACCTGGGATTTATAAAATAACCTAAGGGACACTTCTGATCTAAACTCAGAGAGAATAGGGTTAACACATAAATTCTTGCAGGAAGTTTGGACACTGAAAAGATTCATTACTTAGGATGGCAATTCAGCTTAACAAATGAGGCAATGAGACTAATGGAATATGGCCTTTCCAAGGAAGAAGTTACAATGATTTCCCCATTGATGCTACCACAATTTCTACAGGCATCTGCTTCCAAGAGGTTATATATATTATCCCAGAAAAACGCTTAGAACAGAAAACTTAGCCTTTATAAAAAATCAGAAGGGCTTTCCTGGCGGCTCAGCAGTAAAGAATCTGCCTGCCAATACAGGAGACAGAGGTTCGATTCCTGGGTTGGGGAAATCTGGAGAACGGAATCGCAACCCATTCCATTCTCCTGGAGAATCCCATGGACAGAGGAGCCTGGCAGTCTACAGTCCATGGGGTCACAAAGAGTCGGACAAAGGTTAGCGACTAAACAACAACAAAGAATCAGAAAAATATATTAAATGTCTTTGGATAAGAAGAATTGAACTCTTTAACTTATAAAAACTTATAATAACTTTTAATTATAGTTATTATATTATTAAAAGTTTATTATTAAATAAATACTGTTATGTGCAGGGAAGACAGATTGCCATCACATTAAGTGTTAAATCACTGAACATTACAAATAAAAGGTAAAATGTGCTAAGCCTACATTAGGAAGTCTCACTTCTGATCTCAAGGTTAGGCCACTATATCCCAATCTCAACAAAACTCTTTATCAAACTTATTGTACCTTATCCCTCACTACATCAGAACTGTTTCAAAAGAGATCTTGTTAGTCACACTCCTTAAAAAAAAGAAATCCAAGCCATGCTTTCCCTATGAAATCTTTGAAGGTTGCTATGACAATGTTATTTCTAGCTCAGCCCACAATTCATATTCTTCAGCTCTTACCCAAAGTAACCTGGTTCTGCTTGCTGGGTGCCGTCTTCTAAGACTCAAAAAGATATTGCCGAAGTTTTCTTCAGAGACTGGGATTGGAAAATGATGGCATTATTAAATGCTGAACTTGAAAAAAAAATATTTCTATTTTGAGCACCCTAACATAGCTGTCTTCATTTTGCATAACCTTTTTTTTTAAAACAAGGATGCACATTTTTGCATGGCTGCAATAACAGCAAACATAGGGTTTGGCATTATTCCTTCACCATTTGTAACAACAAATGCAGTTTACATACATTACAGTTTGGGGGATTATTTCATATTAAAGAATATATGACATTTAGTGGACATGATCTATATGTAATTTAGTCACTTTCCTATTTTAGTTATTTAATTTGTGTTCTTTTTTTCCTCATTATAGTTAGATTCACAAATAACATTATTAAAAATTACTTTTTAATTTTTTTTCTCTACAGAATTATTTCTCTAGAATGAGTCAGAGGTTATGATTTTTTTTTTTTGGCTTATAAATCTGAATGTGTTTAGGTGAGGCAAGTACAGTAACCTATATTCTCCACTGCCTTCCCCCAAGCCAAAAATGCACATTTAGATTACCTGTCTGACCCTTAAATCATTTGAGTTTTTAACTCCTGTATTACTGGGTCAAAAGCATAAATATGAATTTCAATGACAATTATCATTTAACTCCTCTAAACCAGTTATATGTATATTTCAATGTCACCAACTTTCATTCATTCAAGTACTTTCCATATGCTAGGTGCTGTACAGGCACTGGTGACACAATGATGAATTAAGACAATAAACAAGGGGTTACAATGCATTGTGAATAAGCAGAGCTTAGAACAGGGAACTGGGGAACCCATAAGAGGGATGGAAAAAAGTTTTCTCCAAATAGGGTTATTACATGGGGAAGTTGTGGCAAGTAGAAGTAAAGAGAAAAGAGAGTTCCAGGCACAGAGTACCACATGCACTGGCCTAGAAAATAAAAAGTAAAGCACATTTTAAGTCTTGAGAATGTAGAAGGTGAGGTTAGTGTTGAAAGACATGAATATATATGAAAAAACACATATATATGTACTTATATGTTGGTTTTATAACATCATAGCCACTATTAGGTGTCATTTAATACTACTCTTGGTCTAACTTATTAACTATATAATCATGTTATACATGTAAAGTAGAGTTAATATGCATCACATCTGAAAAAATCAAATCCCGGCCTAATCTTGGCATAATCAACAGAACAAAAAGTGCCTCAGAGATTTAAAAAAAACTTGCCAGCACGGAAGCAAAGAGGTTTGTGCAGGTTGATGACAGCATAGGCTTATATGTAGGAAAAGGGGAGATGATGAAACTGTAGTGATAGGTTAAATAGCTGAAGGGTCTAGAGGGCCAGGCAAAGGAGTTTACTTTGGATTTATTCAGTGGTCAATGGAGTTACATAGGAATTTTAGAGGAAACATAATAGCAATTGAAGGAAACACTAACTCCTTTCAGGACAGAAAAATTCAGAACATCCTAGTTTTAGCACTGGAAAACAACCCCCAGGTAATTGAAGTAGGAAAACCATGTCCACTTAGGAGTTCTCTCATTTTGATTGTCAATTCTGCCACCTCTCAGCCTCTCAGCCTCCATTCTAACAGTTCTGTCCAAGTATGGAGAAAACAAAACCATCCTGCTTTGTTTCACTTCAGTATGAATGATACAGAAGAGACATCAAAAGAATTTATGAAACGGTAATAGAGAATAACTGTGAAACAGAGAGCGTTGATAAATACATCAACAGGCTAGTTTACAAAGAACTAGTTTATCCTTTACAGAATAGTTAGCCTGTAGTCCATGAAACTCTATACTGGACACCAGGTAGGTATTTGTTAACGCTAAGAAATAATATGTAAGACATTACGTGCGTTTATATATTCTTTTTAAAAAAGATGCAATGGAAGATGAAAAATTCTTGTAACTGTCTGTTATGCAAGCCAAAAGAAGATGGGGCAATTTGGCAGAAATAATACTGGAAGGGATATAAGTCATTTGGTCTGAGTGCACAACTCTCTGGATTGCATTATTGCAAATTTTGCATTGCTGTAAATTTTAGAATGTCTGGAAACAGAGTTCTTACCAAGTGTTCCAGATGTACGGGGTCTCTGAGAATCTCTTTGAAATCACGCTGGATGTCTTGTGTGGGTGTATGTGTGTAAGCATGTTTTCTGAGAAGTCACTAAAAGGCCCATAAGCTCTTCTGTGGCACTTCTGAAAGAAGCGTACTACCATTGTGAAACAACAAATTTTAGTATTAACTATCTATTAATTTGCAGAACAGACAGTAGTTGGACTTTTGTATTGCTAATGGTTATACTACTTTAACTTTTGGTTATCTTTTACAAGTTCATTTGACCACCACTGATCATTGTTGCAATGGAGTTCTGAAAGTTTAATTTTGAAATGTGAATGAGAAATAAGGTCATAGTATAGCTGAAGATAGGTGATAAAAGTATAAAAACTAGAGAGCTTGGTGAACTAGAGAGAGTTGACGTCATTTAGAAATGTATACATAGGCACTGGTTCTGGAAGCTACAGGACTGACTTGACTAGAGAAAGGGCCAACATTAGTTTCTAACATTAAATTAAAATTAGAGGAATACAGAGATTGTAAAATAATAATCAGAAAGTAACATTAATGTATGAAGCAGACAAGCTTTTCTTACACTAGAGAAAGAGAAAGCTAAATTTCTGGTGGAGATGGGAGAAGAATCATTTGAAACAATCCAAATTTTGACTGGTCAGAAAATATTAAGAATAAAAAAATCTTAGTTTATTCATTAGGAACATGGGAGTTAAAGTCAGTAAAAATCAGTCTCGAAATGCTAATTCTCTAATTTGATAATTCTGGACTAATTGGAAAAAAACATGAACTATAGTGAACATTTAAGTCAATGTTAAGGAAAATTATATTTGAGTACAATTTAGCTGCTATTTCACAAAGCTTTTACAAAAAGTACACATTTAAAAAAAAAATATATATATATATATACATACATACACTTCTAGATACAGTATAGTATATAGACAGGGCTTCCCTGGTGGCTCAGATGGTAAACAATCTGCCTGTAATGCAGGAGATCCAGGTTCAATCCCTGGGTGAGCAAGATTCCCCTAGAGAAAGGAATGGCAACCCATTCCAGTATTCTTGCCTGGAGAATTTCGTGGATAGAGGCGCCTGACTGGCCACAGTCCCCGGAGTTGCAGAAAGTTAGACACGACCAAGCGATTAACAGTGATTGTACATTTTAATGCAGTGAGAGACAGTAAGTACTATGACAAGAATATGCTTATCAGTTCCAAACAGATTTGAGGAATGAAGGTAAGTTGTGTAAAACAAAAATCAAAATGGAGTCAGTATTGCTAGGAGAGTTCTCTCAAATGGAGCCTCTGAGGAGGCCACGGAGGAAGTGTGACTTAGCACATCTCAGCTGACGTGGACTCTGAACTTTGATCACTTATTGTTTTGACGTAAGCATCCAGAGCAGGTTCCAGAAACTCAAGATACTTATCAAACCCTTACCCTAAAAACTTGTGACAGAGAATCCCTTAAGGACAAATATTTCCTTTCCTGCGTCAATCATAATTCCTGCCAGACAGCTTTAACAACCTTGTACCTTTTATCTTTATAAGCAATGACTCTTTCTTTTCTACAGAGCACTCTTTAGATTTTACCTGAATCTGTGTCTCCAGAAGTACAATTCTTGCTGTTGTTCAGTCAGTGAGTTATGTCTGACTCTTTGTGACCCTAAGGATTCTAGCCCGCCAGGCTCCTCTGTCCATGGCGATTTCCCAGGCAAGAATACTGGAATGGGTTGCCATTTCCCTATCCAGAGGATCTTCCCAACCGAGGGATGGAACTCATATCTCCTGCACTGCTCTTTACCACAGAGCCACCAGGGAAGACCAGCTCCCAAATCAAAGTTTATTCTTTGCAGACTCCATACTGATTATTGTTCGACAATTGTACACCATAGATTATGAATATGGGATGCAAGTTCTTATCTCTGGATCATGCCTGAGTATCCTGTTTCTTGTTCAATTTAAATGCTATTTCCTAACAATGATTCCCTCCTTACATTGAGATAGAGTTCTAATTTTCACCTTAGACCTAGTCATGTGACAAAGGAATTATTACACTCATTTTCTCAATCCTTTACGTGCTGCTTTTTATTCATACTTTGATACAGCAAAAATGTTAGTCAAGGAAACTGTTTATTTTGCCTATTAATTTGATCTCACCAACTTTTTCTTGTACATTTTCTATGTTACATCCAATCAACTTAAAGTACTCACAGTTGATTTCCAAACCTACCAGTACACCACTTCTGCCTTTCAATACTCACTCACTGCATTTCTGTGCACTCCCTTATTATTCTTGCTTCCAATTGCTCATATTTTAAAGTCCTCTTGTACTATCATGCATAATTCAGTCACAGATGTAGGAAGAACAGATGTAACACCTTTCTGCCAAGGCATACACTCATTCACAATGCCCAGTGGTTTTTTTCTCAGTTGTGTGTAGGATCTTTCTGCTACGATGGGTCTTTATCATCTTTAAACATGCAAATCTCAGTCACATACACTGTCTTAACATCTCCAAATTCTACCAGTCTCCATGGCTATAAAGTTTAGAACAAGCTTTGACTCCTAAAGATCTGCTGTGTTCTGAATGTTTCGTATGGTGAATTCCTAGGTTGAAATTCCTCTGTTGAAACCGCAATGCCTGTGAGAGTGTGCGTTAATCACTCAGTCATGTCTGACTCTTTGTGATTCCATGGACGACAGCCCACCAGGCTCCTCTGTCCATGGGATTCTTCAGGCAAGAATACTGGAGTGGGTTGCCATTCTCTCCTCCAGGGAACCTTCCCCACCCAGGGATAGTCTGGAGAACTATTCCAGTTTTTACTTGGCTGATCTTCAAGTTAGTTATCATAAATGCCCATTCTCTTGATTTTTATTATATTTACTTAATATTTTATTATTTTATTGCCTTTTATTTAATATTGTTAAGTATTTTCATTACCATTACTCTCATATCCCTCAGGGGAAGTTTAGAAGTTTAGAGAAATGAAGAGTAGCTTCTTATGATAAGAAAAAGATTAAAGTGGATTATTGTCCGTCTACTGAACATTTACGAGGCGTTGTCATATGCCAGGCATTCGAACATTGTGCTTTTGACGTCAGAAGCTGTCTCAGCTTTCAAGTGGTAGTGGTTAACTGGAAAGAGTTTCAACTGGACCGAATAGTATAACACAACTACTAGATAAGTACCAGGAGAGGGAACCAGGGTGGGAAGGAGGGCACAGCGAAAAACGGAGTTTATCTTAAATACTTTTGAAGAACAGGACACCTGATATGTGTTTTGGAGAAAAAGCATAAATGTAAAAGACAAAAAAAAAGTTTTAGAAGTGAATATTCTAGGCAGAGGCTACAGCATGATTTAAAGAGCATAAAGAACAATAGTGGTTCTAAGTTCAGTTCAGTTCAGTCGCTCAGTCGTGTCTCTTTGCGACCCCATGAACCACAGCACGCCAGGCCTCCCTGTCCATCACCAACTCCCAGGGTCCACTCAAACCTATGTCCATCAAGTTGGTGATGCCATCCGACCATCTCATTCTTCGTCGTCCCCTTCTCCTTCCGCCCTCAATCTTTCCTAGCATCAGGGTCTTTTCAAATGAGTCAGCCCTTGGAGTTTCAGCTTCAACATCAGTCCTTCCATGAACACCCAGGACTGATCTCCTTCAGGATGGACTGGTTGGATCTCCTTGCAGTCCAAGGGACTCTCAAGAGTCTTCTCCAACACCACAGTTCAAAAGCATCAATTCTTCAGCACTCAGCTTTCTTCACAGTCCAACTCTCACATCCATACACGACCACTGGAAAAACCATAGCCTTGACTAGGCAGACCTTTGTTGACAAAGTAACATCTCTGCTTTTTAATATGCTGTCCAGGTTGATCATAAAAGAACTGCCAATAGTTAAGTATGACAAGTACAACATCCTTTGAGCAAGTAATGCAAATAAATGCCAAAATTTTCATGGATAATCTATAGTAAGGATATATCACCTTTCTTCTTTTTTCATCCTATAAATATTTACTTAGTGACTTTTATGTATCACTGATTATTGTAGGTTCTGCAATGAAAACATTCAAGACTCCACCCTCCTGAAATCTGCATTCTACCTAGGGAAGAGACAGAAAATAAACCAACACCAAAATATACTGTTTGGCAGATGGGACCAAACATACGGAGAAAAACAAATCAGGGATGGAATAGAGCATGTGTGGGTTAATATGTGCACCTGCATGGCAATGCACAAAAGTTATTTTTTATAGGGTGATCAAGGCCTCACTCATATGGTGACATCTGAGCAAAGACATCAAGGTAGTCATAACCTGTCTATTATCATACCCTCTAGTATCATAATCTATGTATGTGTGTGTGGATTACTTAAACATTTCCAGAAGATGAAATTATAAATGCCTTGGGGTGAGAGGATGTTGAGAGTATTGAAAGCACAAAGAGGCTGGTGTTCCCCGTGTGGAAAGAGTGAGAAGAGCAGTGGATTAAGTGGAGAGCTGGTGATGAAAGTGGTGTGGATTAGACAGGGTTATTTAGAGTCTCTTTCGCTATTTGTTCCCTTATGGCTCCCCAGTCTTAGAGTCAAGGAAATAGCTAGCCCCAGGAGAATACTGGAGAATAAATACTTGGTAACTTTTGCTAAAGAGTTAAACTTAAAACCTAAAACTTTATAGAGTGAGAGAAATTTTGCTAAATTTCTTCCATCCTACATCAGAGTGACTAATAGATGGATTAATCCAAAGGAATTTTTCACGTAGGGAAAGCACCATTGAGATTTTTGTTTTGTCTTGTTTTTTAATCACAGGGAAAAGAAATTACCATTACCACTTTGAATCTGAGAAAGAATGGAGCAAAGAGAGGTTAAATGGTCCATTAACTGGTAACCTGGGTTTAAGAAGGGAAAGGAAGGTCAGGAGTGTTCTCTCCTGCTGCCCTCAGCCTCCAATCAGAGGCAGGCCATTTACTTTCAATGAGCTCCCTGGGGCAGTCGTGGTGATCTTCCCCAGAGTTAGGACAGCTTGGTGACCCAGAACAAAGGCAGCTTTTCACAGCCCTCAATCTTTCTGCTTCTTAAATTCCCATTCTTTTTACTTGAGCAATGGTTCATCAAATATGTAACAGCAGCAGAAGTTTCTCCTAGAAACTTGTTAGAAATGCAAATTCCCAGCTGAGCCTTCGGAAATCACTGTTGTGTCATGCCTTCCGATTCTCACGAAAGCTTGAGACCCCACATTGCTCTTCGGCTGGGTCTGAGAGAGGAAGAGAGGGAGAGAGAGAGAATGCCCAGGCAAGTACACTGGAAACTAAATTCTGATCGCTTTTGATATAGCATTTTTCTGTGGTAATTTACAAATGATTGAAGAAAAACCACAAATTTAAACATGTAGTGACTTTAAGGTCTCTTTAGCAGAAATCAATCTTATTTCATGGCAGGTCTCCTATACTCAGATCTACTACTTAATAGGTCACTTCCTCATAAAGATGACTAATAGCAATTCAATAAAAACTTATATCTTTAAATAGCACTTTCTGTTCCAATATGTCAGAATGTTTGACAAGTAGTCAAAATACAGCTCACCAATATTCTCAAGCCCATGGCTGGAAATAACACACATCTACCATCACGGCTGTTTACTGGTAGATTTTTTGTCTGGGTAACTTGAAGTGCCTCTGCTATCTCTGTAGAAAGTCAATGACTAAAGGAGAAAACATCATTCAACTTAGTTCCCATAGGGAACCAAACTGATAAATTACTCACTGGCTTCTATCATCGTAACTCAAGGATAGATAATGATGTTCATCAAGGAAAAATTCCAAAGAACATTCTTGCACTACCTCTGATTCAACCAGGCTCAATCTACATTTACATTTAATCAGCGTGTCTCGATCTACATTTAATTATGATATGAATGGTCCGTAATTCCCTCTTACTTCTGATTGCACAGGATCAATGCCACCTGAAGAATAAAGAGCAAAAGGTCACTACATTGACATCCTTGGTGTTTAGTTGCTAAGTCATGTCCAACTCTTTGCAACCCCATGGACTGTAGCCCATTAATCATTTACAAGATTAATGACAATTACTATTTATCGTTAATCTTATAAAACTCCTTGTGTTAGATGCCTTTTACCCCCAAAATGCCAACCATGCATATTAAACCGACTTCTTTTTGTTGTTTTTTGTGTATGATTTCTGTACCTCTTCCTTGTTTCGATTTTAATGTTAAGTACCCTTTCTGAGACTGTTGATTATAAGTGCTCAGTTTAACACTTTATCAAGAGTACCTAGAACAGTGCCTGCCACATAAGAAATGTTTAATAAAATTAAAATTAAATAATAATTAAATAAATAATAAAATTAAAATTAAATCTACAGTCATCCTAGCTTGAAGCACATACACACAGATATAGGTTCCAGCTGCATGAGTAGTGTAAAAGTGTCATGTCTGACTCTTTGCAACCCCATGAATGGTAGCCCATGAGGCTCCCCTGTCCATGGAATTTTCTGCGCAATACTGGAATGGGTTGCCATGCACTCCTCTAGGGAATCTTCCCTATCCAGGTATTGAACCCTAGTCTCCTGCATCTCCTGCAATGCAGGTGGATTCTTTACCCACTGAGCCACAAGTGCATGGGAATATGTACAAATTACCTGTTGATTAAGATACAGAACATGTCAGAAATTTGGAATTCCTGATAACCTTGAGTCAGAGCTGAGGTAAAAGCTTACCCCAGGGCATGTTATCATTTTCTGAGTATACACTGAAAGAAGAAGTTGATAAGAGAGCATGCAAGATTTTCTAGGCTCCAAATAGAGCTTGACTCATCTGCATGGAAATGGCCAGTGAAACATAGAGATGCTCACCTTTCTGCTAGATAAAGCCCACCCTAGCGCATGAAACAAAACAGAGGCCTCTGTTCTGAGGATCTTCACTCCACTCACCTGCTGTAATAAAACCAGGTAACAGACAAGAAAAGAATGTGGGAACTGCTGCTGTGTACCTTTAACTAAACACAGTGACCATATGTAACAGTGAATGAACAGTATGTTCAGTGAGTCCTCAAATAAATCTGACCAATCAGAGTAATTCCTCCTTTCTTGGTGGAATAGCTCTGATAGAAATGGACAGAGCTGGACTTAGGAGTGCGAAAAGGGTGCTTTCCCTCTTTTACAGGCTTTAAACTTCTTCAATTTTCCGATGATTTAAGCCTAATCAGAATTTATGTACTTTTGAAAAAGGGTAGGTATTAAAATTAAGTAAGCTGAGAATGTTAAATGTGGGAAAAAAGATAATAAACTTAAGAAAAGGTAGAATTATTACTATGAGAATTACCAGAACTGTTTTGTTCCAAAACTGTGCCTGCCATAGCATTTTAATTATGATTAGAATTAGATAGAAATTAACTTGCTGTCTCCATTTGATATTACCAGAAACTTCCCTTGAGGAAATTTTAAATTATTTATTCTATGTAAATCTCTTCAAGTCCTTAATTTGAACCTTATTATAAGATATAACACACAGTATCTACAAGCTGGCAAAATTTTGACAATTCTTCTGCCACCCTCTATTCTTCCTTCTTTTCCTCTTTCCCTCCCCCCTCCCTCCCCCCTCACCTCTTTCCACAAAGCTAGTTAATGGGCATATGACAAATAGTAGGTATCAAACCCTTATATTCATTCTAGGGGTTGGGAATGTGGAGTCTCACAAAAACAGAGACTTGATTTTAAATACTTATCTGTACCATACTAGCTGTATGACTATGAATAATTTAATTTTGCCATGCCT
>ML661885.1:20179450-20201549 GCA_007570785.1 Antilocapra americana | reverse complement strand
TATATATATATATATATATATATATATTTTTTTTTAAACACAGACCAGTCTTTTTTTGAATTTGGTGCAATACTGCTTCTATTTTATGTTCGGGCTTTTTGGCTGAGAGGCAGATTGGATCCTAGCTTATCTAGGATTCAATTCCTAGCAGGAATTAAACCCACATTGGAAGGCGAAGTCTTACTGGACTGCCAGGGAAGTTCTTCTCATTGGTTGTAAACAGGTATTTAGGATAGAAAAATCATAGTAAGTATTATTTTTCACTTCTTTGTATATATAACATTTAGTATTAGGATTTATAGTCTCAGAATCTAAAAAATATGTTTAACTAAATGGAGAAAAACCAGTTGTTACAGTAATTATTTCTTTACTTCCTCATTTTGTTTAACTGAATAAAAGAATCAAAATTTCTTGACATTATCTGTTGTCAATGAACAGTATAAGACTATAATTTTATTTTTGAAAAGGCACTGAATAATTTGAACTGAAGAAAACTAAGAAATAGTAAATAAACTTTTTATCTTACCAATCCCAAGTGAAAGATGAAATTAATGATGATATATGTGAAAACTCCGGAGAATTCATACAGAAAGAACTCCAACTACTTTCAGCACACTTGAAATTCAAATGACAGTAAATGACTAATTCTTAAATCAAGAACCTTTCACTGAAATTAAAAACATAAATGCTTTCTTTTTCTTGCTTTCTGTAGGAGGTGAAAGAGTATTCAGGAGGTGTCAAGACTATTTTAAAAAGCAGGTTATAGTGATAATATTTCAGGAGCATAAAAATGCCAAGGCAGATCTCATAAAGATCTATTTAAACTATGCTTAATAGAAACTTAGTGACTGAATGACTAACACCCAGACACAGAAACTTAGTGACATACATTTCAATTGACCAACATAGTTATAGGAGAGAATGCTGTATGAATTTTAGATGATGTTGTTGTTGTTTAGTTGCTCACTCGTGTTCAACTCTTTTTGGAACTTCATGGGCTCCTCCATCTATGAGTTTCCCGGCAAGAATACTGGGGCAGATTGCCATTTCCTTCTCTAGGAAATCTTCACAACTCTGGGATTGAACCTGGGTCTCCTGCATTGCAGGCAGATTCTTTACTATCTGAGCCATTAGGAAAGATACCAATGTTAACATTATGTCAATGCAAACTAGACTGGTATGTTACTTAACTCAGCTCATCACTGTCAATGTTTGTTCATTAAGCAATGCAGTCCTTTAGGTAAGAGGCATTGTTTTCTGGAGAAGCTTATAGACACAAGATACACAAATGGGAAAGGGTGAAAAACAATATAGATTATTTAAAAAAATTAAACCTAAGGACTTATCTAATACGACCATTTCTTTGGATTGAACAAAGAAATTCCTGTAAGTTTTCCTGCTTCAGGCTCCAGTGAGGTCTCTGGGCTAACTAGAACACGATTCAGGTCTATTTCCACTCTCGTACTTACCTCTTAAACGAGTCCAGTTCCTACAGCACAGAAGAAAGCCCTGTTTTGGCCATGGCATGAAACAGGTTTGAAATCTGGTCCTGATACTTAATAACTGTGCACTTTTTAATTGGGCAATTTGCTAAATTTCATGAACTTTAACTCCCTCCCACACCCTCTTCTAAATGAGTATAATCCTTTTTCTACCAACTCTAGAGAATTAGGGTGGTCTGAAGAGAATATGTATGTAAAAAATGTTTTGAAAATTATTTAATGCTTTAAAAATATTATTTATCATTATTATTTCAGGATGAGGGAAATCTCCCCCTCCTCTAATACATTCAGTATTTTTATGACCAACCTAGGTCTTCCAGAGAGCTCTGTAAAACTTGAACATTTTAACAATACTTGACAATGTTTAAATATTAAAAAAAAAAATTATCCAAGCTGGCATATTTCTTCTTAAACAGTTCCAAAGTGATGCATATATATTGCAATGAATTTAGAAATACAGAAAGAGATTAAAAGGCAGTAAGAGTCACCCTGACTCTGTTTCTTTAATTAACCATTGATAAATGATTTTTAAAATTTTCTTTAGGTCTTTTTTCTCTATGTATATGACACTGAAAACCAAGCTATAAAATGTGTTGTGTATTATTTAACATTCTCTTATCACTTAACATACTACAAAAAACAATTTTAATTTATTAGTTTCTGTATTGTTTCCTATTCCATGCATTTAAAAATACTTAATAATGAAGGTTACCTGTGAGCTATTATGTAAAGTCCAGCATAGATAGTATAAATATATTAGAATTCCTATGCTTTATTAGAATTCATATGTTTATAAGTTTCACAGACAATTCCAATATTTATAGTTAAAGACTATGAAAAAATTTATTATTTTTAAATAAAAATAGCTAAATGGAGGGGCTCTTCCTGGCCCAGGGATCGAATGCGTGTCTCCTGCACTGTAGGCAGATTCTTTACCATCTAAGCACCAGGAAAGCCCCAAATAAAGACTACTTGATTTAAAAGCTGACATGAAACCTCTAGAAAACTTTCTTCTACTTAAGTGAGGGGGTAGATATATTACCAAAACACCACCGAAGTATAGATTACAATTGAGTTTAAATAAAAATCTGAATACGTACCACAGAATTGTTGTCTACCCATTATCCTATTAATAATTGGTAACAGGAATATTATAGAGAATTATTGAACATTAATAGTCATATGTCAATTACTAAGATCGTATTTATGTGATACAATGATTTTTCAAAGGTAGAGTAGCAGACATCTGTGCATTTTTATTGTCAAAGGATGCCTGACAACTGGCAATTCATTTCATAGGCTATGGTCTAAGATATATCATTTACTGATAGCCAAGAGACATCTCAGTATGTCATTAATAGTGCAGAAGCTCTAAACCAGGGATATTTTTGTCTCTATAATTTATTTGCAACAGCAGCTATTAGAAACTAGACTAATAACACTAATAACCTTCAAGTTAATTTTGACCCTACGTCATAGCAGTTTCAACGGAAGTTAGTATATTCACATATGGAATCAAAATTCCTAAACTATATAGTATTACAACTGATGCAGTGTTTTTATGAAATATTACATGTATAACACTTCATTAAAATGATTAAATTAAAACAACTTTGTATAAAAATGTTATGAATCTAAGAATGGAAAAAAGCAGAATTAGTAATGAACAAGTGGCTATTTTAAAAAATCTAGTTAATAGTAAACTACCTGGGTTAGGGTGGTGAAGAAGATCAAAATGAATGTCAGACCAAGTCTGCTTCTTTTACTTGTAAAAATTACAGCATATTAGGTTGTCCTAATTTGGGACTATGTAACTGCCAACCTCATGTTTCTAGTTTTACTATGAGAGTGAATTTTTTTAGGTGTATAAGTGTAGAAAGAAACTAAAAAGTTCCAAAGTGCAGTTTCCTTCCTCCCCTTCCCCAACAAAAAAAATGAGAAATACCTAACCAACAGATCTGATGGTTCCAAAAGGGAATCTCTATTCTGAAACACAATTCAAGTGAGAACATTCCAAATTAGGATTCTGTGAGACACCGGAAATTATGGCATGAAATATAGAAGAATAAATTCTAATGCACCATAAAATGTATTCCTCAAAACAAAAGAGATAATGGAAGCCCAGAGCATTTAATGGATAAAATATAATCAAATAAAACAGAAACACGTTCCAAGTTGAAAAGCAGCAATACTACTATTCTCACATAATTGTACAGTAGTTATAACCCAATAAGATCAGGTTTAAAAACAGTTAAATATGTATAAATCTATATATATATATATGTAGAAATAACATATGTAGTACCTGAAATATATTGTATTCATATAGTAAAGAATCACTTTAAAATTTCAAAAATAATCTTTTAAGTTTTGAAAAATATACAGTGAAAACATAAATTTTCTTTGCAAAACTTGACTCTGGAAACAAAGATTCTTCAAATGCTTCTCCAAGAATTTGTTTATCTTAAATATAATCAAATATTTGAAACAGAAGACAGATGTTCATGAAAACAGACATGTATAATCCATACATATGTATATATATTAATAGACACATAAGTGATTCAATATAATTAATATATAGTAAACATAAAATACTTAACTTACTATCTAGCATTACATCCTGATAAACCCACCACTAACTGAAAATATTATAAATTGCAAATACTTATACTACACTCAGGGCTTCCCTGGTTGCTCAGATGGTAAAGAATCTGCCTGCATTGCGGGAGATTGGGGTTCATCCTCTTGGTCCGGAAGATCTCCTGGAGAAGAGAATAGCTACCCACTCTAGTATTCTTGCCTGGAGAATTCCATGGACAGAGGAGCCTGGAGGACTACAATCCATGGGGCCACAAAGAGTCAGACAGGACTGAGCGACTGACATAATAGTATACCCACAATCTACCAACCATCATAGTTCAGCATAGCATACCTTCAGCGTACTCAGAACACTCACATGAGCCTACAGTTGGGCAAAATCAACTAATACAAGCCTATTTTATAATGTGTTGAACATCTCATGTGTTTTATTGAACACTACTGAATATGAAAAACAGAATGGTTGTAAAGTGTGTCAGTTGTGACGCATGGCTGACTGGGAGCAGGCTAGCTAGCTGCTGCTCTGAGCATCACCAGAAAGCATCAAGCTGCATATTGCAAGCCTGGGAAAAGATCAAAATTCAAAAAATATTTTCTCCACTAAGTGACTATCACTTTTGCACCATCCTAAATCTGAAGAATCGTTATCTTGAATCATTATAAGTTGGGGAATGTCTATATATATAATTTCTGTACAATATTTGTGTATACATGTATGCACACGTATATTTAAAGCAGGAATTTTCACTGTGTGCAACATACCATCTGAAGATCAGAGTATACACAAAATCAATGCATCAGGCTTTCGGTGAATTGCTAATGAATTCAGCATTCAAATGGGGATTAAAAATATTGGTTTAGGAATTAAGGACAAACTTTTAAAAATGTTTTATACTTTTTACTTAAAAGAATAAGGTTAGGTACACGTGATTTGTGGCTTTCCAAGTGGCACAGTGGTAAAGAATCTTCCAGCCAAAGCAGAAGACATGGACGGGTTTGATCCCTGGGTCAGGAAGAACTCCTGGAGTAAGAAATGGCAACCTGCCCACTCCAGTATTCTTGCCTGGAGAATTTCCATGGACAGAGAAGCCTGGTGGGCTACAGTCCATGGGGTCGCACGTGCACCTGCTCACATGCACACACACACACATGATTAGACTCTACCAACAGAAATAAATTATTGGCAACTTGGCAAGAGCTATTTATCACCACAAAATGCTCACTTGTTGGACAACTATGGCTCATATATGAAATGGAAGGTTTTAGGCACTTTTTGTACTTGTTTGCTTAAACCAAAATGGTTTATATAAAAATATAAAATTATGTGCTTTTTAAGCTAAACAAAATTGTTATCACACTAAAGCATGTCTGTGCACTAAAAGTACAGTCATTATAGGCACGTGTTTCTGGTACTAGTTTTCATATTAATTGAGGCTTTATTTTTTTATTTCTGTTTAAAGCTGTTGCTAGTGATTGAATCTACTCAGTAGCACATAATAATGAACAGTATTCCATTAAAATTCTTACATGTACACTCTAAATTCGTTGAGATTCAGTAAAATAGAAAGATACCATATACCAAGAAGATTTCTTTGTATATGATGTACAGCAGAGTTACAGATTTATTTTCCTTTTTGGACAACTTAATGATATTGACTAACATTTTAAAAAACTTCAACAGTTACACATTTAAAAAAAAGGTTGGGGTACAAGGCAGATAGTTAGTGGGATTATCTTTAAAGGCTTTTGTTAGAGGGAGTGAATGTTAACAAGGCTTTAGTTGCCCTCTCTCCAGAATTTCAACACTGTACTACAAAAAAATTAAATTGTGAGAACAATTCCCACTTCCTATAACATTAGCTTCTGAAATCAACACCCATACTCAACAATCTTGATATCATGTCTGATAGTGAGTCAGTGAAGAGTGACTAGACATATGGTACAATTCAGAAAGAGAGTAAGATGCCAACTGAGTTTTCCCAACTCATCCAATCAGCTACTTGCAGAATTAAAAATAGAAGCTAAGTCTATTTCCCACAGCTTCTGCCAGATCAGAGCCTGACAACTTTGCCCTGCAGTAGCTCCAACCCCTCCTGCCACTCGATTACCTTTACTGAGACACCTTCCCATGAAGTTCAGTCATTTCAAGGCTTGGTTGAAAATAGAGAGAAGGAGGAAGAGGTTCACAAATTTGGGGAACAATTGTGGTAATGAGATATCATTGTAAATTGCTCAGAAAAAATAAAAAGATAAAAGCTGGAAACATTTATTAACCCTTCAGTTCAGTTCAGTCGCTCGGTCATGTCTGACTCTTTGCGACCCCATGAACCACAGCACGCCAGGCCTCCCTGTCCAACACCAACTCCTGAAGTCCCCAAACCCATGTCCATCGAGTCAGTGATGCCATCCAGCCATCTCATCCTCTGTCATCCCCTTCTCCTCCTGCCCCCATTCCTTTTCAGCATTAGGGTCTTAACCAATGAGTCAACTCTTCTCATGAGGTGGCCAAAGTATTGGAGTTTCAGCTTCAGCATCAGACCTTCCAATGAACACCCAGGATTGATCTCCTTTAGGATGGACTGGTTGGATCTCCTTGTAGTCCAAGGGGCTCTCAAGAGTCTTCTCCAACACCACAGTTCAAAAGCATCAATTCTTCTGCACTCAGCTTTCTTCACCATCCAACTCTCACATCCCCATGACTACTGGGAAAACCATAGCCTTGACTAGGCAGACCTTTGTTGGCAAAGTAATGTCTCTGCTTTTAAATATGCTATCTAGGTTGCATTAAACTATATATTAACCCTTACTATGTTATAAATTCTTCTTTATGTTACCTTCTTTAGTCTTCATGACAACCCTATGATTTTCTTGTTTAAATGTCAAGAAACAACTCACAGTGGTTAAGTAAACTACCCTAAGTTATAAAGATAGAAAACAGTAGGGGTAGGATTCAAACTAGGTAGGGTTCAAGGTTCAAATTCACTTTCTGAAAGACATGATTTGGACATAAACGGTAGCCCAAACTCCCCAAAATAAATAAAAAATTAGAGAGAGAAAGGGAAGAGGAGGGCCTCGTGATCAGCAACCTTGAAGATAATATTTAGAACCTTTTGATTGATCTTAAAAATGACCAAAAGCTAGCTGCCTGAGAGTTTCAAGAATAAAATTGTTATTAAATTAGACAAACAAAAAAATTCATTTATTTTACACTCACACACTTTGAGATCAACCAGATTGCTTTCCTTCCATTAATGCTGTACTGCCATTTTATTTTATTTTCCATTTTATTTATTAAGAGGTAATTCAAACACAGGTATTTTACCTGAACAGTTTACTGATTTTTTTTTTCTATGACCAAGATGCCGATCTTCCTCCCCTTATTGAATGGACTTTTTAATATCAGCTTATTTTAGTGTCAGATTTTAATTTCTGTAGGGAAATAGTGACTTCACAAATACTGAAATCTTTATAATTTTTAAAATTTGACTGGCTTTAAATCTGAATTTGGATTTGGTGAGTCTGATGGATTATTCTCAGTGACTACTGGATACAATCAATTCAAATTCAACATTATTTCTGCAAGTCCCAGAAGCATTAAATTTTGTGAATGGACAGAGAGCGTTAGCACCCTGGTTGTTTTTCACCACACTTTGATTACCAGAGAACCCAAGTGTGAAAGCTCATGGAGAGAATTGTAAAAAATGGCCTAAAGACATCACTGACTTCTCTCTATTCACATTCTGCAGTATACAACAAAAGGAACAAAGCAGGTTGCGTTGCCGTTACTATTGCAATATTGCAGTTACCAAGAATCCTCAGTCTCATAGTTATCACAGTCCATTAAGATATAGGCTTGTTTATTACCTAAGCCAAAGTTAGAATGCTTGTTTTAGGTCTGTTTTTTAATGAGCGCTTGATTAGACAGCAATAAGGATAAAAGTAAATAGGGGAAATGTTTGTTAATAGGTTCCTCCATCCCAATCAACTAAAGAAATAGTATACTTTAAATATTGTTGTGAAATGTCTATGGTGTGTCTGTCTGTATTCTTGCAACCCTTCACTTTTACGTAGCTTTTCAAAAATATGTTATAACATGTTGTTTCATCCTTGTACTTTTAGCATGTTAATGTCTAATTAAGTAAAGCATGATGCAATTCTCGGCAAGCTCTCGGTTTCTCCTTTCTGGGACAACGCAAATCAAAACAGCATTCTTCTAAGGAAGGTGGTTAAAAGTTTTGCCAATTGTGTTCATACTTCAGATATTCCAACATTACGTAGTTTAGCTTAAATAAGACACTCACATCTTTGGGATTTAATTATTCTGTTTCAAAATAAAAGTTTAAAAGACACTCTAAAAAGAAACTAAGAAAAAACAACAAAAGATATACCATAATGCAGGTACATAAATATGAAATAAGGTAGTTTTAGATTAAAAATTCATCTTTTTTATTTTTAAAATTAATCTAATTAAAATCTTAGATTTCACTTAAAATTGGCTAAAATGGTAAACTTTATGTTGTGGGAAATTTTACCAAAGTAAAAATAAACTATAAAATAAAGTAAAAATTTACCTCATATTAGGCATATTATGAAGTTTCCATAAAGTTGCATTTATTTTAGGAACTTATATAGCTGTTATCATATTTTGGGACATATAAAGAAAGCAAAGTTCCAATAATTTGGCCATCTGATGCAAAGAGCTGACTCACTGGAGAAGACCCTGATGCTGGGAAAGATTGAAGGCAAGAGGAGAAGAGGATGACAGAGGACGAGATGGTTGGATGGCATCACTGACTCAATGGACATGAGCTTGAGCAAGCTCTGGGAGATGGTGGAGGACAGGGAAGCCTGTCATGCTACAGTCCACGGGTCATAGTCAGTCGGACACGACCAAGTGACTGAACAACAACAAAGAAAGCAACAGTTTAAGTAGTCTTCTTTTGAGTTCTTTCTATCCATCTTTTCATCTCTCTCTGTTTTTCTAGGTTAATGGTCTTCTCACACCTGTTTTTGAATATTAGCATCAGCAGGAAGCAGCTAGCTCGTATTGGTTTCCTTAAGTATCAGCTAAAAATCTTAATTTACTTTTATACTGGTAACTGTTTTAAAACCTGAGGGGGATGTCATTTCTTGGCAAAAGCAAATATATTACTGTAGATAGCATTATTAGAAAGAAATAGTAACTTTCAGGCAGACATCCATCCTAAGGAAACAATATATTTCAGAGTAGACTACACCACTCAATTGCTGGTAATGCTCTTCCACATATTTGGCAGTAGAGTACTCCAAGTCTGAGAACTGTTTCTTTTTCGTAAAAATGATTTTGATTGGAAAATCGTAAATAAATCATTTGGAATATATAACATTTAAAGCTCCTTCTGGGATTCCTTTTCTATGAATCAAGGTTCTTTGACTCACTATCCTCCTTGGCATTTGCTTCCTAGTCATCTCAGCTGCCTTTGTGCCAGTGCTAGTGAAGAGTTCTGATTTTAGGTCCTAAAGCTGGGATAACAATAAAAGGAGAACCTCGAGTACCAGAAATATCTGGGCTATAAAGGACATTCATGTTGTCAAAATAAGCCCAGAGGGCAGTGACATCACCAAGGTCATTCCTGGCTCTACTTGCCCTCACAGGAGGAACAAGCAAAAATTATTTGAAAACAGGACACTATTTGAGAGAATCCTAGAACACAGAGGTGAGGCTGAAGCACGCTTGCACCACAGAGACCAAGATAGATTGTATTAGACTGCATTGCTCCTCCCCCAGGCCAGTGGAGCACCACTGAAGGTCTGGTTCTTCCAGGAGAAGAGAACTGGGGGACAGCCAGCACCACTCCTAGCATTGGGGTAGCTTTGTGGGAGCCACTACTCTGATCTGCTCCACTGGGTTGGCAGGGGAATCTGCAGGGCTTGACCACTGAAAGTTGGACTGTGATGCAGGGGTAAGGGGCATGCAACAGCCTGCACATGGACTGTGACAGACGGATTCATATCTGCAGTGCCCAAGTAATGATCACAACTAGTATCTATGTTAATCTATAGAGCCAGTTATGGTGCACTACACCCAGCGAAATCAGAGGGGTACAGATCCACCTGATTTTCATATAGCCCTAGAGCCTCGTTTGCCTACCCCCAGGGAAAGAGCACAGTCACAGCCTACCGACGTGGAGAGTGTCTTCCGGCCATCTGAACAAAAGGGCTGGCAATAAATCCTGGAAGCTGTGTGGCCCAATGGCACTCTAACCAAGAAGCAGGCAGGCAGGCAGAGCAATCACCCCCAAAGCCAAGACAGTACCAGGCGTGGAGGGTTCCTATACTATGCTTAGGCAGGGAGATTAATTCTTAGCTAAGGCTGAGAGTAGCTCTCAGCTCCTCCCAACTGGGGAACCTGTTTGAGAAATTAAGGGTAGCCGGAGTGGCCCTTCCCCAGTTCACCCCCCGTCCCCGTCCCCCCACCATCTCCACTCTGTGAAGAGAGTCTTCCTGCCCCAACAGACTAGAAGGGTTGGTGACAACTCCTAGAAATTGTGTGTCCCAGCAGTATTCAAGCCTAGAGAAGGCACAGCTGATAGTTTGCAAAGCAAAGCCAGTGGCCTTGTTCAGTCAGAGAACCTGGCGTGTGGGTCAGGTTGAATTAAGACAACAAAGAGCTTTCCTGGCTTCAAAATTGCTTCTCGTGCTGCTGTGCCTGGGCAGGGAATTTAATTCATAGCCCTACTCATCACTGGAAAAAAGACTTCAGCCTGACCAATCAGTAGCCTAATCAGAGCACATGGGAAGCTATAGAGCCCATTCAACAGCCCTGGCTACAGTGGCACTTGACCCCCATCTGCAGAGCAAAACCAGTGTCTTCACCTGACCAGGGAATTCAGTGCATGCTCTGGCCTGACCTGGGTCCCCAAACAGTGAGCTATATATATAGGTTCTGTGTGCTGTCCTGCTATCCTGCCAAGACACTAATTCATAGCCCCATATACTACTGAATATAATTACCAGTAAAGTCTGGAGGAGGAGCCAAACTAATCAAATATCCAGATACCAATGTAAGGAATCAAGGATCACAAAAAAATTAGGCAAATATGACACCACCAAAGGAAACTAATAAAGCTTCAATAAATGATCTTTGAAAAGTAAAGATCTAGGAACTGTCAAAGAATTCAGAATAATCCTCTTAAGGAAGTTTAGTGAACTACAAAAAAAACACAGACAGCTAACCGAAATTAGGAAAATGGTGGTGAACAAGACAAGATGTTTGACAAGGAGATAGAAATATATATATATATATATATATATATATATATATATATATATAAAGGAATACTAGAATTAAAAAAGCACAATAACAATAACTGAACTGAAGAAGTCAATAGAGTATCAATGGGAGATTCAACCATGCAGAAGAAAGGATCAGCAGACTGGAGGATAAGACATTAGAAATTACCCAATAAAAGAAAAAAAGGAAAAGAATAAACAATATACATGTTATGGGAATTCCAGAAAGAGAAAAGAGAGGAAGGGTCAGAAAGTATATTTAAAGCAATAATGGTTGAAAACTTCCTAAACCTGGGATGACAAATGGATATCCAGATCCATGAGGCCCAAATGACCCCAAATAGGTTGGACTCAAATATGACCACACTGAGACACATTGTAATTAAATTGTCAAAAGTCAAATACAAAGACAGAATTTTAAGAGCAGCAAGAGAAAAGAGAAAAGGTACATATAAGATAACTCTGGGATAATTGAATATTCACATGTAAAAGAAAGAACCTGGACCAATAAATCTTGTAACACTCACAAAATTAACTTAAATTGGATTAAAGACACAGGTGTAAGACAAGAAACTATGAAACTGCTAGAAGAAAACATAAGCATAAAGCTCCTTACATGGGTCTTGGTAATGACTTTTTGGATAAGTGGAAGTTTTGTTTTGTGATGCTATGTTTTTTAATATGGATGAGCTAATACCCATTTAAGGGTGTATAAGTTCACAATAACTTTTGCTGAATATGACTATTTGAATGTACTTTCACTATTTATTTATTATATAAGGATTTTAAACAAATAAAGTGGTACTTGTAGACATTATTTAGAGCCTAACTTGGCTTTTGGCTTCCAAGGTAGCACAGTAGTGAAGAATCTGCTTGCCAGTGCAGGAGATGCAAGAGATGCAGTTTCGATCCCTGGGCTGGGAAGATGCCCTGGAGGAGGAAATGGCAACCGACTCCAGTATTCTTGCCTGAAAAAAATTCCATGGACAGAGGAGCTTGGTGGGCTACAGTCCATAGTGTTGCAAAGGGTCAGCACAACTGAGTGACTAAACACACACACACACACCCAACTTGGCTAGGTGGATAAATACCCCTGGAAAATAATAACTCATTTCTTCACTAAAATCAAATTGCTGAACATCCAGTTTGCATATACATAGCTAAGCACTGTATTATGAGTTGCAGGTAATAAAAAGTTGTTAGTCACAGACTCTGCTCCCTAGGGCTGTTTTACAAGAGCAGATCATGTTCAAACCAAAGGGCAGACCAAAATGGAAAATGCCATAGGAATTCAGACAAGGGAGAAACACATCTGAGACACGAAGTAAGGTGAGTAGGCTTATGGAGAAGGCTTCATGGAAGAGGCAGTATAAGATATGAGTTAAGTTTTCAACATGTAGCAGGGTGAGTGAATGGAACAAAGAAGACACACAGGTGTGATGTCATTGGGCACAAACTGGAATAAAGACTACTTGGTCTAGGCTGGTCATGGGGTAATTTAAGGGGATCTGTAAGAAACTAAAAAAAATTCCAGGGTCAGAGGAGCCTGGCAGGCTATAGTCCATGGTGTCACATAGAGTCAGACATGACTGAGCATGCACGCATAATGACAACAAAGTTACTGATAACACTGACCACCCACAGGACTAAATACATTTTTACTTGATTGGAAAGCAATATACTGATACCAAATCTATCTTGTCAAAACTACAAAACATTCCTACAGTTCATTTAACATCTAATAGTGCACACCTTTCCAGTTGGTATTCCCCTCCCCCTTAATACCAGGCGATTAATTTTTCCTTTCTCCGGGAGACATTTTAAAAAAAAAGGAAATAAAATCATAAATCAGTTTCAGTCAGAATATCACACAACTGTTTCTTCCCAAGGCTTTGAATTTAGAAACTTCCCTCAGAAACTGTTTAAACGTAACAAGGTCTAAGTTCAGACATCCCTTAAATGTATTTATCTTACTTAGTTGCACTACAATAGGAAATTATATTTTCTATCTGGTTTTCTTTCTTCCCTAAAGGCTTCCTCAACCGTAATCTATGCCTTAGTGCATTCATCTCACCTGTAAAATCACCAGCAGGTAACATGATTTTAGGCAGCACCAGTCCCCTAGCGCAGACCCACTGCTTGCCAAACAATTCAGATTCTTTCAGAAACCAAGTAACAGACACTTTCAATTTCTAACCAGCATTAGCATATTTTCATATACTATCTTCAACATAAACATGCCTTTTAAAATTATAGAAATTTTTATTGTACTTAAGATCAATTGCACTAACCTGTATTTCATAGACTGTGGGCTATTCTTTTAAAAATATTATTTACTATGCTTTTCACTTACTACTCAGAATAGTTATTCATATGGTTAACTATTTTATGATTAGGTAAGAAAGGTAGTAAAACAAAGGGTTTTACTGTTTTTGTTCTTTGTTTCCCTGTCTAGTTGATGTGCCTGTGTCAAAATTTCAGAATCTTGAAAATTTAATATTTCAAACCCAAACCACATTCAACGGATAATAATAGTAACAACAACAAGCCAAAACATTTTTCGGTCCAAAGGTTTTCATGATTCAGAGGAACAGTTCCTGGAGTGGACCACTTGGAGTGAAATTCCACCCCCCACCCCTACACTCCTTCTGCCTCATATACTGAAGGTAGGAACAAAGAAACCAACTCAAATCTTTCCACAGTGTATTTATAAATAGAGAATCTGTAATCACAAAAACAATAATGATATATAATAGAGGTAACATGATTTTGCAGAACCAGTATCTTTGTCTAAAAGCCATATTAAAAAAAAAAAAGGTAAGCAGAGGTCAATTTTTAGCTATAAAACCCTGGTCTTTTTCATTGATCTCCTCTCTCAATGTTAAAATTGCAGGGCTTTGGAGTCAAACTGTCTCTTTAATTTCAAATGTAAAGAGAATAAATGTCTTTCTAAATAGAATATTATTAACACACAGACACCGCAGTTCGGCTTATTGCAACTGTTCTCTGTTGGAGAAGTAGCACATTTGCAATTCCCATCACAGCCATCTTAACCATTTCCCAGAATATCATTCAAATGCACGTCCTTAGGTGGGCCACAGGAATGGGCACTTGAGCTCAGTAGCAAGGCCTCTGTGGGGAAATCCGAGGTCGGAACCCCTAAAAACTTGAGGGTGCCCCAATAACCCGAGGCTTAGACTGGCCAGCTCCCCTGGCTTTCTCACTGCCTGTGGGGAAAGCCTCCAGAAACTCTTTTGAGGTATTGGGGGAATCCTAGGACAAACGCATTGCTTGCTTTGGCAGGAGGACTTGCCCCATACCCTACCCAGCTAGTCTCACAACCTTCTAAAAAAGGCTTCAAGAAAAACGCGATAGGCTGGCATTCACATCCCTATTTCCACCTACTCTTAGGCACAGGAGCAAAATACGTTAGGTATAACTCTCTCACAGCCTGAGGGATTCTGCTGCCACTGAAACCGGTCTGGGGTAGCTGCAATGACTCCAACGAAGCGAGTTATCAGAAACCATGTTGGTACCGGGCTGAAAGGATTTTTTTTTTTTTTTTTCCATGCCCTGTATTTGGGGGAAGGACACATGTAACAATCCAAACGTGGTGGAGGGCAATGCCCTTTCTGAGTCCTTGACAAAATCAGTCATGGAAAAGAGGTGGTGGACAGGGGCTGACAAGAGCTGGCCGGTGGATAGCCACAGCATCCATGGAGGAGAAAAAAACCAACTAAATGATTGACAAGAGAAATGAGGGAGAAGTGGAGACAAGCGCTGCACAACCCAAGCTGAACTCCAGCAGGCAAGTTTCACCTCTAATCTGAGACTCTTTCTAAGGGTTAGGTGTTGAAGCCGGCGTTTGACGTCGAAATGTTCCCGGAACCCATTCTGAGCACTGGAAAGGGAGAAGACGAAGGAAGGCAAAAGAAGAGGGCAGATTTTCGATGACTTCTCTAGACTCCTGCCAAGGACCTGCTGCTCACAAACCAGAAAACACCCAAGCGAAAGTCGAAGGCAGAAACGTTAAAGTGCAACTCAAAATTATTTTACATTTTGAATACTCTTAAATATATAAGTGAGTCTGGCATTGCAAGGGTCGATTATCTTTAATAAGAACATAGAGGCTGACCGCCTTCTTTGTCTGCCCCAAAACACCGCTCCTCCGATCTCAGGCACTTGATTAACATTTCCAGTTGTTGCTCCTTCACCCCAGTAGAAAATGCAGCAGGGACAGTCCCCTTCTTCCCAGGGTATCACAAACCCCATTATTAACCGAGCGCAGACCACCGCGCAGCCTGGCCGAGGCTAATGATAGCCCAGCAGCTTACCTTCTCGGGCGCGATCGAGTCAGCGCACGTCCCAGGCGTCCGCTGCCCCGGGCCGCAGTGCCGCCGCGCCGGGCGCTGCGTGGTCAGCTCGGCCGGCCCCCACCCCACCTGCCAGCTGCTGCAGCCGCTCCCGCCGCCGAGCTCCGGCCGCATGAAGTCATTCCCCGCCCCGGGCCGGATCGCCACACTCCGCGCCAGCCGCGGGGGGAGAGGGACCTCTCCCGGCTGCGGGCACCCGCGCCCGGAAACTGCGCCCGCGATCTCCCGGGGTCCCGGCTTTGGGATTATTTTCTATGAATGCTTTTTACGGAAGAAGCGTCGCCGGAGGGTGGACCGAGAGAGAAGAGGCCGAGAGACTCTCTCTGCAGAGTGCCTCTCCCCCCAGCGCTCCCCTGCCACTGCCGCCGCATGGGCAGCTCCATTTCGCCTTGTGGGTTTCCCACCCTCTTCATCTTCCTTATCAGTATTGTTCATTTTGCTGAATTTAAGAGTGGGATTCGCTTTGGAGCTAGCATTCAAGCACTCCGAAAATATTTTAAATTGGCAACTAGATTTCTAAGCCCCTTGTAACAGGCTCCACTTTCCCCCAACACACGCACGCGCACACACACACACACACACACACACACACACACACTTTCTCGCGCACGTACACACACAGTCAAACCACTCACAATTATGAAAGCGGGGACTTCTCGCTCTCTTACCTACGTAATGGAACAGGAAACTCCCAAAGGAGTGGAGAAGTAGGACCGGCTAGAGAAAGCACTCAAGGAAAGAGAAGGGTGGCCCAGGATTTTGTTGCTGTTTAGTAGAGTACTTAGTGAACAGATGTTTCCCCTCTAATACCTCCCATACCAGCCCTGCCTCACGTGGGATGGCTGCTCTGGTGAGAGCTATAACATTTGGAAACAAAGAAGCTGAATCCCTATTACCAGATGGCTGTATCTCTTTATTTCCCAAAGGATTTTTTATCAGAATTGATTTGGGAAAAATATAAGCATATATGCATATAAACCCTTCTGTCTTTAAATTGGCAGGTATCTCTGTCTCTCTCTTAGTCTTCCGTTCTCCCTCCCTCTCCTAAGCTGTTCAGATCAACAATTTGGGGATTTAGAAGAAAAAATAAAAATGCCAAAGAGATGCCCTATTTACACCTAAACCAGGGTTTCTTTTCCCAATGTTGAGCTAGTCCCAGTGAGAGAGGCTCTTGGACGCTGGGGTTCTCTGTGAATGAAGTTCTTATACTTAACTTCCTTTTGGAATTTCCCATCACTACAAGGAGATCAAATCAGTCAACCCTAAAGGAAATCAACCCTGAATATTCATTGGAAAGACTGATACTGAAACTGAAGCTCCAATACTTTGACCACCTGATGTGAAGAGCTAGTGGACTCATCAGAAAAGACCTTGTCTTGGGAAAGATTGAAGGCAAAAGAAGAGGTCAGCAGAGGATGAGATGGTTAAATAGCACCAAGACTCAGTGGACATGAATTTGAGCAAACTCCGGGAGATAATGGGGAATAGAGGAGTCTGGCAGGCTAGAGTCCGTCCATGGGTTCGCAAAGACTCAGACCCAACTTAGTGAATTAACAACAGTAACAGGTCTAGGCCATTTTTATGCTTGGATTCGTCCAGAAACTTAAAGAGTATAATTGCACAAGGCCAAGGCAGTACCCTTGATCTAGGAAGAGTTCCCAAACCTGTTTAGGGGCTCCAAAATTAGGAGGTAGTGTAGCAAAAAGAATCCAGCAAGACTCAAAATTCTTGAGCCTAAAATGCAAGCTAAAACAATCTAATTCATTTCTCTGAGCTTCACTTTCATAAAATTACACAATGAATACCACCAAAGAGCAGGAGATATGTATCAAAAGGTGTGTGTAATCTGGGTGGGAATATTGCATCTTTAATTTCGCTAATCTCTAGCTGAAACAATGTTTAGCATTTCCTTTAAGCATAAATGCAGACATCAAACCACAATAGTATTGGGATGCCTGTGAGTCTGTCGCTAGTAGATGTCACAGATAATTTCCTATTGCAGTTTTTATAGCTATCTCAAAGTATCACTGAAGGAGGTAACAGACCGAACTGTGGACTTCGAGCTCTATGCCCAGTACCTGTGGAAATGATATACCAGCTGGAAAATCAGGCCCCCAGAAGGAAGAGCCCCAGGGCTCTCCATCACTTAAAGAAAACCCTCATTATCTGTGAAACTGAATAGAATCATACATTCTATTATGCTTATTGGGGTATGACCACAGGCCTATTGATAATTTTCCACTGTTAACTACCTAGGCTTAAAGCATATGAATCACCGGTTAACTTTGATTGTATCTTTTTCCTTTGTTCAGTCTAGTTTCAGGGACTTTGGGGAGGCGGGTTTGTGCACGTACACTTAGGGTATATAAGGTTTTCACAAGAACTGGTCGGGGCCCTTAACTAAGAGGAGACTCTTCCTTGAGCCTGCTGGTGTAATAAACTGCACTCCATTATCTGCGTTGTCCTTCTGAGTAAGTTTGTTTCCCGCAATACGTGGCTACAACATCACCATGTTAATGTTACAGTCAAATCATCATTATGTTTTTTATTTTACTAAATAGACTATATGTTTTAGATATACAGAAAAAAATTAACATAGTGCTACTGAGTCCAAGCTCAATCTGTTCACTACATAGAGGATCAATTCACTACACAGAGGATCAATAAGTTGGGAGATGAAATGTTAAGGAAAGGAGTAGCAACTTTATTCAGAAAGCTGGCAGACCAAGAAGGTGGCAGGCTAATGTCTCAAAATACCTATCTTATCAGGGTCTGGATTCCAGGTTCTTTTATAGAACACAAAGGGGGAGAAAGTGAAATAAAAAGGTTATTTATCTCACAAATATCTCTTGGAATGACCAGCCTCGTGGCAGGAATATGTTAATTTATTATTTCTTGCAGCTGTTCTCATTTGGGCTTCCCTTGTAGCTCAGTTGGTAAAAGAATCTTCTGGCAATGCAGGAGTCCTGGGTTCAATTCTTGGGTCTGAGAGATTACCTGGAGAGAAAATGGCAACCCACTCCAGTATTCTTGCCTGGAGAATCCCATGGACAGAGTAGCCTGGTGGGCTACAGTCCATCAGGTCCCAAGAACTGGACAAAACTTAGCAACCAAGCCACCATTCTCCCCTGTGGACAGAGTCAAGATGTATCCCTGAACAAAGACACTTCGGTTTAATATTCAGGCAGAAGGGCAGGGTTCACTGAGGCAAGTTATTATGTGTAAATAGTGGCCTTTTAGTAAACAAAAGCGTTGGGAAACAGAGGGTAAAGTAAAAGAAACAGATTCTTCCCTGTAGCAATAGTTTGGAATTCTCCTGTAGTCCATTCCCAATTTCCTCTATTATTAACACTTTCCACTATAATAGTAGTTTTGTTACAAGTAATAAGACAATATTAATACAATAATATTAACCAGAGTTTTTACTTTATTCAGATTTCTTTGGCTTTTGTCTGACATCCTCCATTCTGTTTCAGGCTTCCATCCAGGACACCACAGTACTTTTAGTTATCAAGCTCCTTGGGCACCTCCAGGCTGTGATAGTTTCTCAGGTTTTTCTTGTCTTTGATAACCTTGATAGGTTTGAGAAGTAGTGATCAAGTATTTTGTAGCATACCTTACTAATGTAATCTGTCTAATGCTTTTCCATGATAAGACTGGGATTATGCTTTATTGGGAGAACACTCAGATAAAGTACCATTTTTATAATGTCAGATCAAGGGTACGTACTATCAATGTGATTTGGCTGCTGATGTTGACCTTGATAACCTGGCTGAGGTAGTGTCTCAGATTTCTCCTCTGTAAAGTTGCTCCTTCACCCCCTCCATACTACACTTGTTGGAAGGAAGTCACGAGTTGAAGCCCACACCCAAGAAGTGGAGAGTTTTGCTTCACCTCCTTGAAGACGAGTACGCACATAAACTATTTGGACTTCTTCTGCATAGGAGATTCGTCTGTGTGCTAAGGCACTTCAGTCATGTCCGACCCTTTGCAATGCACTACTGATGCACTGTAGCCCCTCAGTCTCCTCTGTCCATGAGATTCTCTAAACAAGAATACTGGAGTGGGGTGTCATTTCCTCTTCAAGGGTATCTTTCCAACCCAGAGATTGAACCCACATTTCTTATGTCTCCTGCATTGACAGGTGGGTTCTTTACCACTTGGAGCACCTAGGAAGTTCTATTTTCCCCTAAATATTAATTAATTCAGTTGTTTATTTATACCTGTATAAATACATGAATATTTATTTTACACTTTGGGCTATAATCCAATAGTACTATATTTTGTTGTTTAAACTGCTCCAGCTCTCACCATTGGGAGCTTTCTCTATTGGTGCCTATCTTTTTCTGACATACACCTTTCAGATGTGTGTGTGTGTGTGTGTGTGTGTACTTGTGTTTAGCATGTGTGTGTGTATGTGTGTGTTTAACACTTCCTGACTTTCTGGTACCACAAAATACTCCAGGCTCATTTTGTGTACTTCCTGCCCCAGTTCGCTAAGGAGCACTGATTCCTTTTATTGGGGAGTGGTAATAGAAACCAAAATCTGGGTTCTAGATGTGCTGATTGTTAATGGGATATTATTTCTTTAGGTTCTCTTAACTGAGAGAGCAAAGAAATACATGTCTATACTAGCCCATGGATATACACACATCAATAAATATTTCTGTATATAACTATTGATCTCTCCGCTTCTCTGGTGGCTCAGTGATAAAGAATCTAACTTCTAATGCAGGTTCAAACTCTGGGATGGGACAATCCCCTGGAGAAGGAAATGGCAATCCACTCCAGTTTCCTTGCCTGGAATATCTCATGCACAGTGAAGCCTGGTGGGTCTAGTCCACGGGGTCGCAAAGAGTCAGACATGGCTTAGTGACTAAATAAAAAATTGATATACCTATATTGAGCGAAGTATATACTGATATCTGCATTATAATCCATTAACAGATTATTTTACCTTTCTCTTCTTATTTATCTGTAAATTCATATTTCAGTATTGACAAATGTGGCTTCCACCATCCACCATCTTTTTATTTAATTATTCAATTCCCATGCATATGTATCAGAATTGTTAACCTGTGCCCACAACAACTATTTTAAGTATAGTAGTTAATAGATTCTCTGTTACATCTTGTTATTTAATGAATTTAAATATCCATACATTTCCATATCACAAATTTGGTTTGTAAATTATTCTAATAACTGCATTTAAAAATTAGTAATTAGGGACTTCCCTGGTAGCCCAGTGGTTAAGAATCTGCCTGCCAATGCAGGGGACATGAGTTTGACCCCTGGTCTGGGAAGATTCCACATGTGGCAGAGCAGTTAAGCCCAAGGACCACAGCAGCTGAAGCCCACGTGCCCTACAGCCCATCCTTTGCAACAAGAGAAGTCACCACAATGAGAAGCCTGTGCACTTCAGCTACAGTAGCCCCCTGCTCACTGCAACTAGAACCAGCAACAGAGACCTAGCACAGCCAAAAGTAAATAAAAAGTTTAAATTTTTAAAAAAAATAGCAATTAGTTTCACTTGAAATTTAGATATTACATTGTTAAAAGTGCTATTTTAAGAAGATTTAAATGGGCTTCTCTAGATTGTCAAAGGGATTCACAGTAAAAAGAAGGTTAGAAACTCAAATGCAGGAAGATTATTGTGAGGTTATAATGAGATGATACGAAGTTATCTGGTACAGATGTTAAGAAATAACAAATAATAAATACCTTGAAAGAGAGAACATGCTAAGCCTTAATAACTTATAATTTAGTTGAAAGACTTGCTAGGTATCAGGTATTGGAAATAAAAGTTCATGTAATGTTAAGAGGAGGATGAGAAGATGAGGGAAACCAGAAGACCAGGATGACTATGAAGGTAAGGGGTTTTGTAGTTGAGAAGACTGGGGCTTGGATCCTACCATTCATAGCCTGATTTTGTCTCATTTTCGAAATAAGGAGAACAATGGCTATTACATAGGCTTGTCCTTAAGAGCCAAAGTAGATGTTTCATTATGTCTTTTAATTTGTGTGAAGCAGTGGGGATTAAGTGTGGTTATTTGAGACAATCCCATAATGTACCATATTGTCCTTCCTCCTATAGTTTTAATTCTATGAAGTCAGACTTACTGGAGTTTCTTATAATAGTTTAGTTTCCTTCATCCATACTCTTGCCAGGTGCTTTTCTTTTCTTTTTTTTTTTTTCCTTTTTATTTTATTTATTTATTTATTGTTTTTGCCATACAATGTCATGATATCACCATGGGTTTACATATGATTCCCCTCCAGAACCCCCCTCCCTCCTCCTTCCCCCCCGGGAAATCTCGCTGCACCAGCCCCGAGCATCAATCCTGGGCTGGC
>ML661885.1:20095439-20179050 GCA_007570785.1 Antilocapra americana | reverse complement strand
CAGGTATGGCCCCTCCCTCTAGAACCCCCCTCCCACCTCCCACCCCCATCCCACCCCTCAATGTTGTCACAGAGCACTGAGTTGAGCTCCTTGAGTCACACAGCAAATTCCCACTTGCTCTCTTTTTGCATATGGTAATGTATATGTTTCCATACTGTTCTTTCAATTCTTTTCCCCTGACTCCTTGTCCCACCATGTCCACAAATCTGTTCTCTATGTTTGTGTCACCATTGCTGCCCTGAAAATGGGTTCATCAGTACCATCTTTCTAGATTCTATACACATGTGTTAATATACAATATTTGTCTTTCTGTTTCCAGCTTACTTCAGTCTGTATAATAGGCTCTAGTTTCATCCACCTCATTAGGATTGACTTGAATGCATTCTTTTTTATAGCTGAGTAATATTCCATTATATATATGTATATATGTATATGTATATATATATGTATATATATTCCATTATATATATGTACCAAAATTTCTGTATCGATACATCTAGGTTGCTTCCATGTCCTAGTTATTGTAGAATGTGCTGTTATAAACACTGGAGTACACTTTTTGACATACATCACCGCAACATCCTCTTTGACCCACTTCCTACAATAATAGAAATAAAAACAAAGGTAAGCAAATGGGGCTTAATTAAACTTAAAAGCTTTTGCCACAAATGAAACAATAAACAAGATTAAAAGACAATCCTTAGAATGGGAGAAAATAATTGCAAACAAAACAACTGACAAAGGATTAATTTCCAAAAAATGTAATCAATTCATGCAGCTCAATACCAGAAAAACAAACAACCCAAAATCAAAACATGGGTGGAAGACGTAAATATACATTTCTCCAAAGAAGACATACAGGTGGCCAACAAACACATGAAAAGATGCTCAATATCACTCACTATTAGAGAAATGCAAATCAAAAGTACAATAAGGTATCGCCTTACACCAGTTAGAGTGGCTGTCATTAAAAAACCTGCCAACAATAAATGCTGGAGGCGATGTGGAGAAAGGGAACCCTCTTGCACCTCTTGTTGGTGAGAATGTAAATTGATATAGTCACTCTGGAGAACAGTATGAAGATTCCTTAAAAAACTAGAAATAGAACTACCATATGACCCAACAATCCCACTACTGGGCATATACCCTGATTGAATATACCATAATTAGAGATGTATGTATGCTAGGTTCTTTTTACTTATAGAAGTCAGTAAGTGTTGAGGGTGCTAGGGGAAAAGCAAAAATTAAAGCTATCAAATGGCAGGAATTAACTGCTTCAGATACTATACAATGGTGAGACACATAGGGGTAAACAGAAAGGTACAAAGTGAACTGAGAAATGTCTTACATCAAAATGTAGGGTTTGCATCTGTCTGCTTGGAACTTGACATACACCAATATGCCAGATAATTTCAGTTAATGAGTAATGGCTAAGGTGAGGTGAAACAGATCAATTTTTTAATCTGTGACTTTTCATTGCACAGTCCTTTTTGTTTTGTTTTCTGAAACAACAATATTCAGATTGTGACTTTGAGGTCTGCAATGCTTCCTTTTTAATATCCTGAAATTCGAGGTGGACTAGCGAATGATACCATGAGTTTTCACAATGGACAGACAATATGAAACCTGAGCCACAGACCCTCCATGCCTGAAGCTGTCAGCATTAGAACCACTGCTTTGGGTTAAGGAGTCCTTCCAGAAAAGACGCATTAAAATGAAAATATGCTATCTTAAGGAGTAACCCTGTACCCAGTATCTCATTAGCAGGCATTAACAATTTAGCAGAGATTAGCCTCTCAGATTTATCGTGGAGAGGAGTTGCCAGGGTGATTTGGCCTCCGCATCTGTCTTCCACTAACTGCCAGGTCTCCTGCCCTCATCACTACATAGGGGTCTGCCCTAACTAAGCTAGGAACTTAGTTAACTAGGAAAGAATTGAGCACTTAGTCCAAGACAATCAATTTTGTTTTATATAAAATTGACTTATGAGAAAGGATAGGAGAATTTCTACAGTAATAGTACTTTTGTGTGTGTTGAGGGGAATAGCTGCTCAGCTTAAGTCGATTAACTGTTCTCCTGCTGCTGCTGCTGCTTAGTCACTTCAGTGGTGTCTGAATCTGTGTGACCCCAGAGACAGGAGCCCACCAGGCTCCCCTGTCCTGGGATTCTCCAGGCAAGAACACTGGAGTGGGTTGCCATTTCCTTCTCCAATGCATGAAAGTGAAGAGTGAAAGTGAAATCACTCAGTCGTGTCTGACTCTTAGCGACCCCATGGACTGCAGCCCACCAGGCTCCTCCATCCATGGGATTTTCCAGGCAAGAGTACTGGAGTGGGGTGCCATTGCCTTCTCCTAACTATGTCCTACAGAATTCTAAAATTTTAATGACAAACATCTGCTTTTTCAATGAGATCAGAAAGTATATCATGTAAATTATGCACAAATGTAGTTCAGGGATAGCAAATCTATAGTAACAGAAATAGAACTGTTTTCAGGTAATTATAGGTAGGTTTGATTTCCTGCACTAATATGAAAGCACTGATATAGGAGTATTACAAAATGATCATTGTCTGGAAATTGGTATTTGATATTGACTATCTATAGCAGAAATAGGAAAATGAGAGAAGGGAAGTGATTAAGGGAGAAGGGAAATGAGAGAAGGGAAGAAACAGAAACTGTTTCTTTTGACATTGCTAAAAATTCACCCTGTTTTTACTGGTAAGGAGTTGCCAGATAATACCATATCAATATAATACAGGTAGTATTCTGTAATTGGAACTCAGATTTAATTGTAAAATGTATATATTTACTTAAGTGAGATGCTTGGTAAATGGCATATGATATATTCAATAGTGTGGTACAACTAATTCTCAAATTCCTTTTTAAAAAATTATCTTGTGAAGTCATGAAGTAAAACAATCTAGGCAATGCTTTTTAAATTTCTTAACCTCAAGTTTTTAAAGAATCTGACAAAACTAAAACCAAAATCTCTTCTGGAGAAAAGTATGCTTTGAAGAAATTCTGTGTGTGTGTGTGTGTGTGTGTGTGTGTGTGTGTGCGCACTCAGTCACTTCAGTCATGTCCAACTCTTTGTGACCCTATAGACTGAAACCCACTAGGCTCCTCTGATGGGATTCTCTAGGCAAGAATACCAGAGCGGGTTGTCATTTCCTTCTCCAGGGGATATTCCCCACCCAGGGATCAAACCCACATCTCCTACAGATCTCCTGCACTGCAGGCAGATTCTTTACCACTGAGCCACTGGGAAGCCCCAATATAGATTATTCAATAGTTTTTATAAGTAATTGTCTTTATTTTTCAAATCAAATTTAAGCTAATAAAAAGAGGAAATTTAAATTTAATTAGAAAGCAAGTTTCAATGAAATATGCTTGGTTATCAGGCAAGTTGATATCCTTTTATTCAGCAGATATTGAAGGAGTGTCTAATTTGTGCTGCTGCTTTAGACACAAATGATACAGGAGTGAACAAATAGATCTCTTCTTCATGGAGCTTACTTTTCAGTAGAAGGAAGTGACCATAAATGCATAAATATAGCCTGGTAGTTGGTAGAAAAGACCATGAAAGACCAGCATAATGATGCAAGGGTTGGGTCAACTATACAGGGTGTTTAGGGAACATTTGAGCAGAGATTTGAAAGAAGTGTGAGAGCAAGCCATATGAATATATTGGAAAAAGAGGCTTGGCATGTGTAGGTGGTTGGGCTTATACTATCTGTGTCTCAGAGACTGGGAGGGTAGTTTGAGTGAAATGAGCTGGTTATGGCAGCACTGACTCAATAAACATAAATTTAAGCAAGCTCTGGGAGATGGCAAAGGACAGGGAAGCCTGGTGTGCTGCAGCCCATGGGGTCACAAAGAGTTGGACACGACTGAGGACTGAACAACAAAATCAAAAGGGAAATTGCTAAGAAACTGGGATTCGAAAGTTAAGTGAGTAAAAAAAATCATTTAGGGCCTTTAAGGAAGTGATCACAAGAGAACTTTAGAGGATTAAAGGTCTACTTTTGAACAAACTAAATTTGTGATATCTATCAGATCTTGGTGACTATGTGAAGTAGACAACTGGATATACTCGTCTGAAATTCAGTAGCAAGAGACATCATGGCTGTAGAGGAAAATTTGTGAATCATCATGGTATGTAAATGGTGGAGGAAATGGCTATCCACTCTAGTACTCTTGCCTGGAGAATCCCATGAGCAGAGGAGCCTGGTGGGCTACTGTTCATGGAGTCACAACTGAATGATTAAGCACATGGTCTGTAAAGTCTTTAGATTTAAAGATGAAATCACTTTATAAGTAGGTATAGGCAGAGAAGAGACAATGTTGAAGGACTGAACCATGAGACACTCCAATATTTAGAGGATTCACCAGAGGATATAAGAAAGTGAGAAGAGAAGTAAGAGGTAACAGGAACCCATGAGCCAAGTGGTAGGTGTTAGGAGGAAGAAAAGTGACTATTAATCCTACTAGTGGATTAAGATGAGAACTGATAATTTCATATAGGACTTGGAAACATAGATATCACTAATAACCTTGAGAAGAAAATAGTTTCTACATAGTGGAGAGGACAAAACAGATAAGTGGGAGAAACAGGTAAGTGGGACAAAGAGCTCCCTTTTGTGAATAGTTTGCTATAAAGAGGAGCAGAGTGATGGGGCAACGATCAGAACTGGATATGGGAACAAAGAAAGGATTCTCTTCCCTTAAGACAGAAGGTATTAGATCTTTGTATGCTAATGAGCATATCTGGTAGAGAACAACTAATGGAAGATTCAGGGAAGAGGAGATACAGTAGAAGAAAAATCTCTGATTAGGCAAGAGATGAGAGATTCAGTGCAGAAGGGAGGGTTTTTGCCTTAGAACAGAAGACATACATGTCTGGTGCTGGGAGGGAAGGGAAAACATGTAGTTTCAGGTAGACTCAGGCGGGGAGGCAGACTGGAGGTTTGGAGTCCATAGATGTTCTAGTCTGACCCCTCTGGTAGTCTCAATGAAACGAGAAGCAGCTGCGGATTTAGAGAGAGTAAGACATGCTATAGGTCTAAAGAAAGAGGAGGTACACAATTGTTGTCTAGGACAGAAGAAAAGGGAATTGATTAAGCAGTCAGCTTTCGAATAAGTACTAACAGTTGACATGGGGTAAATGAATGTGAATTTAAATGAGACCAATTAGCAAGGTTGCCTTTTTTTTTTTTTTTTCCTCCAAATCATGTTTAGGTGTTTGGCACAGATGCTGAATTGGCATAAAGTTCCATTTCACTGGGGCTGGTGTTTTGCACAGCCAATACCAACTGGGAGTGAGGGCCGAGGGACTTCCGAGTCTACGTGGAGGAGTGATTCTAACGGCGGACCATGTGTTCTAACCATGGTGAGTAGAGAACTTAGGAATTAGGCCTTGAGCGCTATGCTTGGTTTTATTTATTTATTTTTCTATACTTGATTTTAACTGTATGTTGAATCACAAGAGCAGAAAATGTTGACTGATAGTGGGATTGTACGAGAAGGCGATGGCACCCCAGTCCAGTGCTCTTGCCTGGAAAATCCCGTGACGGAGGAGCCTGGTGGGCTGCAGTCCATGGGGTCTCGAAGAGTTGGACACGACTGAGTGACTTCCCTTTCACTTTTCACTTTCATGTACTGGAGAAGGAAATGGCAATCCACTCGTGTTCTTGCCTGGAGAATCCCAGGGACAGGGGAGCCTGGTGGGCTGCCGTTTATGGGGTCACACAGAGTTGGACACGACTGAAGTGACTGAGCAGCAGCAGCAGTGGGATTGTAAGAACAAACACAGTTAGAACCTCCACAGTTCACTCTTACACAGGAATTCTCTGTATTTCTTTCTGCTAAATTCCTGACTGCAATTTCTTGACCTTTACGTCAATGACATTACCTGAGGTGAGGTATGCATTTTTGATCAAGTCTGTTTGAAATGCATTTTGCAAGACTACTTTTAATCTTAAAGGTGTTAGAATAGAAATAAGCATAATAGAGCTTGCAGTGTCTTCAAGTGGACATTTGTCCACTGTTACACCTAGCTCCAACCTCCAGGTGTTCTTCCTCTGGCACTGAAAATAAGCGTAAAATGTAAAAGTTCAACAAATATATTATCTTCAAAGAGATATGTAGCATGTTTTCTTTCGAATATGGGTCAAATCTCTCTATTGATACCATTTTCATTTTTTTCTCAATATAGCAAGTTTATTACTGGCCTCCCGGGTCTCTAGCATTTTAGGCAGGTTCTTTACTGTCTGAGCCACCAAAGAAGCCAGTTTATTACTCGTTGGCTCTTCATTGTGTGTATCTGAGGCATGTTTGCCCCCTCGTGGATGACTCTGGAACTGTCACTGTGAATTTTTTCTAATTTTTAATTAGAGAAAAGACTTGAAAGGGTAGATATCCTAGTCAATGGGAATTATTCTTGAAGAAATGTTGAGGTAGACCAAAAGAGGTTGAAATCACTAGATGCTTAACCTTATTTCATTAGTTTTAAAACTTAGGGTCATGTTAAGAACCACACTTTCACTGAATCTGGAAGATGATAGTCAAAAATGTTTAAAATTTGAGAACACAGAACTGTGAAGAAAGCTAGTCTCACTCTTAGTTAAATATTTAAGAAGCTTAATGTTTTTAACTTAACTCAGTAAGATGAGATGTCTTTCTTAAATTAGTTTAAGATTATATACATATAAATAAAATCTACCATTGATTAATCTTCACTTTCTGCATGTAGAATTATACAAATTATAAGAAAGTCCATCCTTAGGACTGTGTGAAAATGGAGTCTGATTTTCCCTTAAGTGTTTTCCTTAACATACTAGGAAAAAATAACTTCAGTGTGCTTAATTGGCATTTATGACTTACACGATTGGCACTGTTTTAGTTTCAAGGAATAAGACCAGTTTCTTTCCTCAAAAGAGCTGCAAGTTGATTGAGAAACAAAGACTGAAATTAAGTTCCGCTGCAGAAGTTAGTACTTGATGTACATTGATGTAAGTGGAAGCAACATATATTAAGCTCATTCTAGAGGAGTAGTTCAGAATAACTTCATAGAAGACCTGAGCTATCCTGGGAGATCTTTAAAGAGATGAGGAGTAGAGCCAGAGGGAAGGCAAAGGCAGTGTAGCTTTAGAAAACAAACGCACACAGACGTGATCTTGTGCCTTGTTCACTATTCTTACAGGCCTAATAAGGACACCTGCTGGTAGCTTCATCATCATCATTATCATTATCACATCATGTTAATCATGAATGGATATTTTTCCAATGGATATTTTTCCAGATAGCCAAATAGACTTTTTGTATGTAGCACCTAGATGTTTTCTGTCATCTGCTTTATGAATTCAATATTGTAATTATTCCCATATTACACGTACAAAAATGAAGACTTTGAAGGATTAAGTAATTTGTTCAAATCTAGGTGTGTGCACTTTCAGCTCCATACTCTGTCCCTCTGTGCTTAACAAGCTAGATGATTTACTCATGTTAACCGCTCAAACATTGGTTGATAAGCATAATAATCTCATATAGGGAAAGTGAAATAATCTACTTTGAGTTTATGATGCAGTTTGGTGAATGCACTTAAGTGCCAATAGATGAATAATAAGACTGAGAAACACAAAAATAGAGAGCGAAAATTTGTATATATATATATATATATATATATATGTGTGTGTGTCTTTTGAGAACAAAGAATTCTTTCGAATGTCTAGTTTCTTAATAAATATCAGAATATCTCACATACATCCTTAGGCAGCATCAATGAAGCTTCTCCTGCACCCTGAAACAGGGCAATATTATAGATGTCCAAAAAGAAAATTCACATTTCCTGTACATTATAGATAAGTGCATACTCTAATCAATCACTCTATAAGAATGAGTAATTTGGAGACTTCTCTGTTTGTCCAGTGGTTAGGACTCCATGCTTCCACTGCAAAGGGCATGGGTTTGATACCTGGTAGGGGAACTTGGATCCCACATGCTGCATGGCACAGCCAAAGGAAAAAAAAAGAATGAAGTAATTTGAATTTTTAATTTCCCTTATCAGTTAGTACATATGAATCATGTTAGGTGAAGAATTATTGGTTGATTGGACGTTTTACATTTGAATTCTCTGGAAAGAATAGTTAACAACTCTTTTTAGGCTTTAAATACCACATTCAGCAAATGAATGATAATGTTACGCTGAATAAAGCAGTCAATTCAGTAAACTGTCTGAAATCTAAAACATATAAGAAGTAATTGAAGGAACTGGGAATAGAAGAGATGAAGAAGTGAATGTGACCATGGCTCTAAACTATTATAGGAGTTGTCCTATGAAAAATAAGTTGGACTGTCCTACACTGAAGAGTTTAGACCAATTAGACAGATTTAGGTTGATAAAAGAATGAACATTTTGATAACTAGGACCCTTCAGCAATGAAGTAAACTGTATTTTAAGAACATGAACTCCCTGTCACTGAAGTGTTGTAACAGAAGTTGACTTTAGGAAGTTGGAAATGTAAGAAAGAAACTTCACAGTGAGAAAATTCTATGAGTCTAGGATTTTTCAAAGCCTCATTAGTGTGTATAGTTCATGCATTTCATTCATTGTGACACTTAAGTATATGATGCCTTGAGATGACCATTCAAAGATGTCTCCTGTGCCACACTCCGTGAATGTTATTGTTTATTTTTTCCCATGAATATTAAGACTTGTTGTTTTGTTGCTAAGTTGTGTCGGACTCTTTTGCAACCCCTAGACTTCTTTCGCAACCCCTAGACTTCTTTCCATGGAATTTCCCAGGCAAGAATATTAGAGAGTTGCCATTCCCTTCTCCAGGGGATCTTCCAACCCAGGGATCGAACCCGTGTCTCCTGCTTTGGCAGGTGGATTCTTTACCACTGAGCCACCAGGGAAGCGCTACTGTTGTGATTGGTCCTGTATAAGTCTTATCCCCATTGAATTAACATTATTCCTAAACAAGCAGCTTTATTCCACAAGGAAACAGAAAAAAGGTTCAGAATTGTTCAAACTAAGTTTTTCAGTTCAGTTGAGTTCAGTTGCTCAGTCGTGTCTGACTCTTTGCGACTCCATGAATCACAGCATGCCAGGCCTCCCTGTCCATCATCAACTCCCAGAGTCCACCCAAACCCATGTCCATCAAGTCGGTGATGCCATCCAGCCATCTCATCCTCTGTCTTCCCCTTCTCCTCCTGCCCCCAATCTTTCCCAGCATTAGGGTCTTTTCCAATGAGTCAACTATTCACATGAGGTGGCCAAAGTATTGGAATTTCAACTTCAACATCAGTCCTTCCAATGAATATTCAGGACTGAATTCCTTTAGGATGGACTGGTTGGATCTCCTTGCTGTCCAAGGGACTCTCAAGAGTCTTCTCCAATACCACAGTTCAAAAGCATCAATTCTTCAGTGCTCAGCTTTCTTCACCATCCAACTTATGTGTTTGCAAATTGTTTACCAAAAAACTTCAAACATGACAGTATACGTTCCCATGTACCCTTTACTCAACTTCCCCAAATATTGACATTTTTATATTACTATAGTATGATTGGTAAAACCAGGGACTTTACATTGTCACATTGCTACTAACAGTTTTATAGAATTGCATTCAGAGATTGCCTATTGCCTTGTAGTACTGATTAAAATCCAGGATCCCATATTGAATTTGGTTGTCATATCTCCTCTTTCTTCTTTAAATTTAGGATAGTTCCTCTGTCTTTGTCTTTTATGACCTTGATATATGGAAAATTCTAGTCAATTATTTTGGAGAATCTTTCTCAAATTGGATTTGTTTGATATTTTCTCTTGGTTAGACTGAGGGTATGTATTTCTTGATGCAAACACTTCAGGAGAGATGTTTGCCTTTTTCAGTTTACTACATTAGAGGTACCAGAAATCTGTATGTCTCATTACTACTGGCGATGTGAATTTTGAAGTCTTGTCTATAATAATACCTGTAAAATTATTATTTCTTTTGCAATTATTTGAAATATTCAAATATCCTCTTTCTTGTTTAATTTTCCCACACTGATTTTTAACATATATTGATAATTCTTGGCTCCTACAATTACTGTGGTGTTTGATGAATGATCATTTTCTATTCCCTCTACATTTATTAACTACAATTTGACTGAAATGAAGAGCTGTTCTTTCTCCTTCCTCTATGTGTTTAAGGAAGAGCTGTTCCTTCTCCTTTATCTATGTATTTACTTTGTTATTTGCATATACATATATGTCAGTGTGAACTTGTGAATATTAATTTTAGTCTATGAGTTACAATCCATCATTATCATTAATTACTTTGTTTCTCAAAGTATTCCATATTTGATTATTGATACTCCTTCAAGCTGTTACATTTTTCCTACAATTTTTGGAGTAATATCTTACTTTCTGGCATTATAAAATGCTTCAAATCCATCTTTTACTTTTCTCTGTCTAAGCCTTGAATTAGTCATTTCTCCATGGAGTTCTTGTTCCTTGCATTAATAATGATATTTAGAAACCAGAATCTTAGTGTGAGATATACTCATTGCTACCTAAGCTACCCTACTGCTGCTTCATTATGCACAGTGAAGAACATACATATGAATACATAAACATATACAAATATCTCTGTTTTCATATTACCTATGTGGGCATGTGTATACATACATACATACCTATCTACCTACCTATCTATCTGCAGATAGGGCTTTCCTGGTGTCTTAGCAGTAAAGAATCTGCCTGCAATGCACGAGTCACAGGAGACGCAGGTTCAATCCCTGGGTCAGGAAGATCTCCTGGAGAAGGGAATGGAAACCTGCTCCATTATTCTTGCCTGAAGAATCCCATGGATAGAGGATCCTGGCAGGCTACAGTAGGTCTCAAGAGTTAGACAGAACTGAAGAGACTTAGCACACACATATCTGCTGATATTTATGCATATATATATATATATATATATAATCAAATTGATACTTTTATTCTAATGCAACACCACAAGGTGTGTTCTATCCTCCATTACCCTTTCATTATTTGTAGCTCTTTTTTTTCAATAATTACAAATCTGATTATCATCATCCACAATCTATTTATTTGCTGAATTCTGGAATCCACTGTTGTTGTTCGGTCACTTAGTCATGTCCAACTCTTTGTGACCCCATGGGCTGCAACACGTCAGGCTTCCCTGTCCTTCACCATTTCCCAGAGTTTGCTCAAGCTTATGTCCTTTGAGTTGGTGATTTCATCCTACCATCTCATCCTCTGTCATCCCCTTCTCCTCCTGCCTTCCATCTTTCCCAGCATTAAGGTCTTTTCCAATAAGTCCACTCTTTGCATTAGGTGGCCAAAGGATTGGAGTTTAAGCTTCAACATCTGTCCTTCCAATGAAAATATTCAGGGTTGATTTCCTTTAGGACTGACTGGTTTGATCTCCTTGCATTCCTTAGGACTGTCAAGAGTCTCCTCAAACACCATGTTCAAAAGTATCAGTTCTTCAGCACTCGGCCTTTTTTTATTATCCAGCTCACACATCCATACAAAACTACTAGAAAAACCATAGCTTTGACTATACAGACCTTTGTAGGAAAAGTAATGTCTCTACTTTTTAATGTGATGTCTGGCTTTTTCATTGTTTTCTTCCAAGGAGCAAGTGTCTTTTAATTTCATGGCTGCAGTTACCATCTGCAGTGATTTTGGAGCCCAAGAAAATAGTCTGTTACTATTTCCATTGTTTTGCCATCTATTTATCATAAAGTGATGAGACCAGATACCATTATCTTTGTTTCTTGAATGTTGAGTTTTAGGCCAGCTTTTCCATTCTTCTCTTTCACCTTCATCAAGAGGCTTCTTAGTTCCTCTTCACTTTCTGCCATAAGGGTGGTGTTATCTGCATATCTGAGATTATTGATATTTTTCCCTGCAATCTTGATTCCAGCTTGTGCTTCATCCAGCCCAGCATTTTGCATGATGCACTTTTCATATAAGTTAAATAACCATGGTGACATTATACAGCCTTGAAAATGATCAACGTGTACACCTCTGAAAAATAAACTTGCAAAAAATCCCAATATTGGTGTAAAGTTCTTTTTGCCTTTTGTTTTCCAGTATGCATTAAATGTATGTCTAATTACAATATATTAAAATATTGTTTTCCAAAGTTACTTAGGTTAGTTCTTTTCTACCTCCTTTAGTGTGATTTGGTTGTTTGTAGTAAAATTAATTTCATTTGATACTGTTTGTGTTCCCTTTCAGGATATTTCAAAATTCTGGATGATTTTCATTATTTATTTACTTGGATATTTAAAAAAATGTTCATTATTTTAATCATAATTATACATAAAGGTGGGACTTCCCAGGTCGTTCTAGCAGTAAAGAACCCACTTGCCAAGGCAGGAGACATAAGAGACTTGAGTTTGATCCCTGGGTCCAGGAGATCCCCTGGAGAAGGGAATGGCTACCCGCTCCAGTTTTCTTTCCTAGAGAAATCCATGGACAGAGAAGCCTGGCGGGCTACAGTCCATGGAGTCTCAAATAGTCCAACACGACTGAAGCTACTTAGCATGGGCACGGGCATCCAAAAAGGTATAAATCTTCTCCTCATCCTTTCTATTAAGTATCCCATTCACATTCTTCCTTTCATTTTGTCCAGTTTCCATATACTTCCTGAACACAATCAGTTAGTTTCTCTTGCCTCTGGTTTATACTTTCTGCAATTCCTTTTGAACAAATGAGCAGATACATGGCAATTTCTTATAGTCCCTTCTTTCTTACATTAAAAATAGCATACTATAGATACTCTTTTGAACTTTGTCTTTAATATATGTAGGAAGTCACTCTGTATCAGTTGATAGGGATTGTCTTAATTCTTTTTTTTTTTTCCTTCTGTAGTGTGAAAAATCCAGTACTTTATGCTCAACTCAGACTACTGAACCCAAATTTCTGGCAGAAAAGCTGATAATTCATATAGTCAATAAGCTTGCCAAGTGATTCTTTTCAATGGAGAAATATGAGGAACCCTGCTCGACATCTCTACAATGAAGATGTCTAAAATGAAATTTCAGTTATTTCTTCCTCCAAACTGTCCCATCCTGCAAATCTTTTCTTCTTCAATGAATGGTGCCATGATTCACATAACAGTTAACTCAATGTAAAAGCCTAGGATTTTTTGAAACTGATCCTCAGTTTCTTACTTGTTTTCTGCATAGATTGTATCATTAGGTCCTCTGGAACCTCATCTCACCTTACCCCATCTCTTCCCATCTCACTTCTCTCTATCTCAATACATGTATAATGTTTCTCTTCATCTTTGTCGCCACCATGTTAGCCACTGCCGTTTCTCCTTTATTCTACTTGAGCAGACTAGTATCTACCAATTTTGATTATGTCAAACACCTTTTCATTTAATTGCTTTCTCTTTAATCTATGATAAAGTCAAAATCCTTAGTCTTACAGATTCTGGCCTTGCCTTTACTTGTAAGTTGTATTTTAATACTTCTAAACACATACCCACTCTCACACATGTGAACACTAGTTGATATTATTAGTTAAAGCTTTGTTTGCCCCCTCATCCTAGCATGAGAAAATTAAGAATCAAAGGCAAACTAAAAAAAAAAAAAAAAGACTTTAAAAATAAATTTGAACAATTTCTTTTCCCTCCAGAACATTTATCTGAGGTGCTCGTGTGCTCAGTCATGTCCTACTCTCTGCAACAAGGTGAAAATAATGGGGTGGGTTGCCATTTTCTCCTCCAGGGGATCTTCCTGAACCAGGGATCAAATCTGAGTCTCTTTTGCCTCTTGTATTGGCAAGCGAATTCTTTACCAGTAGTGCCACCTGGGAAGCCCAAGTAGTATTATCATTAGTGGCAGTATAGATCCTTTATTTTTTTTTCCCCCCTCTTAGACGTCAAGGCATGGTGAAGAAGTCTCATTAGAAATTGGAATCTGGAAGTGCGCTAGGCGGCCCCGCAGATCTGTCTCTTGCTTCAACAGTGCTTGGACGGAACAGACCCAGGGACACCCTTTGCTCCAGCCTCCGACTACCCTCCAACCTTTTTTCCAGTCACAACCTCGGGAGTCAGCCGCTCAGCTGTCCGCGATCACTGGGACCAGCCACCATTTTTTAACTCCTTATTACCAACCAATCATGAGCTCCCAGATTCCTCAGAATTATTCTACCAAGGTGGAGGCCGCCGTCAACCGCCTGGTTAACATGCAACTGCGGGACTCCTACACCTACCTCTCTCTGGGCTTCTATTTCAACCGTGACGATGTGGCCCTGGAGGGTGTGGGTCACTTTTTTCGCAAATTGGCCAAGGAGAAGCACGAGGGCGCGGAGCGTCTCTTGAAACTGCAAAACCAGCGTGGCGGCCGCGCCCTCTTCCTGGACGTGCAGAAGCCATCTCAAGATGAGTGGGGTAAAACCCAGGACGCTATGGAAGCCGCTCTTCTCATAGAGAAGAACCTGAATCAAGCCTTGTTGGATCTGCATGGCCTGGCCTCTGCCCGCGGAGACCCCCACATCTGTGACTTTCTGGAGAACCACTTCCTAGATGAGGAAGTGAAACTCATCAAGAAGATGGGTGACCACCTGACCAACCTCCGCAGGCTGGCCGGTCCCCAGGCTGGACTGGGAGAGTATCTCTTCGAAAGGCTCACCCTCAAGCACGACTAGGAGCTTCTGGAGACCAGCGGCCTTTGAAGAACCCACCTAACATCAGGGCTGCCCGAAGCCCCTCTGCAGCTACTAGGCAGCTTTTTAACACCCTGGAGCCCTCTCTTAAACCTTGGACCAAATGGAAACAATAAAGCTTTTTGCAGCATAAAAAAAAAAAGAAAGAAATTGGAATCTAAGCTTTCAAAGCCAAATCTCTCTCTACTTTTCTGCAGTATGTCATAATGACTAAAGTATAGGAATCTGAATCACAGGTCTGGATTGAATCTAATCTTGTTTCATATAAGCTTTGTAACTTAGGCAAGTCATTTATGTCTCTGTCTTAATTTGTTCAGCTTTAAATGGAGATATTAAGAATATTGATACTCAAGGTTAGCGAAAGAAGAATGCATGTAAGTACAGTATCAAATCCTCTAAAAAGTGACTAGTTCAAGTTCTCTGTTGTTGTTCAATCACTAAGTCATGTCCAACTCTTTGCAACACCATGAACTGCAGCATACCAGTCTTCCCTGTTCTTCATTATCTTCCTGAGTTTGCTCAAACTCATGTCAATTGAGTTAATCATGCCATCCAAGCATCTCATCCTCTGTTGCCCCAAGTGGTGCTAGTGGTAAAAAATCCACCTGTCAATGCAGGTGAAAAAACAAGAGACTCTGGTTCATTTCCTGGGTTGGGAAGATCCCCTGGAAAAGGAAATGGCTACCCACTCCAGTATTCTTGCCTGGGAAATCCCATGGACAGAGGAGCCTGGCAGGTACAGCCCATGGAACTGCAAAGAGCCAGATTCTCTGCCCATTTTTAAATCAGAATGTTTGGAGATTTTTGATATTAAGTTATATGATTTCTTTACAAAATTTGTATATTAATCCCTTATCAGATATATCATTTGCAAAAATCTCTGAATAGTAAGCTAAGTTTTCATTTTGTGATGGTTTTCTTCACTCTACCAAAGTTTTTCTATTTGATGTAGTCACATTCATTTAATTTTACTTTTGTTGGCCTTGCCTAAGTAGATAAATCCAAAAAGATATTACTAAGACTGATGTCAATGTTATTTTTAGGGTTTTTTGGTTTCAGGTCTTAAATTAAGCTTTTAATCCATTTTGAATTATTTTCATGTATGGATTAAGAAACTAATTATTTCATTCTTTGCAAGTAGTTGTTCAGTTTTCCCAGCACCGTGTATTGAAGAGATTGTCATTTTTTTTTTTTTCACGGTACATTCTTGTCTCTCTTGTTGTAGAATAATTGGTCACAGAACCATGGGTTTATTTCTGGGTTCTCTATTCTATGTCTGTTGTTTCAATATACTATACTCTTTTGAATATTGTAGCTTTGTAGTATAGTTTGAAATCCATGTGGTGATACCCCCAGCTTTGTTTCTCTTCTTCAACATCATTTTGGCTATCTGAGGATTGTTTTATTTTGATCATTCTATAAAAATTTTTAGGATTATTTGTTCTAATTCTGTGAAAAATACCATTGGTATTTTGATAGGGGTTGCATTGCTTTAGGAATACATACAATAGCCAAAAGAGACATGAAAAGATGCTCAATATCATTAATCACCTGGGAAATGCAAATCAAAATCACAATGAGATATCACCTCATACCTATCAGAAGGGCTATCATCAGAAGGAAATAAATAACAAGTGTTGACAAGGATGTGGAGAAAAAAGAACCCTTACTGTAACTGTTAGTAGGAATATAAGTTGATGCAGCCTCAATGGAAAACAGTATGGAGGTTCCCCCCAAAGTTAAAAATTAACATATGATTCAACAATTCAACTTCTGAATATCTTTCCAAAGAAAAGAAAAACTCTAATTAGAAAAGATATATGCATCCCTCTGTTCATTACAGCATTATTTATAATAGCCAAGATATGGAAGAAGCTAGTGTCCCTAAATAGATGAATCAATAAAGAGGATATGGTATATGCATACATGTAAATACACACACACACACACACACACACACACACATATATATATATATATAATGAACTACTACTCAGTTATAAAAAAGGATGAAACCTTTTCACCTGCAGCAACATGGACTTACTTAGAAGGTATTGTGCTAAGTGAAATAAGCCTGAAAGAGAAGAACAAATACTGTATGATTTCACTCTAGTGAAATCTAAAACAAAGCAAAACAAAGCAGAAACAAGCTTACAGATACAGAGAACAAACTGATGATTACTTGAGGTGAGGGAGATAGGGGTTTGGGAGAAATAAATGAAGGGAAGAGGTAAAAATTTCTAGTGATAAAATAATTGCTATGGAGATGCAATATACACCTTAAGGAATATGGTCAATAATACTGTGATAATTTTGTATGGTGATATATGGCTACTAGAATGATGGTGATTAATTCAAATGTATTTAAATGTTGAATTACTATGTTAAACACTTGAAACTATCATAATATTGTATGTCAACTATACTTCAGTAAAATAGTGACTCAGTTAACATTAGTTGGTATTAGAATTAATTTTACATTTTTCTCTCCATAATGGCACATTTTATTGACTTTTTCATTATGAAATATAAAAGTACATTTTACCTTAAAGATAAGGTCTAAGATTAATTGCTAATATTAACAAGGCAACTTAAAATATGCCCAGATATAATTTAACCGCCTAGCACAGATATATGTCTGATATTTACCATTATGAATGAAAACCTATTAGTAAAGATGTCAAACGAGTCACCAAAAACATTATTGTTTATTGCTTTTCATTGAACCCTAAGTCCTAAGTAGCTTTTATGATGGAATGAGAGATCAACATTTTATACTCTTTATGAATTAATGCCATAGCAGTTTTAATTTTTTATAAATAAAGCTATTTTCTCTCACTCTGTAGTGTACAATTTTTGAATGGCCTGGAATAAGACAGATAATCCTTCGGACTGAGAAAATGATAAAGAGACTCAATGCTGATGAAGGGAGGATGTCCAAGAAGAATAATAAAAGCAAGATTTGTTCCTCTTTTCAAAGAGGGGGAAGATGCTAGACCTTTCTGTAAGGAAACTGAAGCATACCTTTTTTTCTGAGATTTGAAAGAAAGAGATACCCCACATTTAAATATCTAGAGTGTATCTTCCACTTCAAAATGGACCTCGCTAATCATTTGTTGAGGAATAAGAGAGTAAAATAGCCTGTGAATAAGTCCTTTTTTGTGGTGTTAAATAAAGCTAATTATAATGAATATTACATATCTAATGAGTTCAAGAATTCCCCTTGGAAAAATTGGTTTGTCCTCTACAGAAAAGAGCAGAGAATCCAAGTGAATTATTTCCACTTGGTAGGGAAACTCTAGTGTCTAAATCATACTCACTTAAGATTTAGTTCAAAGTCTACTATAATTTTTATTTTATATATATAATTAAATATAATATACAGTTTCATGTGTATCTCACCAGTCAATCCTAAAGGAAATCAATCCTGAATATTCATTGGAAGGACTGATGGTGAAGCTGAAACTCCAATACTTTGGCCTATTCTGACTCATTAGAAAAGACCCTGATGCTGGGAAAGATTGAAGGCTGGAGAAGGGGACAACAGAGGATGAGATGGTTGGATGGCATCACTGACTCAGTGGGCATGATTCTGAGCAAGTTCTGAGAGATGTGAAGGACAGGGAAGCCTGGCATGCTGCAATCAGCCCATGGGGTTGCAAAGAGTCGGACAGGACTGAGCAACTGAACAACAATATGTATATATCAATAAGAATTTATATACTTCTTTGATTAGGCTCTCTGTAGTTTCTTCTTCCTTTTTAAGTACTGAGTAGTGATAGTAATTTTTAATTGAAGTGAAATAAATGACTGCATATGACAATACTCTTCAGGAACTTAGAGGAATATTAGAAACTTAGAAGTTAGGATCTTGATTACTCATTGACTGTTTTCATGAAGTTATCAACAATCTGTTATGGGCATTTGACACAACCACTCCCTGCTTTAAGCCCTTGCTGTCTATGGCTTCACTACATCCCCCCATTCCTAGTTTTCCTCTGGCCTCACTAACCTTTCTCCTGGGTCTACTGTACTGGACATTCTTCCTGTTCCAGGTGCTAAGATTTCATCTCTTTATACAGTGGTCTTGCTCTGTCTAACCCATAGGGTCTTCTGGAGAGCTGGTGATATTTGCTATGCTGAGGCAAAACTGTTGGTGAAACTACTGCTACCCATATTTTGAAGGGCTGCCAGGGGCAGATCTAACCTACATCCTATATGGAAGGAAATATTCAGAATTTTGTATCGCTGCTTCTTGCTGCTATCAGTATATTCTATAGATGAGAAATGAACTCAGGCTAGAGTTAACTAACCTACAACTCTAATCAGGGTTTAGATCTGATAGAGTTCCTGAAGAACTATAGACAGAGGTTCATAGCATTGTACAAGAGGTGGTGATCAAAACCATCCCCAAGAAAAAGAAATGCAAAAATGCAAAATGGTTGTCTGAGGAAGTCTTGCATATAGCTGAGAAAAGAAGAGAAACAAAAGGCAAAAGAGAAAAGGAAAAATATAACAATCTGAATGCAGAGTTCCAAAGAATAGCAAAGAGATAAGAAAGCCTTCCCCAGTGATCAATGCAAAGAAATAGAGGAAAACAATAGAATGGGAAAGACTAGAGATCTCCTCAAGAAAATGAGAGATACCAAGGGAAGGTTTCATGCAAAACTGGGCAAATTAAGGACAGAAATGGTATGGACCTAACAGAAACATAAGATATTAAGAAGAGGTGGCAATAATACATAGGAGAACTATACAAAAAGGATCTTAATGAACCAGATAACCACAATGTGAGATCACTCACCTAGAGCCAGACATTCTGGAGTGAGAAGTCAAGTGGGCCTTAGGAAGCATCACTATGAACAAAGCTAGTGGAGGTGATGGAATTTCAGAGCTATTTCAAATCCTAAAAGATGATGCTGTGAAAGTGCTACACTCAAAATGTCAGAAAATTTGGAAAACTCAGCAGTGGCCACAGGACTGGAAAAGGTCAGTTTTCATTCTAATCCCAAAGAAATGCAATGCGAAAAAGTGCTCAAACAACTGTGCAATTTCACTCATTTCCCATGCTAGCAAAGTAAAGCTCAAAATTCTCCCAGCTAGGCTTCAACAGTATGTGAACCAAGAAATTCCAGATGTTCAAGCTGGATTTGGAAAAGGCAGAGAAACCAGAGATCAAATTGCCAACATTCGTTGTATTATAGAAAAGACAAGAGAAATCCAGAAAAACATCTACTTTTGCTTCATTGACTATACTAAAGCCTTTGACTGTGTGGATCACCACAAGCTGTGGAAAATTCTTCTAGAGATAGTAATACCAGACCACCTTACCGGTTTCCTGCAAAACCTATATGCAGGTCAAGATGCAACAGTTAGAACTGGACATGAAACAACAGACTGGTTCCAAGCTGAGAAAGAAGTATGTCAATGCTGTATATTGTCACCCTGCTTATTTAACTTCTATGCAGAGTACATCATGTAAAATGCTGGGCTGGATGACACACAAGCACAAGATTGCCAGAAGAAACATCAGTAACTTCAGATATGCAGATGACACCAATGTTATGGCAGAAAGTGAAGAGGAACTAAAGAGCCTCTTGAATGAAAGTGAAAGAGGAGAATGAAAAAGCTGGCTTAAAACTCAACATTCAAGAAACAAATATCATGGAATCTGTTCTCATCACTTCACGGCAAATAGATGGGGAAACAATGGAAACAGTGACAGACTTTATTTTCTTGGGCTCCAAAATCACTGCACATGGCAAAATTTCAATTTCATGACTGCAGCCATAAAATTGAAAGACGCTTGCTCCTTGGAAGAAAATCTGTGACAAACCTAGACAGCATTTTAAACAGCAGAGACATTACTTTGCCAATAAAGGTTGTATAGTCAAGCCTATGGTTTTTCCAGTAGTCATGTATGGATGTGAGAGTTGGACTGTAAAGAATGCTGAACACCAAAGAACTGATGCTTTTGAACTGTGGTGTTGGAGAAGACTGTTGAGAGTCCCTTGGACTACAAAGAGATCAAACCTGTCAATCCTAAAGGAAATCAATCCTGAATATTCATTGGAGGAACTGATGTTGAAACTGAAGTTCTAATACTTTGACCTCCTGATGTGAAGAGCCGACTCATTATAAAAGACCCTGATGATGGGAAAGATTGAAGGCAGGAGGAGAAGGGGACAACAGAGGATGTGATGGTTGGATGGCATCACTGACTCAATGGACATGAGTTTGAGCAAGCTCCAGGAAATGGTGAAGGACAAGGAAGCCTAGGGTATTAGAGTCCATGGGTTCACAAAGAGTTGGACGTGACTAAGTGACTGAACAACAACAACAGCAACAACAGCAATAACCTGCAAACAGAGATGGGATGAAATGTTGCTTTAATAATTTAGGTGCTATTTCCTTATGGCCTATAAGCTAAAGCGATTGAGATTATGGTGAATTAGGACCATGCAGAGTAGAAAACTCCAGATGTTTCTCTGTTTGAAATGGAAGTGGTTATAAAACATGATTGCAAAGCAGCAACCTTTGCAGGAGATGTGACTGTGGCTGCAAGTCTTTTCTCAACATCTTGCTTTAAAATGTAAAGAAAGGCAGCGGAAGCCATTACAGCATCAAAGACTAGGTTAAGGGCAATATAGTCCCAAGTGCATAGTCATCTCCTATACTTTGCTTTACCTTCTCTCAACCTCACCTCTGACTCCAGCCATATCTATAGAGTAAGATGCTGTGCAAGCTGTAACTCACTTTGCCCACGAGTACCCCACCTCAAAGCATATTTTCTGGATATTTTTCTTTTTCTGCCCCTGGACATTTGTAATTCTTGGGCATGAAACCTCAATCTTAGCCCCCTCAGGCTTGTAACCTGGAGAAATTTGGGTGACCTTAAAACTAACAGGGTGTTTCCAAGGTGGTTCAGTGGATTAAGAACTTGCCTGCAATGCAGAGGACAAGGGATGAGAAGATCATCCCTCAGTAGGGAAGATCCCCTGGAGGAGGACATGACAACCCGCTCCAGTATTCTTGCCTGGAGAATCCCATGGACAGAGGAACCTTGTGGGCTATGGTCCAGGGGGTTGCAAAGAGTTGGACATGACTGAAGTGCCTGAGCACACATGCAAACTAACAGGAGATGTGAGAGAGTTAGTGAATGCCTTCTCAGTTCTCCTTAGACTGAAAAGTTTTGAGAATCATCTCGTAAGGTTCTTTGGAAAGTCACACATAAAACCAGTCAGCCTTGTCTCTCTTGAAGCCACTTTCTTTTGTCCCCTATTCAGTGTCCAATCCTCATGTCTGCTCCCTGATGACAGACTCCCAAATAAATTACCTGTGTCCAAGTAGAAACTTGTGCTCTATGTTAAGTATGACAGAGACCTCAGCTAACATGTGTGCATGCTAAGTTGCTTCAGTCGTGTCTGACTCTGTGTGACCCTATGGACTATAGCTCATCAGGCTTCTTCTTCCAGGGGATTCTTTGGGCAAGAATACTGGAGTGGGTTGCTATGCCTTCTGCCAGGGGACCTTCCTAACCCAGGGATCGAACCTGTATCTCTTACATCTCCTGGATTGGTAGGCATGTTCTTTACCACTAGTGACATCTGGGAAGCCCCAGACCTCAGCTAAAACACCACCAAATGCATACCCTGAGAGAGCTTTCTGAGAGCTGAGATAGGATGTAATGAACACAACACAGAGATCAGTAAGTGCAAAACCACAGATGTGAGGTGAATGCTGCTTCTGCTGCTAAGTCACTTCAGTCGTGTCCAATTCTGTGGACCCCATAGCTGGCAGCCCACCAGGCTCCCCTGTTCCTGGGATTCTCCAGGCAAAAACACTGGAGTGGGTTGCCATTTCTTTCTCCAGTGCATGAAAGTGAAAAGTGAAAGTGAAGTCTCTCAGTCATGTCTGACTTTTAGCGACCCCATGGACTGCAGCCTACCAGGCGGAGTGGGGTGCCATTGCCTTCTCCGGATGTGAGGTGAATAGCTGTTACTAGATGAAAACTTTGGCTATGATAACTTATCCATGGAGTTAGCAGGAAGCAAACCTCAACTCTACCAAGTTTTTGACGGGCTTGTTTCACAAAAAACCCCAAGCCTGACTTGAAATCATATCCGGTCCCTAAATTTGCATAAGTAGGGAATGGTCTGTAAGTTTCTAGGATACCCTTCTCTTTCAAGTTCCAGTCATACAGATGAACTTATTTGCAAAGCAGAAATAGAGACACGGATGTACAGAACAAACCTATGGACACCAAGGTGGAGAAGAGGACAGGGATGAATTGGGATATTGGGGATACACACACACACACACACACACACACACACACACACGACTATGGCCTTCCCTGGTGGCTCAGACAGTTAAGAATCTGCTTGCAATGCAAGAGACCTGGGTTGATCTATGGGTCAGGAAGATCCCCGGAGAAGGGAATGGTTACCCACTCTAGTCTTGCCTGGAGAATTCCATGGACAGAGGAGCCTGGTGGGCTACAGCCCATGGGCTTGCAAAGAGTTGGACACAACTGAGCGACTGACACTTTCACTTTCATGTATAAAATAGACAAACGATGAGAACCAACTGTATAACACAGGGAACTCTACTCGGTGCTGTGTAGTGCCCTAAATGGGAAAGAAATAGAGAAAAGAAGGGGTATATGTATAGCTGATTCCCTTTGCTGTACAGCAGAAACTAACACAACATCCTAAAGCAACTATATTCTAGCAAAATTTATGAAAGATACAAAATAAAGTTCCTGCCAAATAAGACTATGGAAAATAATGAACAAAAAATTCTTTGCAAAAAAAAAATTCTTTACCAAGGAGAGAACCAATGAAGAATTGATTCTACTTACAGAGAAGAACATATTTGTTATCAGTACCCAGTAGGATGTTAAAATTGCCGTGGAACTTTCCCAAATGTGAGCTCTTACTGTGTATTATTTGTTTTGGCTTCAGCCAGCTTTAGTTTATAGATTACTGGCCTGCGAGGAGTTACCTTTGCAAGTGGTATAGAGGACTGAAATCACTAAGCGAGCCTAGATTTCTTGGTGAGTGCTCTACTGTAATAGGCCTTGGTGCTTGTGTCTCTCAGAAAAAAAGTGCAAATGTTCTTTTCAGTAGAAAGAAGGCTGCTTGTTAATATTTGAAAGGCTAAAGACTGGTCGAAACCTAATAGTTTTCCTATAATATCTATTCTTTTCTTATACCTTAATAGAATTCCCAATTTTACACAGACACACACAAAAAAATAAGGAAATCTTCCATTGCCGCTCTTCTTAAAGTGACCATGTGCCTATGATCTGACTATCTGTGCATAAGCAGAAATGATCTGTACAATTGTTGGGATGTGTCCTTAAAGTGGGGGCTTCCCCAGTGGCTCAGTGTTAAAGAATCCACTGGTAATGAAGCAGCCATGCTGTAGGGTTGATCTCTGGGTGGAGAAGATCCCCTGAAAAAGAGCGTGGCAACCCGACTCCAGTATTCCTGCCTGGAGAATGCCTATGGACAGAGGAACCTGGCGGGCTACAATCCATAGGGTGGCAGAGGGTCGGACACAACTGAAGTGACTTAGTACCCAGGCATGCACAGCCTTAAAATGAGCTGATGCTTGTTCCACTTTCACAGTCCTCTGACTATATGGTTATGAAAGCTAGAGTGTTGTCTCAGATTATGAGGATTAGAGCCACATCCCAGGTATAGGGAAGTAGAAAGCTGGACCAGACTTTGTTTTGTACAACATGAGAGCCACTGTACTCCTCCTGAACTGTCCACACTTGAATGCTTAAGTGAAAGAGAGGGAAAAAGTCTGTTTTTAGAAATAATATTATTTTGGGTCTATGAAGGGCTATCTGGTATGAATTTTCTGGGGAAAAAGTGTTCACTCCTAAGAGAGCTGGCAAGAAGCGACAAATTTTATTATTATTATTATTGTGAGCATTGTCATATCTGGAGTGATGCTGGGGACTGTGCTTGTCATCTTACTCCAGCCTACAAGCCTAAGGACAAAGTCATCGTTGAAGCTGGCTCTATTAATTACAGTCCAGTCAGGAAAACAGAAGCGACCTATGGTGTTCAAACAGGAGAGGATTTAATGCAGGAAATTCATTAGCAAGTCTTTGGAAGGGCTGGAGTAGTGAAGAAAGACCGAGCAAGGATGGAGGAGCAAAGAGAAGAAGAAAGCGTGATCACATACCACAGTGCGCTGCTCTCATCCTTCGGCTGAGGCCCTTGGCCTTACACTTGCCGGCCACTAGCCAAAGGCAGGGCTCTGGCCACAAGAGCACTGTGCCATTGACCTTGCTGCTGAAAACCCCGTGATTGCCAATAGAGCCTCCAGTTCTCTGCACCGGTCAGTTGTCTTCAAATCACACTCACAGATGTTGCAACAGCAAAAAGCATCATCAGAAGACATATGCTTCTTTCTTTTCCAATTTTACAATCTCCCACCAGGGTCTTCACTGACATAGGAACCTTGGAAATGTGGTTTGTGGCCTCCTGCTGCTGCTGCTGCTAAGTCGATTCAGTTGTGTCCGACTCTGTGCGACCCCATGGACTACAGCCTGCCAGGCTCCTCCGTCCATGGGAGTTTCCAGGCAAGAGTACTGGAGTGGGGTGCCATTGCCTTCTCCTTATGGCCTCCAGCCTCCTGCAAAACAGAGTAGAGAACAGAGGTAGTACAGAGGTCTAATGGCAGTCAACAAGTACAACTGATTGAATGGCAGGGTTAAAAAATGGAAAGGATTACATTCTTTGATCACATTGTTACTTCACTTGTTCAGTCACTAAGTCATGTCTGACCTTTTGTGACTCCATGGACTGCAGCATGCCAGGCTTCCCTGTCCTTTGCTATCTCCCAGAGTTTGCTCAGACTCATGTCCATTGAGTTGATGATGCCATCCAAGCATCTCATTCTCCGTGGTTCCCTTCTCCTCCTACTCTCAATCTTTCCCAGCATCAGGGTCTATTCAATGAGTGGGCACTTCACATCTGGTAGTCAAAGTAATCCACTATGTCAATCAAATTAGAAACCTGCCATATTTCTAGACTTACTCTTGGGTAAAATAATTTATTTCCTTATAATTTAAGATAGCTGAAGTTGATGTTTCTACAGTTTCTGGCTGAATCTACATTAAATTTTATATAGAGATATATTAAAATATATGAGATTATGTTTCCTCTGTAGTTTCCCTAATATTTTCAGCTGATATTATGCATTTTCCACACAAAAATTATTTGTACCATTTTATTATATTTTAAAGGGTTTGACATATTTTGGAGACAAGTATTTTTAAAAAACATATTATATGAATCTCATTTATTAAAATACATAGTTATCTGAAAAATTATATTACCTGTTTCCTCTTTTTGGTTCTAGAGGGGTACCACAAACTGGTTTTAGGACATGCTAGGATATGTCAACAAATTTTATATTCAATGCATTTCTACACCATGTTCCACGGTGTCTTTAACAGGACTTGATACATAATAGATACTCTGTAAATATCTATGAATGAATGAATGAGCATATGGATGGATGATAAATATGATAAAAGTCATTTTTGACTATGACTAAAAGAAAGAATGGGTCTCTATTTTAAAATATTTGGGTCATGTTGTATTCTCATTCAGTTCAGTCAGCTGCTCAGTCATGTCCGGCTCTTTGCGACCCCATGAAATGCAGCACTCCAGGCCTCCCTGTCCATCACCAACTCCTGGAGTCCACCCAAACCCATGTCCATTGAGTCAGTGATGCCATCTAACCATCTCATCCTCTGTCGTCCCCTTCTCCTCCTGCCCTCAATCTTTCCCAGCATCAGGGTATTTTCCAATGAGTCAGCTCTTCACATCAGGTGGCCAAAGTATTGGAGTTTCAGCTTCAACATCAGTCCTTCCAATGAACACCCAGGACTGATCTCCTTTAGGAGGGACTGGTTGGATCTCCTTGCAGTCTAAGGGACTCTCAAGAGTCTTCTCCAACACCACAGTTCAAAAGCATCAATTCTTCGGTGCTCAGCTTTCTTTATAGTCCAACTCTCACATCCATACATGACCACTGGAAAAATCATAGCCTTGACTAGACGGACCTTTGTTGGCAAAATAATATCTCTGCTTTTCAATATGCTGTCTAGGTTGGTCATAACTTTCCTTCCAAGGAGTAAGCCTCTTTTAATTTCATGGTTGCAATCACCATCTGCAATGATTTTGAAGCCCTGAAAAATAAAGTCAGCCACTGTTTCCACTGTTTTCCTATCTATTTGCCATGAAGTGATGGATGCCATGATCTTAGTTTTCTGAATGTTTAAGCCAGCTTTTTCACTCTCCTCTTTCACTTTCATCAAGGGGCTCTTTAGTTCTTCTTCACTTTCTGCCATAGGGTGGTGTCATCTGCATATCTGAAGTTATTGATATTTCTCCCAGCAATCTTGATTCCAGCTTGTGCTTCCTCCAGCCCAGGGTTTCTTGTGATGTACTCTGCATATAAGTTAAATACGCAGGGTGACAATATACAGTCTTGACATATTCCTTTTCCTATTTGGAACCATTCTGTTGTTCCATGTCCAGTTCTAACTGTTGTTTCCTGACTTGCATACAGGTTTCGCAAGAGGCAGGTCAGGTGGTCTGGTATTCACATCTCTTTAAGAATTTTCCACAGTTTTTTGTGATCCACACAGTCACAGGCTTTGGCATAGTCAATAAATCAAAAATAGATGTTTTTCTGGAACTCTCTTGCTTTTTCGATGAACCATTGGATGTTGGCAATTTAATCTCTAGCTCCTCTGCCTTTTCTAAATCCAGCTTGAACATCTGGAACTTCACAGTTTACATATTGCTAAAGCCTGGCTTGGAGAATTTTAAGCATGACTTTACTAGCGTGTGAAGTGAGTACAATGAAACTGTAAATGCCCACTAGTTGACTACTATCAATCAGGTGTTTGATATCATTAATTATTTTAGCCACTAGTCTTTTAAGATTGAAGTGATTAATGCCACTGTATGGATGATGAAAATAAATAAAGTTAAGAGTTTATTGTTCTGCCCAAGGGATGATTAACAATATGCCCTGATGGATTCAGATTCATGTATATTCAATTTCCAATCATCAAAATAAAATGGCATGTAACATACTCTTTATGATTGATTTGTACAATGTTAAATTTTTATGAGGTTTATATAATGTTTTGTTTATATTCTTATTTATATTTGCATCATTTATATTATCATACTTGTGTCTATATTGCTTTCTTGTGTTTACTTGCTTTATTAATAAGCAGTAAAAATATTTCCTAGTCAATATGAAATAATTTATGAAAGATAAAACTCATAATTGTAGACAATTTTTACCATCTTTTGTATATCTTTCTCTTATTGTGCTGTTTCAAACTATGCTTATCTCTATAAAATATATATGATTTAATTTTTAATATCTGCATGAGACATATTTTATTCCTACCTATTTTATTGGGTAAGCAGTATATTATTTAGATGAGTAATTGCATTGGCCTTAAGAGCATTGAAGATAAGATTAAATTTTAATCTGAAATATCTTATTTTTTTTTGTCAATTCAAAATACAAATTTTAGAGAACAATCCTTACATTTAGAAGCTTGTCAATGGAGCAGAAAAGTGTACATGGATTTGTCAGTGAGTCCTTCAGGAAATTTGCTTTACATTCTGAAGCCATAAGGGAACTTATCACTGTCTTGATAAATAGATGAATAAAAATCTCTTGTTTATTGTTTCTTTTCCAAAGTCACTGTGCCAGCAAAGTAAAAAAATACTTAGGAGTATTTCTACCTAAAGAATCAAAAGACTTGTATATAGAAAACTATAAAACACTGATGAAAGAAATCAAGGAGGACACAAACAGATGGAGAAATGTGCCGTGTTCGTGGATTGGAAGAATCAATATAGTGAAAATGAGTATACTACCCAAAGCAATCTATAGATTCAATGCAATTCCTATCAAGCTACCAGAGGTCTTTTTCAGAGAATTAGAACAAATAATTTCTCAATTTGTATGGAAATACAAAAAACCTCGTATAGCCAAAGCAATCTTGAGAAAAAAGAATGGAACTGGCGGAATCAACCTACCTGACTTTAGGCTATACTACAAATCCACAGTCATTAAGACAGTATGGTACTGGCACAAAGACAGAAATATAGATCAATGGAACAGAATAGAAAGTCCAGAGATAAATCCACGCATCTATGGACACCTTATCTTTGACAAAGGAGGCAAGAATATACAATGGAGAAAAGACAACCTCTTTAACAAGTGGTGCTGGGAAAACTGGACAGCCACTTGTAAAAGAATGAAACTAGATCACTTTCTAACACCATACTCAATGATAAACTCAAAATGGATCAAAGATCTAAGCATAAGACCAGAAACTATAAAACTCCTAGAGAATAACATAGGCAAAACACTCTCTGCCATAACCCAAAGCGGGATACTCCATGACCCACCTCCCAGAATATTGGAAATAAAAACACGAATAAACAAATGGGACCTAATTAAAATTAAAAGCTTTTGCACAACAAAAAAACTATAAGCAAGGTGAAAAGACAGCCTTCAGAATGGGAGAAAATAATAGTCAATGAAGCAACGGACAAACAATTAATCTCAAAAATATACAAGCAAATCCTGCAGCTCCATTCTAGAAAAATAAACAACCCAATTAAAAAGTGGGCCAAAGAACTTAACAGACATTTCTCCAAAGAAGATATAAAAATGGCTAACAAACACATGAAAAGATGTTCAACATCACTCATTATCAGAGAAATGCAAATCAAAACTACAATGAGGTACCACTTTACACCAGTCAGAATGGCTGCCATCCAAAAGTCTACAAGCAATAAATGCTGGAGAGGATGTGGAGAAAAGGGAACCCTCTTACACTGTTGGTGGGAATGCAAACTAGTACAGCCACTATGGAAAGCAGTGTGGAGGTTCCTTAAAAAGCTGCAAATAGAACTGCCATATGACCCAGCAATCCCACTGCTGGGCATATACACCGAGGAAACCAGAATTGAAAGAGCCACGTGTACCCCAATGTTCATCACTGCATTGTTTACAATAGCCAGGACATGGAAGCAACCTAGATGCCCATCAACTGACGAATGGATAAGAAAGCTGTGGTACATATACACAATGGAATATTACTCAGCATTAGAAAAAATTCATTTGAATCAGTTCTACTCAGATGGATGAAACTGGAGCCCATTATCCAGAGTGAAGTAAGCCAGAAGCAAAAACAACAATACAATATATTAACACATATATATGGAATTTAGAAAGACGGTTAACGAGAACCCAACATGCGAGACAGCAAAAGGAACGCAGATGGTATAGAATAGACTCGTGGACTTTGTGGATGAGGGTAAGGGTGGGATGATATGGGAGAAGGGCATTGAAACAAGTTAATTATCATATGTCTAATCAATCGCCAGCCCAGGATTGATGCTCGGGGCTGGTGCAGCGAGATTTCCCGGGGAGGAAGATGGAGGGAGGGGGGTTCTGGAGGGGAAGCATATGTAAACCCATGGTGATATCATGTCAGTGTATGGCAAAAACAATAAAAAAAATGTTTATTTCCTTTAAAAAAATACAACAAACAATTACACAAATCAAGATTGATTCAAAAGAAAATAGAGTTTAAAATCTTTATCAAATTTCTTATCATGCTCTTTGATTGTCTAATAGTTTTACTGTAATTAATTACTTCTTGGTGACCATGTGAAATAGGTTTGCAAAATTTTTTTGCCTCTGATATATATACAAGTCCTCTGAAGACGCATGGAGGAAAGTAATATACCCACAAAGAGTAATTCATTCACTAATAATATGATTTTGCTGCTTTAGATTTTCCTTAAATATGTTATAGTTTATAGATATGTAGTATCCACTGTTTAGCTACAAGTTCTTTCAAGAGGAATATTTAAAAATATATATATCACAAATATATTAAAAGCTATTCCTAGGATTGAAAAGAGAAAAAACAGTGGAAAGAATTAAGAAGATACAATATCAGAGATTCTTTTTTAAAATTACATGTAAAGTTTTTAATATGCAGATGAGTTATTGCAGCATATAACTAAGGTGTATAAATATAACAAAAGAATAAATAGCTATATATGTGAATTTGTTATAAGTGCCACTTTATGTGGAAAATTTGACAAAGAATGATTTTGGAAGCATTTAAGTGATTAATCTCATTATAGCTTTTCACTGCATTATTTCAAAATGAATACTTAGATACTGAAACATTTTTTAAAAAGCAGCAACAATACTGGAACATGGAATATTGCATTGTGTCTTGACAGCTCTGAGACTTTATTATTGTCAATGTTCTCAGAAACCTAGATACTTTCCAGCATGTTTTATTTAGCCATCAATTTCTAATGGATAGGTAGCTCTGTCATGCTTTTATAATTTTTCAAGTATATATATATATATGTGATAGTTATTTTGATTGGTCTGCAGGATGCCCAAGTAGCTCATATAATATTATTTCTGAGTATGTCCATGAGGGTGTTTCCAGAAGGGACTGTAATTTAAACTACTAGATGGAGTAAAGAAGATCTCCCTCGCAAATATGGGTGCCATAATACAATTCACTGAGGGCTTGAATAGAATGAAAAGGCAGAAAAATTGAAGATTTGCTGTCGGCCTGAACTAGGATATTCATTTTCTCCTGCACTCACACATTCGTGCCTGGTTTTGGGGGGCTTCCCTTGTGGCTCAGATGGTAAAGAATCTGCTTGCAATACAGGAGACCTGGGCTCAGTCCCTAGATCATGAAGATACCCTGGAGAAGGGAATGGCAACCCCTCTACCATTCTTGCCTGGAGGATCCCATGGACAGAGGAGCCTGGCAGGCTACAGCCCGTGGGGTCAGAGAGTCAGATACGACTGAAGCTAGTAACACTTTTACATTCATTTGGGCATTCAGACTTGGAATAGGACTTACCCATTGGCTCCCCTGTTTCGTGGGCTTTCACATTTGGGCTGGAGCTACACTGCTGGCTTTCATGGCCTCTAGTTTGCAGGTTAGAGTTTGTGGGACCACTCAGCCTCTATAATCACATAAGCTAATCCCTTGTACTCTGACAAAGCTTGGTCCACTGGAGAAGGGAATGGCAAACCACTTCAGTATTTTTGCCATGCGAATCCCCTGAACAGCATGAAAAGGCAAACAATATGACATTGAAAGATGAACTCCTCAGATTGGCAGGTGCCCAATATGCTACTGAAGATGAGTGGAGAAATAAATCCAGAAAAAATGAAGGAATGGAGCCCAAGTGAAAACTATGTCCAGCTGTGGTTGTGACATGATGGAAATAAAGTTTGATTCTGCAAAGAACAATGTTGCATGGGACCTGGAATGTTAGGTCCGTGAATTAAAGTAAACTGGAAGTGGGCAAACAGGAACGGCAAGAGTTAACCTGACATTTTAGAAGTCAGTGACTAAAATGGATTGGAATGGGTGAATTTAATTCAGATGACCACTATATCTACTACTGTGGGCAAGAATCCCTTAGAAGAAATGGAGTAGCCCTCATAGTCAACCAAAGAGTCTGAAATGCAGTACTTGGGCGCAATCTCAAAAATGACAGAATGATCTCTGTTTGTCTCCAAGGCAAACCATTCAGTATCACAGTAACCCAAGCCTATGCCCCAACCACTAAAGCCAAAGAAGCTGTGGTTGAATAGTTCTGTGATGATCTACAAAACCTTCTAGAACTAACACCAAAAAAGATATCCTTTCAACACAGGGGACTGGAATGCAAAAATAGGAAGTCAGGAGATACCTGGAGTAACAGGAAAGTTTGGCCTTGGAGTACAGAATGAAGCAGGGCAAAGGCTAACAGAGTTTTGTCAAGAGAATGCACTGGTCATAGCAAACACACTCTTCCAACAACATAAGAGATGACTCTACACATGGACATTACCAGGTGGTCAATACTGAAATCAGATTGATTATATTCTTTGTAGCCAAAGATGGAAAAACTCTATACAGTCAGCAAAAGTAAGACCAGGAACTGACTGTGGCTCAGATCATGAACTCCATATTGCAAAATTCAGACTTAGATTGCAAAGTAAGGAAAACAACTAGACCATTAAGGTATGACCTACATCAAATTCCTTACAATTATACAGTAAAAGTGACAGATTCAAGGAATTAGATTTAATAGACAGAGTGCCTGAAGAAATATGAATGGAGGTTTATGACGTTGTACAGGAGATGATGATCAAATCATCCCCAAGAAAAGGAAATGAAAAAAGGCAAAATGGTTGTCAGAGGAGGCCTTACAAACAGCCAAGAAAAGAAGAGAAGCTAAAGGCAAAGGAGAAAAGTAAAAGAATACCAATCTGAATGCAGAGTTCCAAAGAATAGCAAAGAGAGATAAGGAAGCCTTCCTCAGTGATAAATGCAAAGAGGAAAACAATAGCATGGGAAAGAGTAGAGATCTATTCAAGAAAATTAGAGATACCAGGGGAATACTTCATGCAAAGATGGGCAGAATAAAGGACAGAAATGGTATGGACCTAATAGAAGCAGAAGATATTAAGAAGTGGCAAGAATACACATAAGAACTATACAAAAAACATCTTAATGACCCAGATAATCACGATGGTGCAATCACTCACCTAGAGGCAGACATCCTGGAATGCGAAGTCAAGTGGGCCTTAGGAAGCATCACTACAAACAAAGCTAGTGGAGGTGATGGAATTCCAGGTGAACTATTTCAAATCCTAAAAGATGATGCTGTGAAAGTGCTTCACTCAATATGTCAGCAAATTTGGATAACTTAGCAGTGGCCATAAGACTGGAAAATATCAGTTTTCATTCCAATCCCAAAGAAAGGCAATGTCAAAGAATGTTCAAACTACTACACAATTGTACTCATCTCACACTCTAGCAAAGTAATGATCAAAATTCTCCAAGCCAGGCTTCAACAGTACATGAACTGAGAACTTCCAGGTGTTCAAGTTGGAGAAAAGGCAGAGGAATCAGAGATCAAATTGCCAACATCTGTTGGATCATAGAAAAAGCAAGAGAGTTCCAGAAAAACATCTACTTCTTTATTGCCGGCACCAAAGCCTTTGACTGTATATCTCCCAACAAACTGTGGAAATCCTTGAAGAGATGGGATGAGACCATCTTACCTGCCTCCTGAGCAATCTGTATGCAGGTCAAGAAGCCACAGTTAGAACTGGACATGGAACAACAGACTGGTTCCAAATTGGGAAAGGAGTACATCAACAGTCTGTACTGTCACCCTGCTTATTTATCTTATATGCAGAGTGAAAGTGAAAGTTGTTCAGTCTTGTCCGACTCTTTGTGACCCCATGGGCTATACAGTCCATGGAATTCTCCAGGCCAGAATACTGGAGTGGGTAGCCTTTCCCTTCTCCAGGGAATTTTCCCAACCCAGGAACTGAACCAGGGTCTCCTGCATTGCAGGTAGATTCTTTACCAACTGAGCTATGAGGGAAGACCGAGTACATCATGAGAAATGCCAGACTGGATGAAGCCCAAGCTGGAATCAAGACTTCAGGGAGAAATATCAATAATCTCAGACATGCAGATGACACCACCCTTACGGCAGAAAGTGAAGAGGACTGTGGAACTGAAGAGCCTCTTGATGAAAGTGAAAGAGGAGAGTGAAAAAGCTGGCTTAAAACTCAACATTCAAGAAACTAAGATCCTGGCAGCTGGTCCCATCACTTAATGACAAATAGATGGGGAAACAATGGAAACAGTGACAGACTTTCTTTTCTTGGGCTCCAAAATCACTGCAGATGGTGACTGCAGCCATAAAATTAAAAGAGGCTTACTCCTTGGAAGAAAATCTTTCACAAACCTAGACAGCATATTAAAAAGCAGAGACATTACTTTGCCAACAAAAATCTGTCTTGTCAAAGCTATGGTTTTCAAGTAGTCGTGTATGGATGTGAGAGTTGCACTATAAAGAAAGGTGAGTGCCAAAAAATTGATGCTTTTGAACTGTGGTGTTGAAGACTCTTGAGAGTCTCTTGGACTACAAGGAGATCCAACCAGTCCATCCTAAAGGAGGTCAGTCCTGAATATTCATTGGAAGGACTGATGTTGAAGCTGAAACTCCAATACTTTGGCTACCTGATGCAAAGAACTGACTCATTGGAAAAGACCCTGATGCTGGGAAAGATTGAGGGCAGGAGGAGAAGTGGATGACAGAGGATTAGATGGTTGGATGGCATCATTGACTTAATGGACATGAGTTTGAGTAGGCTCCAAGTATTGGTGATGGACAGGGAAGCCTGGCATGCTGCAACTCATGGGGTCACAAACAGTCAGACATGACTGAATGACTGAACTGTATCCCTTATAATAAGTCTCTCTCTCAATATATATTTGTTCCACTCTTCTGGAGAACCGTGACTAATACAGATTTTGGTACCAAGAGTGGTTTTAGAGAACATAATTTTAATGATGAGTTTTCTGAACTGTTATTGGAGTTTCTGGAACTGATTCATTTATCTGATTAGGTGCTATTGACTCTGTCTCCAGAAGCGGAGAGCACTGAGCTTACTGGTGTGAACTGTTTAGGGATATGCAAAATATCTACTTTGATTACTCCTAATCCATCACCGATAAGAAGCAAGGAATAAAGTATCTCCATATATGATACTTTTGAGCATTTTGGAAAGCTAAGTGATAGGGTGACATTAGTTGGTTGCTTCTAATGCCACTGGGCAAATGGTGAAATCAAAGAATGAGTTCAGGTATTTCATTTCCCACCTCAAGCCACAGAAATGACCTAAGAGCTTCCATAAGTACTCTGAGGGAGACCCTTATCTCTTACAACCACATGGCTGAAACTGCCTGAAAATCAAGTTGAGCTCTCAGCCTCCTAGGTCACCTACTGATAATGTGAGGGCATTGATTGATTGGGAAAAAAAACGGGATTCTTCAAGTTGTGCTGGGGATCTGTGTGAAGATCCTCATGAAGCTGGGGACATTGAGCCCTAAATTATGATCAGCTTTCTGTGCCAGTGAAGGTCTCGCTATCCTCAATGTCAAGGGAGGGACATCTCCACCCCAATGGAGATTTTTCCATCTGTCTGAGAGGATTAATTCTGCTTTGCCTGAGCTGTTGCCATCAAAAACAATGCTGATTCTAATCAGAACTACCCCCCCCCACCATTTTGCTTCTAGACCTATAACTAGACTTGAGTGCCAACAGACCCCTAATGGTGAGGTACAGAGTGAGACCCATGAGGAGGTAGCTACCCTCCAAAAGGACTGCTTGTGCTTTCCAATTTATACAAGCAGAAATCTGGGGAACATATTTAAATGGGCATGAGCTAAGGGCCACATCTGTCTTGTTTATAGTTTAATTAAGGATATCTAGTACTGTCTCTCAGGCATGGCAATGGCACCCCACTCCAATACTCTGCCTGGAAAATCTCATGGATGGAGGAGCCTGGTAGGCTGCAGTCCACGGGGTCACCAAGAGTTGGATGTGACTGAGTGACTTCACTTTCACTTTTCACTTTCATGCATTGAAGAAAGAAATGGCCACCCACTCCAGTGTTCTTGCCTGGAGAATCCCAGGGACGGAGGAGCCTGGTGGGCTGCCGTCTATGGGGTCACAGAATCAGACACGACTGAAGCCACTTAGCAGCAACAGCAGCAGTACTGTCTCTAGCACATAAGTGTTACTCAGTAAATATTCTGGAATAATTGAATGATTGCTAAAAATAAAATCTATTTATTTCTCTTTTTGACAATTTATATATATAATATATAAATATTTATAAACAATATAAAAATCTTTATAGAGTCATATTTCTGTATATATTTTTCACTGGTTCATATACACACTGACACAAAAGAAAGGAGGAAATATTGCTACTTTCATTTCTGCCTGTTCAGATGCAGGGCATAAAGAGAAGGGTAATCAGTCTTGAAAGTTGTCAGTGATCAAATATCAAAAATAGAGTCAGAATCTTTATTACATATATTTATTTTTAAGATATTTACTTTAGTATCTGTCTCCATCACTTGACCTACATTACTATAAGGGTAAATACCATTTCTCTCTCTCTGTATAAACACCATGCACCAACTTTAGTGTGTATCATAGACTAGTTTCTCAGTATTGTCAAATAGATAAATAAATAGTCAGAGATTTACACCTTCTAATATCAGAAATGGCTTTAAAGCAATTTTAGAGGAGTTTTTTGAAGGACAATTAATAAGATAATTTTATGGCAAGGGAAGCTTTTTATCATTGATGGTGAAGAAATTGTTATGAATATGGGAATATATATATATGTATACACTCACACACATATATATATGTCAAGAAAAAATACATAAGCAAATGTAAATAAAAAATTATTTATTTATTGTGAAAGAGTATTTTTTCCCAGAGGAAGTCCATAAAAGTAAAATATGCTTGCCTGGAAATTGAGGGACTTTCAATTTGATTCCATTTCTATCACTTATTATTTGGTAGAACTGAGCAAGTGGTTTAATATCTTAGTTACTGTTTACTTACCTATGAAATGAAAGGACTGGAATTAATGATTTCTAAGATACGTTGAAATTCTCAATTCCTTTGAATCTATCTGACTCTTGGGTAAAGCCCTTCATTTATAGTGGAAGAAGTATAGGAGCCTTGAGCTGTCTAGGTCAGTAAAATTGTTTTTATTATATTCAGGAATAAGTGGTTCTTATCACTGACCCATGCTGAGTCTGTCCCATGGGGCAGAGGGGCTGTGGTGGTTTATGAATTTATCCTGTCTGGGAAGATTTACTACTGTGTTATTTATTGATTTTTCAATTCAGTAAACTTGATAAACCAGGTTATTGCCCACTCAGAATTGCATAAAGTAAGAAAACCTCACATGTTGAAAACAGAGACTAAAAGGAATACAGAGTTAGAATGAATAAGCCTCTTCAGGAAGAAGAGACAGGCTTGATAAAAAGCAAAACCTCACTTCAAAATTCTTGTCACATTAAAAAAAAGTTTTTGAAATTGAATATACAATGAATTGAATAAAGCGCTAGAGTTTGGTTAGGCAGTGGGAAGGATTCTGTGTTCTAGCTATTGCCTTAGTTTTCAGGTTTCCAAATGAGCACTGTTTAACAGTGTGGGCTAAAAACTGGTGGTGTAGGGATTTCTACCACTCATATTTATTGTTGCTCAGATGTTAAGTTGTGTCTGACTCTTTGGGACCCCATGGACTGCAGCATGCCAGGCTCCCCTGTCCTTCACAATCTCCTGGCGTTTGCTCAAGTTCACGTCCATTGAATCAGTTATGCTATCTAGCTATCTCATCCTCTGCCACCCTATTCTTTTTTTGCCTTCAATCTTTCTCAGCATCAGAGTCTTTCCCAATGAGCTGGCTCTTCCCATCAGGTGGCCAAAGTATTGGAGCTTCAGTATCATTTACATGTTACCCCTTATGGACCTGTTCCCAACCCCCTTGAAGTTCTCCACTTCCCTGTGAGAAACATCAATTTGAGTAAATATCTGCTCAAGGAAATACCTTCACAAGAGCCAAGGATTCCAGGCAAGGGATTATAACACTTGGGTAAAGCACAGAGAGTAAAGCAAGTGCCAGACATTACTCTGGACCCAGAACTCATTGCCCAGGACCAGGCTGACTCCTGCCACATAATCTACCAGTTCTCCTTCTAAGTATATAGCTGAAAGTAATGAGAAGACTATCTCGAAGCAACATCTGCAACCCCATGTTCACTGCAACATTTTTCACAATAGCCAAGATATGGAAACTACTTACATGTTCATCAGTGGGATGAAAGGATAGAGAAAATATGGGTATCTATATCTATGCATGCATAGAAGTTGCTTCAGTAATGTCTCACTCTTTGCAACACTGTGGACTGTAGCCCACTAGGCTCCTCTGTTCATGGATTTCTCCAGGGAAGAATGCTGGAGTGGGTAACTCCAGTATTCCCTTTTCCAGGGGGTCTTTCCAGCTCAGGAATTGAACCCAGGTCTCCTGCATTTCAGCCAGATTCTTTACTCTCTGAGCCACCAGGGAAGCCCTAAGATATATGTTAAAAATATTTCAATAAAACTGGGTAAAAACTTGGACCATTTAAATGTCGCTGTTATATTAAACCTATAAAAGGTTCTTGAAACAGTGGTAATATGTAAATATCAGAGACAATGTGTCTATAATTACCATAATGGGAAACAAAGCCAGAATAGTACTTTGGCTGAAGACTTCTTTAGTGTTTACTAATAAAACATCATCATATTCCTAGATGTGAGATAGAAGTAGAATACAATATTTCATGATCAAGCTGGTTTTAGAAAAGGCAGAGGAACCAGAGATCAAATTGTCAACATCCACTGGATCATTGAAAAGGCTTTTGCTTTTTAACCTTCATACTTGCTAAGTCATAGTTCCACTATCTTTACTACATATTTACATTTTTGCACTGACATTTTGCTTTTGTTTTCTTGTTATTAATTTGTGCAATTTCTTTTCATTTAAAGAAATTCTTTTTAATATTTCTTTTTTAAAAAATTGAAGTATAGTTGATATACAGTATGTTACATGTGTACAATATAGTGATTCACAACTTTAAAGTTTGTATTCCATTTATTGAGGTGCATGTTTATTTTTGACTCACTGTCTTACTGTTTTCATTTTTTTCACATATATACTCTGAAGTGAAATTGCTGGGTCATATGGTAGCTCTATTTTTAGTCTTTTGAGAAATCACCATACTGTTTTCCCTTGTGGCTGCACCGATTTACATTTCTACCAACAGTGTTCCAGGGTTCTCTTTTCCACACATCGCCAGCAGCATTTGTGATTTGTGTGTGGTGTGTGTGTGGATGTTTGTTTTGATGAAAGCCATTCTGACAGGTTGGGTGATACCTCGTGGTTTTACTTTGCTTTTTGCTGATAATTAATGAAGTTGCGTGTCTTTTCCTGTGTCTGTTGGCAATCTGCATTTTCTCTTTGGAAAATGACTACTAAGTTCTTCTGCCATTTTTAACTGAGTTGTTTGTTTCTTTGATGTTTAGTTGTATGAGCTGTTTACATATTTGAGAGAGTAATCTCTTATCAATCATATCATTTGAAAATCTTTACTCCCATTCAGTAGGTTGTCTTTTTGGTTGTTGATGGTTTCCCTCACTGTGTAAAAGATTTTAAGTTTAATTAGGCCCCATTTGTTTATTTTTACTTTTATTTTCTTTGCTTAAGGAGACAGGTCCAATAAATATTGCAGTGATTTAAATCATGAACTTTTTTTTTTGACATTTTTCTAAGGCTTGTTTAATGGCAATGAACTCTTTTAACTTTTGCTTATCTGAAAACTCAATTTCTCCTTCAATTCTGAATGATAACTTGGCTGGGTAGAGGATTCTTTTCATAGCTTTTTCCTTTCATCACTTTGAATATGTCATGCCATTGTCTTTTGGCCTGTAAAGTTTCTGATGAAATATCTACCAAAATCCCTATTTGGTCTTCCTTGTATGTAATGAAGTTTTTTCATTCCTTTACTGCCTTTAAGATTCTCTTTTTGTCTGTAATTTTCATGAATTTGAATAAACTATGTCTTAGTGTGGATCTCTTTGGGTTCATTTCATTTAAAACTCTCGGGCTTTCCTGAACCTAGATGTCCATTTTCCTCTCCAGATTAGGGAAGTTTTCAGCCATTATTTTTTGAAATAATTTTTTGGTACTTTCTATCTTTTCTTCTCCTCCTGAGACTCCTATAACATGAACGTTATTCTGCTTGATACTATCCCAAAGTTCCCTTAGGATTGTCACCTTTTTAAATTTCATTTTTTCTTTCTGTTGCTATATTTGATTGAGTTCCTTTGCTTTATCTTCTAGCTTACGGATCCAATTCTTCTGCTTCATCTTCTCTGCTGTTGAACCCTATGGTATGTTTTTCAATTCAGTAATTATATTCATCTGTTCTGTAACTTCTGTTTGGTACTTTCTTATACTTTCTCTTTCTTTGTTGAAGGTCTTACTATGGCCATCCATTCTTGTTCCAAGTTTGGTGACCATCTTTATGACTGTCACTTTAACTCTTTATCAGGTAGGTTGATTATTTCCATTTCATTAAGGTCTTTTTCTGGGGTTTTGTCTAGTGCTTTCATTTGGAACATACCTCTCAGTCTCACCATTTTGCCTTACTCTCTGTTTCTATGTATTAGGCAAATCAAATCCTTGTCCTAGTCTTGGAGGAGTGGCCGTGTATAGATGTCCTGTGGGTTCAGAAGTGCAATTCCTCCTGGCCACCAAAGCTAGGCACTCAAGGGGTATCCCATGATGGGATGCATACACTTATCTGTTATGGTGGGACAATGGCCACAATGCAGGAGTAGGCAGAATCTTTGTCCAACCAAACTGAGCATTCATGTCTGTGGTCATGATGGTGAGTAGGGCTTTGTCTGGCCTGGCTAGGGTGTATACCTGTAGCACAGGAGTGGGCTAGCAAGATATACCCACTGGTTCTATCAGGTTAGAGATAAAATTCCAAAATGACACCTGTTAGCACTGGTCTTTGGGCTTCCCAGGTGGTGCTTATGTTAAAGACCTCACCTACCAAAGCAGGGGACACAAGAGATTTGGGTTTGATTCCTGGGTCAGGAAGATCTGCTGGAGTAAGAAATGGCAGCCTGCTCCAGTAATCTAGCCTAGAAAATACCATGGACAGAAGAACCTGGTGGGCTACAGTCCATGGGGCTGCAAAGAGTCAGACATGACTGAGTGATTTATCACAGTGACAACACTGGTCTTAGCTGCATAGACTGATTGCAAAACTTGTATCTGCCTGCATCTCCATCCCTGGAGAGGGTACCAACAGTTCCCTGCCTCACAGGTAGATATTTCAAGAATAATAAGTTGGTCTCCTTCACCTATGGAATAAGTGCTTTTCAAACTGATGGTTTTGTGCTGGGTCCCAGGCCAAGTGTGCCTGTATGTGAGCCTTTAAGCCTGGGTTCTCTGCTTCCTAGAGTTTCATGGTTTTCTTGAACACAGTCCCCACTGGCTTTCAGAGATGAGAATTTAGGGTTCTCATCTCTCCTCTGAAGGATCCAAGGCTTGGGGACCCTAATATGGAGCACAAACCTCTTGCTCCTCAGAGAAAATTTCTCTATTTTGAGATCTCTCTTGATTGTAAATTTCTGTGGCTGAAATTTTTGTTTTTTTTGCTTGGGGGGAAGGGGTTTCTGGTGAGACTGTATCTCAGCTTCTCCTTTTTATCCCCTGCTGTGGAGGCTCTCTCTGTTCATTTAGTTTTCAGGTTTTTTCAGAAGAAATTATTCTGTAAGGAGCTGTGTATTTGTAGTGTCTGTGGGAAAAGATGAGTTCAAGTTCTTCCTATGTCACCATCTTGAACCTCTTCCCCACTTTCACTCTTGAGTTGATATGAGCTAGAGGTCTCTTTTATAATTTTTATGGGCTGATTTAGAATTTATTTTCATTAAATAGACATTAATTAATAATTATCAATCTGAGTTCCTGAAACATTCTTCCTTCTGGATTTCTATTTTTTTTCTGCTTGCAATGCTGACATGTCTTCTAGTTTCTTCCCTTTTAAACCTGCAAGTCCCTTTCTTTTCAAGCAATGCTGTCATGGAAAAGATGTTTCAGAATTTCTTCCATGGCCTGCTCATATCACTTAGAAGCTCACTATTCCACATCAATCCAAGTTATAATTCCATGTACTATCCAGTAGTTTTCAACTAGGTATTGCAGGCTTAAACGCTGATTGAGTTGAAATAGCATGTGTTTCCCATCTCATAAGTATGCTCTCCTGCTCAAATAGTGGTTACAGTAATTAAAGGTCTAGGTCTGTGTCTTCCAATTTCAGACAAGTCTATCCTTCAAGTGAATTCAGCTGAGATTTGCATATGTTCTTGGCATCCTCTCTTAATCTGGAATTAGTTGCATTATATTTAGCAGCTATTATTCATAGATTATGCTGTAGGGTTAGGACTGTCTTTTAGTTTGATTAAAAAATAAGTATCTTGTTTTATCCTCTTTAATTCCTTTTCATTGGCATAAATTAAAGAATAAAGATGTCTTTCCTCAGGCATCTTTGTGTGGAAATCAATGATATTTCAATAATCATTTTATTCATGAAAACAGAGAAATGATATATTCTTATGTATCTATTTAAAGTAGGGGAGGAGTATATTAGTTTTGTATTTAGATTTATTATTCGCTCTACATTACTAACCTATAATTTTCCATTCATTGTAGTAGATATATTGCATATATGTACCGGATATCTAATCTACTACTTTAGTGTCAGAATTAAATTTGGTTTATTCTTATTATATCTTGACTTGCAAGTGAATAAACATCTGTATGTCATATTTATATTAGTGACTTAAATGAGAGCTTTTGTTTTTTATTAAAACATGGCATTAAACATGTTCAGTCAAGTTTAAATTTTTCCTCTAGGAATTCAAAGCAAAGTTAATTTATTTGTAGTAGCTTGGAATTTTTAATTGCATGAAGAATCAGATTGCAAATGAATTATTCTCAAATTTATTCTTCAGAGAGTTGTGCAAGTTGGCTCTGATGTTCCAAACCCTAAACAGAATTTTATTGCAATTTCAGATAAATGTTTATATAATTTTCGGTATTCTAACAAATAAATATTCACATTTGTGTGTGAACATTTTAAATCATTGCCAATATTACATTTAGTCCTAAATGTAATAAACAGACAATTAGAGCTACTTTTGATAGCTTTGCCTGACTTTCTGAGCATTTGGCTGGAAAAGTAGACAATTTAAGCAACCAAGAGCAACACTCCCTTATTGCCATCACTCCAGCTACTCTCCTGCTAAAATGGTGATCTCTTTTCTTTTTATAAAATGAATTTAAAAAGACATGTATTTCTTTATTTTTGGCTTCACTGGGCCTTTGTTGCTGCATGTGGGCTTTCCCTAGTTGGTGTCAGCAGGGGCTGCTCTCTAGCTACACTACACGGGCTTCTCACTGCGGTGGCTTCTCTTCCTGTGGAGCACGGGCTCTAGGGCATGTGCGCCCAGTGCTTGCGGCTCACAGGCTTAGTTGCTCTACAGCATGTGGGAGCTTCCTGGACCAGGGATCAAACCCATATCCCCTGCACTGGCAGGCAGATTCCTCACCTCTGAGCCACCAGGGAAGTCCCAGTGATCCCTTTTTAATCTTTTTTTCCCCCTCATTTTCCTCTTTGTCCTAAGTCTATTGTGTATATGCTTTTCTGTGCATAGATCTTTGGCCTCCTGCCTAATCACTTATTACTCAATGAATACCAATAATATGCTAACCAGTAATTGTCTATTTAAAGAGGAATAGACAGGAATAAAGATGTAGCGTGGCTTGGCTCCACCTACTTGCTGGATTGAGTAATTCAATCATTTAAATGTTCTGAACCTCAATTTTATAATCTGTAAAACAAGGAGATCAGATAACCTCTAATATCTGTGGCAGTTTTGTCATCTATACTTTTGTAGTAGTTTTCATGATCTAGTCTTATTTGAGTTTCACATAAAAGCAATTATTTATGACCTGGTAAATAAGACACAGAGGAGTGAATGGAAACGTACTCTCCTGTTATATTTGTAAAGAATCCTTTATACCCCTGTTTTTTACCCCATGGCTCATGCGTAAATGATATCCATTACTTAAAATTTCATAAGCAAAGACCATCTGGTCTTTATAAATGCTGTTCCTGTTTTACCAAATATTGATAAATTGTGCAGCTTTGTGCTGCCAAATACTTAGGCCTCTTTGTCATGGCTTCATACCAATTTCAAAATGAATATTGAATATAATTATTTAGGGATAAAAGAGTAATAGTAAATAAAACCATATGCTTACTATTAAAGCGTTTTATTTGAATAACTCTTAGTAGCATATTTTCAAAACTTGGTCCACTTGTAATACTGAATGAGTCCCATTTTCATTGGATTCCTGAGACTATAACTCTTGGGCAATAAGCCCATCTGTATTAATGGTCCAGGCTGAATTGAGCTTGATTAGTATTTGAAATTGATTTTGTCCAGATACCAGATGGCCCAAGTTGGTATTTTATTTGTCACTTTTAAAGGAAAAGCATTTTTTTTTCCCACCAGGAATGAGCAGATTCAAGATGATGACTGTTCTCCCCTAGGTTTACAAACAATTATGGAGTATTCGTGTCTGCTTAGATGGTTCCAGCAGGACTCATAGTTGACCGATGACTCTACTCCTGCTATTCACATGCTGAATTGTTCTTTCAGTCATGCAGTGTCTTTAGATTTTAACTTTTATTCTTATGTCTTTTAAAAGTCTAGTTTCTTAACTAAAATGCTTCAGCCAGTCCACGTTTTGAATGTGTTAATAATGTGTCTTTTTAGAGAACACAGTGAAGAGTCACTGGCTTATTGACTAGAGTGGAGGATTTACAAAATGGATGGTAGAAGCTAATACGAGGACAACTAATGACAAGTTTTTGAAACTAAGCTAAAAAGTACACTTTTTTCCAGTGTAGCACATAGAAATTCTTCAAAAATAGTTTTCAACAGGAAAGTGTGAGAGAAGAGCTGGAAATAGGAGTGGAAAAAATGGGGTGATCAGGATTTCTGCTTGACATGTGGCTGTGCCAAAGCAAAAGAAGGGTTGGATAAGAGCTCCTCTGAAAAAAGGATTAATGACAGGCATGATATGGGTGATGAGGGGGCAACGCTGCCATCTGGGCTCGTCAGCTTCTCACACCCCCAGCAAAAATACACAAAGCTTGGACCTCCCTTTCCACAAGTTCCTGCAGGCATTTTGAAGGAGGTGTTGAAAACTTAACAATGAAAGCTGAGACAGTGAAAGAGGCAGTCATTTTCCTTCCTATCCCAAATAAAAATATTTAAGTGGGAAGTTGCTGTATGACATAGAGAGCTCAACCTGGTGCTCTGTGATGACTTAGAGGGTTGGAATGAGGTAGGCGGTGAGAGGGAGGTTCAGGATGGAGTGGGCATATGTATACCTGTGGTGATTCATATTGTATAGCAGAGGCCAAAACAACATTGTAAAGCGATTATCTTCCTATTGAAAATAAAAAAAAAAAAACTTTCAAGTGGATGCAGAGAGTGAGAATTCTCTCTTTCAAGCAAGGAGAGACTCAAATTCATGATTTACCCCAAAATACCTTTCTAATTCTCTTTATAAAATTCTCAAATCTTTCTAAAATAAAATACACAAATGAGGAAACCTATTTGGATATACTCTTAAAAATTCCAGAACATACATTTTTGCCCCTCATACCACTTTTTCACTCAGGTGAAATAGCATAGCATAGGGATTGGGATCTGTTTTACCCAGTATTCACAGGAACTGGTCTGACATACAAGAGAGACAATGGGCCATAGAGTCAACATTAACCCATGAAGACCCATAAATGAAATTGGAAGACCAGGAGTAAATGAGCAGAGAACCAGGAATAGATAGAAGAATGGATATTGAAAGTCTCATGATATTGATGGGAAAGTGCAACATAAGACTGGATAGGGAAAATTCATTGATATGGGGCTGCTGCTGCTGCTAAGTCACTTCAGTCATGTCCGACTCTGTGCAACCACATAGATGGCAGCCCACTAGACTCCGCCATCCCTGGGATTCTCCAGGCAAGAACACTGGAGTGGGTTGCCATTTGCTTCTCCAATGCATGAAAGTGAAAAGTGAAAGTGAAGTCACTCAGTCGTGTCCGACTTTTAGCGACCCCATGGACTGCAGTCCACCAAGCTCCTCCATCCGTGGGATTTTCCAGGCAAGAGTACTGGGATGGGTAGCCATTAACTCCTCCGTGATATGGGGCTACTCATCATTAACTCAAGGTTAAATATTTTGGTAAGAATATCTGGGTTTCTCAGGTGGCTCAGTGGTAGAGAATCTGTCTGCCAATGCAGGAGTTGCAGTTTCAATCCCTGGATCTGGAAGATTCCCTGGAGAAAGAAATGGTAATCCACTCCAGTATTCTTGCCTGAAAAATCCCAAGGATGGAGGAGTCTGGCATGCTACAGTGGGATCACAAAGAGTCAGACACAGCTTAGTGAATAAACAACATAAATAAATGGAGTTGTTTTAATTGTTTGCTGAGATGAACATTGGGTTTAATGGCTTATATTAATAGAGATGTTTATATTAATATAGATGTTTATATTAATATATTAATAGAGATGTTCCATGAATTTTCTTGGAAAATTATTATAGAAGTGGACAGAAGGTACAGAGAAGGTGAAAACATTGGAATGCATTTGTTGTGTAGGATCTAAGAAATCTTTGAATAGTCAGTGTAAAATATACACTAGATTTGGATGATTTAATATGGAAAAGAAATAAAAAAGACAGGCTTCTTTCAAACCTAAAATTTCAAGAACAGGGGAGATGAAAAATCACAGTCCTACTGCCCTCTAGTGCACAGAGAGAGAAGAATGCCAGAGCACTTCAGAGCAGAAAAGAAGCTTTGGGAAAATTTAGTTCAACGTTGTGGGTCAGCTGGTAACCCGTCTGCAATGCTGCAGAACTGGGTTCGATTCCTGGGTTGGGAAGATTCCCTGGAGAGGGGAAAGGCTGCTCACTCCAGTATTCTGGCCTATGGACTAATATAATCCATGGGATCCCAAAGAGTTGGACATGACTGAGTGATTTTCACTTTCAGGTGATTTTTATTGATTTTATTATTAGAAAGTCCTCTATCCTGAGACATATTTTTTAATCTACTTTCCTATTAATTATAAAAATGTTCATTAGGATTTTACATTTCACTCTATAGTTCCAGGTCCAGTTTATTTTAGCAGATGGAATAAAGTGGATTACATAATTTTCTCCCATGTAAATAAACTTTTCTTTCTCCAACCATTTTGCTTATGATTATTTTATTATCCATAAAATCCTAGGATCTACTTTATCAAAATTGAAATATTTGTATATGTTAACAGGGCATCCCAGATGGCTCAGTGGTAAAGAATCTGCCTGCCAGTGCTGGAGATGTGGTTTCGATCCCTAGGTCAGGAAGACCCCTTGGAGGTGGAAGTGGCAATCCACTCTAGTATTCTTGCCTGGGAAACCCCATGGACAGAAGGTCTTGGCAGGCTGCAGATCATGGGGTCACAAAAGAGCTGGACACAGCTTAGCGACTAAAACAACAGTATGTTAACAACAGTTTCTCAGATATCCATATTATCTATTATTTTTTTTATAAAATATTTAAAGACCAGAAAGTAAACTGTAAAGAATAGTGCAAAGAATATCTGAATGTTTAGTCCTCATTTTCTTTGGAGGGTGGTGACCTATTCCAGCTACTACTGGAACCAACCAGGAACTAATGATTGTTTTTTCTTGATAATTCTTTTATGGTGGTAAATTTATTTACCTATTTACTTACATAACATAAACTTTACTGTTTTAAAGTATACAACTCAGTGGCATTCATGGTGTTTTACACCCATCAGTGATACCTAGTGTTAGAACATCATCCCAAAGGAAACCCCTACCCATCAAGAAGTTACTCCCCTTACTTCTCCCGACCAACTCCTACCAACCACTAATCTGCTTTCTATTTCATGGATGAGCATATTCTGTTCATTTCATATAAATGAAATCATACAATATGTAGTCTTCTGTGTTTGGCTGTGTTTTCAGTTAGCATAATATTTTCAAGGTTCACCCGTGTTTTAGCATGTATCACTATTTTGTTCCTTTGTATGATTGAATAATATTTTGTTTTATAGATATACCACATTTTATTTATTCATTCATTGTTTGAAAGACATTTAAGTTGTTACCATGGTCTTCTTTTCAAAGGGCTGCCATTAGAAAACAGTTATCAGTCACCTCCATCTAAAACCGCATAGCTACCTATAGCACATATTCTTGGGGAAGTCAGTCTCATGGACCTACCTTAGGCCATGTCTGTAGCTCTCTCACTGGAGAGTGAGATCCTGTGAGTGACTCTTTGAGATTTACATGAAGTCAAGAGAATGGATTTATATTGCAAATCCTCAAAGAAGTACAAAGCAAAAAAAAAGTCAAGAACTGATGTTCATTTTGTGTCTCGTAGACATTTTATCTAAAAAAATTTCCTCCAGATTTCTAGCATGTTGATTATGATGATAATTTGCTTAGTGTATACTCTGTGGCTAAGTTAAGTGGGATTTGGGGTGTGGGTGACAGTGATGCCAAGGCTCTGATTATTAAATGTTCAAAAGTTATGATCTAATTATTTACAAAAAATAGTGATGATCTGTAAACTACATCTGTCTAGAAAAGGGACAGATGGTCCCTAAATGATCCTGGAAACAAAGGATTCTTTTGGAAACAAGAATGCAGGCAGCTAACTTCAAAGATGTGAAGAATCAGATGAAAATTATTGACCACCATGTAGTTACTGAGGGGCAAACAGCTGTGGGATTTCATAGCAGGTAGAATTAGGTTATGTATAAGGAAGAAATGTCCTTAACAACTAAAACTGACCAACAAAGGAATGATATGGCTACTATAGGAAATATTAAGTGAGGGCTGATGCTGATCACAGTAATGAAAATTCCATGATTTGTAGGGAATTATGTGTCTCTCGGATTCTCATCAAACTCAACAATTCCAGTATGTCACATGACAGTTGGTTAGGATTTCCTCATCTATTTACTGCCTGGTGACTCAGACTGTAAAGAATCTGCCTGCAGTGTGGGAGACCTGGGTTCGATCCCTGGGTTGGGAAGATCCCCTGGAGTAGGGAACGGCTACCCACTCTAGTATTCTGGCCTGGAGAATTAATTCCACGGACAGAGGAGCCTACATGTAGCCTACATGGCAGGCTGCAGTCCATGGGGCTGCAAAGAGTTGGACATGATGGAGCAAGTTTCGCTTTCACTGGCTATTTACAGATCTTTTAAAAAAGATGCCAGGAAATCCCTGGCAGTCCAGTGGTTAGTACTCGGTGCTTCCCCTGCAGGGGGCATTGGGTTCATCCCTAGTCTGGGAACTAAGACATTGTAAGTCAGCAGTGTGTCCCCCCTCCAGAAAAACATCTACTTCTGCTTTATTGACTAGGCAAAGCCTTAGACTGTGTGGATCACAACAAACTGTGGAAAATTCTTAAAGAGATAGGAATACCAGACCACCTGACCTGCTTCTTGAGAAATATATATGCAGGTCAGGAAGCAACAGTTAGAACTGGACATGGAACAACAGACTGGTTCCAAATAGGGAAAGGAGTACACCAAGGCTGTATATTGTCACCCTGATTATTCGACTTATATGCAGAGTACATCATGGGAAATGCTGGGCTGGATGAAGCACAAGCTGGAATCAAGCTTGCTGGGAGAAATACCAATAACCTCAGATATACAGATGATACCACACTTATGGCAGAAAGTGAAGAGCTAAAGAGCTTCTTGATGAGTGAAAGGGGAGAGTGAAAAAGTTGGCTTAAAACTCAACATTCAGAAAACTAAGATCACGGCAGCTGGTCCCATCACTTCATGGCAAATAGATGGGGAAACAATGGAAACAATGACAGACTTTATTTTTTTGGGCTCCAAAATCACTGCAGATGGTGACTGCAGATGGTGACTGCAGCCATGAAATTCAAAGACACTTGTTCCTTGGAAGAAAAAGCTATGACCAACTTAGACATCATATTAAAAAGCAGAGACATTACTTTCCCAACAAATGTCCATCTAGTCAAAGCCATGGTTTTTCCAATAGTCATGTATGGATGTGAGAATTGGACTGTAAAGAAAGCTGAGTGCCAAAGAATGGATACCTTTGAACTGTGGTGTTGGAGAAACTCTTGAGAGTCTCTTGGATTGGAAGGAGATTCAACCAGTCAATCCTAAAGGACATCAGTCCTGAATATTCATTGGAAGGACTGATGCTGAGGCTGAAACTCCAATACTTTGGCCACTTGTGAAGAACTGACTCAGGTATTGGAAAATACCCTGATGCTGGGAAAGATTGAAGGAGGGATGAGAAGGGGACAACTGAGGATGAGATGGTTGGATGTCATCACAGACTCAATGGACATGAGTTTGAGTAAGCTCTGGGAATTGGTGCTGGACAGGGAAGCCTGGCATGCTGCAGTCCATGGGGTCACAAAGAGTCGGACACGACTGGGCGACTGAACTGAATTGAGGAAAACAGCATAAACTTCCTTAGGATCAATGGTGTCAACTTATGTCTGGCTCAGGAATTAATGTTAAATTGCTGAAACTTTGTAGTTCCACTTATTTTTTCTAGACTACTGAAACAGTAATCTCTTATTTAATAAAATTTCAAGATCAGACTTATTAAAAACTATTATAAAATAAATCTAACTTGTGGTATATTTTTAAAAACTAAAGTAAACTATGTTTTAGGAGCTTACGAAGCAAGTTTCCTTCTTAATTCGTAAGAATGTTTGTTGGGCACCTATTAAGGGGAGCACAATGATAAACACAGGGTCTGTGCCTTTAAATCACTCACTGGAAAACTTTATATATGAATGAGTAATCTTCATATGCTGTCTGGCAGTCCAAAGAGGGATGAATTAACTGTAAAGAGAAGACTTCCCAGAGGAAATGGTAATTTACGTGTGTTGAAGAATGAGAAGTTACCCACAAGAATTAGTAGAGACACAGTCATTCTAAGTAAAAGGAACAACAGGATCAATACAGTTAATGTGACATATTTGAAGGCAGTATACAGATTGATAAGGTTTTAGTAAAAATGTGAAAGGAGAACAGTGGAGATGAGGCAGATAGGAGCCAAATCATGAAGACCTTTATATGCTATTTTAATAAGATTAAATTTCATTTCTTTTAAAATCCATGAGAAGCCTTTGGATTACTGAAGTTTATGTTACTACCAAGGTTGTAAAAATAAAAAAATAAAGAGTCTGGGGTGTTAGGTGACAATGACCAAGCTCTGTAAAAAAGCACAGACACTGTTTGGGATAAGAAAATGATGATGACCTAAAGAAGGGAGGAAGACAGCTTCCTAACCATATATTGAGGTCAGAGAATACAATTTGCCTATTATAACTTATAATATTAACTGCCATGATATTGTCAGAATAGAGCATAATACACTTTCTTAACTATCCTCAAATTGGGTTAAAAACAATTTAGGTTTAGAATAGGGGAATATGACATACAGAGTAATATATTGGAGAATGAATATTATAGAGAACTCACATTACAGATTTTTCATGCTAAAAGGAAAAAATGGTTCATTTATGCTGTGAAAGTAGAAGCAAAGAATTTGATTATCGTTTCTATTTAATGAATTTAGAGTCTAGAGGGAAAATTAGAGAGATTACTAGCAAAATAATTGAATCTTTATATTAATTTAAAACTTCATAGATATGCAAAAAATCCCCCCAAAATTGCAATAGGAAATTGAAACTGGTTCTATTTAGAATGCATGTTTGTAAGTTAGGTATGTGTTTTACAATGCTTTATCTGAGGTATCAATCCATCAAAAGATAGTAGTAAAAATTGCTGATTATTTTGATGGTAGAAATAAAATGGAATACTTTATACAATTGTTAATAGATTATAGAAACAGTGCACTACAAATATGGATTTGTTTTCTTAGACTAAACATTTATTAAATTTATTAATTAAAAATAATAAAATCAAAGTGTGATTGTTAGTGAGACAAAAGTTCTTGAATAATGCCATCTAAAAATACATCCAGTTGAACTAAAATTACCTCAGAGTTATGATTTTGCTTTTGACTGTCCCCAGTTTATCACAAAATGAAAACTCTTTTTGCTGTGAACCATTAGAAATTATGCTTTCATCACTGCTGGAAGATGTGTTTTCATTACAAGTAGTAGGTAATAAAATGGAAAGCTAATTCAGTTGAGAGTTATTTTCACAGTAACTCCATTTTAAGCAGAGAGAAAGAATAATTTATCTTTAAAAAAAGGGAAATTAATATTAATAAATTATATACTATTCTTAATTGAAACATGTCAAAGAAATAAAAAAAATGTTTCAGTTTTTGTAATAAAAGAAAGTCTTTTGGTTAGAAGCACCAACCATGGATTGTTCTGAAACAATAATGGCTGACACAAAATGGAAGCATTGTGAACTAGGGGAGGTATGTGCTAGGATTAGAGCTTCTCAGGTTTTTCTCTTTGCCTTCCAACAAATACCCAATGACAGGAATTTGCCTGCTTGCCTAGGGTTCTGTGCCAGCCCTGAGTTAGTCTGACCCAGATCCATTCTTCCCAGTTCTGTTCTGCTCCCCGTGTCAGGAAGGTTGGCTCACATAGGGTGAGGATCTCAAGCTCCCTTGTTGAGAAGGGTTATGGTAAGTTTGCACTTTAGAGAGAAATCAGACGGCAGCAGAAAGGGAGAAGAAAGGGATAAAAAGTCTCAAGTGGACATACGTGTCTGGGGCATAAATGGCTCCAGCTCCTTAGGGAAAGCAGTGACCCTGTTCCACTTTGTGCCAGGTGACAGCATCCCTCGGGCTTCTCCTACACAGTCTCACCCATTTCTGTCTTTCGTTTACAGATTAGTAGTGGCTTCTTGCTATTGACAATCTCTTGAATTTCTTCACTGTTCCCTCTATAAACATGCATAATTAATTTTATGCATTAAATACTTTCTTTTATAACTGCTTTTTTCTTAGACTCCCAACTAAATCAGCTCCTCAGTTCTCTCCTAAATTTCTTTCCCTTCCCCAAAAGTACATAAGAAAGGAAAAGCCAGAGATAATGTCACTGGAACAGAAAGAAACCATCTCGGCATGAGAGAGGAATAGAATTATGATGAGATGGCATTTAAATATTTGAACATTGTATAGCGCTTGACATAGGAATAGTCTTGTCCTGCCCCAAGGAGGCTATAGGTGATGAGAGCAGTCCTTTTCATATACAGTGACAACGGCTCCCAAGCTCCCTGCCTTAGACTGGGGGCCTTGGAGAGTTTTATCAGGGCAGAAACCATGTCTTTTTTGGTAACTCTTGCCAATGAAATGTGCCTTTGATGCTATTACAGTGGAGGGAGATTTAGCTTCTCTTCATCCTTGGGATAATGTTAAAGATAGTGATCCATCCTGAACAACGTTACAGGGGCCAAATGAGGGCAACATATGCCCAAAGCCAAGATGGGATTAGCACTGTGATGTTACTGAAAGAATGCTGGAGGCTGGGTCACAAAAGGAGTTCACCACTGACTTTGAATGAGAACAAATTAGTACATTTTCACATATAAGATCTGTCTCTGAGACAAGAGAGAAAAGCAAGCAATTCAGGTTGCTTTTTATTATAACTGAAGTTGATGACGGTGTTTCTGAAAATACAATGGTAATTCTGAAAATATGGAAATACTGTATAAAGTGCTAGGTATGAACAAGATGGGAAGAGGACACTTTAAGAACAACAGAGGGTAAAAAGCCAGTTCAGCAGTTTTATTTTTTCTCTGTCTGTGGCTTTTCTAGTAAATAAGAAAAGCTGAGCTAAGCAAGACATATGTATAGTGGAATTTTCCAACCCTTAGACAGAGAATCCATACCTTATGCTTGAAATTTGTGGGATTTTTCAGTTTCTAAATGCCATGAAGGCAAAATAAGAGTAAAGAGAATGAAATTTTGAGGACCAATGGGAAGAAATCAGATTTAGGCATCATCAGGCATCATTTAGGGACTTTATTTTCATTATATGAGAAAACTTTAACAATTTACACACAAAATTATATGGACTGAGAAAACAGGTGAATAATGAACATTTTGTACCCTTGTTGACGTATTTGTAAAAAGGCTGTGTGCATGCTAAGTCGCTTCAGTCGTGTCTGACTCTTTGTGACCCTATGGACTGGAACCTGCCAGGGTCCTCTGTCCATGAGATTCTTCAGGCAAGAATACTGGAGTGGGTTGCTGTTTTCTTCTCCAGGGGATCTTCCTGACCCAGAGATGGAACCCACATTTCTTGTTTCTCCTGCATTGGCAGGCAGGTTCTTTACCACTAACATCACCTGGGAAGCCTAAAATAAAGCTAAGAAATGATATAATATGCTGCTGCTGAAAGATATAATATGAGCCAGGGATAATAACATGAATATAATAAATAGCACAGATATACAAGTAGTAGAATAAGATATAATTGGGTTTGGTTTTTAATAAAACATAGTTTGTAATATTTTAGATGTACTTTGTGGTAATGATTTCAAATACTGAATCACCTGTGAGTGATTCATCTGAGTATGAAGTTCTCATACATTCATTAGATATTCTTTCAAAAGCACTGCTTTGCCATATTCCTTAATTTTTCTCACTATTAAAGTAGTATACTCTTTTCTTGTACCCTATGGTACACGCTACCCTATGATACCATAGAGTACAAATAAATAAATAAATATAAGGTATTACTATGATTGGTTTAAAACACTCTAAAAACTTTAGGTCATGGCTATGTAACTTCAAAACATGAATATTATATTAATTCCAAATTCACAGCTATAATTACACAGTTTCTTAAAAATTTAAGGTACATTTTTATTCCACTCAATGAACTACCAAGGTAGACATGTGAGCTATGATCTGTTGGTTGGAAGATTTCAATTATAGTAAAGGTAATTGTATTTCTTTTCGAAATAAACTTTCATTCTCTGGGTAATTACATTTTGAATGAAAAGAAAATATCAAAACCTTGGGTTACCCTGGAGATCTACTTTTCTTGGTATTTAGTCATTTTGGCCACATGATGGCACCAAAGGGTAGGAAATTACTTTTTTGAATTCACATTTACTTACTGAATTGCAATAAAAAAAAAAATGAATAAGATTAACAAAAAAACAACTGAATATGCTAAACCTTGCCTGTGAGGAAGGTTTGGGAGTTGGTGCCAGGTTGGAGTATGTCCCCTTCGGTACAGATGTTTACAGCCACCCTCCCACTTTTCTCTGTGTGAGACATTTTCTCTCCTTTTTCTTAAATTATTTTGCCCCCTTTCCCTTCTTCCAGTTCATGTCAGTTACAGCCCAGAAAAGGTGCAGATGAAAAAACAAATTTTCTAGATCTTACTATAACAATAAATGAGTGTCTGTTAACTTTGGGCGATACATGCTTAGCAAAGGTCAACAAGAGGACTACTGTGAAGGAAATATATATCATAAAATAGAACAAAAATACCCTTTGAGGTGATTTCTCACTCATTTTTCCAATTTCTTAGAGAATCGAAATTTAGAATCTAATTTGACACCGTAATAAATCTTACTTAAGATTAATGGCGGCGATCTCAGCTGTTGTCTTCTATTTCTCATTGGTAGATGAGACGCAGTTAATGCGTGCGTCCAAGTGAATGCCCTGCTGTGTGTGTACCTCCATATATCAAACCTGTGCTCCAGGTTCTGTTACACATCGAGAGGGAATAAAATAAATGCAAGATGTGTTTCTTTTCCCTTCAAAGATACTTGTTATCCAGCTCCAGTGAAAATATCAGGATATCTAAAAATAACTAATATTAACAGTAGGCAACAATTTGAAGGTCTTGAATATTAGGATATAAGAATAGTACAAACTGGCTTTTGGTTAAGCAAAAACTTAAAATGTTATATAATGAGTTTTTCCCCCCAAATGTAAAACAAAAGCACATTTTAAGATGAGCAAATTACGTTTTGTTACACAACTTTTATAAGCTGCTATTGGCTCTTTCGAGCTATGGAATATAAAGACTTTTACATGGTAATTCTATTTTCTCAGTTTTCGTAATCTCTTGGGTTAGTACAAAGCATCACAAAAATAGATTATAACAAAGCACCCAATCTTCTTTTTAGTTTCTGTGGGATTGGGGGCCCTCACAGTGCTTTTTTCTACCTCCTATCTATTGCATCTCTCTTGTCTGCTCACAACCAACATTAGTAAAAAGTGAGCTACTTTCCTGGACCCAAAGCCATCCGGGACAGCTTGCTCAGACAGTACCCTCTGTTTTCACGTACTAAGTATTGAACTTCTTTGTTTTACTCATACAGTCCTCACAGTAAATAAGCCATTCATTACTGAAATTTGTGAAAAACAGAATAATTCTTTGCTCCCAGTTTTCTTATCAAACCTTGCATTTATAAATTTTCAAATTCTCTCACTTCCTAAAATTCCTGAGATCCCTGAGTTTGGGCTGGGGGGACAATCCGAGAAGCTTTTATCTTGGGTCAAGTCACTTTCTGGACCAAGTCTGGCCCTGAACTAGATTTCGCTTTTACATTCCTTCTCTGTTCAGTGCAGTGCCCGGGTAGCTGAGAGAGGAGCTTGGTTTCTCAATAGCCTGAACACCTTCATTTTGGGGGGGTGGTGGGTTAGGTCTTAGCCTCTAAATTACCATATCCATGAGGCTTATTGACATTCTCTTTAAAATCAACTTAAATAGAGTCTGACTCTGTGATCAATTTGCCCAAGTATATGTATATCTGGTTGTCTGCTCTCTCCCTTTCTCTCTACACACATACACACAAGGACACAAAGAGAGAGATTTTCCTTGACTTAGGATGGGGGTATGTCCTGATAGACCGACTGTTAAGTTGAAAATATTGTAAATTTAAAATGCATTTGATACATTTGACCTACTGAACAACATAATTAATTATCAGGGCTTCCCTGATATCTCAGTTGGTAAAGAATCTGCCTGAAATGCAGGAGACCCTGGTTCGATTCCTGGGTTGGGAAGATCTCCTGGAGAAGGGATAGGGTACCCACTCCATTGTTCTTGGGCTTCCCTTGTGGCTCAGCTGGTAAAGAATCCGCCTGCAATGAGGGAGACATGGGCTCGATCCCTGGGTTGGGCATGATCCCCTGGAGAAGGGAAAGACCACCCACTCCAGTATTCTGATCTGGAGAATTCCATAGACTGCATAGTCCATGGGGTTGCAAAGAGTTGGACACAACTAAATGACTTTCACTTTCACTTTCTTTCAACCTACTGAATATCACAATTAATAGCTCAGCCAAACCTACCTTAAAAGTGCTCATAACACTTACATTAGCCTATGGTTGAGCAAAATCATGTAACATAACACCTATTTATAACAAAGTGTTGAATATCTCATGTAATTTATTGAATGGTGTACTGAAAGAGAAAAATAGTACAATTGTATGAGTACAGAATGTTTTTAAGTATATTGCCTGTTTACCCTTGTGAGCTCCTGGCTCGTTGGAAACTGAGGTTCCCTCTGCTGCAGCATTAGAAAAGAGTATCATATGGCATAATACCAGCTGAGAAAAGATCATAATTTGAATTATGGTTTCTAATGAATGTGTGTTGCTTTTGTATCATAGTAGTTGAAAAATTGTGGATTGAATCATCTTAAGCCTGGACTGTATATATATATGCATAGGCTTCCCTGGTGGTTCAGTGGTAAAGAATCCACCTGCCAATACAGGAGATGAGGTTTTGATCCCTGGGTAGGGAAGATCCCCTGGAGGAGGAAATGGCAACACATTCCAGTACTCTTGCCTGAACAATCCTATGGACAGAGGAACCTGGTGGGCTACAATCTAGAGGGTCACAAAGAGTCAGACAAGACTAAAGTAAGCTACTTAGCATGCATATATATATATATACTTAAAATTCTAAAAACAGAATATATAATGTAATACATTTTATTATATTTTACTCTAAGAATATACATGTATTATATGTCTGTGTGTATACATATGTATGTATTTATGTATGACTTATATATAACATATGGGCTTCCCTGTTAGCTCAGCTGGTAAAGAATCTGTTTGCAATGCAGGAGACCCTGGTTTGATTCCTGGGTCAAGAAGATCCACTGGCGAAGGGAACAGCTACTCATTCTAGTATTCTGGCCTGGAGAATTCCATGGACTGTATAGTATATATATATACACATATATATACATATGTATATATGTACTTTATATAAAAAAATATATACTTAAGTATATATATATTTAAGTACATATATATATATATACTTAAAATTCTAAGAACATAATATGTAATGTAATAAATTCTATTATATATTACTGCAAGAATATATGTGCATTACACATCTATATGCATATGTGTATATATTTACATATGAATTATATTTAATATATGTATATTCTTAGAGTGTTCATCTAGATTAGACCCTCATTCTAGTTTTTTTGTTTCATTGGAAATAATCTATAGTTTCAGATGATTAGTAGGCAATGAGACACAAAGCAATATTACTAATTTAAAAATCAATTTCGTTTCCATAAGTCACTGTTATTTATTTACAAGTGTAAAAAAAAATGAGTTTGACGACTTCTTTGTTGTGAGCTGACCTTTTGATATAGGCGTGGAGGTATGTTCTTGCCATCTATTTGTTACTTGTGGTGTGCTGTGTTCAGTGGCTCAGTCATGTCTGATTCTTTGCTACCCCATGGACTGTAGCCCACCAGGCTCCTCTGTTCATGGGCATTCTCCAGGCAAGAATTCTGAAGTGGATTGCCACGCCATCCTTCAGGTGATCTTTCCAACCTGGAGATCAAACTCAGGTTTCTTGCATTGCAGGAGGATTCTCTTACTGTTTAAGCCACCAAGGAAGCCCATGACTACTGGTGTGGGTAGCCTATCCCTTCTCCAGGGGATCTTCCAGACCCAGGAATAGAACCAGGGTCTCCTGCACTGCTGCCAGATTCTTTACCAGCTCAGCTACCAGGAAAGTCCATTTATTTCATGACATGTTTTAACAAATTATCTTTGAAGTTCAAAGCCCTTACTAGGAGATGTTGGAGACACAATCCAGAAGCATAGAGCAACAGTGGTATAAGCATGATTGGGTTTGACTGAATTGCATAGAAAGCAGTACACTCAGTGTTGGATGTTGAAAGGGCACCTTAAAAATAGTAGAATATTCATTAGTCACCTAGAGGAGGGCATGGCAACCCTCTCCAGTATTCTTGTCTGGAAAATCCCATGGACTGAGGAGATTGGCAGGTTATAGCCCATAATGTCTCAGAGTCAAACATAATAATGATAGTGATGCTAGACTAGAATCTAAGACTGTTAGCTAGTTGCCCAGTAATTTTTGTTTGTGTACACATATTTTTTTCTTCAGAAAAGTAAAACTGATGTCTTTTATTTACTGAAGAAAAAGAAGAGGATCTTAATTTCAGAAATAAAATATAATTTTGTATTATCCTAAGTATATGTATTTTCCCCCTTGTAAAATTTTCAGCAAAGATGGAAAATGCAAAGATATACTGTGCTTCTTATCAGTCTTCATCTATCGTCAAAGTGGGAAAATAGCATAAGTTCAATAAATTTGTAATTGTTAAAAGTTATCAATGTATTTTAATAAGCTCCTGAATAAATATTATTTCAGTTTTACAACAGGATATTTTTATGAGGAAAACAAGTTTTTATGTACATATATATGGACTTCTCTGATGGCTTGGTTGGTGAAGGATCTGCCTGCAATGCAGGAGACCCAGTGTCAATCCCTGGGTTAGGAAGAACCCTTGGATAAGGAAATGGCCACCCACTCCAGTGTTCTTGCCTGGAAAGTCCCAAGGACAGAGGAGCCTGGCAGGCTATGCAGTCCTTGGGGGTCACAAGAGTTGAGCACCACTTTGTGACTAAACCACCATATAAATATATACACAAATACATATATACACATCTAAGCACACATACGTATGTGTATATGTATAGTTATCATGATGTAGTCTATAATTTAACAAACTAAATTTCAGATCCATGAAGAACAATAAAGACACATAGGCTTATATTGCTTTTAAAAATACAAATTTACTTTCTATACAAAAGGATAAAAAAGTCTCCACAAGGGCTGCAACAGTTCTGAAAACATTACCTCTCTACTAGTCAGTAAATAATAGGTACTAAAGGAGTGGTATGGAAAATAAGTCGCGTGGAGGTTTAGAAGAAGAAAAGATTGCTTCCAGATGAAATGGTCAGGGAATGCTTTACAAGAGAAGCAGGATTTGAGCTGTACTTTGAAAAATGGGCAGGATTTGGACAAACAGAGCGAGAAGGGTTGGGTCAAAAAGTGTTGTAACAGAAGTAAAGTGTAAAGGCAGAGCTTAATTTTCATTTTTCTCTGCCTCAGAGTTTATGAGAGGAGATAAATATATTTAAGCATGAAGCCAACAGGGAAATCTCCTTTCTCTCTTTCCCTGACTTTTGAACTCTTTCCCAGTATCACTATATTTTTCAAAACAAAGCTCCTTGGAAAATCCTCCTTTCTTATATTCCCTTGGATAATGATTATGTTCATATCTGCTGTTTTAAAAATAATGTATTCCTATTGTTAAGGCTTCCCAGGTGGCTCAGTGGTAAAGAATCTGCTTGCTAATGCAGGAAAGGCAAGTTCGATCTCTGAGTCAGGAAGATCCCCCGGAGGAGGAAATGGCAACCCATTCCAGTATTCTTGCCTGGAAAATTCCATGGACAGGGGAATCTGGTGGGCTAAATCCATGGGGTCACAAAGGATTGGACTGATCAACCGGCCATGCACACATTCCCATTGTTATGATACAATCTTATATTTACAATATTGAAATGAAAGTGTGTGTGTGTTCTTTATAACCTGGGTTTCTGTAGTTAATACAGAAACAAGGAAGTTGTAGAGTAAATGGTATCCTCCTTACTCAAACAAAATAGCAATTAAAGTACAGCTGGGCATCAGAAACTGCAGAACATACCATGTTTAATAAACTTCATGGATATCTGGCCACAGGGGCTGGCTATGGAGATATTTCCCTCGGAAAAGAAAACTCCACTCTCCATCTTCAAAGGGTTCTGTTACCTACATCATCTTCCCTGGCAAGGGACACACTCTTGTATGTGTTGACTAATGAAAGGCAGGTGACAACTTAATCAGTAGTAAGGTGTATTATCACAGAACTTTAACCTAAGGAAAATGAAATTAGGAATGGATGGCTGCTGAAAAACAAATTCTTAAAGGCATATCTAAGCTGAAAAGAAATGATTTGGGGATTTTCTGCTGTTCAGGATTATCTGCACCAGTGATCTTCTCTATTACTTTTTGTAACAGAGTGTTGACTTAGTTTTTCTGCTAGAACTACTGCAGCTGCAAGGATATGTAGTAATTACAGTAGATTGGAGTTATCTGTCAATGTACATCCCTGAAAAGGTTATGTATACAAATCAAAGTATTTTATTTCCTATTATATTTGGTTGAAGTTGCTTTGAAACCAACTCAAGGTGAATTCGGGGTTAATATATGAAAAGAATGCTTTAGCAAAAACCATACTGGTGAAAATTAGCTGGGTTTCATTTTCGTAAATAATGTAGCTTCATCTGTTAATACACACCAGTTCAATGTACAATATTTATTACACCCCTTTTGTGGGCAAAATCCTGTGATTGCATCACCTGAGGAGTTATTTAGATGTGATTAAAGCCTAGAATTTCAGCTGGACAAACCCACAACGTTTGTGGCTCCACTTTGCACCTTAAAACTTGCATTTGCACCTGCAAAAGACTGAAATGAATCACAAGTCAGCACATGTGTGTTCCATTATTCATTTTTTATGAGCAGATGTGGGTGATGTGGGCAAAGAGCTAGATGCATCTTTAATTGAGAAAACCTGTGGAAAAGTTATCCCTAAATCTCTTCTAGGGAATTGACTTAGAACACGACACACCATGATTTGGAAACTACAAGTCAGACCCAAATGTTGACCAGACAACCTAAGCTTGAACATAGGCTGTCAGAAATGAATATTAAGGACATTAATCCTCAGATTTTCTTCCTTTCAAAATTTCTCTTTGAATAATGTTGTATCCATTACTTTTTTTCTGTTGTTCATTTTAAAATTATATAAACCTTCAAGATTAAAGACATAAGACCCAGTGGCACTCAGCTGTAGAAAAGTAAAGTGGATCCCAAACTGATTTTCCCATTCTTCATTTACACAAACTCTCAGAGTTATGTAATTGAAAGTTACTTTGCTTCTTTTAGGCTTAATTAATACATATCTGAATATTTATACTATAGAAGATACTCTTTGAGTTGCTGGCAGTGAGCAGTAGAAGTAAAAGTGAATGAGACACAGACCCTGACATAAAGAAATAAGTATTTTAAAAAGCACAGTTTATAAAGCTTGACTATTCTAGAAATTATAATAATGTAGTTTCTGCTCAGATCAATTCGTATATGCAATTGAAAATTAGATTGATTGCTCCCCCAAACTACTATACCTATATAAGCCACTGTAAGTGTTAGGTATTAGATGAATAAGCCCTTAAGGAATTCATAAAACAACAAAAGAGAACAGAGTGGTTAGTACTAGGATAAAGTGTGTGAGAGAGTGGTGGAAACCAACAGGAAAACTACTTTAACTCCACACTGGGGAAGCTGGTATTAGTTTTGAGAAGGCTTGGAAAGGAGGTCCAGGTAGAGAAAGAAGCATGTGAAAAATATAAAGATGAGAAAATATGGTGACTAAGAGTAACAGGAAGATTTGTCACAAAGAAGCGTAGAAAGGGAACTAACAGGGAAGTTGGAATTGGAGAGATAATAATTACAGCTAGCATTGTTTTCTATTGGAGAAGGGAAAGGCAACCCACTGCAGTATTCTTGCCTGGAAAACTCCATGGACAGAAGAGCCTGGTGGGCTGCAGTCCATGGAGCTGCAAAGAGTTGGACACTACTGGGCACAGATGCAATGTTTTCTATTACTGTGTGCCAGGCAGTATTCTAAGAACATTAGAGAATTTATCTTATCTAGTCTTCACTGTAATCATATGAAGTGATATCCCCATTTTTGAAACGAGAATTTGGAGACTTAAAGAGATTGTGTACTTGCTCGAGACCCCTAGTTGTTAGATGACAGAATTTGAACTGAAGCTCTAGGCTTCATGTTCTTAATCATTGTACTGTATGGCTTCAAAAGAACAAATTGAGACATGTTGAGGGGTTTCTATTTTATCTACAGAGCGTTTGGCAACCAGTGAGGAGTTTTAGGTCTTCAATTTTAGGAAAGTAAAACCAATAATACAGAATGGGTAAAAGATTGGAGGGAAATGATTCTGCAAGTAGCAGGCTATTTTAAGATTCTGGAGAAAGACAGGGAAACAACTGGAAAAATGTGAATGATCTGAAGGAGGCAAGAGGCAGCATCAATAGGAACTCATTGACGGAAAAGTTGAGGAGTAAGTCAGAGTGGCTGAGTCCTTGGCTTCCAGTTTAAACCTTTTGATGGGTGATAGCCCTACTGATTGCAATGGTGGTAGCTCAAGTCTTATGCACACTTGGAGGCCTTTTCTATATCTGCTTCCTCCCCTCACATCTTTCATCACAGAGTTGAGAAATAGATGGCTGTTCTCTGGATTTTTATAACACCCCATGGATAGTATGATCCATGTTAGTCATCATACTCCAAGGCCTTTCCCACTTGACTCAGGGTTACTGAGATGATCGTTTATATTCCTTATCTGTAGAAGCCATCAAAGACTTGTTTAAATACTTGTTGAATGAGTACAATGACACATAGAAGTGGTAGGGAAGAGTAAGGGCTCAAAAGATACTAGAAGTTAAAGTCTATGCTGTATCTGCTACTTCTGGAATTAAGGAAAGGAATTGGAAATAGAAGAGGCATTTTTTTCTCTATTCTTTCTCATAAAGCATGGGGTTTAGGAAGAGAAAGGAGAACGTGGGAAAAGATGACTGGCTGTATATATTTTGTTGAAGCATATATTTTGCCCCTGTGGATCATGACTTACAATATTGCAAGATGTTTTCCTTTCCCCCACCTAAGAATGAACTGCATCTTACATATTTATCAAGAGATTTTTATCTAGACCTTTTGAAAATGGGAATTCAATTTCTGGATGGGGGAAATCTGTAAAAAGTATTTTTATAGAAAACATTGGGAATTACCTGATAAGAGGATAAAAAATGGAGGAAGTAGTAAGGATGAGATACTTATGAAAGGGGCCGTGAATAGTGGGACTGGACACAGTTGGGAGCAAAGCATGATTGTGAAGCCAAGTAAGACTGTGCTGGGCACTGTGGTGGAACACAAGGAATACCTTACAGGTGAGATTGATGATGGGACACTCAGGGCTGTCTCCTTCATTATTGTTGTTTAGTCACTATGTCTTGTCTGACTCATAGACTGTAGTCCTCCAGGCTCCTCTGTCCATGGGATTTGTCAGGCATGAATACTGGAGTGGGTTGTCCTTTCCTTCTCCAGGGCATCTTCCTGGCTCAAGGATTGAACCCACGTCTCTTGTTCTCCTGCTTTGCAGATGGATTCTCTTCCACTGAGCCACCTGGGAAGCCCCTCCTCCTATTAGGCATCCTCTTTGAGCCTAAGACCTCAAAAATTATACCTGCCTAGAATAGGGGCAAGTTTACTGACCAGATTTTATTTGGAGCTGTTGGTGTCTTATTTGAATTTTCATGTCCAATCTTCTAAATCCTTGTTAACTATTTGTATCACTGGAATTTATGTCCTTCTACACCCTATTCACCTGATTATACATTTATCTATAAATTCTTTTATAGGTGGACAGTAATTTTTTAGTAATTGTCTATTAGTTCTTTCTATAATATCTTCCTAATACTTTATGTGAAGTCTCACAAATAAAAGGCATTTGAAAAGTGCTAAATATGTAATAGAAAAAATGTGATGTAATAATTCCATCATCACTTTGTAAGGAGAATGGATCAAGATAACAAATGGGAGGCTCTTTTATTTGCTGTCCTTTTGTCAGCTTAGAAGACAGTATAAATGATGACTGTGGGATGTGATAGATTGGAGGAGATAAATTACCCACATTTAAAAACAAAGAAGGGGCCAAGGTGTAAGTGAAGCATGTTGGGAAGTGGGGGAAGATAAGACTCAAAGAGAGATTTTAAAAGAGAGAGGAGTTGAATGCTGTGGACCTAACTTGAAAACAGGTACTTGAAAGTTAAGGTTTATGCCCTGAATGATTGAAAACTTTTCAACTAATTCCTTGAATAATTTTTAATAAAATACCTATTTCTGAGAAGAATATAATAGAGATTTGTTAAGATGGTGGTGAAAAAAAAATGAAAATGCCAAGATGGTGGTGAATGATGAGAACTAAGTGTTGGTTATGAAGGCAAGAACAGAAACTTCCCATAGGGTGTAGCTATGTTAGTTAGAAAGGCAGGGGGGAAGGTAGATAGATAGAACCAGATCTGTAGGGAATAAAGCCAAGTAACCCTGTACAATCCTTCTCTGTTTTTAAACAAAGAGTCCACTGTGGATGAGAATAAAAAGGAAGAAAATGGGTGCTTTGTCATGGTGGTGAAACAGCAGTATAGCCAGACAAGAAGTAGGGCTATGGGCAGATGACAATCTCTAACCATCACCTAGGCAAGCCAGAGCAGGGTCAAGGCTCAGCAGTGTGTGAAGACAGCCACAGAGCTCTAGTCCTGCCTCTTAAACTCAATGTGAATCAGTAAGGTCAAAATGTAAAATTTGAGCTGTGTGAGTATGCTCAGTTGCTTCACTCATGTTCGACTCTTCACAATCCTGTGGACTGTAGCCCACCAGCCTCCTCTGTGCATGGGATTCTCCAGGCAAGAATACTGGAGTGGGTTGCCAAGCCCTTCTCCAGTGAATCTTCCTGATTCAGGGATCGAACCCAAGTCTGCTGCATTGCAGGCAGATTCTTTACCATCTGAGCCACCAGGAAATCCAGAAAGATTAAATATGTTAACATGAAAATGCAAAACACAGGTACTTAGAACATAGCAAATACTCAAATAATATTCATTTCTTTTCCTCAAACTTCAAGTTTTCAGGAACTTCTGAAATCTCTATTCATGTTTACACAGTGAGAGGTAGAATGATGGAACCCACTGTCAAACTAACTTTTAAAACAAAAGAAAAGTGGTTTTTAATATGAAAATCAAGGGGGCCTTGTGGGAAGGGCTGTGTCGCTTTAAAGTTTGCAATCATTAGTAAGTGGAAATGCTGGTCATAATCAGACATGTGCTCAAAATGCTATAAAAGATGATTTGAAATCCTTTAGTGGGAAGTAATTCCTAGACAACATAAGCCTGGGTATAAATGACTCCCCAGAAGATACTCACAAGTCATACATTGTCAACAACTGTTTGAATGGAAAAGTGTATGGTGAGGGTCTAGATTCTAAACCAATGCTTAATAAATGCTCACTAGCTGAATGAGTGCATTGAAGATCTGCTCCATATTAATTAAGATTCTCTTCTCTCTGAGTACTTGAACCTCACTTCAGACAGCAGAGAAGAAGCTCTCAGAAATATATGATGGGAGTATTATTCCTTACAAGCAGGAGAACGCTCTGTGGCCACTACATAATTCTTCCTGTTGTTGTTTGAATATAAAACTTTTCCTGAATAATTTAGACTTTGTTTGGTCACCATTAATGAATGTACTAACTCCCTGTGATAGCAGATTAACTTTGGTTTAGGGTCATGAATACAAAGCAAGAGGTATTGGTACGTAATGATATGGTCCTGGTGTTTAATGATGATCGTCATTCCACTGCTCTCTGGCAGCATCTTTAAAATCACTACCTCTGCCACTTCTGACTTGTCTTTTAGCTTCCAGGGTGGAAGAGGGTTATTCCTGTTCCCTCCAACCTATTTCAATAACACTGTGTAATGCTCAGCTAGTTTAAGAAATAACGCAAAGTGCAGTTTTGTTCCCTTCATCATTGCTACCACCAAAGCATTCCTTAGCTGAAACTCCTGACATTAGCAGTTTCTTCATTGGCCACAAGGAGGTAGGCACTGTCAGAGACTGGGGCGCAGTCACAATCACAGAACACATCTGTCCCACTTTAATGGTCCTTTTATCTATCTCCCCTGGGACTAATAGGATTAGAAACTAGATTGAACTCCATAGAGCTCGTCCTATCTACACAATTCCTTCCAGGAAACTGTTTTATTTCCATTTCCAGACAGCAGGGTTTGTATAAGATGATTGGACTTAAGTCATATCATCTCTAAGCTTCCACCATAACAGATGTGATCCCACTTCTTGACCCTCTAAAAGGGAGGATGAGTTAAGAAGGCTGGGAGCCTCCAAAAAGGAATATCAGACTCCACAATTGCAACTGATCCAAATGAAAAAGAAAATGAGGAAGATAATATTTAGAGATAAGGTTTGGCTGCATAGATAGTAATTTAATAAAACACGATTTAAAAAAAGTTGGTAGAAAAGATGGACTGGATGATATTTAGATAAGGATGTATATTAGAGTGAAACAGAACAATATATGATGTAAGATGAATGCAGAGATCTGCAATAAGAAAACACATAGACAATAGAAAGGCATTTTTCTGGTTTTTTTTGTTTTTTTGTTCAAGACATGAAAAGGATTAAGGTGTGACTGCACAATAAATCCACAGGTGTAATGTATAGAGTTGAGGAAAATAGAAGTGGTTAACTACCTCCATTTCTTTTTCATGCCGTAAGGAATAGGTTTTAAATGAGAAAGTTTAGGATAAGCAGCGATGTGAAATCATGGTTGAGTGAAAAAGAATGGCAGAGACAATCTAGCAGCTCTTCTAACTTGGAACAATTGGAGCTCAGCTACTATAAGAACTTGTATGTGCACTTGAAATTTTATCTAATTTCTAAAGATTCAGGGAAACTAAAAAAAAATGCAAGAAGGGAAGAGACAGGCACTTCTTGTTTCCATTTATATTGAAGCAAAATTGGAGACTGAAATGTTAATCAATAAGTCTGCCCTCAGTACTGGGCAAAATTCTAAAATGGCTTATCATATACATGATTTTCAAGAATATTTAAGATTAGAATAATACTAGCCTAAGTTCATTATATGCTATATTCTAGGTTAGCTTCAATATTTTGATAAACTAGATAGTTGGTATCCAAGAAATGTTTAGACATAGTTTTTGGACGTTAGTGAGGAATCTGAATGAGTTTTTCATTATATCCTTTGGGGGAAAAAATGGAGAAATAAGATCTGTGATAGAAAACAACATGTTTTTGTAAATCTATACTCTTTTTGAAACATTTGCATAAAATGGGCCAGGTCGTAAGTGTCTTGAAGACAATGAGTGTCTTTTATTAGTCAATACTCCAGCGTGGAGCACATTGCAGATAAAAATAGAAGTTAATATCTTAGCAAGTGAGGGAATGAATATTGAATAGATTCATTCAATTTTAGTTGGTTGTCTGAGTACTTCTGAATTGGGACTGTGCTAAAACAAGCATTGCAAGGTGGCTTTGGTTAAGGTTCCACTGATACTTCTGGACTGAAGCAATCCTTGCTGCAGTGATATATGTGAATCTACTTTTTTTTTTTTAACAAATATGCTAATGGTTATTATAAGTTAGACTGAGACATTTGTGTCAACATTGTAAGTAACTATATCTATAAGTCACAGGAAGTAGAAGCTCAAAGATGGACATTCTCTTTTAAATTTTTTTGAATATGCCTGTATCTTTTGCAGAACTACCTTACATCATAAAAAGCTGGAAGTACAGGGGGCATTGTCTCTAGGACTGTAGCTATTTTCTGTATGTGATATGGTGACTAACTTGAGGTTGTATATTTAATGAGCTCGAAATACTTTAACTTAATATATCTAGTTTCATTTTGCAATGAGCAGGGCAACTTTGACTTTACAATGAATGGATCAGAGTTGGCAAGAATTGTGCATGGAAGTTTTGTAATGCAGATTTCAGCTAATGGACCATGTAATTAAGATGACCAATTGCTAATGCAGTTGGAGAAATTCCAAGAATTCTGATATGAAGCCTACCAATTACAGTGCATTTCCCACTACTATTCAAGGGGATTAATAATTCTTTTCATTGGCTTTATTGAAATTCTTCAACAAATTTAAGAATATTTCAATTCATAATGGAAGAAATAGTACTATATCTACTTGCACAGTGAAGTACAGGAAATGAAAGAGGCATAGCTCATCTCTAAGTATCTATAATAGTTCTATCTGGTACTTCTTTATGTAATAGTACTTTCATTATTGTATTTTATCTCACTAATATTGAGTGTATATAAATGAATTCACAATATATTGATTTTTTTGGTCAAGGATTAATAAATAATCCAAATAGAGGTGAAAGGCAAGGAATAACATGCATAAATGAGTCAATTTTTTTTAGATATACAGTGCCGATAGGGAATGAAAAGCCTTCTCATAATTAGAGCATTTTCTTCCTCCTCTTTATTTTCACTGCTAGATTTTTCCTCTGTGTTCAATAAATGTTTATGAAACAAGATTGTGTTATCAATAACACAGTCACAGTAAAATTTTATTTGGAAAGGCATAGTTCCATTATTGACCTGAACATGACTGATTTAAATCTCCACTGCTAAGCATTGTATATGATATTTAACTTTTGAATCAATGTATGTTAACTGAAAGAATGCATAAATAAATTCTCTACTCTTCAGTTAGCTCTAATTGGAAGTTATTTGTTTTGGCAACATTGTATTACTCTAAAAAAATTGAAGCATGTACAGAAAATATCAACATTCATAATATCTGAGTTGTCAAAACTTGGCTGTTTGATATCATTCTCTTTATTTTTCTATACATTTAAACCATTTAGAAACTAAAAAATATGTAATGTGTCTTATTTTTGTTTTTCTTTTCCTTCGATCCAAACAGTTCTATAACATTATTAAATACATATTTTTGTGTCCACACAGCACAAAGTGGTGAGAATATAGCTGTATTTAAAAATATATGTAGTTTTCTTTCAAGCTCTTCCTCTGAATAACATGTAGGCATGAACTAAGCTAAGATAAATATATTTTAAAATTCATGAAGACAGCACCAAATCTGAGGCATTTCTTGGGACATAGGAAGGCAACATATGATGATACAGCAACCTGGAATTTTAGGGAATAGCTACACTGGAATGAGGATATTACATCTGGTCTATGCAAGTAGAGAAAATCAGAAGAATTTTCATAATAGTTGTTTCTCCAAAGGGAATCTATCCTTAGTGAAAGAGCAGGATAAAAAAAAAAAAAACTATTGACCAGACGCATAGAAGGATATGAAAATCTGTCTGTTTTGACCACAGGTGCAGACGGGGGATAAAGTGACTCTAGAATGTGTGTCTTTGGCTCATCTCACACTAGTTTAGAGTTATACTTTATTTTTTATTTTTTTAAAGGAGAGTCCACTTCTTAAAATATTTATTTTACTTATTCATTTACTTTGGCTGTGTTGGGTCATAACTACAGCAAGCAGGATCTTCGATCTCACTGGGGAGTGAGAACATTTAGCTGCGCCATGTGGGATCTAGTTCCCTGACCAGGGATCAAACCCAGGCTTCTTGCACTGGGAGCACGGAGTTTTAGCCACTGGAATACCATGGAAGTCCCTTAAGTTTTACTTTATATTGAATACTACCTGTTTTATACTACTGATCAGGAAAACCAGAAGAAGCTGAGATTAAACTTAATAAGTCAAAACTTCAACTGATGGGTTAAATATAAGATAGAGCAGAAAGGTAGTCATAAGCTAAAAGAGAGATTATAGACTAATGATAGTAAATTATTATGTATGAATTAATAATGAAATAAGTAAATACAGCTTACAGAGATGCTAGGATATAGAAACCTTGAAAAAATAACTTAAGCGGCATACAGAAAGAAAATAAGAATGAACACATGCATAACTGGAATTCTAAAATGAGATTAGAGAAAATGGGGAAGAAACAATGATAACATTTTTTGAGAATTCATGAAAGGTACAAATTATAATTCAAAAGCCATCACGTGAGCTAAACAGATTAAATATGTAGAAATCCATTGTTAGTCACAGCATAGTGAAAGAACAGAACAGCAAAGTCAAGGACTCTCTATAAATGTCATTTATAAAGAAGTAACAACTAAGCTGAAATTGAAAATTAGAAACCAATAGGAATTATATGTCATGGAGAAGTGTTTTCATCAGGATTCTCTAGAGAAACGGAATCAATAAGATGTTTAAAGATGTATATAAAAGGATATATCATAGGAACTGACTCCCAGAGTAATGGAGGTTTAGAAGTCCCATGATCTGCTTGCTGTCAGCAAGCTGGAACAAAGAAACCAGTGGTGCAATTTAGTGTGAATCAGAAGACTTGAGAATTGGGAGTTCTATGGTATAAGACCCCAACTTAGTCTGAAAACACAGGAATCAGAAGTACCTAGGTCTAAGGGTAGGAGATGACGGATGTCCAGATTAAGCAGAGAGCAAATCCACCCTTCCTTTCCTTTTTGTTCTCCTTAAGCCCTCAAAGGGTTGGACTAGGCTTCTCTGATAGCTCAGTTGGTAAAGGATCCACCTGCAATGAAGGAGACCAGGGTTCAATCTCTGGATGGGGAAGATCCCCTGGAGAAGGAAATGGCAACCCACTCCAGTATTCTTGCCTGGGAAATACCAAGGACAGAGGAGCCTGGGGGCTATAGTCCATGGGGTCACAAGAATCAGACACAACTTAGACTAAACCACCACTGCCAGGATTGTATTATGCCTGCTCACATTCATGAGGGTGATTTTTACTCAATCTACTAATTAAATGCTAATTTCTTCTGAAAACACCCTCACAAACACACTCAGAAATCATGTTTACCAGTTATCTAAGTAAGCATCACTTAGTCCAGTGAAGTTGACACATCAAATTGACCATCACAAGATCAACAAGGAATTATGTACCTCAGGTAAGAATGTTTCCAAAAGAAGATAAAAAATATTTGCAAATAAATAGATTGCTAGAAGAGCTTTTGTTGTTGATCAGTTGTTAAATCGTCTTTGCAACCCCATGGATAATGGTCCTCCAGGCTCCTCTGTTTATGGGATTTCCCAGGCAAGAATACTGGAGTGGGTTGCCATCCAGGGAATCTTCCTAGCCCAGGGATCAAACCTATGTCTTCTGCATTGCAGGTGGATTTCTTTACTGCTGAGCCACCTGGGAAACTCTGCTAGGATAGCATTGTTGTTCAGTCGCTCAGTCATGTCCGACTCTTTGCAACCCCATGAACTGCAGCATGCCAGGCTTCCCTGTTGTTCACCATCTCCCTGAGTTTTCTCAAATTTATGTCCATTTAGTCAGTGATACCACACTCTCTGGACAGAGTGCGACAGATGTGCCATGCATCTCTGCAAATGGCACAATTTCATTCCTTTTTTATGGTTGAGCAATATTTCATTGTATATATGTACTACATATTTATCCATTCCTCTGTTGATGAACATTTAGTTTCTTTCATGTTCTGGCTATTGTATAAATGCTACAATTAATAAACATTGGGGTATCTTTTGGAATTATAGTTTTCTCCAGGTATATGCCCAGAAATATGATTGCTGGGTCATATGGTAATTCTACTTTTGATTTTCTAAGGAACCTCCATAATGTTTTCTATAGTAGCTGTACCAACTTACATTGCTACCAACAGTGTAAGAGAGTTCCTTTTTCTCCACACCCTCTCCATTATTTGTTATTTGTAGAATTGTTGATCGTGGACATTCTGGCTGGTTTACATATATAAAATATTTATGCTCAAAGAAGTTGGGAAAATCACAGATAATGTCTGACTTCTGTGTAGAAGCTTAACAAAGTAATGTAAAATTTCAATGTTAATGAATACTGTAAAGAAAGGTACACAGTGCTACTGTTTAATATAGGGATCTATGACTTTTGGAGACTAAAGCAACACAGAAGAAATTACCTAAGTATGGAAGCCTTGAAGAATTTTTCTTGTTCTAAAATCTGCCCTTTTATTCACTGTGTTATTCTTCTTGTACTGCTTTTCAAACTTTCTTGATTTTTACAGCACTTTCTTCAAGGCCCAGGTAAATTCCATCACTTTATGATCCTAAAGATAAAATAAATGCCTGTTTATTTACTTCCCAAATCCTAATTCCAAACTTCACTACAGCCTCTGTCCTTATCACTAGGGAAACTTTTCTACTACCTTTGGAGGAGTTTTGAAATATAAATATTTTCCAGTACTCAATTAATTGTATATTGATATTTCTATGTATTTATATTTGCATCTTGGCTTCCCTGGTAGCTAAGCTGGTAAAGAATCTGTCACAATGCAAGAGACCCTGGTTTGATTCCTGAGTTGGGACAATGTCTTGGAGAAGGGATAGGCTACCCTCTCCAGTATTCATGGGCTGTCTTTGTGGCTCAGATGGTAAAGAATCTGCCTGCAATGCAGGGGACCTGGGTTTGACTCCTAGGTTGGGAGGAACCCTGGAGGAAGGCATGACAACCCACTCAGTACTCTTGCCTGGAGAATCCCCATGGATGAGAGAGCCTGACAGGCTACAGTTGATGGGGTCGCAAAGAGTCAGACACGACTGAGCAACTAAGCACACACACATATTTACATATACCAATATCCTATACTTTAAAGGCAAGAAAAAAAATTAGGTTCTCTTTCTGAGACTTGGCTGTTATGTAGATTCATTTTATTGATAGTCTCAGATAATGGCTTACCTATATCCGTGTGTTTTGTTTGCAATGTGATTCGGCAGTTTCTCCCATCTAGCAGAAGTCTATTTCTCCACTCTTTGAGTTTGGGCTCATCTTATGACTTGTTTTCAACTCTGTCTCTGCCATAAAGTAATCCCACAGCACAAGGACAGCCTACAAGAGAGTTGGACCCAACTGAACAACTAACACACACCAGATGGTATAAAAGCAAGCAGGGCAGGGATTCAGTGCACAAATGACAGAATTATTCTGATACGTGACGGTTTATCACTCCCGCTTGATAGCAAGGCAGAAGGTAAGACCTTTGGGGAGTTGAGATGTGGGAAGCAGGTTATCTTGACAAGCTGAGAAAGCTCCTATCTGATAGTTCCTATATGCTGCATGAAGTAGTTGAAGTTCTTTGTTGAGCATGATGGGGTAAGGACATAAAATTGTATTGTGAAGTGAGATAAGAAAAATTTAAACATAAAACTTTTCTCTGCCCATGTAGGCCTCCTCCCTCCCCTCTAGCATGCATTATGCATCTACATTGAACATTAACCAGACCTCCCCAAGGGCAGAAATACCTGTGCAACCATAAAGATCAACTTTTCGTCTTCAGACATCAGCCATGCAGCTCCTTAGAAGATAACATTCCTTTCTCAACCCTGTAAGAGAACACGGAAAGCCACCCTTCATCTGGTCCATGCAAGTGTCTATGGTAAACTTTATGTATGATTCGAACTGGTCATTTCCCTTTAAGATAGCGGCTGCTGCAGAGCAGACTGGGTCAGATGCCCTGGGGAGATACTGAGCTGCGTCTAATGCAAGTTTCAGCTTGAATTCTTTCTTATGACCTTATTAATGTTGCCAGGTATATTACTAGTATTTGGCCTATGTTTCAAGATTATTATTTCTTGCATTACCAAATGTGTTTCTAAGCCTCTGTCAAAAAGAACTAGGTGAACTGAGACCATTGACCACGTATACAGTTCAATGGGATCAATGATTATAACCCTGGAAGTCTATATTTGGAGAGAAGCAATAGAGGAAATCATTTCCTGGATCATAACAGACTAGTAAGACAGGTGGGCCTGGGGTTTTTGGCTGCTATTTACTAAGCCTACTTCAGTAATACTACATGAAGTGACCTACCAATGAAATCCTCACCCAAACTGGGAATGAGTATTTCTAGCACTGTGGGACAACTTGGTCACGGAATACCTTTCAGACCTTGGTTGACATTAAAGCCAAAAGGGAAGGGATTATAAAATAAAGAATGTTGACCATCATCAAGTTCTACAAGAATCAAATCATTGCCCATTGCCATCACTGACCTACAATACAACTTGAAAAGAACTCAGGGTGAAGATCAGGATAAGGCATTTTGTACTCGGAAAACTGGAGAAAATTTTGTGAATCTGGATTTTGCACCTCCCTACACTTAGAAAAACACTAAAACCATTCACTAAGATATCATATCTCTTCCTTGCAAATAGCAATAACCTTCTATCAATATGTGTGATTGATTGTATGGACCCTCTTTCTAAAATCACATATATACTGGCTTCCCACTTTGTGTGTGACAGTCACATTTGACTCTTTGCAATCCTGTGGACTGTAGTCCACCAGGCTCCTCTGTCCATGTAGTTCTCCAGACAAGAATATTGGTTATCACTTCCTTCTCCAGGGGATCTTCCTGATCCAGGGATTGAACCTGGGTCTCCCATATTGGCAGGCAGATTCTTTACTGTCTGAGTCACCAGGGAATCCTCCTTTACCTCTGCAGAACAGGCAGCAGAGTTTTCTAAAAAACTGTCTCCTAAGTTGGCTCAAATAAATTTTTCCATTTCTCTCTTAGATTTATTATTGATTAACCTTTTTATTGATTAATTGATTAATTTTATCATTGATGGGGGAAGGTGGAAAAGATAGAGAGGGAAAGGGATTGAAAAGCTGTGGTAAGAAACGTGTGAAGGACAGTAAAATAAGTACATGTGCACCCCAAATTCCTATTTACATCAAGCCTTTTCCCCAAATTATGGTTCATCTTTATTTTTCCTTCAACATCAAACTTCTGGAAAGAATAGACCATGCTTTCTCATTCCATTTCCGCTTTCTCATTCCTTCCTTTTCCATTTCTCCTTCAAATTGCTGCACTTGAATGTCTTCCTTAATATTTCACCAAACCTTCCTGACTGAGTCACCACTGACATCTTTATCCAATAATATAATGGACTCATTTCAATTTTTACATTACATGATATTGTCCTTGTTTTGAAACTGTTAGTGACTCTGTCCTTCAAGCTGCTCCTCCACTTTTGTTTCCAAGACTGTGCTCTTCTCTATCTTTCTTGCATCTTTAACTATTGATTCTTACTTCTCTTTAGTTACTTGCTTCTTAAATATTGCTAAGTGACAGGGTTCTGCTGAGACCTCTCTCTTCTCTTCCATCTCCTGGACCCAACCCTACCTTTCCCCCCTCCCACTCCCTCTGCTCTGTTCTATTTCTTCCCAAATAAGTTAATTCCATCAACTACCTAGACCTCAAAATATCTGCAACATTTATAAATGGCTATAATAAAATAAGTGCTTACTAAGAGCTAGGCACTGTAGTATCCAGAAACTAGATACACAGCCGTATATATCTGATCCTCAGCAAAACATTTAGACAGAAGTTTTGATTTCCCACTTTTCTTATGAAGAAACTGTGGCACTGAGATTCTTAGTACTCAGTTAATAAGTGACAATAAAATTACCAACTTGAATCCACGTCTTCTTGAAGTGAAAATCTGTGCTTTTGTTAACCGCTGATGCATAGATACACTCAAGGTTCCTAAATGTTTGATCCAAGGTTAGAACATTCTACTAAACTCTAGATCTACATATTCATTCATTCATTTGCTCACTTATTCTTTCTTTGATTCAAGATATATTAATTGAGCAATTATTATGTGTCTGGCAAGCATGTCACACATTGGGTATACAACAATGATAAAAAAGATAGGACCTTTGTTCATGGAACTTGCAGAGATGGTTGGTAATTGTGGAACACTGAAGAATGCCTCCTTCCAAAGATGTCTGTGCACTCACTCTGAAACCTATAATAACGTTATATTACATGGCCAGGGAACTTTGGAGATGTAGTTAAGGTTACCGATCTTGACATGGAGATAGTACCCTCAACTATACAGGTAAGAACATCTAATCACATGAAACTTAAAAGCCAGCACTAAGCCGGCTGCTCTGGGGCCCACAGTAGTTTCTTGAGAGGCTGTAGTGTGGCAGGAGGAGTGCAGACTTGGACCCAGTGGGCATCGTCTCAGCGGTGCGCACCATCATAGGCTCCTTCAATGGTGCCTTATCCACGGTACCTGTCCATGACCTGGACCCAACTGTCATCAGAGAGGTCCTGAAAACGGCCGCTGTGGCTCCCAAAGAGGTCTCAGAGGTCATATTTGGGTACATTTTGGCAGTAGATGGTGGGCAGAATCCTGTTCAACAGGCCAGTGGGGGTGCAGGAATCCCCCACTCTGTTCCAGCGTGGAGCTTCCAAATGATCTGCGAGTCAGGCCTGAAAGCCATGTGCCTCGCAGCCCAGTCGATAAGGATAGGAGACTCCAGCATTATTGGTGCAGGAGGCAAGGAAAATATGAGCAAGACTCCTCATTTGGTTCACTTGAGGATGGGAGTCCAGATTGGGGAAAAACCACTGACTGACAGTATGCTCTGTGACGGGCTCACTGACGCATTCCACAACTATCATATGGGTATTACAGCCAAAAAGGTGGCCAAACAATGGGAAGTGAGTGGAGAAGACCAGGAGAAGGTTGCAGTTCTGTCCCAAAACAGGACGGAGAATGCACAGTAGGCCGGCCATTTTGACAAAGAGATCGTACCAGTTTTTGTAGCTTCTAAAAAACGATCTTACTGAAGTTAAAACAGATGAGTTTCCTCATCACGGGAGCAACATGGAGGCTGTGTCTAAGCTAAAGCCTTGCTTCCTTACGGATGGAACGGGAACAGTCACACCAGCTAATGCTTCAGGAATGAATGATGGTGCTGCAACAGTGGTTCTTATGAAGAAGTCTGAAGCTGGCAACTGGGGGCTCACACCCTTAGCACAGATAGTTTCCTGGGCACAAGCAGGTGTGGAGCCTTCCATTGTGGGAATAGGAGCAATTCCAGCAATAAAGCAAGCTGTTGCAAAAGCAGGGTGGTCACTGGAGGATGTTGATGTATTTGAAATCAAAGAAGCCTTTGCAGCCCTCTCTGTTTGCAATAGCTAAAGAACTTGGTTTAAACCCAGAAGAGATCAACACTGAAGGAGGAGCCATAGCCCTGGGCCATCCTCTTGGAGCATCTGGCTGTCGTATTCTCATCACACGCTGGAGCACAAGGGTGGACATCATGGTGTTGCTGCCCTACGCGTTGGAGGTGGGGTGGGAATAGCAGTGTGTGTTCAGAGAGGGTGAAACTGTCCAACAGCTAATTAGGCTGAGTTAAACTAAACTACAACTGCATTTTTTGACTAATAATACTAAGTCATGTGAAACCAGAGGACCAAAGTAAGGGTGGAAACTATCTCCCACTTCACAAGAAATGCAAGACTCAACAGCCTTTTTCAGTTTAATGTATAGTATTTGAGGTGCAAGCAAGCTGCATCTAACATTGTTATAAATAAAACAGATCAGTCATCAAGGAAAAAATATATAAATAAAAGCCAGAGACCCTTTCTTGGTTGAAGTTGGAGGGAGATGAGGAGCTGAAGACAAGGAAGGAGAGATGAAGCATGAAAAGGACTTTGATCCACAGTTACTGGCTTTAAAGGCACAGGGAATATGAGTCAGGAAATGCAGTAGAATTTAGGTGCTGAGAATAAGCCAACAGTCATCAAAGAAATGGGGACTTCAGCCCTATAGCTGCATGGAACTCAATTCAGCCAACATGAGACTAAATGACCAGTGAAGTCTAAAACATTTGCCCTTCATAGAAAAAAGTCTGCTTCTAAGCAGATTCTGTCATATAGACTCTCTCTAGTTTTTATAAAAGAACACAATCCTGTAGACACCTTGATTTTAGCTTTGTGACATTCTCTAAGCAGAGACCCAGCTAAGCCCATTTAATTAATGACTTGTGGAAACAGATGAAAATATGTATTGCTTTCAAAGTCATTACATTTATGATACTTTATCATGTCATTGATAGAAATCAATATAGTAATAAACATGAAAACTCACAAATAAATTCATAATTAACTATGTTAGTAACTACTTAATTGAAAAGAACAGAAAAGTATGGAAGAGAACAATAGAGGATTCCCTTAAAGAAATTCCAATGAGAAAGACAGGAGGAAGACAGAAGGGTGAACTTTTTTTATGTTTTACTTGTATTCACTGCTTCTTGTCTTTATATGCCAGTATTCACTTTGACAAATACTCACAGAAGCACTTATGAAGTACTGCAGGGATGATAGAGACAAGGTTAGGATATGCCTCATCTTACAGAGCCTGTAGTCCAGAACACAATGTCCAAACAAACACAGTTTGTGGATCAAATCTGGCCTGCCACTTGTTTTGCATGGACAGTGAGTGAAGACACATTTTCACATTTTTAATGGTTGAGAATAAAATCAAAAGAAGAATGATACTGTGTGACATGTGAAATTATATGAAATTCAGATTTAAATGTCCATAAATAAAGTTTTATTGGAACACATCCAGGTTCCCTCATTTGTGTATTATCTATGGTTGCTTTTACAGTAAAATGGCAGAGTTGAGCATCTGTGAAGGAGACTAAATGGCCAGTGAAGCCTAAAACATTTGCCCTTCATAGAAAAATATGCTAACTCCTTAATGTGTTAGTTGCTCAGTCATGTCTGCCTCCTTGGGACCCCCGTGGATTATATCCCCCCAGGCTCTTCTCTCCATGGAATTCTTGAGGCATGAACACAGGAGTGGGATACCATTCCCTTCTCCAGGGAATCTTCCTGATCCAGGGATTGAACCCGAGACTCCTGCTTTGCTGGCAGATTCTTCACTGAGTCACCGGGGAAGCCCAGAATATAGGTAAGTCAAGCATTTAAGTGATCTCTGAGATGAAACACAATTGGAAAAGTACCATTTAGCAGGGTCTTCAACAGCCAGGACTTGATGCCTGGTGATCTGAGATAGAGTCAATGTAATAACAGACACCAAGTTCGTAATAAATGTAATGCGCTTGAATCACCCCCAAACCATCCCTCCCCTCCGGTTTGTGGAAAAATTGTTTTCCACAAAACTAGTCCCTAGTGCCAAAAAGGTTGGGAGCCACTAATTTAGGTAGAGTGCATTTGCTCATGCAGATTAGCAGAGAACACACAAAACAGTTAGCATTTTAGATTATCTTTAAAGAAAATGGGAGCTAAGACTGAGCTACTCAGAAAGTAGGAAGATGTTCACTGAGAGGCCAGGTGCCAAAAGAAATTTTGCTGCATTTGTTCTTCATTGGCATTTTAAAAACTGAACTTACAAATTAAAAAACTGGAGAAGATAATTTCTTTCTTACTTTTCTTGACTCCTTAAAGGCACAAGGACAAAAACTTTGATCATAATTTTATGATTTAAATTTCTTGTGTGAAATGAAATTCTGCTGCTGCTGAATCTCTTGTTGTCTAGAGCTGTTAAGTTGTTCTATACTTTCAGTGTCCTTGTTTTCATTTGTCACCTTTCTGTTTTATAAATATTTAAATTCATTTAAATTATTAAAATGAATTATCACCTCCATTTTGCTAAACACATTTAGTTGTTCCCCATCCCCTCTCTTTATTGAAATGATTGTCACAACTTGACACAACCTCCCACTCAATGTGTTTGCCCTAGCAAGACTTATGAGAAGCCCAGCATCTTAGCTTGCAAATGCCTTCTTTAGACTCTAAGCATTTTTTTCTTTGTGTTAGCTAACATCTTTACTAATGTTCTAGCTGTTCATTGATGTAACTGAATCTCAAATTGTTTTTATTGTGTTCTATAATACTATGGGGATATTCTAAATACTGTAATAGTAATTAATATTAATAACCAGTGCTGTTTCACAGGTCAGTTGCTGAATCAAGCTCAGTTATGGGTTCATAAATGTAAAATCATCAAAGATTGCACAGTGGGAGGCTCTGGATCCCTTTTTCTACCCCTGGTTGAGCAAGTGAACTCATCCTTACATTGTTCCCTGCTAATTGTGAAACAGATGCTTTGCATTTTTTAGATCTGAGTTACATCTAAAGAAAGTGGCTTTTTTGATAAGACCCTCTAAAATTAGAGAGTTGTGGAATTATCTAGTAATATATGTCTTACTAATTCAACTTGTCATGGCAACATGCAATTAAAACTTTCCTTTGGGACCAGAATGAAAAATCCCAGTTGCTTCTAAAGAAGTTTAGCCAATACATAATGAGAAGAATAATTCAAGTAAATGGGACTGAATTTCATAGAGAAAAGGAAAATAAAAGCAAACTTTTTAAAAGAAGTAAATTATTACTACATTTGGTAATTTTACAGTTTTCATCTCACTTATTAGGTCTTCTTACTATTTTTCCCAATTGAAGCAGTGCCATTATTTTTTATTTGCTAGAGAAAGGGGTATTAAATTTCTTTTATGAAACCACCATTCCAAATTATCTTTCTTTTGCAGAATAAGCATTTGTTGTTGTTGTGGTTTAGTAGCTTAGCTGTTCTGACTTAGTGCGACCCCATGGACTGCAGCACACCAGGCTTTCCTGTCCTCCATTTCCCAGAACTTGCCCAAACCCATGTCCATTGAGTATTCGATGCCATCCAACCATCTCATCCTCTGTCATCCCTTTCTCTTCCTGCCTTTTATAAGAATAAGCATAACTGATATCAAATATGACTTTTATTTAAAGGGAATATATTATACCACTGATACTGCATGTCACTAATCTAGTGAAAGCATTTTGAACAAAGTTAACTAAAGAACAGTATTATTTTTATAATTTATATCTGTATTAATATCCATATTAACATTTTTATATCCTTTGTTAACTGATTATCTTATATATACTTTTAAAATCCTATAGTAAGACAAGTCAGGTTTATATGCTATGGTGTAAATTATTGAATTATAGCTCATGTAAACAATTTCTTTTCTGGGTTTACTGTTATAACTAAATTGTCTATAGAATATTTACTGTATTTCATTGATTCTAAGATGCCCATTTCCTTTTTTTTTCACATTTAATATCTCTGAAGTAAGGATGACCTTTCATAATTAAATTGCTAGCATTATTTATTTCTAGGTATTTCAATATATAATGTAACAACATACTTTTCACAATTAACAGTGACCGATCCAATGACATGCTGAGTATTGATTGAGACTGCTTCTCAAAGAATGCCATAGTTTGTCAGAGACTACCTGCTCTACAGTAATCATTTGTTTTTCTTTTTCAAAATTTTAGCTATACATAAAGCCCCAAATCCTAAACTTTACTAGACTACCTTAAGTGTTACTGTTTGATTTGCTAGGGCTACCTTAACAAAATACTATAAAGTGAGTGGTTTAAACAACAGAAATGTATTTTATCAGAGTTCTAAAGACTAGAGGTCAAAGATGAAGGTGTCGGCAGTGGGGAGGGGGTAGAGTGGGGGTTGGGGGAGTGGGGGGTAGTGGGGGCTGCTCCTACTAAAGTTGCTAGGAAAGATCTGTTCCAGGCATCTCTCCTAGCATCTGATAGCTCCTTGGTTCATGCAGCTTGCCACCAGTCTTCACGCGGTGTCCTCCCTGTGTTCGTGCCTGGCTCTTAACATTGCATTGTTTTATAAAGACACTAATCATGAGACTTCTCTGGTGGTCTAGTGGTTAAGAATTCACCTTGAAATGCAGGGGGCATGGATTTGACCCCTGGCTGTGAAACTAAGATCCTACAAGCCATGAGGCAATTAAGTCCTGTGCACCAAAACAAAGATCTCACATGCCACAACTAAGACTGAATGCTGACAAATAAATAAATTTAAAAAAGAAAAAAGAGAGACACCAATCATATTGGATCAGGGGTCCATCCTACTCCAGTATGACCTCCTCTTTATTAATTATATCTTCAATAGCTCGTTTTATTTTATTTTATTTTTTACCCATAAACACAGATGTGTTCTTTATTGTATCATTTAAAACCAAACTATAAGCAAGGTGAAAAGACAGCCTTCAGAATGGGAGAAAATAATAGCCAACGAAGCAACAGACAAACAATTAATCTCAAAAATATACAAGCAACTCCTGCAGCTCCATTCCAGAAAAATAAACGACCCAATCAAAAAGTGGGCCAAATAGACTCGTGGACTTTGTGGATGAGGGTAAGGGTGGGATGATATGGGAGAAGGGCATTGAAGCATGTTAATTTTCATATGTCTAATCAATCGCCAGCCCAGGATTGATGCTCGGGGCTGGTGCAGTAAGATTTCCCGGGGGGGGGGGGGGGGGGGGGGGGGGGGGGGGG